>OZ010589.1:1326640-1989960 GCA_963932145.1 Acanthosepion lycidas | reverse complement strand
TCTTATTTATATTTATATTTTACCTCCTCAATTTAGCATTATGGACAGGGAAAGACGTAATCTAAAACCTGCACAAAAATATTTTGCCTTCAAATTCATACTGTGATCGTAGCATGCATGGACTCGACTCATATGACTGGGATTTCCATGAAACAGATTGTGGGCCGAAAATGGGTGGTCA
This sequence comes from Acanthosepion lycidas, assembly GCA_963932145.1. Classification (NCBI taxonomy): domain Eukaryota; kingdom Metazoa; phylum Mollusca; class Cephalopoda; order Sepiida; family Sepiidae; genus Acanthosepion; species Acanthosepion lycidas. The sequence goes on along the minus strand of OZ010589.1, from coordinate 1,989,779 downwards.
CTGTACATTTCTCTTCTGTTTCCTATTTATATTTATATTTTACCTCCTCAATTTAGCATTATGGACAGGGAAAGACATTATCTAAGCTGTGCACAAAATTATTTATCCTTCAAATTCATACCGTGATCGTAGCATGCATGGACTCGACTCATATGCCTGGGATTTCCATGAGAAAATTTATGGGACGAAAATGGGTTATCCCTGTACATTTCTCATCTGTTTCCTATTTATATTTCTATTTTACCTCCTCAATTTAGCATTATGGACAGGGAAAGGCCTAATCTAAGATCTGCACAAAAATGTTTTGCCTTCAAATTCATACCGTGATCGTAGCATGCATGGACTCGATTCATAAGACTGGGATTTACATGAAAATGATTGTGGGCCGAAAATGGGTGATCACTGTACATTTCTCTTCTGTTTCGTATTTATATTACTATTTTACCTCCTCAATTTAGCATTATGGACAGCGAAAGACCTAATCTAAGATCTGCACAAAAATATTTTGCCTTCAACTTCATACCGTGGTCGTAGCATGCATGGAATCGACTCATATGACTGGGATTTCCATGAAAAAGTTTGTGGGCCGAAAATGCGTGAACACTGTACATTTCTCTTCTGTTTCCTATTTTTATTTCTATTTTATCTACTCAATTTAGCATAATGGCCAGGGAAAGACCTACTCTAAGGTCTGCACAAAAATATTTTGCCTTCAAATTCATACCGTGATCGTAGCATGCATGGACTCGACTCATATGACTGGGATTTCCATGAAAAATTTTGTGGGCCGACAATGGGTGATCACTGTACATTTCTCTTCTGTTTCCTATTTATATTGATATTTTACCTCCTCAATTTAGCATTATAGCCAGGGAAAGACATAATCTAAGGTCTGCACAAAAATATTTTGCCTTCAAATTCATACCGTGAACGTAGCATGCATGGACTTGACTCATATGACAGGGATCTCCATGAAAAAGATTGTGGGCCAAAAACGGGTGATCACTGTACATTTCTCTTCTGTTTCCTATTTTTATTTCTATTTTATCTACTCAATTTAGCATAATGGCCAGGGAAAGACCTACTCTAAGGTCTGCACAAAAATATTTTGCCTTCAAATTCATACCGTGATCGTAGCATGCATGGACTCGACTCATATGACTGGGATTTCCATGAAAAAGATTGTGTGCGGAAAATGGGTGATCACTGTACATTTCTCTTCTGTTTCCTATTTATATTTCTTTTTTACCTCCTCAATTTAGCATTATGGCCAGGGAAAGACCTAATCTAAGCTCTCCACAAAAATATTTTGCCTTCAAATTCATACTGTGATCGTAGCATGCATGGACTCGACTCATATGACTGGGATTTCCATGAAAAAGATTTTGGACCGAAAATGGGTGATCACTCTACATTTTTCTTCTGTTTCCTATTTATATTTATATTTTACATCCACAATTTAGCATTATGGACAGGGAAAGACCTAATCTAAGATTTGGACAAAAATATTTTGCCTTCAAATTCATACCGTGATAGTAGCATGCACGGACCCGACTCATATGACTGGGATTTCCATGAAAAATATTGTGGGCCGAAAATGGGTGATCACTGTACATTTCTCTTCTGTTTCCTATTTATATTTCTATTTTACCTCCTCAATTTAGCATTATGGCCAGGGAAAGACCTAATCTAAGCTCCGCACAAAAATATTTTGCCTTCAAATTCATACCGTGATCGTAGGATGCATGGACTCGACTCATATGACTGGGATTTCCATGAAAAAGATTTTGGGCCGAAAATGGGTGATCACTGTACATTTCTCTTCTGTTTCTTATTTATATTTATATTTTACCTACTCAATTTAGCATTATGGACAGGGAAAGACTTAATCTAAAACCTGCACAAAAATATTTTGCCTTCAAATTCATACCGTGATCGTAGCATGCATGGACTCGACTCATATGACTGGGATATCCATGAAAAAGATTGTGGGCCGAAAATGGGTGATCACTGTACATTTTTCTTCTGTTTCCTATTTATATTTATATTTTACTTCCTTCATTTAGCATTATGGAAAGGGAAAGACCTTATCTAAAATCTGCACAAAAATATTTTGCCTTCAAATTCATACCGTGATCGTAGCATGCATGGACTCGACTCATATGACTGGTATTTCCATGAAAAAGATTGTGTGCAGAAAATGGGTGATCACTGTACATTTCTCTTCTGTTTCCTATTTATATTTCTATTTTACCTCCTCACTTTAGCATTATGGCCAGGGAAAGACCTAATCTAAGCTCTCCACAAAAATATTTTGCCTTCAAATTTATACCGTGATCGTAGCATGCATGGACTCGACTCATATGACTGGGATTTCCATGAAAAAGATTTTGGACCGAAAATGGGTGATCACTCTACATTTCTCTTCTGTTTCCTATTTATATTTATATTTTACCTCCTCAATTTAGCATTATGGACAGGGAAAGACCTAATCTAAGATTTGCACAAAAATATTTTGCCTTCAAATTCATACCGGGATAGTAGCATGCACGGACTCGTCTCATATGACTGGGATTTCCATGAAAAATATTGTGGGCCGAAAATGGCTGATCACTGTACATTTCTCTTCTGTTTCCTATTTATATTTCTATTTTACCTCCTCAATTTAGCATTATGGCCAGGGGAAAGACCTAATCTAAGCTCTGCACAAAAATATTTTGCCTTCAATTTCATACCGTGATCGTAGGATGCATGGACTCGACTCATATGACTGGGATTTCCATGAAAAAGATTTTGGGCCGAAAATGGGTGATCACTGTACATTTCTCTTCTGTTTCTTATTTATATTTATATTTTACCTCCTCAATTTAGCATTATGGACAGGGAAAGACGTAATCTAAAACCTGCACAAAAATATTTTGCCTTCAAATTCATACTGTGATCGTAGCATGCATGGACTCGACTCATATGACTGGGATTTCCATGAAACAGATTGTGGGCCGAAAATGGGTGGTCACTGTACATTTCTCTTCTGTTTCCTATTTATATTTATATTTTACCTCCTCAATTTAGCATTATGGACAGGGAAAGACATTATCTAAGCTGTGCACAAAATTATTTATCCTTCAAATTCATACCGTGATCGTAGCATGCATGGACTCGACTCATATGCCTGGGATTTCCATGAGAAAATTTATGGGACGAAAATGGGTTATCCCTGTACATTTCTCATCTGTTTCCTATTTATATTTCTATTTTACCTCCTCAATTTAGCATTATGGACAGGGAAAGACCTAATCTAAGCTCTGCACAAAAATATTTTGCCTTCAAATTCGTACCGTGATCGTAGCATGCATGGACTCGACTCATATGACTGGGATTTCCATGAAAAAGATTTTGGGCCGAAAATGGGTGATCACTGTACATTTCTCTTCTGTTTCCTATTTATATTACTATTTTACCTCCTCAATTTAGCATTATGGACAGGGAAAGGCCTAATCTAAGATCTGCACAAAAATGTTTTGCCTTCAAATTCATACCGTGATCGTAGCATGCATGGACTCGATTCATAAGACTGGGATTTACATGAAAATGATTGTGGGCCGAAAATGGGTGATCACTGTACATTTCTCTTCTGTTTCGTATTTATATTACTATTTTACCTCCTCAATTTAGCATTATGGACAGCGAAAGACCTAATCTAAGATCTGCACAAAAATATTTTGCCTTCAACTTCATACCGTGGTCGTAGCATGCATGGAATCGACTCATATGACTGGGATTTCCATGAAAAAGTTTGTGGGCCGAAAATGCGTGAACACTGTACATTTCTCTTCTGTTTCCTATTTTTATTTCTATTTTATCTACTCAATTTAGCATAATGGCCAGGGAAAGACCTACTCTAAGGTCTGCACAAAAATATTTTGCCTTCAAATTCATACCGTGATCGTAGCATGCATGGACTCGACTCATATGACTGGGATTTCCATGAAAAATTTTGTGGGCCGACAATGGGTGATCACTGTACATTTCTCTTCTGTTTCCTATTTATATTGATATTTTACCTCCTCAATTTAGCATTATAGCCAGGGAAAGACATAATCTAAGGTCTGCACAAAAATATTTTGCCTTCAAATTCATACCGTGAACGTAGCATGCATGGACTTGACTCATATGACAGGGATCTCCATGAAAAAGATTGTGGGCCAAAAATGGGTGATCACTGTACATTTCTCTTCTGTTTCCTATTTATATTTATATTTTACCTCCTCAATTTAGCATTATGGACAGGGAAAGACCTAATGTAAGATCTGCACAAAAATATTTTGCCTTCAAATTCATAACGTGATCGTAGCATGCATGGACTCGACTCATATGACTGGGATTTCCATGAAAAAGATTGTGGGCCGAAAATGGGTGATCACCGTACATTTCTCTTCTGTTTCCTATTTATATTTTTATTTTACGTACTCAATTTAGCATTATGGACAGGGAAAGACATAATGTAAGCTCTGTACAAAAATATTTTGCCTTCAAATTCATACCGTGATCGTAGCATGCATGGCCTCGACTCATATGACTGGGATTTCCATGAAAAAGATAGTGGGCCGAAAATGGGTGATCACTGTACATTTCTCTTCTGTTTTCATATTTATATTTGACTCCTCAATTTAGCATTATGGACAGGGAAAGACCGAATATAAATCTGCACAAAAATATTTTGCCTTCAAAATCATACCGTGACCGTAGCATGCATGGACTCGACTCATATGACTGGGATTTCCATGAAAAAGATTGTGGGCCGAAAATGGGTGATCACTGTACATTTCTCTTCTGTTTCCTATTTATATTTCTATTTTACCTCCTCAATTTAGCATTATGGCCAGGGAAAGACCTAATCTAAGCTCTCTGCAAAAATATTTTGCCTTCAAATTCATACCGTGATCGTAGCATGCATGGACACGACTCATATGACTGGGATTTCCATGAAAAAGATTATGGGCCGAAAATGTGTGATCACTGTACATTTCTCTTCTGTTTCCTATTTATATTTCTATTTTACCTCCTCAATTTAGCATTATGGCCAGGGAAAGACCTAATCTAAGATCTGCACAAAAATGTTTTGCCTTCAAATTCGTACCGTGATCGCAGCATGCATGGACTTGACTCATATGACTGGGATTTCCATGAAAATATTTTGGGCCGAAAATGGGTGATCACTGTACATTTCTCTTCTGTTTCCTATTTATATTACTATTTTACCTCCTCAATTTAGCATTATGGACAGGGAAAGACCTAATCTAAGATCTGCATAAAAATGTTTTGCCTTCAAATTCATACCGTGATCGTAGCATGCATGGACTCGAATCATATGACTGGGATTTCAATGAAAAAGATTGTGGGCAGAAAATGGGTGATCACTGTACATTTCTCTTCTGTTTCCTATTTAAATTTATATTTTACCTCCTCAATTTAGCATTATCGCCAGTGAAAGACCTAATCTACGCTCTGCAGAAAAATATTTCGACCTGAAATTCATACCATGATCGTAGCATGCATGGACTCGACTCATATGACTGGCATTTCCATGAAAAAGATTGTGGGCCGAAAATGGGTGATCACTATACATTTCTCTTCTGTTTCCTATTTATATTTCTATTTTACCTCCTCAATTTAGCATTATGGCCAGGGAAAGACCTAATCTAAGCTCTGCACAAAAATATTTTGCCTTCAAATTCATACCGTGATCGTAGCATGCATGGACTCGACTCATATGACTGGGATTTCCATGAAAAAGATTGTGGGCCGAAAATGGGTGATCCCTGTACATTTCTCTTCTGTTTCCTATTTATATTTATATTTTACCTCCTCAATTTAGCATTATGGCCAGGGAAAGACCTAATCTGAAATCTTCACAAAAATATTTTGCATTCAAATTCATACCGTGATCGTAGCATGCATGGACTCGACTCATATGACTGGGATTTCCATGAAAAAGATTGTGGGCAGAAAATGTGTGATCACTGTACATTTCTCTTCTGTTTCCTATTTATATTTATATTTTATCTCCTCAATTTAGCATTATGGACAGGGAAAGACCTAGTCTAAAATCTGCACAAAAATATTTTGCCTTCAAATTCATACCATGATCGTAGCATGCATGGACTCGACTCATATGACTGGGATTTCAATGAAAACGATTTGGGCAGAAAATCGGTGATCACTGTACATTTCTCTTCTGTTTCCTATTTATATTTATATTTTACCTCCTCAATTTAGCATTATGGACAGGGAAAGACCTAATCAAGATCTGCACAAAAATATTTTGCTTTGAAATTCATACCGTGATTGTAGCATGCATGGACTCCACTCATATGACTGGGATTTCCACGAAAAAGATTGTGGGCCGAAAATGGATGATCACTGTACATTTCTCTTCTGTTTCCTATTTATATTTATATTTTACCTCCTCAATTTAACATTATGGCCAGTGAAAGACATAATCTAAGCTCTGCACAAAAATATTTTGCCTTCAAATTCATACCGTGATCGTAGCATGCATGGACTTGACTCATATGAATGGGATTTCCATGAAAAAGATTGTGGGCCAAAAATGGGAGATCACTGTACATTTCTCTTCTGTTTCCTATTTATATTTCTATTTTACCTCCTCAATTTAGCATTATGGATAGGGAAAGACCTAATCTAATATCTGCACAAAAATATTTTGCCTTCAAATTCATACCGTGATCCTAGCATGCATGGACTCGACTCATATGACTGGGATTTCCATGAAAAAGATTGTGGGCCGAAAATGGGTGATCACTGTACATTTCTCTTCTGTTTCCTATTTATATTTCTATTTTACGTCCTCTATTTAGCATTATGGACAGGGAAAGACCAAATGTAAGCTCTGTACAACAATATTTTGCCTTCAAATTCATACCGTGATTGTAGCATGCATGGACTCGACTCATATGACTGGGATTTCCATGAAAGAGATTGTGGGCCGAAATTGGGTGATCACTGTACATTTCTCTTCTGTTTCCTATTTATATTTATATTTTACCTCCTCAATTTAGCATTATGGCCAGGGAAAGACTTAATCTAAGCTCTGCACAAAAATATTTTGCCTTCAAATTCATACCGTGATCGTTGCATGCATGGACTCGACTCATAAGACTGGGATTTCCATGAAAAATATTGTGGGCCGACAATGGGTCATCACTGTACATTTCTCTTCTGTTTCCTATTTATATTTCTATTTTACCTCCTCAATTTAGCATTATGGACGGGGAAAGATCTAATCTAAGATCTGCACAAAAATATTTTGCCTTCAAATTCATACCGTGATCGTAGCATGCATGGACTCGACTCATATGACTGGGATTTCCATGAAAAAGATTGTGGGCCGAAAATGGGTGATCACTGTACATTTCTCTTCTGTTTCCTATTTATATTTCTATTTTACGTCCTCTATTTAGCATTATGGACAGGGAAAGACCAAATGTAAGCTCTGTACAACAATATTTTGCCTTCAAATTCATACCGTGATTGTAGCATGCATGGACTCGACTCATATGACTGGGATTTCCATGAAAGAGATTGTGGGCCGAAATTGGGTGATCACTGTACATTTCTCTTCTGTTTCCTATTTATATTTATATTTTACCTCCTCAATTTAGCATTATGGCCAGGGAAAGACTTAATCTAAGCTCTGCACAAAAATATTTTGCCTTCAAATTCATACCGTGATCGTAGTATGCATGGGCACGACTCATATGACTGGGATTTCCATGAAAAATATTGTGGGCCGACAATGGGTCATCACTGTACATTTCTCTTCTGTTTCCTATTTATATTTCTATTTTACCTCCTCAATTTAGCATTATGGACGGGGAAAGACCTAATCTAAGATCTGCACAAAAATATTTTGCCTTCAAATTCATACCGTGATCGTAGCATGCATGGACTCGACTCATATGACTGGGATTTCCATGAAAAAGATAGTGGGCCGAAAATGGGTGATCACTGTACATTTCTCTTCTGTTTCCTATTTATATATCTATTTTATCTCCTCAATTTAGCATTATGGAGAGGGAAAGACCTAATCTAAAATCAGCACAAAAATATATTGCCTTCAATTTAGTAGCGTGATCGTAGCAGGCATGGACTCGACTCTTATGACTGGGATTTCCATGAAAAAGATGGTGGGCCGAAAATGGGTGATCACTGTACATTTCTCTTCTGTTTCCTATTTATATTTCTTTTTTACCACCTCAATTTAGCATTATGGCCAGGGAAAGACCTAATCTAAGCTCTGCACAAAAATATTTTGCCTTCAAATTCATACCGTGATCGTAGCATGCATGGACTCGACTCATATGACTGGGATTTCCAGGAAAAACATTGTGGGCCGAAAATGGGTGGTCACTGTACATTTCTGTTCTGTTTACTATTTATATTTATATTTTACCTCCTCAATTTAGCATTATGGACAGGGAAAGAACTTATCTAAAATCTGCACAAAAATATTTTGCATTCAAATTCATACCGTGATCGTAGCATGCATGGACTCGACTCATATGACTGGGATTTCCATGAAAAAGTTTGTGTGCCGAAAATGGGTGATCACTGTACATTTCTCTTGTGTTTCCTATTTATATTTATATTTTACCTCCTCAATTTAGCATTATGGACAGGGAAAGACCTAATCTAAGCTCTGCACAAAAATATTTTGCCTTCAAATTCATACCGTGATCGTAGCATGCATGGACTTGACTCATATGAATGGGATTTCCATGAAAAAGATTGTGGGCCAAAAATGGGTGATCACTGTACATTTCTCTTCTGTTTCCTATTTATATTTCTATTTTACCTCCTCAATTTAGCATTATGGCCAGTGAAAGACTTAATCTAAGCTCTGCACAAAAATATTTTGCCTTCAAATTCATACCGTGATCTTAGCATGCATGGACTCGACTCATATGACTGGGATTTCCATGAAAAAGATTGTGGGCCGAAAATGGGTGATCACTGTACATTTCTCTTCTGTTTCCTATTTATATTTATATTTTACCTCCTCAATTTAGTATTATGGACAGGGGAAAGACCTAATCTGAAATCTTCACAAAAATATTTTGCATTCAAATTCATACCGTGATCGTAGCATGCATGGACTCGACTCATAAGACTGGGATTTCCAGGAAAAAGATGGTGGGCCGAAAATGGGTGATCACTGTACATTTCTCTTCTGTTTCCTATTTATATTTCTTTTTTACCTCCTCAATTTAGCATTATGGCCAGGGAAAGACCTAATCTAAGCTCTGCACAAAAATATTTTGCCTTCAAATTCATACCGTGATCGTAGCAATCATGGACTCGACTCATATGACTGGGATTTCCATGAAAAAGATTGTGGGCCGAAAATGGGTGTTCACTGTACATTTCTGTTCTGTTTACTATTTATATTTCTATTTTACCTCCTCAATTTAGCATTATGGACAGGGAAAGACCTAATCAAGATCTGCACAAAAATATTTTGCTTTGAAATTCATACCGTGATTGTAGCATGCATGGACTCCACTCATATGACTGGGATTTCCACGAAAAAGATTGTGGGCCGAAAATGGATGATCACTGTACATTTCTCTTCTGTTTCCTATTTATATTTATATTTTACCTCCTCAATTTAACATTATGGCCAGTGAAAGACATAATCTAAGCTCTGCACAAAAATATTTTGCCTTCAAATTCATACCGTGATCGTAGCATGCATGGACTTGACTCATATGAATGGGATTTCCATGAAAAAGATTGTGGGCCAAAAATGGGAGATCACTGTACATTTCTCTTCTGTTTCCTATTTATATTTCTATTTTACCTCCTCAATTTAGCATTATGGACAGGGAAAGAACTTATCTAAAATCTGCACAAAAATATTTTGCATTCAAATTCATACCGTGATCGTAGCATGCATGGACTCGACTCATATGACTGGGATTTCCATGAAAAAGTTTGTGTGCCGAAAATGGGTGATCACTGTACATTTCTCTTGTGTTTCCTATTTATATTTATATTTTACCTCCTCAATTTAGCATTATGGACAGGGAAAGACCTAATCTAAGCTCTGCACAAAAATATTTTGCCTTCAAATTCATACCGTGATCGTAGCATGCATGGACTTGACTCATATGAATGGGATTTCCATGAAAAAGATTGTGGGCCAAAAATGGGTGATCACTGTACATTTCTCTTCTGTTTCCTATTTATATTTCTATTTTACCTCCTCAATTTAGCATTATGGCCAGTGAAAGACTTAATCTAAGCTCTGCACAAAAATATTTTGCCTTCAAATTCATACCGTGATCTTAGCATGCATGGACTCGACTCATATGACTGGGATTTCCATGAAAAAGATTGTGGGCCGAAAATGGGTGATCACTGTACATTTCTCTTCTGTTTCCTATTTATATTTCTATTTTATCTCCTCAATTTAGCATTATGGAGAGGGAAAGACCTAATCTAAAATCAGCACAAAAATATATTGCCTTCAATTTAGTAGCGTGATCGTAGCATGCATGGACTTGACTCATATGAATGGGATTTCCATGAAAAAGATTGTGGGCCAAAAATGGGTGATCACTGTACATTTCTGTTCTGTTTACTATTTATATTTCTATTTTACCTCCTCAATTTAGCATTATGGACAGGGAAAGACCAAATGTAAGCTCTGTACAACAATATTTTGCCTTCAAATTCATACCGTGATTGTAGCATGCATGGACTCGACTCATATGACTGGGATTTCCATGAAAGAGATTGTGGGCCGAAATTGGGTGATCACTGTACATTTCTCTTCTGTTTCCTATTTATATTTATATTTTACCTCCTCAATTTAGCATTATGGCCAGGGAAAGACTTAATCTAAGCTCTGCACAAAAATATTTTGCCTTCAAATTCATACCGTGATCGTAGCATGCATGGACTCGACTCATAAGACTGGGATTTCCATGAAAAATATTGTGGGCCGACAATGGGTCATCACTGTACATTTCTCTTCTGTTTCCTATTTATATTTCTATTTTACCTCCTCAATTTAGCATTATGGACGGGGAAAGATCTAATCTAAGATCTGCACAAAAATATTTTGCCTTCAAATTCATACCGTGATCGTAGCATGCATGGACTCGACTCATATGACTGGGATTTCCATGAAAGAGATTGTGGGCCGAAATTGGGTGATCACTGTACATTTCTCTTCTGTTTCCTATTTATATTTATATTTTACCTCCTCAATTTAGCATTATGGCCAGGGAAAGACTTAATCTAAGCTCTGCACAAAAATATTTTGCCTTCAAATTCATACCGTGATCGTAGTATGCATGGGCACGACTCATATGACTGGGATTTCCATGAAAAATATTGTGGGCCGACAATGGGTCATCACTGTACATTTCTCTTCTGTTTCCTATTTATATTTCTATTTTACCTCCTCAATTTAGCATTATGGACGGGGAAAGACCTAATCTAAGATCTGCACAAAAATATTTTGCCTTCAAATTCATACCGTGATCGTAGCATGCATGGACTCGACTCATATGACTGGGATTTCCATGAAAAATATAGTGGGCCGAAAATGGGTGATCACTGTACATTTCTCTTCTGTTTCCTATTTATATTTCTATTTTATCTCCTCAATTTAGCATTATGGAGAGGGAAAGACCTAATCTAAAATCAGCACAAAAATATATTGCCTTCAATTTAGTAGCGTGATCGTAGCAGGCATGGACTCGACTCTTATGACTGGGATTTCCATGAAAAAGATGGTGGGCCGAAAATGGGTGATCACTGTACATTTCTCTTCTGTTTCCTATTTATATTTCTTTTTTACCACCTCAATTTAGCATTATGGCCAGGGAAAGACCTAATCTAAGCTCTGCACAAAAATATTTTGCCTTCAAATTCATACCGTGATCGTAGCATGCATGGACTCGACTCATATGACTGGGATTTCCAGGAAAAACATTGTGGGCCGAAAATGGGTGGTCACTGTACATTTCTGTTCTGTTTACTATTTATATTTATATTTTACCTCCTCAATTTAGCATTATGGACAGGGAAAGAACTAATCTAAAATCTGCACAAAAATATTTTGCATTCAAATTCATACCGTGATCGTAGCATGCATGGACTCGACTCATATGACTGGGATTTCCATGAAAAAGTTTGTGTGCCGAAAATGGGTGATCACTGTACATTTCTCTTGTGTTTCCTATTTATATTTATATTTTACCTCCTCAATTTAGCATTATGGACAGGGAAAGACCTAATCTAAGCTCTGCACAAAAATATTTTGCCTTCAAATTCATACCGTGATCGTAGCATGCATGGACTTGGCTCATATGAATGGGATTTCCATGAAAAAGATTGTGGGCCAAAAATGGGTGATCACTGTACATTTCTCTTCTGTTTCCTATTTATATTTCTATTTTACCTCCTCAATTTAGCATTATGGCCAGTGAAAGACTTAATCTAAGCTCTGCACAAAAATATTTTGCCTTCAAATTCATACCGTGATCGTAGCATGCATGGACTTGACACATATGACTGGGATTTCCACGAAAAAGATTGTGGGCCGAAAATGGATGATCACTGTACATTTGTCTTCTGTTTCCTATTTATATTTATATTTTAGCTCCTCAATTTAGCATTATGGCCAGGGAAAGACTTAATCTAAGCTCTGCACAAAAATATTTTGCCTTCAAATTCATACCGTGATCGTAGCATGCATGTACTCGACTCATATGACTGGGATTACCATGAAAAAGATTGTGGGCCGAAAATGGGTGATCACTGTACATTTCTCTTCTGTTTCCTATTTATATTTCTATTTTACCTCCTCAATTTAGCATTATGGACAGGGAAAGACCTAATCAAGATCTGCACAAAAATATTTTGCCTTCAAATTCATACCGTGATCGTAGTATGCATGGGCACGACTCATATGATTGGGATTTCCATGAAAAATATTGTGGGCCGACAATGGGTCATCACTGTACATTTCTCTTCTGTTTCCTATTTATATTTCTATTTTACCTCCTCAATTTAGCATTATGGACGGGGAAAGACCTAATCTAAGATCTGCACAAAAAATATTTTGCCTTCAAATTCATACCGTGATCGTAGCATGCATGGACTCGACTCATATGACTGGGATTTCCATGAAAAAGATAGTGGGCCGAAAATGGGTGATCACTGTACATTTCTCTTCTGTTTCCTATTTATATTTCTATTTTATCTCCTCAATTTAGCATTATGGAGAGGGAAAGACCTAATCTAAAATCAGCACAAAAATATATTGCCTTCAATTTAGTAGCGTGATCGTAGCAGGCATGGACTCGACTCTTATGACTGGGATTTCCATGAAAAAGATTGTGAGCCGAAAATGGGTGATCACTGTACATTTCTCTTCTGTTTCCTATTTATGTTTCTATTTTACCTCCTCAATTTAGCATTATGGACAGGGAAAGACCTAATCTAAGATCTGCACAAAAATATTTTGCCTTCAAATTCATACCGTGATCGTAGCATGCATGTACTCGACTCATATGACTGGGATTTCCATGAAAAAGATTGTGGGCCAAAAATGGGTGATCACTGTACATTTCTCTTCTGTTTCCTATTTATATTTATATTTTCCATCCTCAACTTAGCATTATGGACAGAGAAAGACCTAATCTAAGATCTGCACAAAAATATTTTGTCTTCAAATTCATACCATGATCGTAGCATGCATGGACTCGACTCATATGACTGGGATTTCCATGAAAAAGATTGTGGGCCGAAAATGGGTGATCACTGTACATTTCTCTTCTGTTTCCTATTTATATTTCTATTTTACCTCCTCAATTTAGCATTATGGATAGGGAAAGACCTAATCTAAGCTCTGCACAAAAATATTTTGCCTTCAAATTCATACCGTGATCGTAGCATGCATGGACTCGACTCATATGACTGGGATTTCCATGAAAAAGATTGTGGGCCGAAAATGGGTGATCACTGTACATTTCTTTTCTGTTTCCTATTCATATGTATATTTTACATCCTCAATTTAGCATTATGGACAGGGAAAGACCTAATCTAATATCTGCACAAAAATATTTTGCCTTCAAATTCATACCGTGATCGTAGCATGCATCGACTCGACTCATATGACTGGGATTTCCATGAAAAAGATTGTGGGCCGAAAATGGGAGATCACTGTACATTTCTTTTCTGTTTCCTATTCATATGTATATTTTACATCCTCAATTTAGCATTATGGACAGGGAAAGACCTAATCTAATATCTGCACAAAAATATTTTGCCTTCAAATTCATACCGTGATCGTAGCATGCATGGACTCGACTCATATGACTGGGATTTCCATGAAAAAGATTGTGGGCCGAAAATGGGTGATCACTGTACATTTCTTTTCTGTTTCCTATTCATATGTATATTTTACATCCTCAATTTAGCATTATGGACAGGGAAAGACCTAATCTAATATCTGCACAAAAATATTTTGCCTTCAAATTCATACCGTGATCGTAGCATGCATCGACTCGACTCATATGACTGGGATTTCCATGAAAAAGATTGTGGGCCGAAAATGGGAGATCACTGTACATTTCTCTTCTGTTTCCTATTTATATTTCTATTTTACCTCCTCAATTTAGCATTATGGACAGGGAAAGACCGAATCTAAGATCTGCACAAAAATATTTTGCCTTCAAATTCATACCGTGATCGTAGCATACATGGACTCGACTCATATGACTGGGATTTCCATGAAAAAGATTGTGGGCCGAAAATGGGTGATCACTGTACATTTCTCTTCTTTTTCCTATTTATATTTATATTTTACATCCTCAATTTAGCATTATGGACAGTGTAAGACCTAATCTAAGATCTGCACAAAAATTTTTTGCCTTCAAATTCATACCGTGATCGTAGCATGTATGGACTCAACTCATATGACTGGGATTTCCATGAAAAATATTGTGGGCCGAAAATGGGTGATCACTGTACATTTCTTTTCTGTTTCCTATTCATATGTATATTTTACATCCTCAATTTAGCATTATGGAGAGGTAAAGACATAATCTAAGATCTGCACAAAAATATTTTGCCTTCAAATTCATACCGTGATCGTAGCATGAATGGACTCGACTCATATGACTGGGATTTCCATGAAAAAGATTGTGGGCCGAAAATGGGTGATCACTGTACATTTCTCTTCTGTTTCCTATTTATATTTCTATTTAACTCCTCAATTTAGCATTATGGACGGGGAAAGAACTAATCTAAGATCTGCAAAAAAATATTTTGTCTTCGAATTCATACCGTGATCGTAGCATGCATGGACTCGACTCATATGACTGGGATTTCCATGAAAAAGATTGTGGGCCGAAAATGGGTGATCACTGTACATTTCTCTTCTGTTTCCTATTTATATTTCTATTTTATCTCCTGAATTTAGCATTATGAGGAGGGAAAGACCTAATCTAAAATCAGCACAAAAATATTTTGCCTTCAATTTAGTAGCGTGATCGTAGCATGCATGGACTCGACTCATATGACTGGGATTTCCATGAAAAAGATTGTGAGCCGAAAATGGGTGATCACTGTACATTTCTCTTCTGTTTCCTATTTATATTTATATTTTACCTCCTCAATTTAGCATTATGGACAGGGAAAGACCTAATCTAAAATCTTCACAAAAATATTTTACCTTCAAATTCATACCGTGATCGTAGCATGCATGGACTCGACTCATATAACTGGGATTTCCATGAAAAAGATTGTGGGCCGAAAATGGGTGATCACTGTACATTTCTCTTCTGTTTTCTATTTATATTTATATTTTACCTCCTCAATTTAGCATTATGGACAGGGAAAGACCTAATCTAAGATCAGCACAAAAACATTTTGCCTTCAAATTCATACCGTGATCGTAGCATGCATGGACTCGACTCATATGACTGGGATTTCCATGAAAAAGATTGTCGGAAGAAAATTGGTGATCACTGTACATTTCTCTTTTGTTTCCTATTTATATTTATATTTTACTTCCTTCACTTAGCATTATGGACAGGGAAAGATCTAATCTAAGATCTGCACAAAAATATTTTGCATTCAAATTCATACCGTGATCGTAGAATGTATGGACTCGACTCATATGACTGGGATTTCCATGAAAAAGATTGTCGGCAGAAAATGGGTGATCACTGTACATTTCTTTTCTGTTTCCTATTCATATTTATATTTTAGTTCCTCAATTTAGCATTATCAACAGGGAAAGACCTAATCTAAGATCTGCAAAAAAATATTTTACCATCAAATTCATACCGCGATCGTAGAATGCATGGACTCGACTCATATGACTGGGATTTCCATGAAAAAGATTGTCGGCAGAAAATGGGTGATCACTGTACATTTCTCTTCTGTTTCCTATTTATATTTCTATATTACTTCCTAAATTTAGCATTATGGACAGGGAAAGACCTAATCTAAGAGCTGCAAAAAGTTATTTTGCCTTAAAATTCATACCGTAATCGTAGCATGCATGGACTCGACTCATATCACTAGGATTTCCATGAAAAAGATTGTGGGCAGAAAATGGGTGATCACTGTACATTTCTCTTCTGTTTCCTATTTATATTTCTATTTTACCTCCTCAATTTAGCATTATGGACAGGGAAAGACCTAATCTAAAATCTGCACAAAAATATTTTGACTTCAAATTCATATCGTGATCGTAGCATGCATGGACTCGACTCATATGACTGGGATTTCCATGAAAAAGTTTGTGGGAAGAAAATGGGTGATCACTGTACCTTTCTCTTCTGTTTCTCATTTATATTTCTATTTTACTTCCTCAATTTAGCATTATGGACAGGGAAAGACCTAATCTAAGATCTGCAAAAAAATATTTTGCCTTCAAATTCATACCGTGATCGTAGCATGTATGGACTCGACTCATATGACTGGGATTTCCATGAAAAAGATTGTCGGCAGAAAATGGGTGATCACTGTACATTTCTCTTCTGTTTCCTATTTATATTTATATTTTACTTCCTTCATTTAGCATTATGGTGAGGGAAAGACCTAATCTAAGATCTGCAAAAAAATATTTTACCTTCAAATTCATACCGCGATCGTAGCATGCATGGACTCGACTCATATGACTGGGATTTCCATGAAAAAGATTGTGGGCAGAAAAGGGGTGATCACTGTACATTTCTCTTCTGTTTCCTATTTCTATTTCTATTTTACTTCCTTCATTTAGCTTTATGGACAGGGGAAGACCTAATCTAAGATCTGCAAAAAAATATTTTGCTTTCAAATTCACACCGTGATCGTAGCCGGTATGGACTTGACTCATCTGAATGGGAATTCCATGAAAAAGATTGTGGGCAGAAAATGGGTGATCACTGTACATTTCTCTTCTGTTTCCTATTTATATTTCTATTTTACTTCCTCAATTTAGCATTATGGACAGGGAAAGACCAAATCTAAGATCTGCAAAAAAATATTTTGCCTTCAAATTCATACCGTGATCGTAGCATGCATTGACTCGTCTCATAGGACTGGGATTTCCATGAAAAAGATTGTGGGCAGAAAATGGGGGATCACTGTACTTTTCTCTTCGGGTTCCTATTTATATTTCTATTTTACCTCCTCAATTTAGCATTATGAACAGGGAAAGACCTAATCTAAGATCTGCAAAAAAATATTTTGCATTCAAATTAAGACCGTGATCGTAGCATGCATGGACACGACTCATATGACTGGGATTTCCATGAAAAAGATTGTGGGCAGAAAATGGGTGATCACTGTACATTTCTCTTCTGTTTCCTATTTATATTTATATTTTACTTCCTCAATTTAGCATTATGGACAGTGAAAGACCTAATCTAAGTCCTGCAAAAAAATATTTTGCCTTCAAATTCATACCGTGATCGTAGCATGCATGGACTCGACTCATATGACTGGGATTTCCATGAAAAAGATTGTGGGCCGAAAATGGGTGATCACTGTACATTTCTCTTCTGTTTCCTATTGATATTTCTATTTTACTTCGTCAATTTAGCATTATGGACAGGGAAAGACCTAATCTAAGCACTGCACAAAAATATTTTGCCTTCAAATTCATACCGTGATCGTAGCATGCATGAACTCGACTCATATGACTGGGATTTCCATGAAAAAGATTGTGGGCACAAAATGGGTGATCACTGTACATTTCTCTTCTGTTTCCTATTAATATTTCTATTTTACTTCCTTAATTTAGCATTATGGTCAGTGAAAGACCTAATCTAAGATCTGTAAAAATATATTTTGCCTTCATATTCATACCGTGATCGTAGCATGCATGGACTCGACTCATATGACTGGGATTTCCATGAAAAAGATTGTTTGCCGAAAATGGGTGATCACTGTACATTTCTCATCTGTTTCCTATTTACATTTCTATTTTACTTCCTACATTTAGCATTATGGACAGGGAAAGATCTAATCTAAGATCTGCACAAAAATATTTTGCATTCAAATTCATACCGTGATCGTAGAATGTATGGACTCGACTCATATGACTGGGATTTCCATGAAAAAGATTGTCGGCAGAAAATGGGTGATCACTGTACATTTCTTTTCTGTTTCCTATTCATATTTATATTTTAGTTCCTCAATTTAGCATTATCAACAGGGAAAGACCTAATCTAAGATCTGCAAAAAAATATTTTACCATCAAATTCATACCGCGATCGTAGAATGCATGGACTCGACTCATATGACTGGGATTTCCATGAAAAAGATTGTCGGCAGAAAATGGGTGATCACTGTACATTTCTCTTCTGTTTCCTATTTATATTTATATTTTACTTCCTTCATTTAGCATGATGGACATGGAAAGACCTAATCTAAGTTCTGCAAAAAAATATTTTGCCTTCAAATTCATACCGTGATCGTAGCATGCATGGACTTGACTCATATGACTGGGATTTCCATGAAAAAGATTGTGGGCAGAAAATGGGTGATCACTGTACATTTCTCTTCTGCTTCCTATTTATATTTATATTTTATCTCCTCAATTTAGCATTATTGACAGGGAAAGACCTAATCTAAGATCTGCAAAAAAATATTTTGCCTTCAAATTCATACCGTGATCGTAGCATGTATGGACTCGACTCATATGATTGGGATTTCCATGAAAAAGATTGTCGGCAGAAAATGGGTGATCACTGTACATTTTTTTTCTGTTTCTTATTTATATTTCTATATTACTTCCTAAATTTAGCATTATGGACAGGGAAAGACCTAATCTAAGAGCTGCAAAAAGTTATTTTGCCTTAAAATTCATACCGTAATCGTAGCATGCATGGACTCGACTCATATCACTAGGATTTCCATGAAAAAGATTGTGGGCAGAAAATGGGTGATCACTGTACATTTCTCTTCTGTTTCCTATTTATATTTCTATTTTACCTCCTCAATTTAGCATTATGAACAGGGAAAGACCTAATCTAAAATCTGCACAAAAATATTTTGACTTCAAATTCATATCGTGATCGTAGCATGCATGGACTCGACTCATATGACTGGGATTTCCATGAAAAAGTTTGTGGGAAGAAAATGGGTGATCACTGTACCTTTCTCTTCTGTTTCTCATTTATATTTCTATTTTACTTCCTCAATTTAGCATTATGGACAGGGAAAGACCTAATCTAAGATCTGCAAAAAAATATTTTGCCTTCAAATTCATACCGTGATCGTAGCATGTATGGACTCGACTCATATGACTGGGATTTCCATGAAAAAGATTGTCGGCAGAAAATGGGTGATCACTGTACATTTCTCTTCTGTTTCCTATTTATATTTATATTTTACTTCCTTCATTTAGCATTATGGTGAGGGAAAGACCTAATCTAAGATCTGCAAAAAAATATTTTACCTTCAAATTCATACCGCGATCGTAGCATGCATGGACTCGACTCATATGACTGGGATTTCCATGAAAAAGATTGTGGGCAGAAAAGGGGTGATCACTGTACATTTCTCTTCTGTTTCCTATTTCTATTTCTATTTTACTTCCTTCATTTAGCTTTATGGACAGGGGAAGACCTAATCTAAGATCTGCAAAAAAATATTTTGCTTTCAAATTCACACCGTGATCGTAGCCGGTATGGACTTGACTCATCTGAATGGGAATTCCATGAAAAAGATTGTGGGCAGAAAATGGGTGATCACTGTACATTTCTCTTCTGTTTCCTATTTATATTTCTATTTTACTTCCTCAATTTAGCATTATGGACAGGGAAAGACCAAATCTAAGATCTGCAAAAAAATATTTTGCCTTCAAATTCATACCGTGATCGTAGCATGCATTGACTCGTCTCATAGGACTGGGATTTCCATGAAAAAGATTGTGGGCAGAAAATGGGGGATCACTGTACTTTTCTCTTCGGGTTCCTATTTATATTTCTATTTTACCTCCTCAATTTAGCATTATCGACAGGGAAAGACCTAATCTAAGATCTGCACAAAAATATTTTGCCTTCAAATTCATACCGTGATCGTAGCATGCATGGACTCGACTCATATGACTGGGATTTCCATGAAAAAGATTGTTTGCCGAAAATGGGTGATCACTGTACATTTCTCATCTGTTTCCTATTTACATTTCTATTTTACTTCCTACATTTAGCATTATGGACAGGGAAAGACCTAATCTAAGCTCTGCAGAAAAATATTTTGCCTTCAAATTCATACCGTGATCGTAGCATGCATGGACTCGACTCATATGACTGGGATGTCCATGAAAAAGATTGTGGGCCGAAAATGAGTGATCACTGTACATTACTTATCTGTTGCCTATTTATATTTCTATTTTACCTCCTCAATTTAGCATTATGGACAGGGAAAGACATAATCTAATATCTGCACAAAAATATTTTGCTTTCAAATTCATACCGTGATCGTAGCATGCATGGACTCGACTCATATGACTGGGATTTCCATGAAAAAGATTTTGGGCCGAAAATCGGTGATCACTGTACATTTCTCTTCCGTTTCCTATTTATATTTCTATTTTACCTCCTCAATTTAGCATTATGGACGGGGAAAGACCTAATCTAAGCTCTGCACAAAAATATTTTGCCTTCAAATTCATACCGTGATCGTAGCATGCATGGACTTGACTCATATGACTGGGATTTCCATGAAAAAGATTGTGGGCCGGAAATGGGTGATCACTGTACATTTCTCTTCTGTTTCCTATTTATATTTCTATTTTACCTCCTCAATTTAGCATTATGAACAGGGAAAGACCTAATCTAAAATCTGCACAAAAATATTTTGCCTTCAAATTCATACCGTGATCGTAGCATGCATGGACTCGACTCATATGACTGGGATTTCCATGAAAAAGTTTGTGGGCCGAAAATGGCTGATCACTGTACATTTCTCTTCTGCTTCCTATTTATATTTATATTTTACCTCCTCAATTTAGCATTTTGGACAGGGAAAGACCTAATCTAAAATCTGCACAAAAATATTTTGCCTTCAAATTCATACCGTGATCTTAGCATGCATGGACTCGTCTCATATGACTGGGATTCCCATGAAAAATATTCTGGGCAGAAAATGGGTGATCACTGTACATTTCTCTTCTGTTTCCTATTTATATTTCTATTTTACTTCCTCAATTTAGCATTATGGACAGGGAAAGACCTAATCTAAGTTCTGCAAAAAATTATTTTGCCTTCAAATTCATACCGTGATCGTAGCATGCATGGACTCGTCTCATATGACTGGGATTTTTTTGAAAAAGATTGTGGGCAGAAAATGGGTGATCACTGTACATTTCTCTTCTGTTTCCTATTTATATTTCTATTTTACCTCCTCAATTTAGCATTATGGACAGGGAAAGACCAAATCTAAGATCTGCACAAAAATATTTTGCCTTCAAATTCATACCGTGATCGTAGCATGCATGGACTCGACTCATATGACTGGGATTTCCATGAAAAAGATAGTGGGCTGAAAATGGGAGATCACTGTACATTTCACTTCTGTTTCCTATTTATATTTCTATTTTACGTCATCAATTTAGCATTATGGACAGGGAAAGACCTAATCTAAGATCTGCACAAAAGTATTTTGCCTTCAAATTCATACCCTGATCGTAGCATGCATGGACTCGACTCATATGACTGGGATTTCCCTGAAAAAGATGGTTGGCACAAAATGGGTGATCACTGTACATTTCTCTTCTGTTTCCTATTTATATTTATATTTTACCTCCTAAATTTAGCATTATCGCCAGTGAAAGTCCTAATCTAAGCTCTGCATCAAAATGTTTTGCCTTCAAATTCATACCGTGATCGTAGCATGCATGGACTCGACTCATATGACTGGGTTTTCCATGAAAAAGGTTGTGGGCCGAAAATGGGTGATCACTGTACATTTCTCTTCTGTTTCCTATTTATATTTATATTTTACCTCCTCAATTTAGCATTATGGACAGGGAGACCTAATCTAAGATCTGCACAAAAATATTTTGACTTCAAATTCATACCGTGATCGTAGCATGCATGTACTCGACTCATATGACTGGGATTTCCATGAAAAAGATTGTGGGCCGAAAATGGGTGATCACTGTACATTTCCCTTCTGTTTCCTATTTATATTTATATTTTACCTCCTCAATTTAGCATTATGGCCAGGGAAAGACCTAATCTAAGCTCTGCACAAAAATATTTTGCCTTCAAATTCATACCGTGATCGTAGCATGCATGGACTTGACTCATATGACTGGGATTTCCATGAAAAAGATTTTGGTCCGAAAATAGGTGATCACTGTACATTTCTCTTCTGTTTCCTATTTATATTTATATTTTACCTCCTCAATTTAACATTATGGACAGGGAAAGACCAAATGTAAGATCTGCACAAAAATATTTTGCCTTCAAATTCATATCGTGATCATAGCATGCATGGACTCGACTCATATGACTGGGATTTCCATGAAAAAGATTGTGGGCCGAAAATGGGTGATCACTGTACATTTTTTCTACTGTTTCCTATTTATATTTTTATTTTACCAAGTCAATTTAGCATTATGGACTGGGAAAGACCTAATCTAAGATCTGCAAAAAAATATTTTCCCTTCAAATTCATACCGTGATCGTAACATGCATGGACTAGACTCATATGACTGGGATTTCCATGAAAAAGATTGTGGGCCGAAAATGGGTGATCACTGTACATTTCTCTACTGTTTCCTATTTATATTTATATTTTACCTCCTCAATTTAGCATTATGGCCAGGGAAAGACCTAATCTAAGCTCTGCACAAAAATATTTTGCCTTCAAATTCATACCGTGATCGTAGCATGCATGGACTCGACTCATATGACTGGGATTTCCATGAAAAAGATTGTGGGCCGAAAATGGGTGATCACTGTACATTTCTCTTGTTTCCTATTTATATTTCTATTTTACCTCCTCAGTTGAGCATTATGGACAGGGAATGACCTAATCTAAGATCTGCACAAAAATATTATGCCTTCAAATTCATACCGTGAACGTAGCATGCATGGACTCGACTCATATGACTGGGATTTCCATGAAAAAGATTGTGGGCCGAAAATGGGTGATCACTGTACATTTTTTCTACTGTTTCCTATTTATATTTTTATTTTACCAAGTCAATTTAGCATTATGGACTGGCAAAGACCAAATCTAAGATCTGCACAAAAATATTTTGCCTTCAAATTCATACCGTGAACGTAGCATGCATGGACTCCACTCATATGACTGGGATTTCTATGAAAAAATTGTGGGCCGAAAATGGGTGGTCACTGTACATTTCTTTTCTGTTTCCTATTTATATTTAAATTTTACCTCCTCAATTTAGCATTATGGACAGGGAAAGACCAAATGTAAGATCTGCACAAAAATATTTTGCCTTGAAATTCATACCGTGATCGTAGCATGCATGGACTCGACTCATATGACTGGGATTTCCATGAAAAAGATTGTGGGCCGAAAATGGGTGCTCACTGTACATTTCTCTACTGTTTCCTATTTATATTTATATTTTACCTCCTCAATTTAGCATTATGGCCAGGGAAAGACCTAATCTAAGATCTGCACAAAAATATTTTGCCTTCAAATTCATATCGTGATCATAGCATGCATGGACTCGACTCATATGACTGGGATTTCCATGAAAAAGATTGTGGGCCGAAAATGGGTGATCACTGTACATTTCTGTTCTCTTTCTTATTCATATTTCTATTTTACCTCCTCAATTTAGCATTATGGACAGGGAAAGACCTAATCTAAAATCTGCACAAAAATATTTTGCCTTCAAATTGATACCGTGATCGTATCATGCATGGACTCGACTCATATGACTGGGATTTCATGAAAAAGATTGTGGGCCGAAAATCGGTGATCACTGTACATTTTTTCTACTGTTTCCTATTTATATTTTTATTTTACCAAGTCAATTTAGCATTATGGACAGGGAAAGACCTAATCTAAGATCTGCACAAAAATATTTTGCCTTCAAATTCATACCGTGATCGTAGCATGCATGGACTCGACTCATATGACTGGGATTTCCATGAAAAAGATTGTGGGCCGAAAATGGGTGATCACTGTACATTTCTCTTCTGTTTCCTATTTTTATTTATATTTTACCTCCTCAATTTAGCATTATGGACTGGCAAAGACCAAATCTAAGATCTGCACAAAAATATTTTGCCTTCAAATTCATACCGTGATCGTAGCATGCATGGACTCGACTCATATGACTGGGATTTCTATGAAAAAGATTGTGGGCAGAAAATGGGTGATCACTGTACATTTCTGTTCTCTTTCTTATTCATATTTCTATTTTACCTCCTCAATTTAGCATTATGGACAGGGAATGACCTAATCTAAAATCTGCACAAAAATATATTGCATTCAAATTCATACCGTGATCGTAGCATGCATTGACTGGACTCATATGACTGGGATTTCCATGAAAAAGATTGTGGGCCGAAAATGGGTGATCACTGTACATTTCTCTTCTATTTTCTATTTATATTTCTATTTTACCTCCTAAATTTAGCATTATGGACAGGGAAAAACCTAATCTAAAATCTGCACAAAAACATTTTGCCTTCAAATTCATACCGTGATCGTAGCATGCATGGACTCGACTCATATGACTGGGATTTCCACGAAAAAGATTGTGGGCCGAAAATAGGTGATCACTGTATATTTCTCTTCTGTTTCCTATTTATATTTATATTTTACCTCCTCAATTTAGCATTATGGACAGGGAAAGACCTAATCTAAGATCAGCACAAAAATATTTTCCTTTCAAATTCATTCAGTGATCGTAGCATGCATGGACTCGACTCATATGACTGGGATTTCCATGAAAAACATTGTGGGCAGAAAATGGGTGATCACTGTACATTTCTCTTCTGTTTCCTATTTATATTTATATTTTACCTCGTCAATTTAGCATTATGGACAGGGAAAGACCTAATCTAAAATCTGCACAAAAATATTTTGCCTTCAAATTCATACCGAGATCGTAGCATGCATGGACTCAACTCATATGAATGGGATTTCCATGAAAAAGATTGTGGGCCGAAAATGGGTGATCACTGTACATTTCTCTTCTGTTTCCTATTTATATTTCTATTTTACCTCCTCAATTTAGCATTATGGACAGTGAAAGACATAATCTAAGATCTGCACAAAAATATTTTGCCTTCAAATTCATACCGTGAACGTAGCATGCATGGACTCGACTCATATGACTGGGATTTCCATGAAAAAGATTGTGGGCCGAAAATGGGTGGTCACTGTATATTTCTCTTTTGTTTCCTATTTATATTTATATTTTACCTCCTCAATTTAGCATTATGGACAGGGAAAGACCTAATCTAAGATCAGCACAAAAATATTTTGCTTTCAAATTCATACCGTGATCGTAGCATCCATGGACTCGACTCATATGACTGGGATTTCCATGAAAAACATTGAGGGCAGAAAATGGGTGATCACTGTACATTTCTCTTCTGTTTCCTATTTATATTTATATTTTACCTCCTCAATTTAGCATTATGGACAGGGAAAGACCAAATCTAAGATCTGCACAAAAATATTTTGCCTTCAAATTCATACCGTGATCGTAGCATGCATGGACTCGACTCATATCACTGGGATTTCCATGAAAAACATTGCGGGCCGAAAATGCGTGATCACTGTATTTTTCTCTTTTGTTTCCTATTTATATTTCTATTTTACCTCCTCAATTTAGCATTATGGACAGGGAAAGACCTAATCTAAGATCAGCACAAAAATATTTTCCTTTCAAATTCATACCGTGATCGTAGCATGCATGGACTCGACTCATATGACTGGGATTTCCATGAAAAACATTGTGGGCAGAAAATGGGTGATCACTGTACATTTCTCTTCTGTTTCCTATTTATATTTATATTTTACCTCGTCAATTTAGCATTATGGACAGGGAAAGACCTAATCTAAAATCTGCACAAAAATATTTTGCCTTCAAATTCATACCGAGATCGTAGCATGCATGGACTCAACTCATATGACTGGGATTTCCATGAAAAAGATTGTGGGCCGAAAATGGGAGATCGCTGTACATTTCTCTTCTGTTTCCTATTTATATTTCTATTTTACCTCGTCAATTAAGCATTATGGACAGGGAAAGACCTAATCTAAGCTCTGCACAAAAATATTTTGCCTTCAAATTCATGCCGTGATCGTAGCATGCATGGACTCGACTCATATGACTGGGATTTCCATGAAAAAGATTGTGGGCCGAAAATGGGTGATCACTGTACATTTCTCTTGTTTCCTATTTATATTTCTATTTTACCTCCTCAATTTAGCATTATGGACAGGGAAAGACCTAATCTAAAATCTGCACAAAAATATTATGCCTTCAAATTCATACCGTGATTGTAGCATGCATGGACTCGACTCATATGACTGGGATTTCCATAAAAAAGATTGTGCGCCGAAAATGGGTGATCACTGTACATTTCTGTTCTGTTTCGTATTCATATTTCTATTTTACCTCGTCAATTTAGCATTATGGACAGGGAAAGACCTAATCTAAGATCTGCAAAAAAATATTTTGCCTTCAAATTCATACCGTGAACGTAGCATGCATGGACTCGACTCATATGACTGGGATTTCTAAGAAAAAATTGTGGGCCGAAAATGGGTGGTCACTGTACATTTCTCTTCTGTTTCCTATTTATATTTATATTTTACCTCCTCAATTTAGCATTATGGAGAGGGAAAGACCAAATGTAAGATCTGCACAAAAATATTTTGCCTTGAAATTCATACCGTGATCGTAGCATGCATGGACTCGACTCATATGACTGGGATTTCCATGAAAAAGATTGTGGGCCGAAAATGGGTGCTCACTGTACATTTCTCTACTGTTTCCTATTTATATTTATATTTTACCTCCTCAAATTAGCATTATGGACAGGGAAAGACCTAATCTAAGATCTGCACAAAAATATTTTGCCTTCAAATTCATACCGTGATCGTAGCATGCATGGACTCGACTCATATGACTGGGATTTCCATGAAAAAGATTGTGGGCCGAAAATGGGTGATCACTGGACATTTCTCTACTGTTTACTATTTATATTTATAATTTACCTCCTCAATTTAGCATTACGGACATGGAAAGACCTAATCTAAAATCTGCACAAAAATATTTTGCCTTCAAATTCATACCGTGATCGTAGCATGCATGGACTCGACTCATATGACTGGGATTTCTAAGAAAAAATTGTGGGCCGAAAATGGGTGGTCACTGTACATTTCTCTTCTGTTTCCTATTTATATTTATATTTTACCTCCTCAATTTAGCATTATGGAGAGGGAAAGACCAAATGTAAGATCTGCACAAAAATATTTTGCCTTGAAATTCATACCGTGATCGTAGCATGCATGGACTCGACTCATATGACTGGGATTTCCATGAAAAAGATTGTGGGCCGAAAATGGGTGCTCACTGTACATTTCTCTACTGTTTCCTATTTATATTTATATTTTACCTCCTCAAATTAGCATTATGGACAGGGAAAGACCTAATCTAAGATCTGCACAAAAATATTTTGCCTTCAAATTCATACCGTGATCGTAGCATGCATGGACTCGACTCATATGACTGGGATTTCCATGAAAAAGATTGTGGGCCGAAAATGGGTGATCACTGGACATTTCTCTACTGTTTACTATTTATATTTATAATTTACCTCCTCAATTTAGCATTACGGACATGGAAAGACCTAATCTAAAATCTGCACAAAAATATTTTGCCTTCAAATTCATACCGTGATCGTAGCATGCATGGACTCGACTCATATGACTGGGATTTCCATGGAAAAGATTGTGGGCCGAAAATGAGTGATCACTGTACATTTCTCTTCTGTTTACTATTCATATTTATATTTTACCTCCTCAATTTAGCATTATGGACAGGGAATGACCTAATCTAAGATCTGCACAAAAATATTATGCCTTCAAATTCATACCGTGATTGTAGCATGCATGGACTCGACTCATATGACTGGGATTTCCATAAAAAAGATTGTGCGCCGAAAATGGGTGATCACTGTACATTTCTGTTCTGTTTCGTATTCATATTTCTATTTTACCTCCTCAATTTAGCATTATGGACAGGGAAAGACCTAATCTAAAATCTGCACAAAAATATTATGCCTTCAAATTCATACCGTGATTGTAGCATGCATGGACTCGACGCATATGACTGGGATTTCCAGGAAAAAGATTGTGCGCCGAAAATGGGTGATCACTGTACATTTCTCTTCTGTTTCCTATTTATATTTTTATTTTACCAAGTCAATTTAGCATTATGGCCAGGGAAAGACCTAATCTAAGATCTGCAAAAAAATATTTTGCCTTCAAATTCATACCGTGATCGTAGCATGCATGGACTCGACTCATATGACTGGGATTTCCATGAAAATATTGTGGGCCGAAAATGGGTGATCACTGTACATTTCTCTTCTGTTTCCTATTTATATTTATATTTTACCTCCTCAATTTAGCATTATGGACAGGGAAAGACCTAATCTAAAATCTGCACAAAAAAATTTTGCCTTCAAATTCATACCGTGATCGTAGCATGCATGGACTCGACTCATATGACTGGGATTTCCATGAAAAAGATTGTGGGCCGAAAATGGGAGATCGCTGTACATTTCTCTTCTGTTTCCTACTTATATTTCTATTTTACCTCCTCAATTTAGCATTATGGACTGGGAAAGACCTAATCTAACATCTGCACAAAAATATTTTGCGTTCAAATTCATACCGTGATCGTAGCATGCATGGACTCGACTCATATGACTGGGATTTCCATGAAAAAGATTGTGGACCGAAAATTGGTGATCACTGTACATTTCTCTTCTGTTTCCTATTTATATTTCTATTTTACCTCCTCAATTTAGCATTATGGACAGGGAAAGACCTAATCTAAAATCTGCACAAAAATATTTTGCCTTGAAATTCATACCGTGATCGTAGCATGCATGGACTCGACTCATATGACTGGGATTTCCATAAAAAAGATTGTGGGCCGAAAATGGGAGATCGCTGTACATTTCTCTTCTGTTTCCTATTTATATTTCTATTTTACCTCCTCAATTTATCATTATGGACAGGGAAAGACCTAATCTAAGATCTGCAAAAAAAATATTTTGCCTTCAAATTCATACCGTGATCGTAGCATGCCTGGACACGACTCATATGACTGGGATTTCCATGAAAAAGACTGTGGGCCGAAAATGGGTGATCACTGTACATTTCTCTTCTGTTTCCTATTTATATTTCTATTTTACCTCCTCAATTTAGCATTATGGACAGGGAAAGACCTAATCTAAGATCTGCACAAAAATGTATTGCCTTCAAATTCATACCGTAATCGTAGCATGCATTTACTCGACTCTTATGACTGGGATTTCCAGGAAAAATATTCTGGGCCAAAAATGGGTGATCACTGTACATTTCTCTTCTGTTTCCTATTTATATTTATATTTTACCTCCTCAATTTAGCATTATGGCCAGGGAAAGACCTAATGTAAGCTCTATACAAAAATATTTTGCCTTCAAATTCATACCGTAATCGTAGCATGCATAGACTCGACTCTTATGACTGGGATTTCCATGAAAAAGAAACTGGGCCGAAAATGGGTGATCACTGTACATTTCTCTTCTGTTTCCTATTTATATTTATATTTTACCTCCTCAATTTAGCATTATGGCCAGGGAAAGACCTAATGTAAGCTCTATACAAAAATATTTTGCCTTCAAATTCATACCGTGATCGTAGCATGCATGGACTCGACTCATATGTCTGGGATTTCCATGAAAAACTTTGTGGGCCGAAAACGGGTGATCACTGTACATTTCCCTTCTGTTTCCTATTTATATTTCTATTTTACCTCCTCAATTTAGCATTATGGACAGGGAAAGACCTAATCTAAGATCTGCACAAAAATATTTTGCCTTCAAATTCATACCGTGATCGTAGCATGCATGTACTCGACTCATATGACTGGGATTTCCATGAAAAAGATTGTGGGCCGAAAATGGGTGATCACTGTACATTTCTCTTCTGTTTCCTATTTATATTTCTATTGTACCTCCTCAATTTAGCATTATGGACAGGGAACGACCTAATCTAAAATCTGCACAAAAATATTTTGCCTTCAAATTGATACCGTGATCGTAGCATGCATGGACTCGACTCATATGACTGGGATTTCCATGAAAAAGATTGTGGGCCGAAAATGGGTGATCACTGTACATTTCTCTTCTGTTTCCTATTTATATTTATATTTTACCTCCTCAAGATAGCATTATGGACAATGAAAAACCTAATCTAATATCTGCAAAAAAATATTTTGCCTTCAAATTCATACCGTGATCGTAGCATGCATGGACTCGACTCATATGACTGGGATTTCCATGAAAATATTGTGGGCCGAAAATGGGTGATCACTGTACATTTCTCTTCTGTTTCCTATTTATATTTATATTTCATTTCGTTAATTTAGCATTATGGACAAGGAAAGATCTAATCTGAGCTCTGCAAAAAAATATTTTGCCTTCAAATTCATACTGTGTTCGTAGCATGCATGGACACGACTCATATGACTCGGATTTCCATGAAAAAGATCGTGGGTCGTAAATAGGTGATCACTGTACATTTCTCTACTGTTTCCTATTTATATTTATATTTTACCTACTCAATTTAGCATTATGGACAGGGAAAGACCTAATCTAAGATCTGCACAAAAATATTTTGCTTTCAAATTCATACCGTGATCGTAGCATGCATGGACTCGACTCATATGACTGGGATTTCCATGAAAAAGATTGTGGGCCGAAAATGGGTGATCACTGTACATTTGTCTTCTGTTTCCTATTTATATTTCTATTTTACCTGCTCAATTTAGCATTATGGACAGGGAAAGACCTAATCTAAGCTCTGCACAAAAATATTTTGCCTTCAAATTCATAACGTGATCGTAGCATGCATGGACTCGACTCATATGACTGGGATTTCCATGAAAAAGATTGTGGGCCGAAAATGGGTGATCACTGTACATTTCACTTCTTTTTCCTATTTACATTTCTATTTTACCTCCCCAATTTAGCATTATGGACAGGGAAAGACCTAATCTAAGATCTGCACAAAAATATTTTGCTTTCAAATTCATACCGTGATCGTAGCATGCATGGACTCGACTCATATGACTGGGATATCCATGAAAAAGATTGTGGGCCGAAATGGGTGATCACTGTACATTTCTCTTCTGTTTCCTATTTATATTTCTATTTTACCTCCTCAATTTAGCATTATGGCCAGGGAAAGACCTAATCTAAGCTCTGCACAAAAATATTTTGCCTTCAAATTCATACCGTGATCGTAGCATGCATGGACTCGACTCATATGACTGGGATTTCCATGAAAAAGAATTTGGGCCGAAAATGGGTGTTCACTGTACATTTCTCTTCTGTTTCCTATTTATATTTATATTTTACTTCCTCAATTTAGCATTATGGACAGGGAAAGACCTCATCTAAAATCTGTACAAAAATATTTTGCCTTCAAATTCATACCGTGATCGTAGCATGCATGGACTCGACTCATATCACTGGGATTTCCATGAAAAAGATTGTGAGCTGAAAATGGGTGATCACTGTACATTTCTCTTCTGTTTCCTATTTATATTTCTATTTTACCTCCTCAATTTAGCATTATGGACAGGGAAAGACCTAATCTAAGCTCTGCACAAAAATATTTTGCCTTCAAATTCATACCGTGATCGTAGCATGCATGGACTCGACTCATATGACTGGGATTTCCATGAAAAAGATTGTGGGCCGAAAATGGGTGATCACTGTACATTTGTCTTCTGTTTCCTATTTATATTTCTATTTTACCTGCTCAATTTAGCATTATGGACAGGGAAAGACCTAATCTAAGCTCTGCACAAAAATATTTTGCCTTCAAATTCATAACGTGATCGTAGCATGCATGGACTCGACTCATATGACTGGGATTTCCATGAAAAAGATTGTGGGCCGAAAATGGGTGATCACTGTACATTTCACTTCTTTTTCCTATTTACATTTCTATTTTACCTCCCCAATTTAGCATTATGGACAGGGAAAGACCTAATCTAAGATCTGCACAAAAATATTTTGCTTTCAAATTCATACCGTGATCGTAGCATGCATGGACTCGACTCATATGACTGGGATTTCCATGAAAAAGTTTTTGGGCCAAAAATGGCTGATCACTGTACATTTCTCTTCTGTTTCCTATTTATATTTCTATTTTACCTCCTCAATTTAGCATTATGGACAGGGAAAGACCTAATCTAAAATCTGCAAAAAAATATGTTGCCTCCAAATTCATACCGTGATCGTAGCATGCATGGACTCGACTCATATGACTGGGATTTCCATGAAAAAGTTTGTGGGCCGAAAATGGGTGATCACTGTACATTTCTCTTCTGTTTCCTATTTATATTTCTATTTTACCTCCTCTATTTAGCATTATGCGCAGGGAAAGACCTAATCTAAAATCTGCACAAAAATATTTTCGCCTTCAAATTCATACCGTGATCGTAGCATGCATGGACTCGACTCATATGACTTAGATTTCCATGAAAAAGATTGTGGGCCGAAAACGGGTGATCACTGTACATTTCTCTCCCGTTTCCTATTTATATTTCTAATTTACTTCCTTCATTTAGCATTATGGACAGGAAAAGACCTAATCTAAGCTCTGCACAAAAATATTTTGCCTTCAAATTCATACCGTGATCGTAGCATGCATGGACTCGACTCATATGACTGGGATTTCCATGAAAAATATTGTGGGCCGAAAATGGGTGATCACTGTACATTTCACTTATTTTTCCTATTTATATTTCTATTTTACCTCGTCAATTTAGCATTATGGACAGGGAAAGACCTAATGTAAGATCTGCACAAAAATATATTGCTTTCAAATTCATACCGTGATCGTAGCATGCATGGACTCGACTCATATGACTGGGATATCCATGAAAAAGATTGTGGGCAGAAAATGGGTGATCACTGTACATTTCTCTTCTGTTTCTTATTTATATTTATATTTTACCTCCTCAATTTAGCATTATGGACAGGGAAAGACCTAATCTAAATCTGCACAAAAATATTTTGACTTCAAATTCAAACCGTGATCGAAGCATGCATGAACTCTACACATATGACTGGGATTTCCATGAAAAAGATTGTGGGCCGAAAATGGGTGATCACTGTACATTTCTCTTCTGTTTCTTATTTATATTTATATTTTACCTCCTCAATTTAGCATTATGGACAGGGAAAGACCTAATCTAAGATCTGCACAAAAATATTTTGCCTTCAAATTCATACCGTGATCGTAGCATGCATGGACTCGACTCATATGACTGGGATTTCCATGAAAAAGATTGTGGGCCGAAAATGGGTGATCACTGTACATGTCTCTTCTGTTTCCTATTTATATTTCTATTTTACCTCCTCAATTTAGCATTATGGACAGGGAAAGACCTAATCTAAGATCTGCACAAAAATATTTTGCTTTCAAATTCATACCGTGATCGTAGCATGCATGGACTCGACTCATATGACTGGGATATCCATGAAAAAGATTGTGGGCCGAAAATGGGTGATCACTGTACATTTCTCTTCTGTTTCCTATTTATATTTGTATTTTACCTCCTCAATTTAGCATTATGGACAGGGAAAGACCTAATCTAAGCTCTGCACAAAAATATTTTGCCTTCAAATTCATAACGTGATCGTAGCTTGCATGAACTCGACTCATATGACTGGGATTTCCATGAAAAAGATTGTGGGCCGAAAATGGGTGATCACTGTACATTTCTCTTCTGTTTCTTATTTATATTTCTATTTTACCTCCTCAATTTAGCATTATGGCCAGGGAAAGACCTAATCTAAGCTCTGCACAAAAATATTTTGCCTTCAAATTCATACCGTCATCGTAGCATGCATGGACTCGACTCATATGACTGGGATTTCCATGAAAAAGTTTTTGGGCCAAAAATGGCTGATCACTGTACATTTCTCTTCTGTTTCCTATTTATATTTATATTTTAGCTCCTCAATTTAGCATTATGGACAGGGAAAGACCTAATCTAAATCTGCACAAAAATATTTTGACTTCAAATTCATACCGTGATCGTAGCATGCATGAACTCTACACATATGACTGGGATTTCCATGAAAAAGATTGTGGGCCGAAAATGGGTGATCACTGTACATTTCTCTTCTGTTTCTTATTTATATTTCTATTTTACCTCCTCAATTTAGCATTATGGACAGGGAAAGACCTAATCTAAGCTCTGCACAAAAATATTTTGCCTTCAAATTCATAACGTGATCGTAGCATGCATGGACTCGACTCATATGACTGGGATTTCCATGAAAAAGATTGTGGGCCGAAAATGGGTGATCACTGTACATTTGTCTTCTGTTTCCTATTTATATTTCTATTTTACCTCCTCAATTTAGCATTATGGACAGGGAAAGACCTAATCTAAGCTCTTCACAAAAATATTTTACCTTCAAATTCATAACGTGATCGTAGCATGCATGGACTCGACTCATATGACTGGGATTTCCATGAAAAAGATTGTGGGCCGAAAATGGGTGATCACTGTACATTTCACTTCTTTTTCCTATTTACATTTCTATTTTACCTCCCCAATTTAGCATTATAGACAGGGAAAGACCTAATCTAAGATCTGCACAAAAATATTTTGCTTTCAAATTCATACCGTGATCGTAGCATGCATGGACTCGACTTATATGACTGGGATATCCATGAAAAAGATTGTGGGCCGAAAATGGGTGATCACTGTACATTTCTCTTCTGTTTCCTATTTATATTTCTATTTTACCTCCTCTATTTAGCATTATGCACAGGGAAAGACCTAATCTAAGCTCTGCACAAAAATATTTTGACTTCAAATTCATACCGTGATCGTAGCATGCCTGAACTCTACTCATATGACTGGGATTTCCATGAAAAAGATTGTGGGCCGCAAATGGGTGATGACTGTACATTTCTCTTCTGTTTTCTATTTATATTTCTATTTTACCTCCTCAATTTAGCATTATGGCCAGAGAAAATCTAATCAAAGCTCTGCACAAAAATATTTTGCCTTCAAATTCATAACGTGATCGTTACATGCATGGACTCGACTCATATGACTGGGATTTCCATGAAAAAGATTGTGGGCCGAAAATGGGTGATCACTGTATATTTCTCTTCTGTTTCCAATTTATATTTCTATTTTACCTCCGCAATTTAGCATTATGGACAGGGAAAGACCTAATCTAAGATGTGCACAAAAATATTTTGACTTCAAATTCATACCGTAATCGTAGCATGCATGGACTCGACTCATATGACTGGGATTTCCATGAAAAAATTGTGGGCTGAAAATGGGTGATCACTGTACATTTCTCTTCTGTTTCCTATTTATATTTATATTTTACCTCCTCAATTTAGCATTATGGACAGGGAAAGACCTAATCTAAAATCTGCAAAAAAATATGTTGCCTTCAAATTCATACCGTGATCGTAGCATGCATGGACTCGACTCATATGACTTAAATTTCCATGAAAAAGATTGTGGGCCGAAAATGGATGATCACTGTACATTTCTCTTCTGTTTCCTATTTATATTTATATTTTACCTCCTTAATTTAGCATTATGGACAGGGAAAGACCTAATCTAAGCTGTGCACAAAAATATTTTGCCTTCAAATTCATACCGTGATCGTAGCATGCATGGACTCGACTCATATGACTGGGATTTCCATGAAAAAGTTTGTGGGCCGAAAATTGGTGATCACTGTACATTTCTCTTCTGTTTCCTATTTATATTTCTATTTTACTTCCTTCATTTAGCATTATGGACAGGAAAAGACCTAATCTAAGCTCTGCACAAAAATATTTTGCCTTCAAATTCATACCGTGATCTTAGCCTGCATGGACACGACTCATATGACTGGGATTTCCATGAAAAAGATTGTGGGCAGAAAATGGGTTATCACTGTACATTTCTCTTCTGTATTCTGTTTATATTTCTATTTTACCTCCTCAATTTAGCATTATAGCCAGGGAAAGACCTAATCTCAGCTCTGGACAAAAATATTTTGCCTTCAAATTCATACTGTGATCGTAGCATGCATGGACGCGACTCATATGACTGGGATTTCCATGAAAAAGATTGTGGGCAGAAAATGGGTGATCACTGTACATTTCTCTTCTGTTTCCTATTTATATTTATATTTTACCTCCTCAATTTAGCATTATGGACAGGGAAAGACCTCATCTAAGTTCTGCACAAAAATATTTTGCCTTCAAATTCATACCGTGATCGTAGCATGCATAGACTCCACTCATATGACTGGGATTTCCATGAAAAAGATAGGGCGCCGAAAATGGGTGATCACTGTACATTTTTCTTCTGTTTCCTATTAATATTTCTATTTTACCTCCTCAATTTAGCATTATGGACAGGGAAAGACCTAATCTAAGATCTGCACAGAAATATTTTGCCTTCCAATTCATACCGTGATCGTAGCATGCATGGACTCGACTCCTATGACTGGGATTTCCATGAAAAAGATTGTGAGCCGAAAACGGATGACCACTGTACATTTCTCTTCTGTTTCCTATTTATATTTCTATTTTACCTCCTGAATTTAGCATTATGGCCAGGGAAAGACCTAATCTAAGATCTGCACGAAAATATTTTGCCTTCAAATTCATAGCGTGATCGTAGCATGCATGGACTCCACTCATATGACTGGGATTTCCATGAAAAAGATAGTGGGCAGAAATTGGTGATCACAGTACATTTCTCATCTGTTTCCTATTTATATTTCTATTTTACCTCCTCAATTTAGCATTATGGACAGGGAAAGACCTAATCTAAGCTGTGCACAAAAATATTTTGCCTTCAAATTCATACCGTGATCGTAGCATGCATGGACTCGACTCATATGACTGGGATTTCCATGAAAAAGTTTGTGGGCCGAAAATGGGTGATCACTGTACATTTCTCTTCTGTTTCCTATTTATATTTCTATTTTACCTCCTCTATTTAGCATTATGCACAGGGAAAGACCTAATCTAAAATCTGCACAAAAATATTTTGCCTTCAAATTCATAACGTGATCGTAGCATGCATGAACTCTACTCATATGACTGGGATTTCCCTGAAAATGATTGTGGGCAGAAAATGGATGATCACTGTACATTTCTCTTCTGTTTCTTATTTATATTTCTATTTTACCTCCTCAATTTAGCATTATGGACAGGGAAAGAACTAATCAAAGCTCTGCACAAAAATATTTTGCCTTCAAATTCATAATGTGATCGTAGCATGCATGGACTCGACTCATATGACTGGGATTTCCATGAAAAAGATTGTGGGCCGAAAATGGGTGATCACTGTACATTTCTCTTCTGTTTCCTATTTATATTTCTATTTTACCTCCTCAATTTAGCATTATGGACAGGGAAAGACCTAATCTAAGATCTGCACAAAAATATTTTGCTTTCAAATTCATACCGTGATCGTAGCATGCATGGACTCAAATTCATATGACTGGGATTTCCATGAAAAAGATTGTGGGCCGAAAATGGCTGATCAGTGTACATTTCTCTTCTGTTTCCTATTCATATTTCTATGTTATGCCCTGAATTTAGCATTATGGACAGGGAAAAACTAATCTAAAATCTGCAAAAAAATATTTTGCCCTCAAATTCATACCGTGATCGTAGCATGCATGGACTTGACTGGGATTTCCATGAATAAGATTGTGGGCCGAAAATTGGTGATCACTGTACATCTCTCTTCTGTTTCCTATTTATATTTATATTTTACCTCCTCAATTTAGCATTATGGACAGGGAAAGACCTAATCTAAGATCTGCACAAAAATATTTTGCCTTCAAATTCATACCGTGATCGTAGCATGCATGGACTCAACTCATATGACTGGGATATCCATGAAAAAGATTGTCGGCCAAAAATGGGTGATCACTGTACATTTCTCTTCTGTTTCTTATTTATATTTATATTTTACCTCCTCAATTTAGCATTATGGACAGGGAAAGACCTAATCTAAGATCTGCACAAAAATATTTTGTCTTCAAATTCATACCGTGATTGTAGCATGCATGGACACGCCTCATATAACTGGGATTTCCATGGAAAAGATTGTGGGCCGAAAATGGGTGATCACTGTACATTTCTCTTCTGTTTTCTATTTATATTTCTATTTTACCTCCTCAATTTAGCATTATGGACAGGGAAAGACCTAATCTAAGCTCTGCACAAAAATATTTTGCCTTCAAATTCATACCGTGATCGTAGCATGCATGGACGCGACTCATATGACAGGGATTTCCATGAAAAAGATTGTGGGCAGAAATGGTGATCTCTGTACATTTCTCTTCTGTTTCCTATTTATATTTGTATTTTACCTCCTCAATTTAGCATTATGGACAGGTAAAGACCTAATCGAAGTTCTGTACAAAAATATTTTGCCTTCAAATTCATACCGTGATCGTAGCATGCATGGACTCGACTCATACGACTGGGATTTCCATGAAAAAGATTGTGGGCCAAAAATGGGTGATCACTGTACATTTCTCTTCTGTTTCCTATTTATATTTCTATTTTACTTCCTTCATTTAGCATTATGGACAGGGAAAGACCTAATCTAAGATCTGCACAAAAATATTTTGTCTTCAAATTCATACCGTGATTGTAGCATGCATGGACACGCCTCATATAACTGGGATTTCCATGGAAAAGATTGTGGGCCGAAAATGGGTGATCACTGTACATTTCTCTTCTGTTTTCTATTTATATTTCTATTTTACCTCCTCAATTTAGCATTATGGACAGGGAAAGACCTAATCTAAGCTCTGCACAAAAATATTTTGCCTTCAAATTCATACTGTGATCGTAGCATGCATGGACTCGACTCATATGACTGGGATTTCCAATAAAAGATTGTGCGTCGAAAATGGGTGATCACTG
Source organism: Acanthosepion lycidas (assembly GCA_963932145.1). NCBI lineage: Eukaryota > Metazoa > Mollusca > Cephalopoda > Sepiida > Sepiidae > Acanthosepion > Acanthosepion lycidas. The sequence goes on along the minus strand of OZ010589.1, from coordinate 1,950,013 downwards.
TACATTTCTCTTCTGTTTCCTATTTATATTTCTAATTTACTTCCTTCATTTAGCATTATGAACAGGGAAAGACCTAATCTAAGATCTGCAAGAAAATATTTTGCCTTCAAATTCATACCGTGATCGTAGCATGCATGGACTCGACCCATATGACTGGGATTTCCATGAAAAAGATTGTGGGCAGAAAATGGGTGATCACTGTACATTTCTCTTCTGTTTCCTATTTATATTTCTATTTTACCTTCTCAATTTAGCATTATGGACAGTGAAAGACCTAATCTAAAATCTGCACAAAAATATTTTGCCTTCAAATTCATAACGTGATCGTAGCATGCATGAACTCTACTCATATGACTGGGATTTCCCTGAAAATGATTGTGGGCAGAAAATGGATGATCACTGTACATTTCTCTTCTGTTTCTTATTTATATTTCTATTTTACCTCCTCAATTTAGCATTATGGACAGGGAAAGAACTAATCAAAGCTCTGCACAAAAATATTTTGCCTTCAAATTCATAATGTGATCGTAGCATGCATGGACTCGACTCATATGACTGGGATTTCCATGAAAAAGATTGTGGGCCGAAAATGGGTGATCACTGTACATTTCTCTTCTGTTTCCTATTTATATTTCTATTTTACCTCCTCAATTTAGCATTATGGACAGGGAAAGACCTAATCTAAGATCTGCACAAAAATATTTTGCTTTCAAATTCATACCGTGATCGTAGCATGCATGGACTCAAATTCATATGACTGGGATTTCCATGAAAAAGATTGTGGGCCGAAAATGGCTGATCAGTGTACATTTCTCTTCTGTTTCCTATTCATATTTCTATGTTATGCCCTGAATTTAGCATTATGGACAGGGAAAAACTAATCTAAAATCTGCAAAAAAATATTTTGCCCTCAAATTCATACCGTGATCGTAGCATGCATGGACTTGACTGGGATTTCCATGAATAAGATTGTGGGCCGAAAATTGGTGATCACTGTACATCTCTCTTCTGTTTCCTATTTATATTTATATTTTACCTCCTCAATTTAGCATTATGGACAGGGAAAGACCTAATCTAAGATCTGCACAAAAATATTTTGCCTTCAAAATCATACCGTGATCGTAGCATGCATGGACTCAACTCATATGACTGGGATATCCATGAAAAAGATTGTCGGCCAAAAATGGGTGATCACTGTACATTTCTCTTCTGTTTCTTATTTATATTTCTATTTTACCTCCTCAATTTAGCATTATGGACAGGGAAAGACCTAATCTAAGCTCTGCACAAAAATATTTTGCCTTCAAATTCATACCGTGATCGTAGCATGCATGGACGCGACTCATATGACAGGGATTTCCATGAAAAAGATTGTGGGCAGAAATGGTGATCTCTGTACATTTCTCTTCTGTTTCCTATTTATATTTGTATTTTACCTCCTCAATTTAGCATTATGGACAGGTAAAGACCTAATCGAAGTTCTGTACAAAAATATTTTGCCTTCAAATACATACCGTGATCGTAGCATGCATGGACTCGACACATATGACTGGCATTTCCATGAAAAAGATTGTGGGCCGAAAATGGTGATCACTGTACATTTCTCTTCTGTTTCCTATTTATATTTCTATTTTACCTCCTCAATTTAGCATTATGGACAGGGAAAGACCTAATCTAAAATCTGCACAAAAATATTTTGCCTTCAAATTCATACCGTGATCGTAGCATGCATGGACTCGACTCATACGACTGGGATTTCCATGAAAAAGATTGTGGGCCAAAAATGGGTGATCACTGTACATTTCTCTTCTGTTTCCTATTTATATTTCTATTTTACTTCCTTCATTTAGCATTATGGACAGGGAAAGACCTAATCTAAGATCTGCACAAAAATATTTTGCCTTCAAATTCATACCGTGATCGTAGCATGCATGGACACGCCTCATATAACTGGGATTTCCATGGAAAAGATTGTGGGCCGAAAATGGGTGATCACTGTACATTTCTCTTCTGTTTTCTATTTATATTTCTATTTTACCTCCTCAATTTAGCATTATGGACAGGGAAAGACCTAATCTAAGCTCTGCACAAAAATATTTTGCCTTCAAATTCATACTGTGATCGTAGCATGCATGGACTCGACTCATATGACTGGGATTTCCAATAAAAGATTGTGCGTCGAAAATGGGTGATCACTGTACATTTCTCTTCTGTTTCCTATTTATATTTCTAATTTACTTCCTTCATTTAGCATTATGAACAGGGAAAGACCTAATCTAAGATCTGCAAGAAAATATTTTGCCTTCAAATTCATACCGTGATCGTAGCATGCATGGACTCGACCCATATGACTGGGATTTCCATGAAAAAGATTGTGGGCAGAAAATGGGTGATCACTGTACATTTCTCTTCTGTTTCCTATTTATATTTCTATTTTACCTTCTCAATTTAGCATTATGGACAGTGAAAGACCTAATCTAAGATCTGCACAACAATATTTTACCTTCAAATTCTTACCGTGATCGTAGCATGCATGGACTCGACTCATATGACTGGGATTTGCATGAAAAAGATTGTTGGCAGAAAATGTTGATCACAGTACATTTCTCTTCTGTTTCCTATTTATATTTCTATTTTACTTCCTTCATTTAGCATTAGGAACAGGGAAAGACCTAATCTAATATCTGCAAGAAAATATTTTGCCTTCAAATTCATACCGTGATCGTAGCATGCATGGACTCGACTCATATGACTGGTATTTCCATGTAAAGGATTGTGGGCCGAAAATGGGTGATCACTGTACATTTCTCTTCTGTTTCCTATTTATATTTATATTTTACCTCCTTAGTTTAGCAATATGGAGAGGGAAAGACCTAATTTAAATCTTCACAAAAATATTTTACCTTCAAATTCATACCGTGATCGTAGCATGCATGGACTCGACTCATATGACTGGGATTTCCATGAAAAAGATTGTGGGCCGAAAATGGGTGATCACTGTACATTTCTCTTCTGTTTCCTATTTGTATTTCTATTTTACCTACTCAATTTAGCATTATGGACCGGGAAAGACCTAATCTAAGATCTGCACAAAAATATTTGCCTTCAAATTCATACCCTGATCGTAGCATGCATGGACTCGACTCATATGACTAGGATTTCCATGAAAAAGATTGTGGGCCGAAAATGGGTGATCACTGTACATTTCTCTTCTGTTTCCTATTTATATTTCTATGTTATGCCCTGAATTTAGCATTATGGACAGTGAAAAACTAATCTAAAATCTGCACAAAAATATTTTGCCTTCAAATTCATACCGTGATCGTAGCATGCATGGACTCGACTCATATGACTGGGATTTCCATGAAAAAGATTGTGGGCCGAAAATGGGTGATCACTGTACATTTCTCTTCTGTATTCTATTTATATTTCTATTTCACCTCCTCAATTTAGCATTATGGACAGGGAAAGGCATAATCTAAGCTCTGAACAAAAATATTTTGTCTTCAAATTCATACCGTGATCGTAGCATGCATGGACTCGACTCAAATGACTGGGATTTCCATGAAAAAGATAGTGGGAAGAAAATGGGTGATCACTGTATATTTCTCTTCTGTTTCCTATTTATATTTATATTTTACCTCCTCAATTTAGCATTATAGACAAAGAAAGACCTAATCTAAAATCTGTACAAAAATATTTTCCCTTCAAATTCATACCGTGATCGTAGCATGCATGGACTCGACTCATATGACTGGGATTTCCATGAAAAAGATTGTGGGCCGAAAATGGGTGATCACTGTACATTTCTCTTCTGTTTCCTATTTATATTTATATTTTACCTCCTCAATTTAGAATTTTGGACCGGGAAAGACCTAATCTAAGCTCTTCACAAAAATATTTTGCCTTCAAATTCATACCGTGATCGTAGCATGCATGGACTCGACTCATATGACTGGGATTTCCATGAAAAAGATTGTGGGCCGAAAATGGGTGATCACTGTACATTTCTCTTCTGTTTCCTATTTATATTTATAATTTACCTCCTCAATTTAGCATTATGGACAGGGAAAGACCTCATCTAAGAACTGCACAAAAATATTTTGACTTCAAATTCATACCGTGATCGTAGCATGCATGGACTCCACTCATATGATTGGGATTTCCATCAAAATGAATGTGGGCAGAAAATGGATGATCACTGTACATTTCTCTTCTGTATTCTATTTATATTTCTATTTTACCTCCTCAATTTAGCATTATGGACAGGGAAAGACCTCATCTAACATCTGCACAAAAATATTTAACATGCAAATTCATACCGTGATCGTAGCATGCATGGACTAGACTCATATGACTGGGATTTTCATGAAAAAGATTGTGGGCCGAAAATGGGTGACCACTGTACATTTCTCTTCTGTTTCCTATTTATATTTTTATTTTACCTCCTCAATTTAGCATTATGGCCAGGGAAAGATTTGATCTAAGCTCTGCGCAAAAATATTTTGCCTTCAAATTCATACCGTGATCGTAGCATGCATGGACTCATCTCATATGACTTGGATTTCCATCAAAAAGACTGTGGGCCGAATGTGGGTGATCACTGTACATTTCTCTTCTGTTTCCTATTTATATTTCTATTTTACCTCCTCAATTTAGCATTATGGACAGGGAAAGACCTAATCTAAGATCTGCACAAAAATATTTTGCCTTCTAATTCATACCGTGATCGTATCATGCATGGACTTGACTCATATGACTGGGATTTCCATGAAAAAGATTGTGGGCCGAAAATGTATGATCACTGTACATTTCTCTTCTGTTTTCTATTTATATTTTATCTCCTCAATTTAATATTATGGCCAGGGAAAGACCTAATCTAAGCTCTGCACAAAAATATTTTGCCTTCTAATTCATGCCGTGATCGTAGCATGCATGGACTCGACTCATATGACTGGGATTTCCAGGAAAAAGATTGTGGGCCGAAAATGGGTGATCACTGTACATTTCTCTTCTGTTTCCTATTTATATTTCTATTTTGCTTTTGAATTTAGCATTATGGCCAGGGAAATACGTAATCAAAAATCTGCACAAAAATATTTTGCCTTCAAATTCATACCGCGATCGTAGCATGCATGAACTCGACTCATATGACTGGGATTTTCTTGAAAAAGATTGTGGGCCGAAAATGGGTGATCACTGTACATTTCTCTTCTGTTTCCTATTTATATTTTTATTATACCTCCTCTATTTAGCATTATGGCCAGGGTAAGATTTGATCTAAGCTCTGCGCAAAAATATTTTGCCTTCAAATTCATACCGTGATCGTAGCATGCATGGACTCGACTCATATGACTGGGATTTCCAAGAAAAAGATTGTTGGCCGAAAATGGGTGATCACTGTACATTTCTCTTCTGTTTCCTATTTATATTTCTATTTTACCTCCTCAATTTAGCATTATGGACAGGGAAAGACCTAATCTAAGCTCTGCACAAAAATATTTTGCCTTCAAATTCATACCGTGATCGTAGCATGCATGGACTTGACTCATATGACTGGGATTTCCATGAAAAAGATTGTGTGCAGAAAATGGGTGATCACTGTACATTTCTCTTCTGTTTCCTATTTATATTTCTATTTTACCTCCTCAATTTAGCATTATGGTCAGGGAAAGAACTAATCTAAAATCTGCACAAAAATATTTTGCCTTCAAATTCATACTGTGATCGTAGCCTGCATGGACTCAACTCATATGACTGGGATTTCCAAGAAAAGATTGTGGGCCGAAAATTGGTGATCACTGTACATTTCTCTTCTGTTTCCTATTTATATTTCTATTTTATCTCCTCAATTTAGCATTATGGACAGGGAAAGACCTAATCTAAGATCTGCACAAAAATATTTTCCCTTCAAATCCATACCGTGATCGTAGCATGCATGGACTCAATTCATATGACTGGGATTTCTGTGAAATATATTGTGGGCCGAAAATGGGTGATCACTGTACATTTCTCTTCTGTTTGCTATTCATATTTCTATTTTACATCCTCAATTTAGCATTATGGACAGGGAAAGACCTAATCTAAGATCTGCACAAAAATATTTTGCCTTCAAATTCATACCGTGATCGTAGCATGCATGGACTCGACTCATATGACAGGGATGTCCATGAAAAAGATTGTGGGCCGAAAATGGGTGATCACTGTACATTTCTCTTCTTTTTCCTATTTATATTTCTATTTTACATCCTCAATTTAGCATTATGGACAGGGAAAGACCTAATCTAAGATCTGCACAAAAATATTTTGCCTTCAAATTCATACCGTGATCGTAGCATGCATGGACTCGACTCATATGACTGGGATTTGCATGAAAAAGATTGTGGGCCGAAAATGGGTGATCACTGTACATTTCTCTTCTGTTTCCTATTTCTATTTCTATTTTAATTCCTCAATTTAGCATTATGGACAGTGAAAGATCTAATCTAAAATCTACACAAAAATATTTTGCCTTCAAATTCATACCGTGATCGTAGCATGCATGGACTCGAATCATATGACTGGGATTTCCATGAAAAAGATTGTGGGCAGAAAATGGGTGATCACTGTACATTTCTCTTCTGTTTCCTATTTATATTTCTATTTTACCTTCTCAATTTAGCATTATGGACAGGGAAAGACCTAATCTAAGATCTGCACAAAAATATTTTGCCTTCAAAGTCATACCGTGATCGTAGCATGCATGAACTCGACTCATATGACTGGGATTTCCATGAAAAAGATTGTGGGCCGAAAATGGGTGATCACTGTACATTTCTCTTCTTTTTCCTATTTATATTTCTATTTTACATCCTCAATTTAGCATTATGGACAGGGTAAGACCTAATCTAAGATCTGCACAAAAATATTTTGCCTTCAAATTCATACCGTGATCGTAGCATGCATGGACTTGACTCATATGATTGGGATTTCCATGAAAAAGATTGTGGGCCGAAAATGGGTGATCACTGTACATTTCTCTTCTGTTTCCTATTTATATTTCTATTTTACCTCCTCAATTTAGCATTATGGACAGGGAAAGACCTAATCTAAGATCTGCACAAAAATATTTTGCCTTAAATTCATACCGTGATCGTAGCATGCATGGAATCGACTCATATGACTGGGATTTCCATGAAAAAGATTGTGGGCAGAAAATGGGTGATCACTGTAAATTTCTCTTCTGTTTCCTATTTATATTTATATTTTATCTCCTCAATTTAGCATTATGGACAGGGAAAGACCTAATCTAAGATCTGCACAAAAATATTTTGCCTTAAATTCATACCGTGATCGTAGCATGCATGGAATCGACTCATATGACTGGGATTTCCATGAAAAAGATTGTGGGCAGAAAATGGGTGATCACTGTAAATTTCTCTTCTGTTTCCTATTTATATTTATATTTTATCTCCTCAATTTAGCATTATGGACAGGGAAAGACCTAATCTAAGATCTGCACAAAAATATTTTGCCTTCGAATTCATACCGTGATCGTAGCATGCATGGACTCGGCTCATATGACTGGGATTTCCATGAAAAATATTGTGGGCCGAAAATGGGTGATCACTGTACATTTCTCTTCTGTTTCCTATTTATATTTCTATTTTACATCCTCAATTTAGCATTATGGACAGGGAAAGACCTAATCTAAGATCTGCACAAAAATATTTTGCCTTCAAATTCATACCGTGATCGTAGCATGCATGGACTCGACTCATATGACTGGGATTTCCATGAAAAAGATTGTGGGCCGAAAATGGGTGATCACTGTACATTTCTCTTCTGTTTCCTATTTATATTTCTATTTTACATCCTCAATTTAGCAATATGGCCAGGGAAAGTCCTAATCTAAGCTCTGCACAAAAATATTTTGCCTTCAAATTTATACCCTGATCGTAGCATGCATGGACTCAACTCATATGACTCGGATTTCCATGAAAAAGATTGTGGGCCAAAAATGGGTGATCACTGTACATTTCTCTTCTGTTTCCTATTTATATTTCTATTTTACCTCCTCAATATAGCATTATGGACAGAGAAAGACATAATCTAAGATCTGCACAAAAATATTTTGCCTTCAAATTCATACCGTGATCGTAGCATGCTTGGACTGGACTCATATGACTGGGATTTCCATGAAAAAGATTGTGGGCTGAAAATGGGTGATCACTGAACATTTCTCTTCTGTTTCCTATTTATATTTCTATTTTACATCCTCAATTTAGCATTATGGACAGGGAAAGACCTAATCTAAGATCTGCACAAAAATATTTTGCCTTCAATTTCATACCGTGATCGTAGCATGCATGGACTCGACTCATATGACTGGGATTTCCATGAAAAATATTGTGGGCCGAAAATGGGAGATCCCTGTACATTTCTCTTCTGTTTCCTATTTATATTTATATTTTACCTCCTCAATTCAGCATTATGGACAGGGAAAGACCTAATCTAAGATCTGCACAAAAATATTTTGCCTTCAAATTCATACCGTGATCGTAGCATGCATGGACTCGACTCATATGACTGGGATTTCCATGAAAAAGATTTGGGGCCGAAAATGGGTGATCACTGTACATTTCTCTTCTGTTTCCTATTTATATTTATATTTTACCTCCTCAATTTAGCATTATGGACAGGGAAAGACCTAATCTAAGATCTGCACAAAAATATTTTGCCTTCAAATTCATACCGTGATCGTAGCATGCATGGACTCGACTCATATGACTGGGATTTATATGAAAAAGATTGTGGGCCGAAAATGGGTGATCACTGTACATTTCTCTTCTGTTTCCTATTTATATTTCTATTATACCTACACAATTTAGCATTTTGGACAGGGAAAACATTATCTAATCTCTGCACAGAAATATTTTGCCTTCAAATTCATACCGTGATCGTAGCATGCATGGACTCGACTCATTTGACTGGGATTTCCATGAAAAAGATTGTGGGCCGAAAATGGGTGATCACTGTACATTTCTCTTCTTTTTCTTATTTATATTTCTAATTTACCTCTTCAATTTAGCATTTTGGACAGGGAAAGACCTAATCTAAGCTCAGCACAAAAATATTTTGCCTTCAAATTCATACCGTGATCGTAGCATGCATGGACTCCACTCATATGACTGGGATTTCCATGAAAAAGATTGTGGGCCGAAAATGGGTGATCACTGTACATTTCTCTTCGGTTTCCTATTTATATTTCTATTTTACTTCCTCAATTTAACATTATGGACAGGGAAAACCTAATCTAATATCTGCAAAAAAATATTTTGCCTTCAAATTCATACCGTGATCGTAGCATGCATGGACTCGACTCATATGACTGGCATTTCCATGAAAAAGATGGTGGGCCGAAAATGGGTGATCACTGTACATTTCTCTTCGGTTTCCTACTTATATTTCTATTTTACCTCCTCAATTTAGCATTATGGACAGGGAAAGACCTAATCTAAGATCTGCAAAAAAATATTTTGCCTTCAAATTCATACCGTGATCGTAGCATGCATCGACTCGACTCATATGACTGGGATTTCCATGAAAAAGATTGTGGGCATAAAATGGGTGATAACTGTACATTTCTCTTCTGTTTCCTATTTATATTTGTATTTTACCTCCTCAATTTAGCATTATGGACAGGGAAAGACCTAATATAAGATCTGGAAAAAAATATTTTGCCTTGAAATTCATACCGTGATCGTAGCATGCATGGACTCGACTCATATGACTGGCATTTCCATGAAAAAGATTGTGGGTTCAAAATGGTTGTTCACTGTACATTTCTCTTCTGTTTCTCATTACTATTTCTATATTAGTTCCTCAATTTAGCATTATGGACAGGGAAAGACCTAATCTGAAATCTGCAAAAAAATATTTTTCCTTCAAATTCATACCGTGATCGTAGCATGCATGGACTCGACTCATATGACTGGGATTTCCATGAAAAAGATTGTGGGCACGAAATGTGTGATCACTGTACTTTTCTCTTCTTTTCCCATTACTATTTCTATTTTACTTCCTCAATTTACCATTATGGACAGGGAAAGACCTAATCGAAGTTCTGCAAAAAAATAATTTGCCTTCAAATTCATACCGTGATCGTAGCATGCATGGACTCGACTCATATGACTGGGATTTCCATGAAAAAGATTGTGGCCAGAAAATGGGTGATCCCAGTACATTTTTCTTCTGTTTCCTATCAATATTTCTAATTTACTTCCTTAATTTAGTATTATGATCAGGGAAAGACCTAATCTAAGATCTGCACAAAAATATTTTGCCTTCAAATTCATACCGTGATCGTAGCATGCATGGACTCGACTCATATGACTCGGATTTCCATGAAAAAGATTGTGGGCCAAAAATGGGTGATCACTGTACATTTCTCTTCTGTTTCCTATTTATATTTCTATTTTACCTCCTTAATTTAGCATTATGGACAGGGAAAGACCTAATCTAAAATCTGCCCCAAAATATTTTGCGTTCAATTTCATACCGTGATCGTAGCATGCATGGACTCGACTCATATGACTGGGATTTCCATGAAAAAGATCGTGGGCCGAAAATGGGTGATCACTGTACATTTCTCTTCTGTTTCCTATTTATATTTTTAATTTACCAACTCAATTTAGCATTATGGACTGCGAAAGATCTAATCTAAGATCTGCACAAAAATATTTTGCCTTCAAATCCATACCGTGATCGTAGCATGCATGGACTCGACTCATATGACTGGGATTTCCATGAAAAAGATTGTGGGCTCAAAATGTGTGATCACTGTAAATTTCTCTTCTGTTTCCTATTTATATTTATATTTTACCTCCTCAATTTAGCATTATGGACAGGGAAAGACCTAATCTAAGATCTCCCCAAAAACATTTTGCCTTCAAATTCATACCGTGATATTAGCATGCATGGATTCGACTCATATGACTGGGATTTCCGTGAAAAAGTCTGTGGGACGAAAATGGGTGATCACTGTACATTTCTCTTCTGTTTCCTATTTATATTTCTATTTTACCTCCTCAATTTACCATTATGGACAGGGAAAGACCTAATCTAAAATTGGCACAAAAATATTTTGCCTTCAAATTGATACCGTGATCGTAGCATGCATAGACTCGACTCATATGACTGGGATTTCCATGAAAAAGATTGTGGGCCGAAAATGGGTGATCACTGTACATTTCTCTTCTGTTTCCTATTTATATTTCTATTTTACCTCCTCAATTTAGCATTATGGACAGTGAAAGACCAAATCTAATATCTGCACAAAAATATTTTGCCTTCAAATTCATACCGTGATCGTAGCATGCATGGACTCGACTCATATGACTGGGATTCACATGAAAAATTGTCGGCGGAAAATGGGTGATCACTGTACATTTCTCTTCTGTTTCCTATTTATATTTCTATTTTACCTCCTCAATTTAGCATTATGGACAGGGAAAGACCTAATCTAAGATCTGCACAAAAATATTTTGCCTTCAAATTCATACCGTGATCGTAGCATACATGGACTCGACTCATATGACTGGGATTTCCATGAAAAAGATTGTCGGGGGAAAATGGGTGATCACTGTACATTTTTCTTCTGTTTCCTATTTATATTTCTATTTTACCTCCTCAATTTAGCATTATGGACAGGGAAAGACTTAATCTAAAATCTGCACAAAAATATTTTGCCTTCAAATTCATACCGTGATCGTAGCATGCATGGACATCACTCATATGACTGGGATTTCCATTAAAATATTATAGGCCGAAAATTGGTGATCACTGTACATTTCTCTTCTGTTTCCTATTTATATTTCTATTTTACCTCCTCAATTTAGCATTATGGACAGGGAAAGACCAAATCTAAGATCTGCACAAAAATATTTTGCCTTGAAATTCATACCGTGATCGTAGCATGCATGGACTCGACTCATATGACTGGGATTTCCATGAAAAAGATTATGAGCAGAAAATGGGTGATCACTGTACATTTCTCTTCTGTTTCCTATTTATATTTATATTTTACTTCCTTCATTTAGTATTATGGACAGGGAAAGGCCTAATCTAAGCTCTGCAAAAAAATATTTTGCTTTCAAATTTATACAGTGATCGTAGCATGTATGGACTCGCCTCATATGACTGGGATTTCAATGAAATAGACTGTGGGTAGAAAATGGGTGATCACTGTACATTTCTCTTCTGTTTCCTATTTATATTTTTATTTTCCTTCCTTCATTTAGCATTATGGACAGGGAAAGGCCTAATCTAACTCTGCAAAAAAATATTTTGCTTTCAAATTCATACCGTGATCGTAGCATGTATGGACTCGACTCATATGACTGGGATTTCAATGAAAAAGATTGTGGGCAAAAAATGGGTGATCAATGTACATTTCTCTTCTGTTTCCTATTTATATTTTTATTTTACTTCCTTCATTTAGCATTATGGACAGGGAAAGACCTAATCTAAGATCTGCAAAAAAATATTTTGCCTTCAAATTCATACCGTGATCGTAGCATGCATGGACTCGACTCATATAACTGGGATTTCCATGAAAAAGATTGTGGGCAGAAAATGGGTGATCACTGTACATTTCTCTTCTGTTTCTTATTTATATTTATATGTTACTTCCTCAATTTAGCCTTATGGACAGGGAAAGACCTAATCTAAGCACTGCAAAAAAATATTTTGCCTTCTAATTCATACCGTGATCATAGCATGCATGGACTCCACTCATATGACTGGGATTTCCATGAAAAAGATTGTGTGCAGAAAATGGGTGATCACTGTACATTTCTCTTCTGTTTCCTATTTATATTTCTATTTTACTTCCTTCATTTAGCATTATGGACAGGGAAAGGCCTAATCTAACTCTGCAAAAAAATATTTTGCTTTCAAATTCATACCGTGATCGTAGCATGTATGGACTCGACTCATATGACTGGGATTTCAATGAAAAAGATTGTGGGCAGAAAATGGGTGATCAATGTACATTTCTCTTCTGTTTCCTATTTATATTTTTATTTTACTTCCTTCATTTAGCATTATGGACAGGGAAAGACCTAATCTAAGATCTGCAAAAAAATATTTTGCCTTCAAATTCATACCGTGATCGTAGCATGCATGGACTCGACTCATATGACAGGGATTTCCATGAAAAAGATTGTGGGCACAAAATGTGGGATCACTGTACATTTTTTTTCTCTTTCTTATTTATATTTCTATTTTACTTCCTAAATTTATCATTATGGACAGGGAAAGACCTAATCTAAGATCTGCAAAAAAATATTTTGCCTTCAAATTCATACCGTGATCGTAGCATGCATGGACTCGACTCATATGACTGGGATTTCCATGAAAAAGATTGTGGGCAGAAAATGGGCGATCACTGTACATTTTTCTTCTGTTTCTTATTTATAATTATATTTTACTTCCTCCATTTAGCATTATGGACAGGGAAAGAGCTAATCTAAGATCTTCAAAAATATATTTCACCTTCAAATTCATACAGTGATCATAGCATGCATGGACTTGACTCATCTGACTGTGATTTCTGTGAAAAAGATTGTGGGCCGAAAATGGTTGATCACTGTACATTTCTCTTCTGTTTCCTATTTATATTTATATTTTACTTCCTGAATTTAGCATTATGGACAGGGAAAGACCTAATCTAAGATCTGCAAAAAAATATTTTGTCTTCAAATTCATACCGTGATCGTAGCATGCATGGACTCGACTCATATTACTGGGATTTCCATGAAAAGATTGTGGGCCGAAAATGGGTGATCACTGTACATTTTTCTTCTGTTTCTTATTTATATTTATATTTTACTTCCTCAATTTAGCATTATGGACAGGGAAAGACCTAATCTAAGATCTGCAAAAAATATTTTGCCTTCAAATTCATACCGTGATCGTAGCATGCATGGACTCGACTCATATGTCTGTGATTTCCATGAAAAAGATTGTCGGCAGAAAATGGGTGGTAACTGTAAATTTCTCTTCTGTTTCCTATTTATATTTCTATTTTACTTCCTCAATTTAGCATTATGGACAGGGAAAGACCTAATCTAAGATCTGAAAAAAATATTTTGCCTTCAAATTCATACCGTGATCGTAGCATGCATGGATTCGACTCATATGACTGGGATTTCCGTGAAAAAGTCTGTGGGTGAAAATGGGTGATCACTGTACATTTCTCTTCTGTTTCCTATTTATATTTCTATTTTACCTCCTCAATTTACCATTATGGACAGGGAAAGACCTAATCTAAAATTGGCACAAAAATATTTTGCCTTCAAATTGATACCGTGATCGTAGCATGCATAGAATCGACTCATATGACTGGGATTTCCATGAAAAAGATTGTGGGCAGAAAATGGGTGGTAACTGTACATTTCTCTTCTGTTTCCTATTTATATTTCTATTTTACCTCCTCAATTTAGCATTATGGACAGGGAAAGACCAAATCTAATATCTGCACAAAAATATTTTGCCTTCAAATTCATACCGTGATCGTAGCATGCATGGACTCGACTCATATGACTGGGATTCCCATGAAAAATTGTCGGCGGAAAATGGGTGATCACTGTACATTTCTCTTCTGTTTCCTATTTATATTTCTATTTTGCTTCCTTCATTTAGCATTATGGAGAGGGAAAGACCTAATCTAAGGTCTGCACAAAAATATTTTGCCTTCAAATTCATACCGTGATCGTAGCATGCATGGACTCGAATCATATGACTGGGATTTCCATGAAAAAGATTGTGGGCCGAAAATGGGTGATCACTGTACATTTCTCTTCTGTTTCCTATTTATATTTCTATTTTACTTCCTCAATTTAGCATTATGGACAGCGAAAGACCTAATCTAAAATCAGCACAAAAATATTTTGCCCTCAAATTCATACCGTGATCGTAGCATGCATGAACTCGACTCATATGACTGGGATTTCCATGAAAAAGATTGTGGACGCAAAATGGGTGATCACTGTACATTTCTCTTCTGTTTCCTATTTATATTTCTATTTTACCTCCTCAATTTAGCATTATGGACAGGGAAAGATATAATCTAAAAACTGCACAAAAATATTTTGCCTTCAAATTCATACCGTGATCGTAGCATGAATGGACTCGACTCATATGACTGGGATTTCCATGAAAAAGATTGTGGGCCGAAAATAGGTGATCACTGTACATTTCTCTTCTGTTTTCTATTTATATTTCTATTTTACCTCCTCAATTTAGCATTATGGACAGGGAATGACTTAATCTAAAATCTGCCCAAAAATATTTTGCCTTCAAGTTCATACCATGTTCGTAGCATGCATGGACTCGACACATATAAATGGGATTTCCATGAAAAAGATTGTGGGCCGAAAATGGGTGGTCACTGTACATTTCTCTTCTGTTTCCTATTTATATTTCTATTTTACCTCCTCAATTTAGCATTATGGACAGGGAATGACCTAATCTGAGATCTGCACAAAAATATTTTGCCTTCAAATTCATACCGTGAACGTAGCATGCATGGACTCGACTCATATGACTGGGATTTCCATGAAAAAGATTGTGGGCCGAAAATGGGTGGTCACTGTACATTTCTCTTCTGTTTCCTATTTATATTTATATTTTACCTCCTCAATTTAGCATTAAGGACATGGAAAGGACAAATCTAAGATCTGCACAAAAATATTTTGCCTTCAAATTCATACCGTGATCGTAGCATGCATGGACTCGACTCATATGACTGGGATTTCCATGAAAAATATTGTGGGCCAAAAATGGGTGATCACTGTACATTTCTCTTCTGTTTCCTATTTATATTTATATTTTACCTCCTCAATTTAGCATTATGGACAGGGAAAGACCTAATCTAAAATCTGCACAAAAATATTTTGCCTTCAAATTCATACCGTGATTGTAGCATGCATGGACTCGACTCATATGACTGGGATTTCCATGAAAAAGATTGTGGGCCGAAAATGGGTGGACACTGTACATTTCTCTTCTGTTTCCTATTTATATTTATATTTTACCTCCTCAATTTAGCATTAAGGACATGGAAAGAGCAAATCTAAGATCTCCACAAAAATATTTTGCCTTCAAATTCATACCGTGATCGTAGCATGCATGGACTCGACTCATATGACTGGGATTTCCATGAAAAAGATTGTGGGCCGAAAATGGGTGATCACTGTACATTTCTCTTTTGTTTCCTATTCATATTTATATTTTACCTCCTGAATTTAGCATTATGGACAGGGAAAGACCTAATCTAAGATCTGCACAAAAATATTTTGCCTTCAAATTCATACCGTGATCGTAGCATGTATGAACTCGACTCATATGACTGGGATTTCCATGAAAAAGATTGTGGGCACAAAATGGGTGATCACTGTACATTTCTCTTCTGTTTCCTATTAATATTTCTATTTTACTTCCTTAATTTAGCATTATGGTCAGTGAAAGACCTAATCTAAGATCTGTAAAAATATATTTTGCCTTCATATTCATACCGTGATCGTAGCATGCATGGACTCGACTCATATGACTGGGATTTCCATGAAAAAGATTGTGTGCCGAAAATGGGTGATCACTGTACATTTCTCATCTGTTTCCTATTTACATTTCTATTTTACTTCCTACATTTAGCATTATGGACAGGGAAAGACCTAATCTAAGCTCTGCAGAAAAATATTTTGCCTTCAAATTCATACCGTGATCGTAGCATGCATTGACTCGACTCATATGACTGGGATTTCCATGAAAAAGATTGTGGGCCGAAAATGGGTGATCACTGTACATTTCTCTTCTGTTTCCTATTTATATTTCTATTTTACCGCCTCAATTTAGCATTATGGACAGGGAAAGACCTAATCTAAAATCTGCACAAAAATATTTTGCTTTCAAATTCATACCGTGATCGTAGCATGCATGGACTCGACTCATATGACTGGGATTTCCATGAAAAAGATTGTGGGCCGAAAATGGGTGATCACTGTACATTACTCTTCTGTTTCCTATTTATATTTATATTTTACCTCCTCAATTTAGCATTTTGGACTGGGAAAGAACTAATCTAAAATCTGCACAAAAATATTTTGCCTTCAAATTCATACCGTGATCGTAGCATGCATGGACTCGACTCATATGACTGGGATTTACATGAAAAAGATTGTGGGCCGAAAATGGGGATCACTGTACATTTCTCTTCTGTTTCCTATTTATATTTATATTTTACCTCCTCAATTTAGCATTATGGACAGTGAAAGACCTAATCTAAAATCTGCACAAAAATATTTTGCCTTCAAATTCATACTGTGATCGTAGCATGCATGGACTCGACTCATATGACTGTGATTTCCATAAAAAAGATTGTGGGCCTAAAATGGGTGATCACTGTTCATTTCTCTTCTGTTTCCTATTTATATTTATATTTTACCTCCTCAATTTAGCATTATGGACAGGGAAAGACCTAATCTAAAATCTGCACAAAAATATTTTGCCCTCAAATTCATACCATGATCGTAGCATGCATGGACTCGACTCATATGCCTGGGATTTCCATGAAAAACATTGTGGGCCGAAAACGGGTGATCACTGTACATTTCTCTTCTGTTTCCTATTTATATTTATATTTTACCTCCTCAATTTAGCATTATGGACAGGGAAAGACCTAATCTAAGCTCTGCACAAAAATATTTTGCCTTCAAATTCATACCGTGATCGTAGCATGCATGGACTCGACTCATATGACTGGGATTTCCATGAAAAAGATTGTGGGCCGAAAATGGGAGATAACTGTACATTTCTTTTCTGTTCCCTATTTATATTTCTATTGTACCTCCTCAATTTAGCTTTATGGAAAGGGAAAGACCTAATCTAAAATCTGCACAAAAATATTTTGCCTTCAAATTCATACCGTGATCATAGCATGCATGGACTCGACTCATATGACTGGGATTTCCATGAAAAAGATTGTGGGCCGAAAATGGGTGATCACTGTACATTTCTCTACTGTTTCCTATTTATATTTATATTTTACCTCCTCAATTAAGCATTATGGCCAGGGAAAGAGCTAATCTCAGATCTGCACAAAAATTACATTTTGCCTTCAAATTCATACCGTGATAGTAGCATGCAAGGACTCGACTCATATGACTGGGAATTCCATGAAAAAGATTGTGGGCCCAAAATGGGTGATCACTGTACATTTCTCTTCTGTTTCCTATTTATATTTGTATTCAACCTCCTCAATTTAGCATTATGGACACGGAAAGACATAATCTAAGATCTGCAAAAAAATATTTTGCCTTCAAATTCATACCGTGATAGTAGCATGAATGGACTCGAATCATATGACTGGGATTTCCATGAAAAAGTTTGTGGACAGAAAATGGGTGATCACTGTACATTTCTCTTCTGTTTCCTATTTATATTTCCTTCATTTAGCATTATTGACAAGGAAAGACCTAATCTAAGCTCTGCACAAAAAGATTTTGCCTTCAAATTCATACCGTGATCGTAGTATGCATGGACTCGTCTAATATGACTGGGATTTCCATAAAAAAGATTGTCGTCAGAAAATGGTGATCACTGTACATTTTTCTTCTGTTTCCTATTTATATTTATATTTTACCTCCTCAATTTAGCATTATGGACAGGGAAAGACCTAATCTAATCTCTGCAAAAAAATATTTTGCCTTCAAATTCATACCGTGATCGTAGCATGCATCGACTCGACTGATATGACTGGGATTTCCATGAAAATATTATGGACAAAAAATGGGTGATCTCTGTACATTTCTCTTCTGTTTCCTATTTATATTTCTATTTTATTTCCTCAATTTAGCATTATGGACAGGGAAAGACCTAATCTAAGATCTGCAAAAAAATATTTTGCCTTCAAATTCATACAGTGATCGTAGCATGCATGGACTCGACTCATATGACTGGGATTTCCATGAAAAAGATTGTGGGCAGAAAATGGGTGATCACTGTACATTTCTCTTCTGTTTCCTATTTCTATTTCTATTTTACTTCCTTCATTTAGCATTATGGACAGGGAAAGACCTAATCTAAGCTCTGCAAAAAAATATTTTGTTTTCAAATTCATACCATGATCGTAGCATGCATTGACTCGACTCATATGACTGGGATTTCCATGAAAAAGATTGTGGGCCTAAAATGGGTGATCACTGTACATTTCTCTTCTGTTTCCTATTTATATTTATATTTTACCTCCTCAATTTAGCATTATGGACAGGGAAAGACCAAATCTAACATCTGCACAAAAATATATTGCTTTCAACTTCATACCGTGATCGTAGCATGCATGGACTCGACTCATATGACTGGGATTTCCATGAAAAAGATTGTGGGCAGAAAATGGGTGATCGCTTTACATTTCTCTTCTGTTTCCTATTTATATTTATATTTTACTTCCTTCATTTAGTATTATGGACAGGGAAAGACCTAAGCTAAGGTCTGCACAAAAATATTTTGCCTTCAAATTCATACCGTGATCGTAGCATGCATGGACTCGACTCATATGACTGGGATTTACATGAAAAAGATTGTGGGCCTAAAATGGGTGATCACTGTACATTTCTCTTCTGTTTCTTATTTATATTTATATTTTACCTCCTCAATTTAGCATTATGGACCAGGAAAGACCTAATCTAAGCTCTGCACAAAAATATTTTGCCTTCAAATTCATACTGTGATCGTGGCATGCATGGACTCGACTCATATGACTGGGATTTCCATGAAAAAGATTGTGGGTAGAAAATTGGTGATCACTGTACATTTCTCTTCTGTTTCCTATTTATATTTATATTTTACGTCCTCACTTTAGCATTATAGACAGGGAAAGACATTATCTAAGCTCTGCACAGAAATATTTTACCTTCAAATTCATACCGTGATCGTAGCATGCATGGACTCGACTCATATGACTGGGATTTCCATGAAAAAGATTGTGGGGCGAAAATGGGTGATCACTGTACATTTCTCTTCTGTTTCCTATTTATATTTATATTTTACCTCCTCAATTTAGCATTATGGACACGGAAAGACCTTATCTAAGATCTGCACAAAAATATTTTGCCTTCAAATTCATACCGTGATCGTAGCATGCATGGACTCGACTCATATGACTGGGATTTCCATGAAAAAGATTGTGGGCCGAAAAAGGGTGATCACTGTACATTTCTTTTCTGTTTCCTATTTATATTTATATTTAACCTCCTCAATTTAGCATTATGGACAGGTAAAGGCCTAATCTAAGATCTGCACAAAAATATTTTGCTTTCAAATTCATACCGTGATCGTGGCATGCATGGACTCGATTCATATGACTGGGATTTCCATGAAAAAGATTTAGGGCCGAAAATGGGGGATCACTGTACATTTCTCTTCTGTTTCCTATTTATATTTATATTTTAACTCCTCAATTTAGCATTATGGACAGGGAAAGACCTAATCTAAAATCTGCACAAAAATATTTTGCTTTCAAATTCATACCGTGATCTTAGCATGCATGGACTCGACTCATATGACTGCGATTTCCATGAAAAAGATTGTGGGCCGAAAATGGGTGATCACTGTACATTTCTCTTCTATTTCCTATTTATATTTATATTTTACCTACTCAATTTAGCATTATGGACAGTGAAAGACATTATCTAATCTCTGCACAGAAATATTTTACCTTCAAATTCATACCGTGATCGTAGCATGCATGGACTCGACTCATATGAATGGGATTTCCATGAAAAAGATTGTGGGCCGAAAATGGGTGATCACTGTACATTTCTCTTCTGTTTCCGATTTATATTTCTATTTTACCTCCTCAATTTAGCATTATGGACAGGGAAAGACATTATCTAAGCTCTGCACACAAATATTTTGCCTTCAAATTCATACCGTGATCGTATCATGCATGGACTCGACTCATATGACTGGTATTTCCATGAAAAGATTGTGGGCCGAAAATGGGTGATCACTGTACATTTCTCTTCTGTTTCCTATTTATATTTATATTTTACCTCCTCAATTTAGCATTATGGACAGGGAAAGATATTATCTAAGCTCTGCACAGAAATATTTTGCCTTCAAATACATACCGTGATCGTAGCATGCATGGACTCGACTCATATGACTGGGATTTCCATGACAAAGATTGTGGGCAGAAAATGGGTGATCACTGTACATTTCTCTTCTGTTTCCTATTTATATTTATATTTTACCTCCTCAATTTAGCATTATGGACAGGGAAAGAAGTAATCTAAAATCTGCACAAAAATATTTTGCCTTCAAATTCATAACGTGATCGTAGCATGCATGGACTCGACTCATATGACTGGGATTTCCATGAAAAAGATTGTGGGCCGAAAATGGGTGATCACTGTACATTACTCTTCTGTTTCCTATTTATATTTATATTTTACCTCCTAAATTTAGCATTATGGACAGGGAAAGAAGTAATCTAAAATCTGCACAAAAATATTTTGCCTTCAAATTCATAACGTGATCGTAGCATCCATGGACTCAACTCATATGACTTGGATTTCCATGAAAAAGATTGTGGGCCGAAAATGGATGATCACTGTACATTTCTCTTCTATTTCATATTTATATTTCTATTTTACCTCCTCAATTTAGCATTATGCCCAGGGAAAGACCTAATCTAAGCTGTACACAAAATTATTTTGCCTTCAAATTCATACCGTGATCGTAGCATGCATGGACTCGACTCATATGACTGGGATTTCCATGAAAAAGATTGTGGGCCGAATATTGTTGATCACTGTACATTTCTCTTCTGTTTCCTATTTATATTTCTATTTTACCTCCTCAGTTTAGCATTATGGACAGGGAAAGACCTAATCTAAAATCTGCACAAAAATATTTCGCCTTCAAATTCATACCGTGATCGTAGCATGCATGGACACAACTCATATGACTGGGATTTCCATGAAAAAGATTGTGGGCCGAAAATGGGTGATAACTGTATATTTCTCTTCTCTTCCCTATTTATATTTATATTTTACCTCCTCAATTTAGCATTATGGACACGGAAAGACCCAATCTAAAATCTGCACAAAAATATTTTGCTTTCAAATTCATACTATGATCGTAGCATGCATGGACTCGATTCATATGACTGAGATTTCCATGAAAAAGATTGTGGGCTGAAAATGGGTGATCACTGTACATTTCTCTTCTGTTTCCTATTTATATTTCTATTTTACCTCCTCAATTTAGCATTATGGACAGGGAAAGAACTAATCTAAAATCTGCACAAAAATATTTTGCCTTCAAATTCATACCGTGATTGTAGCATGCATGGACTCGACTCATATGACTGGGATTTCCATGAAAAAGATTGTGGGCCAAAAATTGGTGATGACTGTACATTTCTCTTCTGTTTCCTATTTATATTTATATTTTACCTCCTTAATTTAGCATTATGGACAGGGAAAGACCTAATCTAATGTCTGCAGAAAAATATTTTCATTTCAAATTCATACCGTGATCGTAGCATGAATTAACTCGACTCATATGACTGGGATTTCCATGAAAAAGATTGTGGGCCGCAAATGGGTGATCACTGTATATTTCTCTTCTGTTTCCTATTTATATTTATATTTTACTTCCCCCAATTTAGCATTATGGACAGGGAAAGACCTAATCTAAAATCTGCACAAAAATATTTTGCCTTCGAATTCATACCGTGATCGTAGCATGCATAGACTCGACTCATATGACTGGGATTTCCATGAAAAAGATTGCAGGCCGAAAATTGGTGATCACTGTACAGTTCTCTTCTCTTTCCTATTCATATTTCTGTTTTACCTCCTTAATTTAGCATTATGGACAGGGAAAGACGTAATCTGAAATCTGCACAAAAATATTTTGCCTTCAAATTCATACCGTGATCGTAGCATGCATTAACTCGACTCATATGACTGGGATTTCCATGAAAAAGATTGTGGGCCGAAAATCGGTGATCACTGTACATTTCTCTTCTGTATTCTATTTCTATTTATATTTTACCTCCTCAATTCAGCATTATGGACAGGGAAAGACCTAATCTAAGCTCTGCACAAAAATATTTTTCTTTCAAATTCATACCGTGATCGTAGCATGCATGGACTCGACTCATATGACAGGGATTTCCATGAAAAAGATTGTGGGCAGAAAATGGGTGATCACTGTAAATTTCTCTTCTGTTTCCTATTTATATTTCTATTGTACCTCTTCAATTTAGCATTATGGACAGGGAAAGACCTAATCTAAGGTCTGCAAAAAAATATTTTCCCTTCAAATCCATACCGTAATCATAGCATGCATGGACTCGACTCATATGCCTGGGATTTCCATGAGAAACTTTGTGGGACGAAAATAGGTTATCACTGTACATTTCTCTTCTGTTTCCTATTTATATTTCTATTTTCCCTCCTCAATTTAGCATTATGGACAGGGAAAGACCTAATCTAAGCTCTGCACAAAAATATTTTGCCTTCAAATTCATACCGTGATCGTTGCATGCATGGACTCGACTCATATGACTGGGATTTCCATGAAAAAGATTGTGGGCCGAAAATGGGTGATCACTGTACATTTCTCTTCTGTTTCCTATTTATATTTATATTTTACCTTCTCAATTTAGCATTATGGACAGGGAAAGACCTAATCTAAAATCTGCACAAAAATATTTTGCTTTCAAATTCATACCGTGATCTTAGCATGCATGGACTCGACTCATATGACTGCGATTTCCATGAAAAAGATTGTGGGCCGAAAATGGGTGATCACTGTACATTTCTCTTCTATTTCCTATTTATATTTATATTTTACCTACTCAATTTAGCATTATGGACAGTGAAAGACATTATCTAATCTCTGCACAGAAATATTTTACCTTCAAATTCATACCGTGATCGTAGCATGCATGGACTCGACTCATATGAATGGGATTTCCATGAAAAAGATTGTGGGCCGAAAATGGGTGATCACTGTACATTTCTCTTCTGTTTCCGATTTATATTTCTATTTTACCTCCTCAATTTAGCATTATGGACAGGGAAAGACATTATCTAAGCTCTGCACACAAATATTTTGCCTTCAAATTCATACCGTGATCGTAGCATGCATGGACTCGACTCATATGACTGGTATTTCCATGAAAAGATTGTGGGCCGAAAATGGGTGATCACTGTACATTTCTCTTCTGTTTCCTATTTATATTTATATTTTACTTCTTCAATTTAGCATTATGGACAGGGAAAGACCTAATCTAAGATCTGCACAAAAATATTTTGCCTTCAAATTCATACCGTGATCGTAGCATGCATGGACTCGACTCATATGACTGGGATTTCCATGAAAAAGATTGTGGGCAGTAAATGGGTGATCACTGTACATTTCTCTTCTGTTTCCTATTTATATTTATATTTTACTTCTTCAATTTAGCATTATGGACAGGGAAAGACCTAATCTAAGCTCTGCAAAAAAATATTTTGCCTTCAAATTCATAACGTGATCGTAGCATGCATGGACTCGACTCATATGACTGGGATTTCCATGAAACAGATTGTGGGCTGAAAATGGGTGATCACTGTACATTTCTCTTCTGTTTCCTATTTATATTTGTAATTTACTTCTTCAATTTAGCATTATGGACAGGGAAAGACCTAATCTAAGATCTGCAAACAAGTATTTTGCCTTCAAATTCATAGCGTGATTGTAGCATGCATGGACTCGACTCATATGACTGGGATTTCGATGAAAATGATTGTGGGCAGAAAATGGGTGATCACTGTACATTTCTCTTCTGTTTCCTATTTATATTTATATTTTGCTTCCTCAATTTAGGATTATGGACAGGGAAAGACCTAATCTAAGCTCTGCAAAAAAATATTTTGCTTTCAAATTCATACCGTGATCGTAGCATGCATGGACTCGACTCATATGACATGAATTTCCATGAAAAAGATTGTGAGCAGAAAATGGGTGATCACTGTACATTTCTCTTCTGTTTCCTATTTAAATTTTACTTACTTAATTAAGCATTATGGACAGCGAAAGACCTAATCTAAGCTCTGCATAAAAATATTTGGCCTTCAAATTCATACCGTGATCGTAGCATGCATGGACACGACACATATGACTGGGATTTCCATGAAAAAGATTGTGGGCACAAAATGGGTGATCACTGTACATTTCTATTCTGTTTCCTATTTATATTTATATTTTACTTCCTTCATTTAGCATTATGGACATGGAAAGACCTAATCTACGATCTGCACAAAAATATTTTGCCTTCAAATTCATACCGTGATAGTAGCATGCATGGACTCGACTCATATGACTGGGATTTCCATGAAAAAGATTGTGGGCAGAAAATGGGTGATCACTGTACTTTTCTCTTCTGTTTCCTATTTATATTTATATTTTACCTCCTCAATTTTGCATTATGGACAGGGAAAGACCTAATCTAAGCTCTACAAAAAAATATTTTGCTTTCAAATTCATACCGTGATCGTAGTATGCATGGACTCGACTCATATGACTGGGATTTCCATGAAAAAGATTGTGGGCTGAAAATAGGTGATCACTGTACATTTCTGTACTGTTTCCTATTTATATTTCCATATTACCTCCTCAATTTAGCATTATGGACATGGAAATACCTAATGTAAGATCTGCACAAAAATATTTGGCCTTCAAATTCATTCCGTGATCGTAGCATGCATGTACTCGACTCGTATGACTGGGATTTCCATGAAAAAGATTGTGGGCAGTAAATGGGTGATCACTGTACATTTCTCTTCTGTTTCCTATTTATATTTTTATTTTACCTCCTCAATTTAGCATTATGGACAGTGAAAGACATAATCTAAGATCTACAAAAAAATATTTTGCCTTCAAATTCATACCGTGATCCTAGCATGCATGGACTCGACTCATATGACTGGGATTTCCATGAAAAAGATTGTGGGCTGAAAATGGGTGATCACTGTACATTTCTCTTCTGTTTGGTATTCATATTTATATTTTACCTCTTCAATTTAGCATTATGGACAGGGAAAGACCTAATCTAAGATCTGCACAAAAATATTTTACCTTCAAATTCATACCCTGATCGTAGCACGCATGGACTCGACTGATATGACTGGGATTTCCATAAAAGAGATTGTGGGCTGAAAATGGATGATCACTGTACATTTTTCTTCTGTTTCGTATTTATATTTGTATTTTACTTCCTCAATTTAGCATTATGGACAGGGAAAGACCTAATCTAAGATCTGCACAAAAATATTTTGCCTTCAAATTCATACCGTGATCGTAGCATGCATGGACTCGACTCATATGACTGGGATTTCCATGAAAAAGATTGTGGGCTGAATTTAGGTGATCACTGTACATTTCTGTACTCTTTCCTATTTATATTTCCATTTTTCCTCCTCAATTTAGCATTATGGACAGTGAATGACCTAATCTAAGATCTGCACAAAAATATTTTGCCTTCAAATTCATTCCGTGATCGTACATGCATGGACTCGACTCGTATGACTGGGATTTCCATGAAAAAGATTGTGGGCAGAAAATGGGTGATCACTGTACATTTCTCTTCTGTTTCCTATTTATATTTTTATTTTACCTCCTCAATTTAGCATTATGGACAGTGAATGACCTAATCTAAGATCTGCACAAAAATATTTTGCCTTCAAATTCATACCGTGATCGTAGCATGCATGGACTTGATTCATATGACTGGGATTTCCATGAAAAAGATTGTGGGCTGAAAATGGGTGATCACTGTACCTTTCTCTTCTGTTTCCTATTCATATTTGTATTTTCCTTCCTCAATTTACCATTATGGACAGGGAAAGACCTAATCTAAGCTCTGCACAAAAATATTTTGCCTTGAAATTCATAACGTGATCGCAGCATGCATGGACTCGACTCATATGACTGGGATTTCCATGAAAATGATGGTGGGCCGGAAATGGGTGATCACTGTACATTTCTCTTCTGTTTCCTATTTACATATCTATTTTACCTCCTCAATTTAGCATTATGGACAGGGAAAGACCTAATCTAAGCTCTGCACAAAAATATTTTGCCTTCAAATTCATACCCTGATCGTAGCATGCATGAACTCGACTCATATGACTGGGATTTCCATGAAAAAGATTGTGGGCACAAAATGGGTGATCACTGTACATTTCTCTTCTGTTTCCTATTAATATTTCTATTTTACTTCCTTAATTTAGCATTATGGTCAGTGAAAGACCTAATCTAAGATCTGTAAAAATATATTTTGTCTTCATATTCATACCGTGATCGTAGCATGCATGGACTCGACTCATATGACTGGGATTTCCATGAAAAAGATTGTGGGCCGAAAATGGGTGATCACTGTACGTTTCTCTTCTGTTTCCTATTTATATTTATATTTTACCTCCTCAATTTAGCATTATGGACAGGGAAAGACCTAATCTGAAATCTTCACAAAAATATTTTGCCTTCAAATTCCTAATGTGATCGTAGCATGAATGGACTCGACTCATATGACTGGGATTTCCATGAAAAAGATTGTGGGCCGAAAATAGGTGATCACTGTACATTTCTCTCCCGTTTCCTATATATATTTCTATTTTACCTCCTCAATTTAGCATTATGGTCAGGGAAAGACCTAATCTAAGCTCTGCACAAAAATATTTTGCCTTCAAATTCATACCGTGATCTTAGCCTGCATGGACTCGACTCATATGACTGGGATTTCCATGAAAAAAATTGTGGGCCGAAAATGGGTTATCACTGTACATTTCTCTTCTGTATTCTATTTATATTTCTATTTTACCTCCTCAATTTAGCATTATAGCCAGGGAAAGACCTAATCTAAGCTCTGGACAAAAATATTTTGCCTTCAAATTCATACCGTGATCGTAGCATGCATGGACTCGACTCATATGACTGGGATTTCCATGAAAAAGATTGTGGCCAGAAAATGGGTGATCACTGTACATTTCTCTTCTGTTTCCTATTTATATTTATATTTTACCTCCTCAATTTAGCATTATGGACAGGGAAAGACCTAATCTAAGATCTGCACAAAAATATTTTGCCTTCAAATTCATACCGTGATCGTAACATGAATTGACTAGACTCATATGACTGGGATTTCCATGAAAAAGATTCTGGACCGAAAATGGGTGATCACTCTACATTTCTCTTCTGTTTCCTATTTATATTTCTATTTTACCTCCTCAATTTAGCATTATGGACAGGGAAAGACCTAATCTAAGCTCTGCACAAAAATATTTTGCCTTCAAATTCATAACGTGATCGTAGCATGCATGAACTCTACTCATATGACTGGGATTTCCATGAAAAAGATTGTTGGCAGAAAATGGGTGATCACTGTACATTTCTCTTCTGTTTCCTATTTATATTTATATTTTACCTCCTCAATTTAGCATTATGGACAGGGAAAGACCTAATCTAAGCTCTGCACAAAAATATTTTGCCTTCAAATTCATACCGTGATCTTAGCCTGCATGGACTCGACTCATATGACTGGGATTTCCATGAAAAAGATTGTGGGCCGAAAATGGGTTATCACTGTACATTTCTCTTCTGTATTCTATTTATATTTCTATTTTACCTCCTCAATTTAGCATTATAGCCAGGGAAAGACCTAATCTATGCTCTGGACAAAAATATTTTGCCTTCAAATTCATACCGTGATCGTAGCATGCATGGACTCGACTCATATGACTGGGATTTCCATGAAAAAGATTGTGGCCAGAAAATGGGTGATCACTGTACATTTCTCTTCTGTTTCCTATTTATATTTATATTTTACCTCCTCAATTTAGCATTATGGACAGGGAAAGACCTCATCTAAGATCTGCACAAAAATATTTTGCTTCAAATTCATACCGTGATCGTAGCATGCATAGATTCCACTCATATGACTGGGATTTCCATGAAAAAGATAGAGCGCCGAAAATGGGTGATCACTGTACATTTCTCTTCTGTTTCCTATTTATATTTCTATTTTACCTCCTCAATTTAGCATTATGGACAGGGAAAGACCTAATCTAATATCTGCTAAAAAATATTTTGCCTTCAAATTCATACAGTGATCGTAGCATGCATGGACTCGACTCATATGACTGGGATTTCCATGAAAAAGATTGTGGGCAGAACATGGGTGATCACTGTACATTTCTCTTCTATTTCCTATTTATATTTTTATTTTACTTCCTTCATTTAGCATTATGGACAGGGAAAGACCTAATCTAAGCTCTGCAAAAAAATATTTTGTTTTCAAATACATACCATGATCGTAGCATGCATTGACTCGACTCATATGACTGGGATTTCCATGAAAAAGATTGTGGGCCTAAAATGGGTGATCACTGTACATTTCTCTTCTGTTTCCTATTTATATTTCTTTTTTACCTCCTCAATTTAGCATTATGGACAGGGAAAGACCTAATCTTAGATCAGCAGAAAAATATTTTGCCTTCATATTCATACCGTGAATGCATGGACTCGACTCATATGACTGGGATTTCCATGAAAAAGATTGTGGGCCGAAAATGGGTGACCACCGTACATTTCTCTGCTGTTTCCTATTTATATTTATATTTTACCTACTTAATTTAGCATTATAGACAGAGAAAGACCTAATCTAATATATGCACAAAAATATTTTGCCTTCAAATTCATACCGTGAATGTACAATGCATGGACTCGACTCATATGACTGGGATTTCCATGAAAAAGATTGTGGGCCGAAAATGGGTGATCACTGTACATTTCTCTTCTGTTTCCTATTTATATTTATATTTTACCTCCTCAATTTAGCATTATGGACAGGGAAAGACCTAATCTAAAATCTGCACAAAAATATTTTGCCTTCAAATTCATACTGTGAGCGTAGCATGCATTGACTCGACTCATATGACTGGGACTTCCATGAAAAAGATTGTGGGCCGAAAATGGGTGATCACTGTACATTTCTCTTCTGTTTCCTATTTATATTTATATTTTAACTCCTCAATTTAGCATTATGGACAAGGAAAGACCTATTCTAAGATCTGCACAAAAATATTTTGCCTTCAAATTCATGCCGTGATCGTAGCATGCATGGACTCGACTCATAGGACTGGGATTTCCATGAAAAAGATTGTGGGCCGAAAATGGGTGATCACTGTACATTTCTCTTCTGTTTCCTATTTATATTTATATTTTACCTCCTCAATTTAGCATTATGGACAGGGAAAGACCTAATCTAAAATCTGCACAAAAATATTTTGCCTTCAAATTCATACCGTGAACGTACCATGCATGGACTCATATGACTTGGATTTCCATGAAAAAGATTGTGGGCAGAAAATGGGTGATCACTGTACATTTCTCTTCTGTTTCCTATTTATATTTCTATTTTACCTCCTCATTTTAGCATTATGGACAGGGAAAGATATTATCTAAGCTCTGCACACAAATATTTTGCCTTCAAATTCATACCGTGATCGTAGCATGCATGCACTCAACTCATATGACTGTGATTTCCATGAAAAAGATTGTGGGCCGAAAATGGGTGATCACTGTACATTTCTCTTCTGTTTCCTATTTATATTTATATTTTACCTCCTAAATTTAGCATTATGGACAGGGAAAGAACTAATCTAAAATCTGCACAAAAATATTTTGCCTTCAAATTCATACCGTGATTGTAGCATGCATGGAATCGACTCATATGACTGGGATTTCCATGAAAAAGATTGTGGGCCGAAAATGGGTGATCACTGTACATTTCTTTTCTGTTTCCTATTTATATTTCTATTTTACCACCTCAATTTAGCATTATGGACAGGGAATGACCTAATCTAAGATCTGCACAAAAATATTTTACTTTCAAATACATACCGTGATCGTAGCATGCATGGACTCATATGACTGGGATTTACATGAAAAAGATTGTGGGCAGAAAATGGGTGATCACTGTACATTTCTCTTCTGTTTCCTATTTATATTTATATTTTACCTCCTCAATTTAGCATTATGGACAGTGAAAGACCTAATCTAAAATCTGCACGAAAATATTTTGCCTTCAAATTCATACCGTGATCGTAGCATGCATGGACTCGTCTCATATGACTGGGATTTCCATGAAAAAGATTGTGGGCCGAAAATGGGTGATCACTGTACATTTCTCTTCCGTTTCCTATTTATATTTATATTTTACCTCCTCAATTTAGCATTAAGGACAGGGGAAAATATTATCTAAGCTCTGCACACAAATATTTTGCCTTCAAATTCATACCGTGATCGTAGCATGCATGGACTCATATGACTGGGATTTCCATGAAAAAGATTGTGGGCCAAAAATGGGTGATCACTGTACATTTCTGTTCTGTTTCGTATACATATTTCTATTTTACCTCCTCAATTTAGCATTATGGACAGGGAAAGACCTAATCTAGTTTCTGCACAAAAATATTATGCCTTCAAATTCATACCGTGATCGTAGCATGCATGGACTCGACTCATATGACTGGGATTTCCATGAAAAAGATTGTGGGCCGAAAATGGGTGATCACTGTACATTTCTCTTCTGTTTCCTATTTATATTTATATTTTACCTCCTCAATTTAGCATTATGGCCAGGGAAAGACCTAATCTAAGCTCTGCACAAAAATATTTTGCCTTCAAATTCATACCGTGCTCGTAGCATGCATGGACTCGACTCATATGACTGTGATTTCCATGAAAAAGATTGTGGGCCGAAAATGGGTGATCACTGTACATTTCTCTTCTGTTTCCTATTTATATTTATATTTTACCTCCTCAATTTAGCATTATGGACAGGGAAAGACCTAATCTGAAATCTTCACAAAAATATTTTGACTTCAAATTCATACCGTGATCGTAGCATGCATGGACTCGACTCATATGACTGGGATTTCCATTAAAAAGTTTCTGGGCCGAAAATGGGTGGTCACTGTACATTTCTCTTCTGTTTCCTATTTATATTTCTATTTTACCTCCTCAATTTAGCATTATGGACAGAGAAAGACCTAATCTAAAATCTGCACAAAAATATTTTGCCTTCAAATTCATACTGTGATCGTAGCATGCATGGACTCGACTCGTAAGACTGGGATTTCCATGAAAAAGATTGTGGGCCGAAAATGGGAGATCGCTGTACATTTCTCTTCTGTTTCCTATTTATATTTCTATTTTACCTCCTCAATTTAGGATTATGGACAGGGAAAGACCTAATCTAAAATCTGCACAAAATATTTTGCATTCAAATTCATACCGTGATCGTAGCATGCATGGACTCGACTCATATGACTGAGATTTCCATGAAAAAGATTGTGCGCCGAAAATGGGTGATCACTGTACATTTCTGTTCTGTTTCGTATTCATATTTCTATTTTACCTCCTCAATTTAGCATTATGGACAGGGAAAGACCTCATCTAAAATCTGCACAAAAATATTATGCCTTCAAATTCATACCGTGATTGTAGCATGCATGGACTCGACTCATATGACTGGGATTACCATGAAAAAGATTGTGGGCCGAAAATGGGTGATCACTGTACATTTCTCTTCTGTTTCTTATTTATATTTCTATTTTAACTCCTCAATTTAGCCTTATGGACAGGGAAAGACCTAATCTAAAATCTGCACAAAAATATTTTGCCTTCAAATTCATACCGTGATCGTAGCATGCATGGACTCGACTCATACGACTTGGATTTCCATGAAAAAGATTGTAGGGCGAAAATGGGTGATCACTGTACATTTCTCTTCTGTTTCCTATTTATATTTACATTTTACCTCCTCATTTTAGCATTATGGACAGCGAAAGATATTATCTAAGCTCTGCACACAAATATTTTGCCTTCAAATTCATACCGTGATCGTAGCATGCATGGACTCGACTCATATGACTGGGATTTCCATGAAAATGATTGTGGGCCGAAAATGGGTGATCACTGTACATTTCTCTTCTGTTTACTATTTATATTTATATTTTACCTCCTCAATTTAGCATTATGGACAGGGAAAGACCTAATCTAAAATCTGCACAAAAATATTTTGCCTTCAAATTCATACCGTGATCATAGCATGCATGGACTCGACTCATATGACTGGGATTTCCATGAAAAAGATTGTGGGACGAAAATGGGTGATCACTGTACATTTCTCTTCTGTTTCCTATTTATATTTATATTTTACCTCCTCAATTTAGCATTATGGACAGGGAAAGACCTAATCTGAAATCTTCACAAAAATATTTTGACTTCAAATTCATACCGTGATCGTAGCATGCATGGACTCGACTCATATGACTGGGATTTCCATTAAAAAGTTTCTGGGCCGAAAATGGGTGGTCACTGTACATTTCTCTTCTGTTTCCTATTTATATTTATATTTTACCTCC
This sequence comes from Acanthosepion lycidas, assembly GCA_963932145.1. Lineage (NCBI taxonomy): Eukaryota > Metazoa > Mollusca > Cephalopoda > Sepiida > Sepiidae > Acanthosepion > Acanthosepion lycidas. The sequence goes on along the minus strand of OZ010589.1, from coordinate 1,916,486 downwards.
TCAATTTAGCATTATGGACAGAGAAAGACCTAATCTAAAATCTGCACAAAAATATTTTGCCTTCAAATTCATACTGTGATCGTAGCATGCATGGACTCGACTCGTAAGACTGGGATTTCCATGAAAAAGATTGTGGGCCGAAAATGGGAGATCGCTGTACATTTCTCTTCTGTTTCCTATTTATATTTCTATTTTACCTCCTCAATTTAGGATTATGGACAGGGAAAGACCTAATCTAAAATCTGCACAAAATATTTTGCATTCAAATTCATACCGTGATCGTAGCATGCATGGACTCGACTCATATGACTGAGATTTCCATGAAAAAGATTGTGCGCCGAAAATGGGTGATCACTGTACATTTCTGTTCTGTTTCGTATTCATATTTCTATTTTACCTCCTCAATTTAGCATTATGGACAGGGAAAGACCTCATCTAAAATCTGCACAAAAATATTATGCCTTCAAATTCATACCGTGATTGTAGCATGCATGGACTCGACTCATATGACTGGGATTACCATGAAAAAGATTGTGGGCCGAAAATGGGTGATCACTGTACATTTCTCTTCTGTTTCTTATTTATATTTCTATTTTAACTCCTCAATTTAGCATTATGGACAGGGAAAGACCTAATCTAAAATCTGCACAAAAATATTTTGCCTTCAAATTCATACCGTGATCGTAGCATGCATGGACTCGACTCATACGACTTGGATTTCCATGAAAAAGATTGTAGGGCGAAAATGGGTGATCACTGTACATTTCTCTTCTGTTTCCTATTTATATTTACATTTTACCTCCTCATTTTAGCATTATGGACAGCGAAAGATATTATCTAAGCTCTGCACACAAATATTTTGCCTTCAAATTCATACCGTGATCGTAGCATGCATGGACTCGACTCATATGACTGGGATTTCCATGAAAAAGATTGTGGGCCGAAAATGGGTGATCACTGTACATTTCTCTTCTGTTTCCTATTTATATTTATATTTTACCTGCTCAATTTAGCATTATGGCCAGGGAAAGACCTAATCTAAGCTCTGCACAAAAATATTTTGCCTTCAAATTCATACCGTGATCGTAGCATGCATGGACTCGACTCATATGACTGGGATTTCCATGAAAAAGATTGTGGGCCGAAAATGGGTGATCACTGTACATTTCTCTTCTTTTTCCTATTTATATTTCTATTTTACCTCCTCAATTTAGCATTATGGACAGGGAAAGACCTAATCTAAAATCTGCACAAAAATATTTTGCATTCAAATTCATACCGTGATCGTAGCATGCATGGACTCGACTCATATGACTGGGATTTCCATGAAAAAGTTTGTGGGCGGAAATTGGTGATCACTGTACATTTCTCTTCTGTTTCCTATTTATATTTATATTTTACCTCCTCAATTTAGCATTCTGGACAGGGAAAGACCTAATCTAACATCTGCACAAAAATATTTTGCCTTCAAATTCATACCGTGATCTCAGCATGCATGGACTCGACTCATATGACTGGGATTTCCATGAAAAAGATTTTGGGCAGAAAATCGGTGATCACTGTACATTTCTCTTCTGTTTCCTATTTATATTTATATTTTACCTCCTCAATTTAGCATTCTTGACAGGGAAAGACCTAATCTAACATCTGCACAAAAATATTTTGCCTTCAAATTCATACCCTGATCGTAGCATGCATGGACTCGACTCATATGACTGGGATTTCCATGAAAAAGATTGTGCGCCGAAAATGGGTGATCACTGTACATTTCTGTTCTGTTTCGTATTCATATTTCTATTTTACCTCCTCAATTTAGCATTATGGACAGGGAAAGACCTAATCTAAAATCTGCACAAAAATATTATGCCTTCAAATTCATACCGTGATTGTAGCATGCATGGACTCGACTCATATGACTGGGATTACCATGAAAAAGATTGTGCGCCGAAAATCGGTGATCACTGTACATTTCTCTTCTGTTTTCTATTTATATTTCTATTTTACCTCCTCAATTTAGCATTGTCGACAGGGAAAGACATAATCTAAAATCTGCACAAAAATATTTTGCCTCCAAATTCATACCGTGATCGTAGCATGCATGGACTCGACTCATATGACTGGGATTTCCATGAAAAAGATTGTGGGCCGAAAATGGGTGATCACTGTACATTTCTCTTCTGTTACCTATTTATATTTCTATTTTGCCTCCTCAATTTAGCATTATGGACAGGGAAAGACCTAATCAAGATCTGCACAAAAATATTTTGCCTTCAAATTCATACCGTGATCGTAGCATGCATGGACTCGACTCATATAGCTGGGATTTCCATGAAAAACTTTATGGGCCGAAAATGGGTGATCACTGTACATATCTCTTCTGTTTCCTATTTATATTTCTATTTTACCTCCTTAATTTAGCATTATAGACAGGGAAAGACCTAATCTAAGATCTGCACAAAAATATTTTGCCTTCAAATTCATACTGTGATCGTAGCATGCATGTACTGGACTCATATGACTGGGATTTCCATGAAAAAGATTGTGGGCCGAAAATGGGTGATCACTGTACATTTCTCTTCTGTTTCCTATTCATATTTCTATTGTACCTCCTCAATTTAGCATTATGGACAGGGAAAGACCTAATCTAAAATCTGCACAAAAATATTTTGCCTTCAAATTCATACCGTGATCGTAGCATGCATGTACACGACTCATATGACTGGGATTTCCATGAAAAAGATTGTGGGTCGAAAATGGGTGATCACTGTACATTTCTCTTCTATTTCCTATTTATATTTCTATTTTACCTCCTCAATTTAGCTTTATCGCCAGTGAAAGACATAATCTAAGCTCTGCACAAAAATATTTTGCCTTCAAATTCATACCATGATCGTAGCATGCATGGACTCGATTTATATGACTGGGATTTCCATGAAAAATTTTGAGGGCCGAAAATGGGTGATCACTGTACATTTCTCTTCCGTTTCCTATTTATATTTCTAATTTACCTCCTCAATTTAGCATTATGGACAGTGTAAGACCTAATCTAAGATCTGCGCAAAAATATTTTGCCTTCAAATTCATACCGTGATCGTAGCATGGATGGATTCGACTCATATGACTGGGATTTCCATGAAAAAGTTTGTGGGCCGAAAAAGGGTGAACACTGTACATTTCTCTTCTGTTTCCTATTTATATTTCTATTGTACCTCCTCAATTTAGCATTATGGACAGGGAAAGACCTAATCTAAGCTCTGCACAAAAATATTTTGCCTTCAAATTCATACCGTGATCGTAGCATGCATGTACTCGACTCATATGACTGGGATTACCATGAAAAAGATTGTGGGCCGAAAATGGGTGATCACTGTACATTTCTCTTCTCTTTCCTATTTATATTTATATTTTAATTCCTCAATTTAGCATTATGGACAGGGAAAGACCTAATCTAAGATCTGCACAAAAATATTTTGCCCTCAAATTCATACCGTGATCGTAGCATGCATGTACACGACTCATATGACTGGGATTACCATGAAAAAGATTGTGGGCCGAAAATGGGTGATCACTGTACATTTCTCTTCTCTTTCCTATTTATATTTATATTTTAATTCCTCAATTTAGCATTATGGACAGGGAAAGACCTAATCTAAGATCTGCACAAAAATATTTTGCCCTCAAATTCATTCCGTGATCGTAGCATGCATAGACTCGACTCAAATGCCTGGAATTTTCATGAAAAACTTTGTGGGCCGAAACGGGTGATCACTGTACATTTCTCTTCTGTTTCCTATTTATATTTCTATTTTACCTCCTCAATTTAGCATTATAGACAGGGAAAGACCTAATCTAAGATCTGCACAAAAATATTTTGCCTTCAAATTCATACTGTGATCGTAGCATGCATGTACTCGACTCATATGACTGGGATTTCCATGAAAAATATTGTGGGCCGAAAATGGGTGATCACTGTACATTTCTCTTCTGTTTCCTATTTATATTTATATTTTATATCCTTAATTTAGCATTATAGACAGGGAAAGACCTAATCTAAGATCTGCACAAAAATATTTTGCCTTCAAATTCATACCGTGATCGTAGCATGCATGTACTGTACTCATATGACTGGGATTTCCATGTAAAAGATTGTGGGCCGAAAATGGGTGATCACTGTACATTTCTCTTCTGTTTACTATTTATATTTCTATTTTACCTCCTCCATTTAGCATTATGGACAGGGAAAGACCAAATGTAATCTCTGTACAAAAATATTTTGCCTTCAAATTCATACCGTGATCGTAGCATGCATGGACTCGACTCATAGGACTGGGATTTCCATGAAAGAGATTGTGGGCCGAAAATGGGTGATCACTGTACATTTCTCTTCCGTTTCCTATTTATATTTCTTTTTTACCTCCACAATTTAGCATTATGGACAGTGAAAGACCTAATCTAAGATCTGCACAAAAATATTTTGCCTTCAAATTCATACCGTGATCGTAGCATGCATGTACTCAACTCATATGACTGGGATTTCCATGAAAAAGATTGTGGGCCGAAAATGGGTGATCACTGTACATTTCTCTTCTGTTTCCTATTTATATTTCTATTGTACCTCCTCAATTTAGCATTATGGACAGGGAAAAACCTAATCTAAGATCTGCAAAAAATTATTTTGCCTTCCAATTCGTACCGTGATCGTAGCATGCATGGATTCGACTCATATGACTGGGATTTCCATGAAAAAGATTGTGGGCACAAAATGGGCGATCACTGTACATTTCTCTTCTGTTTCCCATTACTATTTCTATTTTACTTCCTCAATTTAGCATTATGGGCAGTGAAAAACCTAATCTAAGATCTGCAAAAAATTATTTTGCCTTCCAATTCATACCGTGATCGTAGCATGCATGGATTCGACTCATATGACTGGGATTTCCATGAAAAAGATTGTGGGCACAAAATGGGCGATCACTGTACATTACTCTTCTGTTTCCCATTACTATTTCTATTTTACTTCCTCAATTAAGCTTTATGGACAGGGAAAGACATAATCTAAGATCTGCAAAAAAATATTTTGCCTTCAAATTCATACCGTGATCGTAGCATGCATGGATTTGACTCATATCACTGGGATTTCCATGAAAAAGATTGTGGGCACAAAATGGTTGATCACTGTACATTTCTCTTCTGTTTCCCATTACTATTTCTATTTTACTTCCTCAATTTAGCATTATGGGCAGTGAAAGACCTAATCTAAGATCTGCAAAAAAATATTTTGCCTTCAAATTCATACCGTGATCGTAGCATGCATGGATTCGACTCATATGACTGGGATTTCCATGAAAAAGATTGTGGGCAGAAAATGGGTGATCACTGTACATTTCTCTTCTGTTTCCCATTACTATTTCTATTTTACTTCCTCAATTTAGCATTATGGGCAGTGAAAGACCTAATCTAAGATCTGCAAAAAAATATTTTGCCTTCAAATTCATACCGTGATCGTAGCATGCATGGATTCGACTCATATGACTGGGATTTCCATGAAAAAGATTGTGGGCAGAAAATGGGTGATCACTGTACATTTCTCTTCTGTTTCCCATTACTATTTCTATTTTACTTCCTCAATTTAGCATTATGGGCAGTGAAAGACCTAATCTAAGATCTGCAAAAAAATATTTTGCCTTCAAATTCATACCGTGATCGTAGCATGCATGGATTCGACTCATATGACTGGTATTTCCATGAAAAAGATAGTGGGCACAAAATGGGTGATCACTGTACATTTCTCTTCTGTTTCCCATTACTATTTCTATTTTACTTCCTCAATTTAGCATTATGGGCAGTGAAAGACCGAATCTAAGATCTGCATAAAAATATTTTGCCTTCAAATTCATACCGTGATCGTAGCTGGCATGGATTCGACTCATATGACTGGGATTTCCATGAAAAAGATTGTGGGCTCAGAATGGGTGATCACTGTACATTTCTCTTCTGTTTCCCATTACTATTTCTATTTTACTTCCTCAATTTAGCATTATGGTCAGGGAAAGACCTAATCTAAGATCTGCAGAAAATATTTTGCCTTCAAATTCATACCGTGATCGTAGCATGCATGGACTCGACTCATATGACTGGGATTTCCATGAAAAAGATTGTGGGCACAAAATGGGTGATCACTGTATATTTCTCTTCTGTTTCCCATTACTATTTCTATTTTACTTCCTCAATTTAGCATTATGGACAGGGAAACACCTAATCTAAGATCTGCAAAAAAATATTTTGCCTTCAAATTCATACCGTGATCGTAGCATACATGGATTCATTCATCTGAATGGGATTTCCATGAAAATGATTGTGGGCACAAAATGGGTGATCACTGTACATTTCTCTTCTGTTTCCCATGACTATTTCTATTTTACTTCCCCAATTTAGCATTATGGACAGGGAAAGACCTAATCTAAGATCTGCAAAAAAATATTTTGCCTTCAAATTCATACCGTGATCGTAGCATGCATGGATTCGACTCATATGACTGGGATTTCCATGAAAAAGATTGTGGGCACAAAATGGGTGATCACTGTACATTTCTCTTCTGTTTCCCATTACTATCTCTATTTTACTTCCTCAATTTAGCATTATGGGCAGTGAAAGACCTAATCTAAGATCTGCAAAAAAATATTTAGCCTTCAAATTCATACCGTGATCGTAGCATGCATGGATTCGACTCATATGACTGGGATTTCCATGAAAAAGATTGTGGGCACAAAATGGGTGATCACTGTACATTTCTCTTCTGTTTCCCATTACTATTTCTAATTTGCTTCCTGAATTTAGCATTATGGGCAGTGAAAGACCTAATCTAAGATCTGCAAAAAAATATTTTGCCTTCAAATTCATACCGTGATCGTAGCATGCATGGACTCGACACATATGACTGGGATTTCCATGAAAAAGATTGTGGGGACAAAATGCGTGATCACTGTACATTTCTCTTCTGTTTCCCATTACTATTTCTATTTTACTTCCTCAATTTAGCATTATGGGCAGTGAAAGACCTAATCTAAGATCTGCATAAAAATATTTTGCCTTCAAATTCATACCGTGATCGTAGCTTGCATGGATTCGACTCATATGACTGGGATTTCCATGAAAAAGATTGTGGGCACAAAATGGGTGATCACTGTACATTTCTCTTCTGTTTCCCATTACTATTTCACTTCATCAATTTAGCATTATGGGCAGTGAAAGACCTAATCTAAGATCTGCATAAAAATATTTTGCCTTCAAATTCATACCGTGATCGTAGCATGCATGGACTCGACTCATATGACTAGGATTTCCATGAAAAAGTTTGTGGGCACAAAATGGGTGATCACTGTACATTTCTCTTCTGTTTCCCATGACTATTTCTATTTTACTTCCCCAATTTAGCATTATGGACAGGGAAAGACCTAATCTAAGTTCTGCAAAAAAATATTTTGCCTTCACATTCATACCGTGATCGTAGCATGCATGGACTCGACTCATATGACTGGGATATCCATGAAAAAGATTGTGGGCACAAAATGGGTGATCACTGTACATTTCTCTTCTGTTTCCCATTACTATTTCTATTTTACTTCCTCAATTTAGCATTATGGACAGGGAAAGACCTAATCTAAGATCTGCAAAAAAATATTTTGCCTTCAAATTCATACCGTGATCGTAGCATGCATGGACTCGACTCATATGACTGGGATTTCCATGAAAAAGATTGTGGGCACAAAATGGGTGATCACTGTATATTTCTCTTCTGTTTCCCATTACTATTTCTATTTTACTTCCTCAATTTAGCATTATGGACAGGGAAACACCTAATCTAAGATCTGCAAAAAAATATTTTGCCTTCAAATTCATACCGTGATCGTAGCATGCATGGATTCGACTCATATGACTGGGATTTCCATGAAAAAGATTGTGGGCACAAAATGGGTGATCACTGTACATTTCTCTTCTGTTTCCCATTACTATTTCTATTTTGCTTCCTGAATTTAGCATTATGGGCAGTGAAAGACCTAATCTAAGATCTGCAAAAAAATATTTTGCCTTCAAATTCATACCGTGATCGTAGCATGCATGGACTCGACACATATGACTGGGATTTCCATGAAAAAGATTGTGGGCACAAAATGGGTGATCACTGTACATTTCTCTTCTGTTTCCCATTACTATTTCTATTTTACTTCCTCAATTTAGCATTATGGACAGGGAAACACCTAATCTAAGATCTGCAAAAAAATATTTTGCCTTCAAATTCATACCGTGATCGTAGCATACATGGATTCATTCATCTGAATGGGATTTCCATGAAAATGATTGTGGGCACAAAATGGGTGATCACTGTACATTTCTCTTCTGTTTCCCATGACTATTTCTATTTTACTTCCCCAATTTAGCATTATGGACAGGGAAAGACCTAATCTAAGATCTGCAAAAAAATATTTTGCCTTCAAATTCATACCGTGATCGTAGCATGCATGGACTCGACACATATGACTGGGATTTCCATGAAAAAGATTGTGGGCACAAAATGGGTGATCACTGTACATTTCTCTTCTGTTTCCCATTACTATTTCTATTTTACTTCCTCAATTTAGCATTATGGACAGGGAAACACCTAATCTAAGATCTGCAAAAAAATATTTTGCCTTCAAATTCATACCGTGATCGTAGCATACATGGATTCATTCATCTGAATGGGATTTCCATGAAAATGATTGTGGGCACAAAATGGGTGATCACTGTACATTTCTCTTCTGTTTCCCATGACTATTTCTATTTTACTTCCCCAATTTAGCATTATGGACAGGGAAAGACCTAATCTAAGATCTGCAAAAAAATATTTTGCCTTCAAATTCATACCGTGATCGTAGCATGCATGGATTCGACTCATATGACTGGGATTTCCATGAAAAAGATTGTGGGCACAAAATGGGTGATCACTGTACATTTCTCTTCTGTTTCCCATTACTATCTCTATTTTACTTCCTCAATTTAGCATTATGGGCAGTGAAAGACCTAATCTAAGATCTGCAAAAAAATATTTAGCCTTCAAATTCATACCGTGATCGTAGCATGCATGGATTCGACTCATATGACTGGGATTTCCATGAAAAAGATTGTGGGCACAAAATGGGTGATCACTGTACATTTCTCTTCTGTTTCCCATTACTATTTCTAATTTGCTTCCTGAATTTAGCATTATGGGCAGTGAAAGACCTAATCTAAGATCTGCAAAAAAATATTTTGCCTTCAAATTCATACCGTGATCGTAGCATGCATGGACTCGACACATATGACTGGGATTTCCATGAAAAAGATTGTGGGGACAAAATGCGTGATCACTGTACATTTCTCTTCTGTTTCCCATTACTATTTCTATTTTACTTCCTCAATTTAGCATTATGGGCAGTGAAAGACCTAATCTAAGATCTGCATAAAAATATTTTGCCTTCAAATTCATACCGTGATCGTAGCTTGCATGGATTCGACTCATATGACTGGGATTTCCATGAAAAAGATTGTGGGCACAAAATGGGTGATCACTGTACATTTCTCTTCTGTTTCCCATTACTATTTCACTTCATCAATTTAGCATTATGGGCAGTGAAAGACCTAATCTAAGATCTGCATAAAAATATTTTGCCTTCAAATTCATACCGTGATCGTAGCATGCATGGACTCGACTCATATGACTAGGATTTCCATGAAAAAGTTTGTGGGCACAAAATGGGTGATCACTGTACATTTCTCTTCTGTTTCCCATGACTATTTCTATTTTACTTCCCCAATTTAGCATTATGGACAGGGAAAGACCTAATCTAAGTTCTGCAAAAAAATATTTTGCCTTCACATTCATACCGTGATCGTAGCATGCATGGACTCGACTCATATGACTGGGATATCCATGAAAAAGATTGTGGGCACAAAATGGGTGATCACTGTACATTTCTCTTCTGTTTCCCATTACTATTTCTATTTTACTTCCTCAATTTAGCATTATGGACAGGGAAAGACCTAATCTAAGATCTGCAAAAAAATATTTTGCCTTCAAATTCATACCGTGATCGTAGCATGCATGGACTCGACTCATATGACTGGGATTTCCATGAAAAAGATTGTGGGCACAAAATGGGTGATCACTGTATATTTCTCTTCTGTTTCCCATTACTATTTCTATTTTACTTCCTCAATTTAGCATTATGGACAGGGAAACACCTAATCTAAGATCTGCAAAAAAATATTTTGCCTTCAAATTCATACCGTGATCGTAGCATGCATGGATTCGACTCATATGACTGGGATTTCCATGAAAAAGATTGTGGGCACAAAATGGGTGATCACTGTACATTTCTCTTCTGTTTCCCATTACTATTTCTATTTTGCTTCCTGAATTTAGCATTATGGGCAGTGAAAGACCTAATCTAAGATCTGCAAAAAAATATTTTGCCTTCAAATTCATACCGTGATCGTAGCATGCATGGACTCGACACATATGACTGGGATTTCCATGAAAAAGATTGTGGGCACAAAATGGGTGATCACTGTACATTTCTCTTCTGTTTCCCATTACTATTTCTATTTTACTTCCTCAATTTAGCATTATGGGCAGTGAAAGACCTAATCTAAGAACTGCAAAAAAATATTTAGCCTTCAAATTCATACCGTGATCGTAGCATGCATGGATTCAACTCATATGACTGGGATTTCCATGAAAAAGATTGTGGGCACAAAATGGGTGATCACTGTACATTTCTCTTCTGTTTCCCATTACTATTTCTATTTTGCTTCCTGAATTTAGCATTATGGGCAGTGAAAGACCTAATCTAAGATCTGCAAAAAAATATTTTGCCTTCAAATTCATACCGTGATCGTAGCATGCATGGACTCGACACATATGACTGGGATTTCCATGAAAAAGATTGTGGGCACAAAATGGGTGATCACTGTACATTTCTCTTCTGTTTCCCATTACTATTTCTATTTTACTTCCTCAATTTAGCATTATGGGCAGTGAAAGACCTAATCTAAGAACTGCAAAAAAATATTTTGCCTTCAAATTCATACCGTGATCGTAGCATGCATGGACTCGACACATATGACTGGGATTTCCATGAAAAAGATTGTGGGCACAAAATGGGTGATCACTGTACATTTCTCTTCTGTTTCCCATTACTATTTCTATTTTACTTCCTCAATTTAGCATTATGGGCAGTGAAAGACCTAATCTAAGATCTGCATAAAAATATTTTGCCTTCAAATTCATACCGTGATCGTAGCTTGCATGGATTCGACTCATATGACTGGGATTTCCATGAAAAAGATTGTGGGCACAAAATGGGTGATCACTGTACATTTCTCTTCTGTTTCCCATTACTATTTCTATTTTACTTCCTCAATTTAGCATTATGGACAGGGAAAGACCTAATCTAAGATCTGCAAAAAAATATTTTGCCTTCAAATTCATACCGTGATCGTAGCATGCATGGATTCGTTCATATGAATGGGATTTCCATGAAAATGATTGTGGGCTCAGAATGGGTGATCACTGTACATTTCTCTTCTGTTTCCTATTTAAATTTTACTTCCTTAATTAAGCATTATGGACAGGGAAAGACATAATCTAAGCACCGCAAAAAAATATTTTGCCTTCAAATTCATACCGTGATTGTAGCATGCATTGTCATGACTCATATGACTGGGATTTCCATGAAAAAGATTGTGCGCCGAAAATGGGTGATCACTGTACATTTCTCTTCTGTTTCCTATTTATATTTATATTTTATCTCATCAATTTAGCATTATGGACAGGGAAAGACCAAATCTAAGATCTGCAAAAAAATATTTTGCCTTCAAATTCATACCGTGATCGTAGCATGCATGGACTCGACTCATATGACTGGGATTTCCATGAAAAATATTGTGGGCCGAAAATGGGTGATCACCGTACATTTCTCTTCTGTTTCCTATTTATATTTATATTTTACCTCCTCAATTTAGCATTATGGACAGGGAAAGACCTCATCTAAAATCTGCACAAAAATATTTTGCTTTCAAATTCATACCGTGATCGTAGCATGCATCGACTCGAATCATATGACTGGTATTTCCATGAAAAATTTTGTGGGCCGAAAATGGGTGATCACTGTACCTTTCTTTTCTGTTTCCTATTTATATTTATATTTTACCTCCTCAATTTAGCATTATGGACTGGGAAAGACCTAATCTAAAATCTGCACAATAATATTTTGCTTTCAAATTTATACCGTGATCGTAGCATGCATCGACTCGACTCATATGACTGGGATTTCCATGAAAAAGATTGTGGGCCGAAAATGGGTGATCACTGTACATTTCTCTTCTGTTTCCTATTTATATTTATATTTTACCTCCTCAATTTAGCATTATGGACAGGGAAAGACCTAATCTAAAATCTGCACAAAAATATTTTGCCTTCAATTCATACCGTGATCGTAGAATGCATGGACTCGACTGATATGACTGAGATTTCCATTAAAAAGATTGTGGGCCGAAAATGGGTAATCACTGTACATTTCTCTTCTGTTTCCTATTTATATTTATATTTTATCTCCTCAATTTAGCATTATGGACAGGGAAAGACCTAATCTAAAATCTGCACAAAAATATTTTGCCTTCAAATTCATACCGTGACCGTAGCATGCATGGACTCGACTGATATGACTGAGATTTCCATGAAAAAGATTGTGGGCCGAAAATGGGTAATCACTGTACATTTCTCTTCTGTTTCCTATTTATATTTATATTTTATCTCCTCAATTTAGCATTATGGACAGGGAAAGACCTAATCTAAAATCTGCACAAAAATATTTTGCCTTCAAATTCATACCGTGATCGTAGGATGCATGGACTCGTCTCATATGACTGGGATTTCCATGAAAAAGATTGTCGGCCGAAAATGGGTGATCACTGTACATTTCTCTTCTGTTTCCTATTTATATTTATATTTTACCTCCTCAATTTAGGATTATGGACAGGGAAAGACCTAATCTAAAATCTTCACAAAAATATTTTGCTTTCAAATTCATACCGTGATCGTAGCATGCATTGACTCGACGCATATGACTTGGATTTCCATAAAAAACATTGTGGGCCGAAAATGGGTGATCACTGTACATTTCTCTTCTGCTTCCTATTTATATTTCTAATTTACCTCCTCAATTTAGCATTATGGACAGGGAAAGACATAATCTAAAATCTGCACAAAAATATTTTGCTTTCAAATTCATACCGTGAGCATAGCATGCATGTACTCGAATCATATGACTGGGATTTTGATGAAAAATTTTGTGGGCCGAAAAGGGGTGATCAATGTACATTTCTCTTCTGTTTCCTATTCATAATTCTATTTTATCTCCTCAATTTAGCATTATGGACAGTGAAAGACCTAATCTAAGCGCTGCACAAAAATATTTTGCCTTCAAATTCATACCGTGATTGTAGCATGCATTGACACGACTCATATGACTGTGATTTCCATGAAAAAGATTGTGCGCCGAAAATGGGTGATCACTGTACATTTCTCTTCTGTTTCCTATTTATATTTATATTTTACCTCCTCAATTTAGCATTATGGACAGGGAAAGACCTAATCTAAAATCTGCACAAAATATTTTGCCTTCAAATTCATCGAGTCTTCGTAGCATGCATGGACTCGACTCATATGACTGAGATTTCCATGAAAAGTTTGTGGGCCGAAAATGGGTGATCACTGTACAATTCTCTTCTGTTTCCTATTTATATTTATATTTTACTTCCTCAATTTAGCATTATGGACAGGGAAAGACCTAATCTAAAATCTGCACAAAAATATATTGCTTTCAAATTCATACCGTGATCGTAGCATGCATTGATTCGACTCATATGACTTGGATTTCCATAAAAAAGTCTTTGGGCCGAAAATGGGTGATCACTGTACATTTCTCTTCTGTATTCTATTTATATTTCTATTTTACCCACTCAATTTAGCATTATGGACAGGGAAAGACCTAATCTAAGCTCTGCACAAAAATATTTTGCCTTCAAATTCATACCGTGATCGTAGCATGCATGACCTCGACTCATATGACTGGGATTTCCATGAAAAAGATTGTGGGCCGAAAATGGGTGATCACTGTACATTTCTCTTCTGTTTCCTATTTATATTTCTATTTTACTTCCTCAATTTAGCATTATGGACAGGGAAAATGCTAATCTAAATTCTGCACAAAAATAATTTGCCTTCAAATTCATACCGTGATCGTAGCATGCATGAACTCGACTCATATGTCTGGGATTTCCATGAAAAAGATTGTGGGCCGAAAATGGGTGATCACTGTACATTCCTCTTCTGTTTCCTATTCATATTTATATTTTACCTCCTCAATTTAGCATTATGGCCAGGGAAAGACCTAATCTAAGTTCTGCACAAAAATATTTTGCCTTCAAATTCATACCGTGATCGTAGCATGCATGGACTCGACTCATATGACTGGGATTTCCATGAAAAAGATTGTGGGCCGAAAATGGGTGATCACTGTACATTTCTCTTCTGTTTCTTATTTATATTTATATTTTACCTCCTCTATTTAGCATTATGCACAGGGAAAGACCTAATCTAAGCTCTGCACAAAAATATTTTGCCTTCAAATTCATACCGTGATCGTAGCATGCATGGACTCGACTCATATGACTGGGATTTCCATGAAAAAGATTGTGGGCCAAAAATAGGTGATCACTGTACATTTCTCTTCTGTTTCCTATTTATATTTCTATTTTACCTCCTCAATTTAGCATTATGGCCAGGGAAAGACCTAATCTAAGCTCTGCACAAAAATATTTTGCCTTCAAATTCATACCGTGATCGTAGCATGCATGGACTCGACTCATATGACTGGGATTTCCATGAAAAAGATTGTGGGCCAAAAAATGGGTGATCACTGTACATTTCTCTTCTGTTTACTATTTATATTTATATTTTACCTCCTCAATTTAGCATTATGGACAGGGAAAGACCTAATCTAAGATCTGCACAAAAATATTTTGACTTCAAATTCTTACCGTGATCGTAGCATGCATGAATTCTACACATATGACTAGGATTTCCATGAAAAAGATTGTGGGCCGAAAATGCGTGATCACTGTACATTTCTCTTCTGTTTCCTATTTATATTTTTATTTTACCTCCTCAATTTAGCAATATGGCCAGGGAAAGACCTAATCTAAGCTCTGCACAAAAATATTTTGCCTTCAAATTCATAACGTGATCGTAGCATGCATGGACTTGACTCACATGACTGGGATTTCCCTGAAAAGGATTGTGGGCCGAAAATGGGTGATCACTGTACATTTCTCTTCTGTTTCCTATTTATATTTCTATTTTACCTCCTCTATTTAGCAATATGCACACGGAAAGACCTAATCTAAGCTCTGCACAAAAATATTTTGCCTTCAAATTCATACCGTGATCGTAGCATGCATGGACTCGAATCATATGACTGGGATTTCCATGAAAAAGATTGTGGGCCAAAAATGGGTGATCACTGTACATTTCTCTTCTGTTTCCTATTTATATTTATATTTTACCTCCTCAATTTAGCATTATGGACAGGGAAAGACCTAATCTAAGATCTGCACAAAAATATTTTGCCTTCAAATTCATACCGTGATCGTAGCATGCATGGACTCGACTCACATGACTGGGATTTCCCTGAAAATGATTGTGGGCAGAAAATGGGTGATCACTGTACATTTCTCTTCTGTTTCCTATTTATATTTATATTTTACCTCCTCAATTTAGCATTATGGACAGGGAAAGACCTAATATAAAATCTGCACAAAATTATTTTGCCTTCAACTTCATACCGTGATCGTAGCATGGATGAACTCTACTCATATGACTGGAATTTCCATGAAAAAGATTGTGGGCCGCAAATGGGTGATCACTGTACATTTCTCTTCTGTTTTCTGTTTATATTTCTATTTTACCTCCTCAATTTAGCATTATGGCCAGTGAAAACCTAATCAAAGCACTGCACAAAAATATTTTGCCTTCAAATTCATAACATGATCGTAGCATGCATGGACTCGACTCACATGACTGGGATTTCCCTGAAAATGATTGTGGGCAGAAAATGGGTGATCACTGTACATTTCTCTTCTGTTTCCTATTTATATTTCTATTTTACCTCCTCAATTTAGCATTATGGACAGGGAAAGACCTAATCTAAAATCTGCACAAAAATATTTTCCCTTCAAATTCATAACGTGATCGTAGCATGCATGAACTCTACTCATATGACTGGGATTTCCCTGAAAATGATTGTGGGCAGAAAATGGGTGATCACTGTACATTTCTCTTCTGTTTCCTCTTTATATTTATATTTTAGCTCCTGAATTTAGCACTATGGCCAGAAAAAGCCCTAATCTAAGAACTGCACTAAAATATTTTGCCTTCAAATTCATACCGTGATCGTAGCATGCATGGACTCGACTCATATGAATGGGATTTCCATGAAAAAGATTGTGAGTCGAAAATGGGTGATCACTGTACATTTCTCTTCTATTTCCTATTTATATTTCTATTTTACCTACTGAATTTAGCATTATGGACAGGGAAAGACCTAACCTAAGTTCTGCACAAAAATATTTTGCCTTCAAATTCATACCGTGATCGTAGCATGCATGGACTCGACTCATACGACTGGGATTTCCATGAAAAAGATTGTGTGCCAAAAATGGGTGATCACTGTACATTTCTCTTCTGTTTCCTATTTATATTTATATTTTAGCTCCTCAATTTAGCATTATGGCCAGGGAATGACCTAATCTAAGAACTGCACAAAAATATTTTGCCTTCAAATTCATACCGTGATCGTAGCATGCATGGACTCGACTCATATGACTGGGATTTCCATGAAAAAGATTGTGGGCCGAAAATGGGTGATCACTGTACATTTCTCTTCTGTTTCCTATTTATATTTCTATTTTACCTCCTATATTTAGCATTATGCACAGGGAAAGACCTAATCTAAGCTCTGCACAAAAATATTTTGCCTTCAAATTCATACCGTGATCGTAGCATGCATGGACTCGACTCATATGACTGGGATTTCCATGAAAAAGATTGTGGGCCGCAAATGGGTGATCACTGTACATTTCTCTTGTTTTCTGTTTATATTTCTATTTTACCTCCTCAATTTAGCATTATGGCCAGTGAAAACCTAAGCAAAGCTCTGCACAAAAATATTTTGCCTTCAAATTCATAATGTGATGGTAGCATGCATGGACTCGACTCATATGACTGGGTTTTCAATGAAAAAGATTGTGGGCCGAAAATGGGTGATCACTGTACATTTCTCTTCTGTTTCCTATTTATATTTCTATTTTACCTCCTCAATTTAGCATTATGGACAGGGAAAGACCTAATCTAAAATCTGCACAAAAATATTTTCCCTTCAAATTCATAACGTGATCGTAGCATGCATGAACTCTACTCATATGACTGGGATTTCCCTGAAAATGATTGTGGGCAGAAAATGGGTGATCACTGTACATTTCTCTTCTGTTTCCTCTTTATATTTATATTTTAGCTCCTGAATTTAGCACTATGGCCAGGGAAAGCCCTAATCTAAGAACTGCACTAAAATATTTTGCCTTCAAATTCATACCGTGATCGTAGCATGCATGGACTCGACTCATATGAATGGGATTTCCATGAAAAAGATTGTGAGTCGAAAATGGGTGATCACTGTACATTTCTCTTCTATTTCCTATTTATATTTCTATTTTACCTACTGAATTTAGCATTATGGACAGGGAAAGACCTAATCTAAGATCTGCACAAAAATATTTTGCTTTCAAATTCATACCGTGATCGTAGCATGCATGGACTCGACTCATATGACTGGGATTTCCATGAAAAAGATTGTGGGCCGAAAATGGGTGATCACTGTACATTTCACTTCTGTTTCCTATTTATATTTCTATTTTACCTCCTCAATTTAGCATTATGGACAGGGAAAGACCTAATCTAAAATCTGCACAAAAATATTTTCCCTTCAAATTCATACCGTGATCGTAGCATGCATGGACTCGACTCATACGACTGGGATTTCCATGAAAAAGATTGTGGGCCAAAAATGGGTGATCACTGTACATTTCTCTTCTGTTTCCTATTTATATTTATATTTTACTTCCTTCATTTAGTATTATGGACAAGGAAAGACCTAATCTAAGATCTGCACAAAAATATTTTGCCTTCAATTTCATACCGTGACCGTAGCATGCATGGACTCGACTCATATGACTGGGATTTCAATGAAAAAGATTGTGGGCCGAAAATGGGTGATCACTGTACATTTTTCTTCTGTTTCCTATTTATATTTATATTTACCTCCTCAATTTAGCATTATTGACAGGGAAAGACCTAATCTAAGATCTGCACAAAAATATTTTGCCTTCAAATTCATACCGTGATCGTAGCATGCATGGACTCGACTCATATGACTGGGATTTCCATGAAAAAGATTGTCGGCCGAAAATGGGTGATCACTGTACATTTCTCTTCTGTTTCCTATTTATATTTCAATTTTACCTCCTCAATTTAGCATTATGGACAGGGAAAGACCTAATCTAAGCTCTGCACAAAAATATTTTGCCCTCAAATTCATACCATGACCGTAGCATGCATGGACTTGACTCATATGAATGGGATTTCCATGAAAAAATTTTTTTCGGCCAAAAATGGGGGATCACTGTACATTTCTCTTCTGTTTCCTATTTATATTTATATTTTACCTCCTCAATTTAGCATTATGGACAGGGGAAGACCTAATCTAAGATCTGCACAAAAATATTTTGCCTTCCAATTAATACCGTGATCGTTGCATGCATGGACTCGACTCATATGACTGGGATTTCCATGAAAAAGATTGTGAGCCAAAAACGGGTGATCACTGTACATTTCTCTTCTGTTTCCTATTTATATTTCAATTTTACCTCCTCAATTTAGCATTATGGACAGGGAAAGACCTCATCTAAGATCTGCACAAAAATATTTTGCCTTCAAATTCATACCGTGATCGTAGCATGCATGGACTTGACTCATAACTGTGATGTCCATGAAAAAGATTGTGGGCCGAAAATTGGTGATCACTGTACATTTCTCTCCTGTTTCCTATTTATATTTATATTTTACCTCCTCAATTTAGCATTATGGACAGGGAAAGACCTAATCTAAGCTCTTCACAAAAATATTTTGCCTTCAAATTCATACCGTGATCGTAGCATGCATGGACTCAACTCATATGACTGGGATTTCCATGAAAAAGATTGCGGGCAGAAAATGGGTGATCACTGTACATTTCTCTTCTGTTTCCTATTTATATTTATAATTTACCTCCTCAATTTAGCATTATGGACAGTGAAAGACCTCATCTAAGTTCTGCACAAAAATATTTTGACTTCAAATTCATACCGTAATCGTAGCATGCATGGACTCCACTCATATGACTGGGATTTCTATGAAAAAGTTTGCGGGGAGAAAATGGGTGATCACTGTACATTTCTCTTCTGTTTCCTATTTATATTTCTATTTTACCTCCTCAATTTAGCATTATGGACAGTGAAAGAACTAATCTAAAATCTACACAAAAATATTTTGCCTTCAAATTCATACCGTGATCGTAGCATGCATGGACTCGTCTCATATGACTGGGATTTCCATGAAAAAGGTTTTGGGCAGAAAATGGGTGATCACTGTACATTTCTCTTCTGTTTCCTATTTATATTTCTATTTTACCTCCTCAATTTAGCATTATGGACAGGGAAAGACCTAATCTAAGATCTGCACAAAAATATTTTGCCTTCAAATTCATACCCTGATCGTAGCATGCATGGAATTGACTCATATGACTAGGATTTCCATGAAAAAGATTGTGGGCAAAAAATGGGTGATCACTGTACATTTCTCTTCTGTTTCCTATTTATATTTCTATTTTACCTCCTCAATTTAGCATTATGGACAGGGAAAGACCTAATCTAAATTCTGCACAAAAATATTTTGCCTTCAAATTCATACCGTGATCGTAGCATGCATGGATTCGACTCATATGACTGGGATTTCCATGAAAAAGATAGTGGGCCGAAAATGGGTGATAACTGTACATTTCTCTTCTGTTTCCTATTTATATTTCTATTTTACCTCCTCAATTTAGCATTATGGACAGTGAAAGACCTAATCTAAGATCTGCCCAAAAATATTTTGCCTTCAAATTCATACCGTGATCGTAGCATGCATGGACTCGACTCATATGACTGGGATTTCCATGAAAAAGATTGTGGGCCGAAAATGGGTGTTCACTGTACATTTCTCTTCTTTTTCCTATTTATATTTATATTTTACCTCCTCAATTTAGCATTATGGATAGGGAAAGACCTAATCTAAGCTCTGCACAAAAATATTTTGCCTTCAAATTCATACCGTGATCGTAGCATGCATGGACTCGACTCATATGACTGGGATTTCCATGAAAAAGATTGTGGGCCGCAAATGGGTGATCACTGTACATTTCTCTTGTTTTCTGTTTATATTTCTATTTTACCTCCTCAATTTAGCATTATGGCCAGTGAAAACCTAAGCAAAGCTCTGCACAAAAATATTTTGCCTTCAAATTCATAATGTGATGGTAGCATGCATGGACTCGACTCATATGACTGGGTTTTCCATGAAAAAGATTGTGGGCCGAAAATGGGTGATCACTGTACATTTCTCTTCTGTTTCCTATTTATATTTCTATTTTACCTCCTCAATTTAGCATTATGGACAGGGAAAGACCTAATCTAAAATCTGCACAAAAATATTTTCCCTTCAAATTCATAACATGATCGTAGCATGCATGAACTCTACTCATATGACTGGGATTTCCCTGAAAATGATTGTGGGCAGAAAATGGGTGATCACTGTACATTTCTCTTCTGTTTCCTCTTTATATTTATATTTTAGCTCCTGAATTTAGCACTATGGCCAGGGAAAGCCCTAATCTAAGAACTGCACTAAAATATTTTGCCTTCAAATTCATACCGTGATCGTAGCATGCATGGACTCGACTCATATGAATGGGATTTCCATGAAAAAGATTGTGAGTCGAAAATGGGTGATCACTGTACATTTCTCTTCTATTTCCTATTTATATTTCTATTTTACCTACTGAATTTAGCATTATGGACAGGGAAAGACCTAACCTAAGTTCTGCACAAAAATATTTTGCCTTCAAATTCATAACGTGATCGTAGCATGCATGGACTCGACTCATACGACTGGGATTTCCATGAAAAAGATTGTGTGCCAAAAATGGGTGATCACTGTACATTTCTCTTCTGTTTCCTATTTATATTTATATTTTAGCTCCTCAATTTAGCATTATGGCCAGGGAATGACCTAATCTAAGAACTGCCCAAAAATATTTTGCCTTCAAATTCATACCGTGATCGTAGCATGCATGGACTCGACTCATATGACTGGGATTTCCATGAAAAAGATTGTGGGCCGAAAATGGGTGATCACTGTACATTTCTCTTCTGTTTCCTATTTATATTTATATTTTACCTCCTCAATTTAGCATTATGGACAGGGAAAGACCTAATCTAAGATCTGCACAAAAATATTTTGCTTTCAAATTCATACCGTGATCGTAGCATGCATGGACTCGACTCATATGACTGGGATTTCCATGAAAAAGATTGTGGGCCGAAAATGGGTGATCACTGTACATTTCACTTCTGTTTCCTATTTATATTTATATTTACCTCCTCAATTTAGCATTATTGACAGGGAAAGACCTAATCTAAGATCTGCACAAAAATATTTTGCCTTCAAATTCATACCGTGATCGTAGCATGCATGGACTCGACTCATATGACTGGGATTTCCATGAAAAAGATTGTCGGCCGAAAATGGGTGATCACTGTACATTTCTCTTCTGTTTCCTATTTATATTTCAATTTTACCTCCTCAATTTAGCATTATGGACAGGGAAAGACCTAATCTAAGCTCTGCACAAAAATATTTTGCCCTCAAATTCATACCATGACCGTAGCATGCATGGACTTGACTCATATGAATGGGATTTCCATGAAAAAATTTTTTTCGGCCAAAAATGGGGGATCACTGTACATTTCTCTTCTGTTTCCTATTTATATTTATATTTTACCTCCTCAATTTAGCATTATGGACAGGGGAAGACCTAATCTAAGATCTGCACAAAAATATTTTGCCTTCCAATTAATACCGTGATCGTTGCATGCATGGACTCGACTCATATGACTGGGATTTCCATGAAAAAGATTGTGAGCCAAAAACGGGTGATCACTGTACATTTCTCTTCTGTTTCCTATTTATATTTCAATTTTACCTCCTCAATTTAGCATTATGGACAGGGAAAGACCTCATCTAAGATCTGCACAAAAATATTTTGCCTTCAAATTCATACCGTGATCGTAGCATGCATGGACTTGACTCATAACTGTGATGTCCATGAAAAAGATTGTGGGCCGAAAATTGGTGATCACTGTACATTTCTCTCCTGTTTCCTATTTATATTTATATTTTACCTCCTCAATTTAGCATTATGGACAGGGAAAGACCTAATCTAAGATCTGCACAAAAATATTTTGCCTTCAAATTCATACCGTGATCGTAGCATGCATGGACTCAACTCATATGACTGGGATTTCCATGAAAAAGATTGCGGGCAGAAAATGGGTGATCACTGTACATTTCTCTTCTGTTTCCTATTTATATTTATAATTTACCTCCTCAATTTAGCATTATGGACAGTGAAAGACCTCATCTAAGTTCTGCACAAAAATATTTTGACTTGAAATTCATACCGTGATCGTAGCATGCATGGACTCCACTCATATGACTGGGATTTCTATGAAAAAGTTTGCGGGGAGAAAATGGGTGATCACTGTACATTTCTCTTCTGTTTCCTATTTATATTTCTATTTTACCTCCTCAATTTAGCATTATGGACAGTGAAAGAACTAATCTAAAATCTACACAAAAATATTTTGCCTTCAAATTCATACCGTGATCGTAGCATGCATGGACTCGTCTCATATGACTGGGATTTCCATGAAAAAGGTTTTGGGCAGAAAATGGGTGATCACTGTACATTTCTCTTCTGTTTCCTATTTATATTTCTATTTTACCTCCTCAATTTAGCATTATGGACAGGGAAAGACCTAATCTAAGATCTGCACAAAAATATTTTGCCTTCAAATTCATACCCTGATCGTAGCATGCATGGAATTGACTCATATGACTAGGATTTCCATGAAAAAGATTGTGGGCAAAAAATGGGTGATCACTGTACATTTCTCTTCTGTTTCCTATTTATATTTCTATTTTACCTCCTCAATTTAGCATTATGGACAGGGAAAGACCTAATCTAAGCTCTGCACAAAAATATTTTGCCTTCAAATTCATACCGTGATCGTAGCATGCATGGACTCGACTCATATGACTGGGATTTTCATGAAAAAGATTGTGGGCCGAAAATGGGTGATCACTGTATATTTCTCTTCTGTTTCCTATTTATATTTCTATTTTACCTCCTCAATTTAGAATTTCGGACCGGGAAAGACTTAATCTAAGCTATGCACAAAAATATTTTGCCTTCAAATTCATACCGTGATCGTAGCATGAATGAACTCGACTCATATAAATGGGATTTCCATGAAAAAGATTGTGGACTGAAAATGGGTGATCACTGTACATTTCTCTTCTGTATTCTATTTATATTTCTATTTTACCTCCTCAATTTAGCATTATGGCCAGGGAAAGACCTAATCTAAGCTATGCACAAAAATATTTTGCCTTCAAATTCATACCGTGATCGTAGCATGCATGGACTCGACTCATATGACTGGGATTTCCATGAAAAAGATAGTGGGCTGAAAATGGGTGATCACTGTATATTTCTCTTCTGTTTCCTATTTATATTTACATTTTACCTCCTCAATTTAGCATTATGGACAAAGAAAGACCTAATCTAAAATCTGTACAAAAATATTTTCCCTTCAAATTCATACCGTGATCGTAGCATGCTTGGATTCGACTCATATGACTGCTATTTCCATGAAAAAGATTTTGGGTCGAAAATGGGTGATCACTGTACATTTCTCTTCTGTTTCCTATTTCTATTTCTATTTTACCTCCTCAATTTAGCATTATGGACAGGGAAAGACCTAATCTAACTCTTCACAAAAATATTTTGCCTTCAAATTCATACCGTGATCGTAGCATGCATGAACTCGACGCATATGACTGGGATTTCCATGAAAATGATTGTGGGCCGAAAATGGGTGATCACTGTACATTTCTCTTCTGTATTCTATTTATATTTCTATTTTACCTCCTCAATTTAGCATTATGGACAGGGAAAGACCTAATCTAAGCTCTGCACAAAAATATTTTGCCTTCAAATTCATACCGTGATCGTAGCATGCATGGACTCGACAAATATGAGTGGGATTTCCATGAAAACGATTGTGGGCCGAAAATGGGTGATCACTGTACATTTCTCTTCTGTTTCCTATTTATATTTATATTTTACCTCCTCAATTTAGCATTATGGACAGGGAAAGACCTAATCTAAAATCTGCACAAAAATATTTTGCCTTCAAATTCATACCGTGATCGTAGCATGCATGGACTCGACTCATATGACTGGGATTTCCATGAAAAAGATAGTGGGCCGAAAATGGGTGATCACTGTACATTTCTCTTCTGTTTCCTATTTATATTTCTATTTTACCTCCTCAATTTAGCATTATGTCCAGGGAAAGACATAATCTAAGCTCTGCACAAAAATATTTTGCCTTAAAATTCATACAGTGATCGTAGCATGCATGGACTTGACTCATATGACTGGGATTTCCATGAAAAAGATTGTGGGCCAAAAATGGGTGATCACTGTACATTTCTCTTCTGTTTCCTATTTATATTTATATTTTACCTCCTCAATTTAGCAATATGGACAGGGAAAGACCAAATCTAAGATCAGCACAAAAATATTTTGCCTTCAAATTCATACCGTGATCGTAGCATGCATGGACTCGACTCATATGACTGGGATTTCCATGAAAAAGATTGTGGGCCGAAAATGCGTGATCACTGTATATTTCTCTTTTGTTTCCTATTTATATTTCTATTTTACCTCCTCAATTTAGCATTATGGACAGGGAAAGACCAAATTTAAGATCTGCTAAAAAATATTTTGCCTTCAAATTAATACCATGATCGTAGCATGCATGGACACGACTCATATGAGTGGGATTTCCATGAAAAAGATTGTCGGCAGAAAATGGGTGATCACTGTACATTTTCCTTCTGTTTCCTATTTATATTTATAATTTACCTCCTTAATTTAGCATTATGGACAGGGAAAGACGTAATCTATGCTCTGCACAAAAATATTTTGACTTCACATTCATACCGTGATCGTAGCATGCATGAACTCGACTCATATGACTGGGATTTCCATGAAAAATATTGTGGGCCGAAAATGGGTGATCACTGTACATTTCTGTTCTGTTTCGTATTCATATTTCCTTTTTTACCTCCTCAATTTAGCATTATGGACAGGGAAAGTTCTAATCTAAAATCTGCACAAAAATATGCCTTCAAATTCATACCGTGATTGTAGCATGCATGGACTCGACTCATATGACTGGGATTTCCATGAAAAAGATAGTGGGCCGAAAATGGGTGATCACTGTACATTTCTCTTCTGTTTCCTATTTATATTTCTATTTTACCTCCTCAATTTAGCATTATGTCCAGGGAAAGACATAATCTAAGCTCTGCACAAAAATATTTTGCCTTAAAATTCATACAGTGATCGTAGCATGCATGGACTTGACTCATATGACTGGGATTTCCATGAAAAAGATTGTGGGCCAAAAATGGGTGATCACTGTACATTTCTCTTCTGTTTCCTATTTATATTTATATTTTACCTCCTCAATTTAGCAATATGGACAGGGAAAGACCAAATCTAAGATCAGCACAAAAATATTTTGCCTTCAAATTCATACCGTGATCGTAGCATGCATGGACTCGACTCATATGACTGGGATTTCCATGAAAAAGATTGTGGGCCGAAAATGCGTGATCACTGTATATTTCTCTTTTGTTTCCTATTTATATTTCTATTTTACCTCCTCAATTTAGCATTATGGACAGGGAAAGACCAAATTTAAGATCTGCTAAAAAATATTTTGCCTTCAAATTAATACCATGATCGTAGCATGCATGGACACGACTCATATGAGTGGGATTTCCATGAAAAAGATTGTCGGCAGAAAATGGGTGATCACTGTACATTTTCCTTCTGTTTCCTATTTATATTTATAATTTACCTCCTTAATTTAGCATTATGGACAGGGAAAGACGTAATCTATGCTCTGCACAAAAATATTTTGACTTCACATTCATACCGTGATCGTAGCATGCATGAACTCGACTCATATGACTGGGATTTCCATGAAAAATATTGTGGGCCGAAAATGGGTGATCACTGTACATTTCTGTTCTGTTTCGTATTCATATTTCCTTTTTTACCTCCTCAATTTAGCATTATGGACAGGGAAAGTTCTAATCTAAAATCTGCACAAAAATATGCCTTCAAATTCATACCGTGATTGTAGCATGCATGGACTCAACTCATATGACTGGGAATTCCATGAAAAAGATAGTGGGCCGAAAATGGGTGATCACTGTACATTTCTCTTCTGTTTCCTATTTATATTTCTATTTTAGCTCCTCAATATAGCATTATGGACAGGGAAAGACCTAATCTAAAATCTGCACAAAAATATTTTGCCTTCAAATTCATACCGTGATCGTAGCATGCATGGACTCGACTCATATGACTGGGATTTCCATGAAAAAGATAGTGGGCCGAAAATGGGTGATCACTGTACATTTTTCTTCTGTTTCCTATTTATATTTCTATTTTACCTCCTCAATTTAGCATTATGTCCAGGGAAAGACATAATCTAAGCTCTGCACAAAAATATTTTACTTTAAATTCATACAGTGATCGTAGCATGCATGGACTTGACTCATATGACTGGGATTTCCATGAAAAAGGTTGTGGGCCAAAAATGGGTGATCACTGTACATTTCTCTTCTGTTTCCTATTTATATTTATATTTTACCTCCTCAATTTAGCAATATGGACAGGGAAAGACCAAATCTAAGATCAGCACAAAAATATTTTGCCTTCAAATTCATACCGTGATCGTAGCATGCATGGACTCGACTCATATGACTGGGATTTCCATGAAAAAGATTGTGGGCCGAAAATGCGTGATCACTGTATATTTCTCTTTTGTTTCCTATTTATATTTATATTTTACCTCCTCAATTTAGCATTATGGACAGGGAAAGACCTAATCTAAAATCTGCACAAAAATATTTTGCCTTCAAATTCATACCGTGATCGTAGCATGCATGGACTCGACAAATATGACTGGGATTTCCATGAAAAAGATTGTGGGCCGAAAATGGGTGATCACTGTACATTTCTCTTCTGTTTCCGATTTATATTTCTATTTTACCTCCTCAATTTAGCATTATGGACAGGGAAAGACCTAATCTAAAATCTGCACAAAAATATTTTGCCTTCAAATTCATACCGTGATCGTAGCATGCATGGACTCGACTCATATGACTGGGATTTCCATGAAAAAGATTGTGCGCCAAAAATTGGTGATCACTGTACATTTCTGTTCTGTTTCGTATTCATATTTCTATTTTACCTCCTCAACTTAGCATTATGGACAGGGAAAGACCTAACCTAAAATCTGCACAAAAATATTATGCCTTCAAATTCATACCGTTATTGTAGCATGCATGGACTCGACTCATATGACTGGGATTTCCATGAAAAAGATTGTGGGCCGAAAATAGGTGATCACTGTACATTTCTCTTCTGTTTCCTATTTATATTTATATTTTACCTCCTCAATTTAGCATTATGGACAGGGAAAGACCAAATCTAAGATCTGCACAAAAATATTTTGCCTCCAAATTCATACCGTGAACGTAGCATACATGGACTCGACTCATATGACTGGGATTTCCATGAAAAAGATTGTGGGCCGAAAATGTGTTTTCACTGTACATTTCTGTTCTGTTTACTATTTATATTTATATTTTACGTCCTCAATTTAGCATTATGGACAGGGAAAGACCTAATGTAAGCTCTGTACAAAAATATTTTGCCGTCAAATTCATACCGTGATCGTAGCATGCATGGACTCGACAAATATGACTGGGATTGCCATGAAAAAGATCGTGGGCCGAAAATGGGTGATCACTGTTCATTTCTCTTCTGTTTCCTATTTATATTTATATTTTACCTCCTCAATTTAGCATTATGGACAGGGAAAGACCTAATCTAAGATCTGCACAAAAATATTTTGCCTTCAAATTCATACCGTGATCGTAGCATGCATGGACTCGACTCATATGACTGGGATTTCCATGAAAAAGATTGTGGGCCGAAAATGGGTGTTCACTGTTTATTTCTCTTCTGTTTCCTATTTATATTTCTATTTTACCTCCTCAATTTAGCATTATGGACAGGGAAAGACCTAATCTAAAATCTGCACAAAAATATTTTGCCTTCAAATTCATACCGTGATCGTAGCATGCATTGACTTGACTCATATGACTGGGATTTCCATGAAAAAGATTGTGGGCCGAAAATGGGTGATCACTGTACATTTCTCTTCTGTTTCCTATTTATATTTATATTTTACCTCCTCAATTTAGCATTATGGACAGGGAAAGACCTAATCTAAGCTCTGCACAAAAATATTTTGCCTTCAAATTCATACCGCGATCGTAGCATGCATGGAATCGACTCATATGACTGGGATTTCCATGAAAAAGATTGTGGGCCGAAAATGGGTGATCACTGTACATTTCTCTTCTGTTTCCTATGTATATTTCTATTTTACCTCCTCAATTTAGCATTATGGACAGGGGAAGACCTAATCTAAGATCTGCACAAAAATATTTTGCCTTCAAATTCATACCGTGATAGTAGCATGTGGAACTCGACTCATATGACTGGGATTTCCATGAAAAAGATTGTGAGCCGAAAATGGGTGATCACTGTACATGTCTCTACTGTTTCCTATTTATATTTATATTTTACCTCCTCAATTTATCATTATGGACAGGGAAAGACCTTATCTAAGATCTGCACAAAAATATTTTGCCTTCAAATTCATACCGTGATCGTATCATGCATGGACTCGACTCATATGACTGGGATTTCCATGAAAAAGATTGTGGGCCGAAAATGGGTGATCACTGTACATTTCTCTTCTGTTTCCTATTTATATTTCTTTTTTACCTCCTCAATATAGAATTATGGGCAGGGAAAGTAATTATCTAAGCTCTGCACAAAAATATTTTGCCTTCAAATTCATACCGTGATCGTAGCATGCATGGACTTGACTCATATGACTGGGATTTCCATGAAAAAGATTGTGGGTCGAAAATGGGTGATCACTGTACATTTCTCTTCTGTTTCCTATTTATATTTCTATTTTAGCTCCTCAATTTAGCATTATGGACAGGGAAAGTCCTAATCTAAGATCTACACAAAAATATTTAGCCTTCAAATTCATACCGTGATCGTAGCATGAATGGACTCGACTCATATGACTGGGATTTCCATGAAAAAGATTGTGGGCAGAAAATGGGTGATCACTGTACATTTCTCTTCTGTTTTCTATTTATATTTATATTTTACCTCCTCAATTTAGCATTATGGACAGGGAAAGTCCTAATCTAAAATCTTCACAAAAATATTTTGCTTTCAAATTCATACCGTGATCGTAGCATGCATGGAATCGACTCATATGACTGGGATTACCATGAAAAAGATTGTAGGGCAAAAATTGGTGATCACTGTACATTTATCTTCTGTTTCCTATTTATATTTCTATTTTACCTCCTCAATTTAGCATTATGGACAGGGAAAGATATTATGTAAGCTCTGCTCACAAATATTTTGCCTTCAAATTCGTACCGTGATCGTAGCATGCATGGACTCGACTCATATGAAGGTGATTTCCATGTAAAAGATTGTGGGCCGAAAATGGGTGATCACTGTACATTTCTCTTCTTTTTCATATTTATATTTCTATTGTACCTCCTCAATTTAGCATTATGGACAGTGAGAGGCCTAATCTAAAATCTGCACAAAATATTTTGCCTTCAAATTCATACCGTGATCGTAGCATGCATGGACTCGACTCATATGACTGGGATTTCCATGAAAAACATTGTGGGCTGAAAATGGGTGATCACTGTACATTTCTCTTCAGTTTCCTATTTATATTTATAATTTACCTCCTCAATTTAGCATTATTGACAGGGAAATACCTAATCTAAGATCTGCAAAAAAAAATTTCCTTAAAATTTATACCGTGATCGTAGCATGCATGGACTCGACTCATATGACTGGAATTTCCATGAAAAAGATTGTGGGCAGAAAATGGGTGATCACTGTACATTTCTCTTCAGTTTCTTATTTATATTTCTTTTTTACTTCCTCAATTTAGCATTATGGACAGGGAAAGACCTAATCTAAGATCTGCAAAAACATATTTTGCCTTCAAATTCATACTGTGATCGTAGCATGCATGGACTTGACTCATCTGACTGGGATTTCCGTGAAAAAGATTGTAGGCCGAAAATGGGTGATCACTGTACATTTCTCTTCTGTTTCCTATTGATATTTCTAATTTACTTCCTTCATTTAGCATTATGGACAGGGAAAGACCTAATCTAAGATCTGCACAAAAATATTTTGCCTTCAAATTCATACTGTGATCGTAGCATGCATGGACTCCACTCATATGACTGGGATTTCCATGAAAAAGATTCTGAGCAGAAAATGGGTGATCACGGTACATTTTTCTTCTGTTTCTTATTTATATTTCTATTTTACTTCCTCAATTTAGCATTATGGACAGGGAAAGACCTAATCTAAGATCTGCAAAAAAATATTTTCCCTTCAAATTCATACCGTGATCGTAGCATGCATGGACTCGACTCATATGACTGGGAATTCCAAGAAAAAGATTGTTGGCCAAAAATGGGTGATCACTGTACATTTCTACTATGTTTCCTATTTATATTTTACCTCCTCAATTTAGCATTATGAACAGGGAAAGTCCTAATCTAAGATCTGCACAAAAATATTTTGCCTTCAAATTCATACCGTGATCGTGGCATGCATGAACTCGACTCATATGACTGGGATTTCCATGAAAAAGATTGTGGGCCGAAAATGGGTGATCACTGTACATTTCTCTTCTGTTTCCTATTTATATTTCTATTTCACCTCCTCAATTTAGCATTATGGACAGGGAAAGACTAATCCAAAATCTGCACAAAAATATTTAGCCATCAAATTCATACCGTGATCGTAGGATGCATGGACTCGACTCATATGACTGGGATTTCCATGAAAAAGATTTTGGGCCGAAAATGGGTGATCACTGTACATTTCTCTTCTGTTTCCTATTTATATTTATATTTTACCTCCTCAATTTAGCATTATGGACAGGGAAAGATATTATCTCAGCTCTGCACACAAATATTTTGCCTTCAAATTCATACCGTGATCGTAGCATGCATGTACTCGACTCATATGACTGGGATTTCCATGAAAAAGATTGTGGGCCGAAAATGGGTGATCACTGTACATTTCTCTTCTGTTTCCTATTTATATTTCTATTTTACCTCCTCAATTTAGCATTATGGACAGGGAATGACCTCATCTAATATCTGCAGAAAAATATTTTGCCTTCAATTTCATACCGTGATCGTAGGATGCATGGACTCGACTCATATGACTGGGATTTCCCTGAAAAATATTGTCGGCCGAAAATGGGTGATCACTGTACATATATCTTCTGTTTCATATTTATATTTATATTTTACCTCCTCAATTTAGCATTATGGACAGGGAAAGATATTATCTAAGCTCTGCACACAAATATTTTGCCTTCAAATTCATACCGTGTTCGTAGGATGCATGGACTCGACTCATATGACTGGGATTTCCATGAAAAAGATTGTGGACCGAAAATGGGTGATCAGTGTTAATTTCTCTTCTGTTTCCTATTTATATTTATATTTTACCTCCTCAATTTAGCATTATGGATAGGGATAGACCTAATCTAAGATCTGCACAAAATTATTTTGACTTCAAATTCATACCGTGATCATAGCAGTCATGGACACGACTCATATGACTGGGATTTCCATGAAAAAGATTGTGGGCCGAAAATGGGTGATCACTGTACATTTCTTTTCATTTATCTATTTATATTTCTATTTTACCTCCTCAATTTAGCATTATGGACAGGGAAAGACCTAATCAAGATCTGCACAAAAATATTTTGCCTTCAAATTCATACCGTGATCATAGCATGGATGTACCCGACTCATATGACTGGGATTTCCATGAAAAACATTGTGGGCCGAAAATGGGTGATCACTGTAGATTTCTCTTCTGTTTCCTATTTATATTTCTATTTTACATCCTCAATTTAGCATTATGGACAGGGAAAGACCTAATCTAAAATCTGCACAAAAATATTTTGCCTTCAAATTTATATCGTGATCGTAGGATGCATAGACTCGACTCATATGACTGGGATTTCCATGAAAAAGATTGTGGGCCGAAAATGGGTGATCACTGTACATTTCTGATCTGTTTCGTATTCATATTTCTATTTTACCTCCTCAATTTAGCATTATGGACAGGGAAAGACCTAATCTAAGCTCTGCACAAAAATATTTTGCCTCCAAATTCATACTGTGAACGTAGCATGCATGGACTCGACTCATATGACTGGGATTTCCATGAAAAAGATTGTGGGCACGAAATGGATGATCACTGTACATTTCTCTTCTGTTTCCTATTTATATTTATATTTTACCTCCTCAATTTAGCATTATGGACAGGGAAAGACCTAATCTGAAATCTTCACAAAAATATTTTGCCTTCAAATTCATACCGTGATCGTAGCATGCATGGACTCGACTCATATGACTGGGATTTCCATGAAAAAGATTGTGGGCGGAAAATGGTTGATCACTGTACATTTCTCTTCCGTTTCCTATTTTTATTTATATTTTAGCTCCTCAATTTAGCATTATGGACAGGGAAGACCTAATCTAAAATCTGCACATAAATATTTTGCCTTGAAATTCATACAGTGATCGTAGCATGCATGGACTCGACTCATATGTCTGGGATTTCCATGGAAAAGATTGTTGGCCGAAAATTGGTGATCACTGTACATTTCTTTTCTGTTTCCTATTTATATTTCTCTTTTACCTCCTCAATATCGCATTATGGACAGGGAAAGACCTAATCTAAAATCTGCACAAAAATATTTTGCCTTCAAATTCATACCGTGATCGTAGCATGCATGGACTCGACTCATATGACTGGGATTTCCATGAAAAAAATTGTGGGCCGAAAATGGGTGATCACTGTACATTTCTCTTCTGTTTCCTATTTATATTTATATTTTACCTCCTCAATTTAGCATTATGGACAGTCAAAGACAAAATCTAAGCTCTGCACAAAAATATTTTGCCTTCAAATTCATACCGTGATTGTAGCATGCATGGACTCGAATCATATGACTGGGATTTCCATGAAGAAGATTGTGGGCCGAAAATGGGTGATCACTGTACATTTCACTTCTATTTCCTATTTATATTTATATTTTACCTCCTCAATTTAGCATTATGGAGAGGGAAAGAACTAATCTAAGCTCTGCACAAAAATATTTTGCCTTGAAATTCATACCGTGATCGTAGCATACATGGACTCGACTCATATGACTGGCATTTCCATGAAAAAGATTGTGGGACGAAAATGGTTGATCACTGTACATTTCTCTTCTGTTTCCTATTTATATTTCTATTTTACCTCCTCAATTTAGCATTATGGACAGGGAAAGAACTAATCTAAAATCTGCACAAAAATATTTTGCCTTCAAATTCATATCGTGATCGTAGAATGCATGGACTCGACTCATATGTCTGGGATTTCCATGGAAAAGATTGTGGGCCGAAAATTGGTGATCACTGTACATTTCTCTTCTGTTTCCTATTTATATTTATATTTTACCTCCTCAATTTAGCATTATGGACAGTCAAATGCCAAATCTAAGATCTGCACAAAAATATTTTGCCTTCAATTTCATACCGTGATCGTAGAATGCATGGACTCGACTCATATGACTGGGATTTCCATGAAAAAGATTGTGGGCCGAAAATGGGTGATCACTGTACATTTCTCTTCTGTTTCCTATTTATATTTCTATTTTACCTCCTCAATTTAGCATTATGGACAGGGAAAGAACTAATCTAAAATCTGCACAAAAATATTTTGCCTTCAATTTCATACCGTGATCGTAGCATGGATGGACTCGACTCATATGACTGGGATTTTCATGAAAAAGATTGTGGGCTGGAAATGGGTGATCACTGTACATTTCTCTTCTGTTTCCTATTTATATTTCTATTTTACTTTCTTCATTTAGCATTATGGACAGGGAAAGACCTAATCTAAGCTCTGCACAAGAATATTTTGCCTTCAAATTCATACCGTGATCGTAGCATGCATGGACTCGACTCATATGACTGGGATTTCCATGAAAAAGATTGTGGGCCGAAAATGGGTGATCACTGTACATTTCTCTTCTGTTTCCTATTTATATTTATATTTTATTTCCTTCATTTAGCATTATGGACAGGGAAAGACCTAATCTAAGCTCTGCACACGAATATTTTGCCTTCAAATTCATACCGTGATCGTAGCATGCATGGACTCGACTCATATGACTGGGATTTCCATGAAAAAGATTGTGGGCCGAAAATGGGTGATCACTGTACATTTCTCATCTGTTTCCTATTTATATTTATATTTGACCTCCTCAATTTAGCATTATGGACACGGAAAGAACTAATCTAAAATCTGCACAAAAATATTTTGCCTTCAAATTCATACCGTGATCGTAGAATGCATGGACTCGACTCATATGACTGGGATTTTCATGAAAAAGATTGTGGGCCGAAAATGGTTGATCACTGTACATTTCTCTTCTGTTTCCTTTTTATATTTATAATTTAGTTCCTCAATTTAGCATTATGGGCAGGGAAAGATCTAATATAAGATCTGCACAAAAATATTTTGCCTTCAAATTCATACCGTGATCGTAGCATGCATGGACTTGACTCGTATGACTGGGATTTCCATGAAAAAGATTGTGGGCACAAAATGGGTGATCACTGTATATTTCTCTTCTGTTTCCTATTTCTATTTCACTTCTTTAATTTAGCATTATGGACAGGGAAAGACGTAATCTAAAATCTGCAAAAAAATATTTTGCCTTCAAATTCATACTGTGATCGTAGCATGAATTGACTCGACTCATATGACTGGGATTTCCATGAAAAAGATTGTCGGCAGAAAATGGGTGATCACTGTACATTTCTCTTCTGTTTCCTATTACTATTTCACTTCCTCAATTTAGCATTATGGACAGGGAAAGACGTAATCTAAAATCTGAAAAAAAATATTTTGCATTCAAATTCATACCGTCATCGTAGCATGCATGGACTCGACTCATATGACTGGGATTTCTATGAAAAAGATTGTCGGCAGAAAATGGGTGATCACTGTATATTTCTTTCCTGTTTCCTATTTATATTTCTATTTTACTTCCTTAATTTAGCATTATGGACAGGGAAAGACCTAATCTAAGATCTGCAAAAAAATATT
This sequence comes from Acanthosepion lycidas, assembly GCA_963932145.1. Classification (NCBI taxonomy): domain Eukaryota; kingdom Metazoa; phylum Mollusca; class Cephalopoda; order Sepiida; family Sepiidae; genus Acanthosepion; species Acanthosepion lycidas. The sequence continues at coordinate 1,880,520 of OZ010589.1, read as the reverse complement.
TTGCCTTCAAATTCATGCCGTTATCTTTGCAGACACCGTAAAGTGACAACGGTGACAGCATTGACATGGTCGAAGCTGCTGTTTGCCGCAGGAAAGCGAACGAATAATGCTTGTAGCCATGGACAGAATGAGAGATTCCACACAATTTGATACCAATTTGCAAAAGATTCCAGCTACTGGAAAAAATTCATAATGCAATGAATTAGGGGAGGCCCCCCCCTAGTTTTGGTGCGCATAAAATTCCAACAAATTCACTAACGCTAGGTCCCGAATCGTCGAAGGTCACTCCCTTCCCACACAAGCGACTGAAATAAACCTTTGACTGATGGAGTCAGCAGGAAATTCCACACAATCTGACATCTATATCATGAGGATCCCCTTGAGAGGAAAAAGTAGATATGCGATCTCTTCGGGCTAACCGCTTTTCAGCAACTGTAAAGTGCCAACGGTGACAGCAGTGACATGGTCGAAGCTGCAGTTTACCGCATGAAAGCGAACGAAAAATGCTTGTAGCCATGCACAGAGTGAGAGATTCCACACAATTTGACACCAATTTGTAAGAGATTCCAGCTACTGGAAAAAATTGTAAAGCAATGTATTGGGGTAGCCCCCCAGGTTTGGTGCGCATGAAAATACCAACAAACTCACTAACGCTATGTTCCGAATCGTCGAAAGTAACTTCCTCCCCACACAAGCGACTGAAATAAACCTATGACTGATGGAGTCAGCAGGAAATTCCCCACAATCTGACATCTATCTCATGAGGATCCCCTAGAGAGCGAAAAATAGAGATGCCATCTCTTCGAGGAATCCGCTTTTCGGACACCGTACAGTGCCAACGGTGACAGCAGCGACATGGTCGAAGCTGCAGTTTGCCGCATGAAAGCAAATGAAAAATGCTTTTAGCCATGCAGAGAGTGAGAGATTCCACACAATTTCATTCCAATTTGGAAGAGAATCCAGCTACTTGAAAAAATTTATAAAGCAATGATTTGAGGGATTCCCCGCCAATGTTGGTGTGCATGAATATTCTAACAAATTTACTAACGCTAAGTCACGAATCGTCGAAGGTCACTCCCTGCCCACACAATCGACTGAAATAAACCTTTGACTGATGGAGTCACCAGGAAATTCCCGACAATCTGACATCTATCTCATGAGGATCCCCTAGAGAGGTAAAAATAGAAATGCGATCTCTTCGAGCAAAACGCTTTTCGGACACCGTAAAGTGCCAACGGTGACAGCAGTAACATGGTCGAAGGTGCAGTTTGCCGCATGAAAGCGATCGAAAAATGCTTGTAGCCATTCACAGTGTGAGAGATTCCACACAATTTGATACCAATTTGGAAGAGATTCCATCTACTGGAAAAAATTTATAAAGCAATGAATTGGGGGCTTCACCCCCAGTTTTGGGGGCGCATGAAAATTACAACAAATTTACTAACGCTAGGTCCCGAATAGTCGAAGGTCACTCCCTCCCCACACGAGCAACTGAAATAAACCTTTGAATGATGGAGTCAGCAGGAAATTCCCCACAATCTGACATCTATCTCCTGAGGATCCCCTGGAGAGGAAAAAACTGAAATGTGATCTCTTTGAGCAAACCGCTTTTCGGACACCGTACGGTGACAGCAGTGACATGGTCGAAGCTGCAGTTTGCCGCATGAAAGCGAACAAATAATGCTTGTAGCCATGGACAGAGTGAGAGATTCCAACCAATTTGATACCAATTTGGAAGATATTCCAGCTACTGGAAAAAAATTTATAAAGCAATGAATTGGGGGAACCCCCGCCCAGTTTTGATGCGTATTGAAATACCAACAAATTCACTAACGCTAGGTCCCGAATCGTCGAAGGTCACTCCCTCCCCACTCAAGCGACTGAAATAAACCTTTGACTGATGGAGTCAACAGGAAATTCCCCACAATCTGACATCTCATGAGGATCCCCAAGAGAGGAAAAAGTAGAAATGGGATCTCTGCGAGCAAACCGCTTTTCAGACACCATAAAGTGCCAACAGTGACAGCAGTGACATGGTCGAAGCTGCAGTTTGCCGAATGAAAGCGAACGAAAAATGCTTGTAGCCATGCACAGAGTGAGAGATTTCACACAATTTGATACCTATTTGGAAGAGATTCCAGCTACTGGAAAAAAATTATAAAGCAATGAATTGGGGGAGGTCCCCCCCCCAGTTTTGGTGCGCATGAAAATTCCAACAAATTCACTAACGCTAGGTCCCGAATCGTCGAAGGTCACTCCCTCCCCACACAAGCGACTGAAATAAACATTTGACTGATGTAGTCAGCAGGAAATTCCCCACAATCTGACATCTATCTGATGAGGATCCCCTGGAGAGGAAAAAATAGAAATGCGATCTCTTCGAGCAAACCGCTTTTCGGACACCGTACTGTGACAGCAGTGACATGGTCGAAGCTACAGTTTGCCGCATGAAAGTGAATGAAAAATGCTTGTAGCCATGCACAGAGTGAGAGATTCCGCAGAATTTGATACCAATTTGGAAGAGATTCCAGCTACTGGAAAAAATTTATAATGCAATGTATTGGGCGTGGCCCCCCAATTTTGGTCCGCTTCCAACAAATTCACTAACGGTAGGTCCCGAATCGTTGAAGTTCACTCTCTCCCCACGCAATCGACTTAAATAATTATTTGACTCATGGATTAAGCAAGAAATTCCTCATAATTTGATATCAATTTCATGAGGGTGCCCAAGAGTGGAGAAAGTTGAAATCTGATCTCTTCGAGAAAACTGCTTTTCGGACACCGTAAATTGCCAGCGGTGACAGCTGCGGCAAGTTCGAAGCTAGACTTTGCCCTGTAAAAGCTACTTAGAAATACTTGTTGGCATGGACTGAGTCAGAGACTTCGCACAATTTAATACCAAGTTTGAAGAGATTTCATCTGCTGGAAAAAAAGTTATAAAGCAGGGAAATGGTGAGGGATCCCCCAGTTTTGGTCCACTTCAAAATTCCGACAAATTCACTACATGAGGTCCCGTATCGTTGAACGTCACTCCCTCCCTACACAAGGGACTGAAATAATTCTTTGACTCATTGAGTTAGCAGGAAATTCCTCACAATCTGATATCTATTTCATGAGGATCCCCTCGAGAGGAAAAACTGGAAATGGGATCTCCTTGAGCAAACCGCTTTTCGGACACTGTAAATTGCCCACGGTGACACCAGCGACACACTCGAAGCTACACTTTGCACTATAAAAGCAAATGAAAAATGCTTGTAGACATCGACAGAGTGAGAGATTTCGCACAATTTAATACCAATTTTGAAGAGATTTCATCTGCTGGAAAAAAGTTATAAAGCAGGGATATGGTGAGAGATCCCCCAGTTTTTGGTCCGCATGAAAATTCCAACAAATTCAATAACACAAGGTCCCGTATCCTCAAACATCACTCCCTCCCTACAGAAGTGACTGAAATAATTCTTTGACTCCTGCATTAAGCAGGAAATTCCACACAATGTGATATCTATTTTATGAGGGTTCCTTAGATGGGAAAAATTTGTATTGCAATCTTATCGAGCAAACCGGTTTCCGAACACTGTCAGTTATCAAAGGCCACAGCATCTACATGGTCGTTGCTGTATCGTGTCTATTAAACCTATTTTAAAATCATTCTAGACAGGCCTGTGTCGAGACATTCAGCCCAATTTAATATCAAAAATTGAAGTTATTTCACTTACTGGATAAAAGTTAAGTAGTGAAAATGTGTGATCACCCAGTTACGGTCTGCATGAAAAATCCCACAATTCTACTAACCCAAGTTACCGTATCATCTAAGGCCTTCTCTCCCTACTCAATCTACTTAAATAATTCTTTCATACATGGATTAAGCAAGAAATTCCGCTCAATCTCATATCTATTTTATGAGGGCTCCATAGAGGGGCAAAGTTCAAATGCAATCTTTCGGACACTGTAAACTTTGAAAGGGCACAGCAGCGACATGGTCGATGCTTTACTTTGCTCTATTAAGCCAAATTTTAAATCCTTCAAGACAGGCATGAGTCGACAAATTCTGCACAATTTAATACTTGCACTAAAAGATTGCAATTGTTTTTTTTATTTTCTCATGTATCAAACTACATTAGAATCAATAATAAAATCAATATGAATAAAAATTTTGGAAAATACCATTTTTGAGGTTTCTATTACTAGTAGGGGCTAAAACCTCGATCTTCGATGTCTGATTTAAGGCTTATATCTTGCAAAAAATGATTGCCATTGTTTTTTTTCTTTTCTTACCCATCAAACCACATAAGAATCAATAATAAAATCCCAAAATAAAAAGTTTTGGAAAATGGTATTTTTGAGGCTTCTCTTACTACTAGGGGCTAAAACCACTATCTTCGATGTCTGATTTAAGGCATATATAAGGATTGCTATTGTTTTTTTTTCTTTTCTTACTCATCTAACTACATTAGAATCAATAATAAAATGAATATGAATAAAAAGTTTTGGAAATTGGCATTTTTGAGGCTTCTATTACTATGAGGGTTTAAAACCGCTATCTTCCATGTCTTATTTAAGGCATATATCTTGCACGAATATGATTGCAATTGTTTTTTTCTTATCTTATGCATCTAACTACATAAGAATTAATAATAAAATCAATATGAATAAAAAATTTTGATCCCCCAGTTTTGGGCCTCATGAAAATCCCAACAAATCCACTAACACAAGTCGACGTATCATCAAACGCCACATTGTCCATACTTAAGCAACTGGAAAAATTCTTTTATACATGGATTAAGCAAGAAATTAAGAAGAAATGCAGACCCATTGAGCAAACCGGTTTTCGGACATCTTAATTGTTAAAGGACACAACAGTGACATTGTCAAAGCTGCACTTTGCTCGATTCAACCAAATGAAAAATCCTTGTAGACATGGATGTATTGATAAATTTCCTACAATACTAATTTTTAAAATATTTCATTTAATGGAAAAAGTGGGTTGACAACTCTAAAACTCTGTAGAATGCAGTGTGTATTATACAATGCACTGGCTGATAGGTTGAGTAGCACTGGCATTGAATTACATTGCCTTTCATTGTATCATTCTCATCATTTTATGTTGCCAGCAGACTCATTCATACATTACATTCGAGGTAACGATTGGGTAAGCATTCTCTTGTGAGTCAAATCAACAAAGCAACATTTCATGGCATCTACAGCTAGACTTTTACATATTTTGTATTATGAGATATCTGACAGAGTCCTTTTCCACAAGTGCGGGAGGGTGAAATCATGCAGTGTACTGTTTATTCTAATGGTATTGGCAATTAATTATCACCATTATACTATTCTCACTCCCAAAGAAGGAAACCATCCACTATCCTATCCCAAATGTGTCAGTAATATCACAGTTTTATCTAATGGATTACTAAGGAGTTTCTTGAATTAATCCAATATCCATGTGACTAATATAAATTAAGTTCTCTCTTATTGATATAGATTTGGTTAAAAGAGAATCCATTTTTCTGATGATGCTATTTCATTTTTTTCACTATTTTATCAAGTTCTTCCCATGCTAATGCTGGGAGTGGCTTCAGACTTTTGAACAATATATATCTATATATATATATTACAAGTAGATAAAATTCAATACCCCATAGGATAAAGAGCCATTTTACCCAGAACCAGCTTGTCAACACCAAGAAGTTAGATAAAGAAATGAATCAATGTTTTTGTAAATACGAAGAAAGAGGGGGGAAATTAACAACTAGGAGTAAATGTATTTAAAAAGACAAGCCCATTGTGGGTGAAATGGCTATATATCATATGGGGTATTGAATTTTATCTACAGTAATTCCTGTTTGCTTTATAATAAATATATTGAGATCTCTTCTGTGGATCAGTCTTAATATTTTATATTACGAGGATTCACATGGATTACTTACTATATATATATATATATATATATATTTAAAGTATGCTATATTTATGAGCTATAACTGCCTCAGCAAGTTGGCATAGTACTCACCATTGATGGTAACTCCTAAACCGTATTTGTCTGCAAACATTTATTGGTATTTTTTAAATAATCGTGTACATTTACACCAGAATGGAAATTTTCATTACAATTGGTTTCTGGGGCTTAATATGCAAATTTACTGAAAAATGACCCTGGATCTTTACTGACTGAGCATAAAAACACAATAATATTTGACTAATTAATTTAATGAACTTACTTATTATTCAACATTCTAGTATTATCATTAAAGAATTTAACACTGAAAAATGATGAGACCTCAAAAAACAGAAACGTGATTCTACAGAAGGATACTGAGGATACCAAGGACTGAATATGTAAGCAACAAGTAAGAATTAAGTTTTAAAGAAAATGGAAACCAGAAGGAAACTTATACTTAACATATGTTGATAGTTGAAATTTCCTTGGCACATAATGAGTAAAGAGGGCTTGGCAAATCTGATACTCGCAAGAAGGCAAGAGGGACAGAGGAAAATAATGTATAACCTATTTAGTAAGCTTGAGTAAATGGAACAAGGTTTAGGAGAAATAACAAAAAAATGAATTATTAAGAGCTATGAAGGATAGGAAGTTGTGGAAAGCCATGATTGCCTACATCATGAAGAGAGGAAGTCAGCTTTTAAGACATTCATTTTGCTATTAACTTCTTTCAAGGAATCTTTGAGTAGATTGTAACTTATAGCTTTATCATTTATTATTTCAGATCCTTGTTTCCCAGTTGGTGCTTTCATTCACATCAATGTTCCCTGAAAGAAAACAAGGTGTGCCCCACATTAACAGGACAGTAATTTATGGATCATTTTTATATTTAAAAAAATCTTTCTTTTTAAAAGTTAAAGACACCAAGCAATGTAATGTCTAAAAAAAAGAAATTAATGCTTATTTCAGGAGACCTCTGTATTATTTTCCTATTTTCAAATTTCATGATTAATGATTTCCTTATTAAAATTTAAAGTATGCCCCAGAATTTCAGTTATTCTACAAGTGTGTCCTGAATTAAAAAAAAAATGTTTGTGAAATACAAAGAGTTTAGATTGGATTAAAGCTAAAAGTAACAAGACCTCAACAGAATCCAGAGATGGAAATAGGATATGATGGGTCCTGATCTGGCATCTCATCTACTGTCAATTTCTCACAGATGTACCTTTGCTTCCCTCTGTCTTTTCTACAAGTATTTTCACAGCAACTGCTCTGATGAACTACTTTCTCTGGTTCCCAAACTGCATGAATTCAAGCATGCTACTAGGTTGAAATGATTAAATATAGCCGTCTCTTCTACTCGAACAGCTTCTTATCTTGCACTTCCCATCTGTGGAACTCCCTTCCTCTTAGTTGCTTCCCTAATAGCTACAATCTTCAAATATGCATATGTCAATAGACATGTTCTAATGCTTTGTTTCCCGTCTTTCTCTTTCTTCTTTCCTCAAACACACCACTTTACTCTTGCTCTCATTCACTGTACCACCTACGTTGCTAGTAGGACTTCCACCTTGCATGGAGTGAAATGCTAAAAAAAAAAAACAACAAAAAAACATACCCACCTTACAAGACACCAACATGCAGAGTCACCTGTCACTTTATTTTCTGATTGTATACACCAGCAAACATTTTCATGAAGAGGAGATGAGATGGTCGGATGAGCAAATCAAAACTGAAAATGCCATAAACAAAGGAAATTATTCAATTAATATTCTAGTATTAAAAAATCAAACTGCTGGATACATTCATCAAAATCAATAAATGGAACAGATCAATAGTTATATATGGTATCAGACTCTTGATAAATGCAGGGCTAATATCATTCTTCAGTCAAACAAATTGCTAACAAAAATTGATTTCAATTGCTTCATCAATTTAGTTTTTGATTTTGGATTATTTTTATAATTATTTCAATTACATAACATTGTGTTTAATAAAATTCTAAATGTCAAATTTACCATTTATTTTTCATCTTGTAATTTAAATATGAATGTAATGACTGCTATTTTTTCTGTGACTTTCTTTATTTACAAAGTGTATTCCTTTTCCACAACTGTTCCTAAGTGATTCTGGTAATGCTTTGCAATTACAAAGACAAGTTTGTCAGATGAACGACTACTTATTTCTCTACATATTTAACTATCCTGCTCAATTTCCCCCCACCCCACCCCATTGGTGGCACTCACAGAAGATCAGACAGGAAGAGTCTGATGCCTTGCTGTATGATTGCTACAAATTCATGGGTATAAATTGGATGCTAAAAATAAATGGTTATTATGCAGAGAAAAATAGATATTTTTTTTTTAGTGATGTGTATATAGTCCAAAAGGATATTAATATGCATACAAAATTTGATTAACCAATGATTAGCTGAGACAGCTTCTCTGTTGACCAATCAGAGAACAGAATTATGTAACTTTATCTTATACATGAATGTCCAGGTGCTACAACGTTATCAGCAGAGAAAATAGAATTAAAAAGTCAATTTGGTTCGGTTGTTTTTTTATGAGTCAAATGGCTTGTTTAATATCAAAATCTAAATATTAAAAATTCAAATCATGAAATAAATGTATTTAAATGTATTCACTTTTGAATTATTTATAAATTAAAGAGAATGATTTTATTTCATGGTTAAATTATAATTACGTATCTGCATTTTTGAAACAAATAACCTAACAAAATCAAATAAGAAGTAAAAACTTGTTTCTCTTTTCAATAAATGAAATTAATCATACCAAATTGTTTGTTTTTTTTAAATTTTAAAAATCTTTTTTGACAATCTGTGCCATGTTTTCAATTTTGCTATATGACCCGGAGGATAAATTTTTATTAATTTTACTATAAATATGTATCTTTCATACTTTTTTTTATGAAAATATATTGTTTGTGACCTTATGTATAAAGTACAGCTATACAGGGGAGTTAACCATTTTTACCTATTCTTCTTACATGCCTCAACTTCAAACAGTAACCCTCTACATTGAGTAGCTCTTGAGCCTTGTTTTAGGTGAACAATTAGTTAAAAAAAATAATGTTAACAATAATTCAAATAAATTCAGTTCTTTCTTTAAATTATTTATGGAAGATTAAGCCATTTCATAAATACCAATGAAGGCAGCTAACATTTCTTCAGAAATATCAGTGTACATGTAGCCTGGTTTTTTAAGCTCCATTAAGTACCACATAGTTTATGGTTGAGTTTTCTTTTCATTCAACAGCAAAAACAAATGCCAACTGAATGTTTTATGCAATTTTTGTAGCACAAATCAATATTCTTTGCAAAAGTATATTGAGGAATATAAGTGGAAGAGAATTTGCTTTTTTATCAAATGAAGGATTGTCAACAATTAATTTCCAATCCATTTTGTTTAATTCCAATCAGAGACTAACATTCAAAATACTTGTTTTGAAAAGCAAGTCAAATTAAGATGAAACAAAAAGAGGAAAGCTAGAATTTTCAATGTTTAATAAAAATTCAATATTAATACTAATACTACTTGATGAAAAACAATAGAAATTAAATAAGTCAAAATTGACTAATGACTGTCGATGCTTCATCTTATAAAAATTCCAGATAATATTACTACAAATACTAAGAGAGAAAAAAGCTGACAGAAATATTGTGGAGAAATTAACTGTTGGTCAGACAGCAAAGGAGAAGAGTATTTACCTTGTGTTGTTCAAATGCTTACTAAACAAAAGCTTGTTATTTTCTGTACTAACCCTTTAGAGTTACAGTGGTCACATGACAGGTTTACTATGTGATCCCTGAAGTTGCATAAAAAGAAGGGAAAAATCTTTTTTTTATTGCTAAATTTACCTTCTATATTTATACATCACAGAGAAGTGGCAATATATTTTGCAACTTGAGATAAGTGCTATTGCTCCCCCCTCTCTGCTCAACCTGACTAGTCTCCATTCGTTTGGGGGATTGGGAGCATTTTCTCAACAGTACTAATCAAAAATTAATATTGGTTGACAATATTTTATCTAATAAAGAATAAATCAATATTACCACCACCACTGCTAATACTAATAATAATAGTGGTAAAAATAATCGCAAATATGGCATCAAACATCCAAGGGGAAAATGTAAAAGTTTAATGGTTAAACTGGGTCTTTTGCCAACCACAAAAGTCCCAGCAGCTTAATCTGTAGAGCAGCAGCTGAACATAGATTTCCTCAAGTAAAAAGGTTGAAAGTAATATCTCACCTGGAGTCTATTCCTTATTTCCATTCCGTATTGTTTACTGCTGTGGTGAAAAGTAACATCAGATATCTATCAAAAATTAATAAAAGATAACATTCCTAAACATAATGCTTGAACTGAAAGTTTGAAACATAAACGGCATCTACTGATTTGCATATTTATGAAAAATTTCAAATGAAAAAGAGCCACTTGGTTAGATGGGCTGTAGACAGTGCAGAAAACAACTATCAACCACCGATTTTTCTCCAAATGTTGTTTTTCATATTCCATAGATGTTAATATCACAAATCAATAGCGATAATGGATCTTTGTTTCTACCAGAAAATATCATCAGATGTTTAACAAGAATAGTGCTAGCACAGTTACTTTAATAGCTTCTGAAGAAATTTAAAATATTTGCTTCATTTATGACTTGTAAAGGATTTTTATAGACGGTTTAAGAGCCATTCGAAGGGTGTTATCACTAACATTTTTGTCAAGATTTACAAACTATGTTTCATTCAATTTTGCAAACTAACGTAATTCCCCACATATAATATAAGTACCTCCACGAGATTGCTAAAAAAAGCATGATGAAAAAGACGCCAAACTTGACGAAAACAAAATTTTATCGTCTAAACGTTTGTTATTATTAAGAAGAAAGATCAAAGTAATTTTGGGGTATTTTTTACATTTTATAATCGTTCCTAGCACGTCCGAAATTTTCGTTAAAAATCTAGTTTTTTTTTTTTTGAGTCAGCAAAATTGACCATTTTTTCCATTTAAAAAAAAAACTAGAAATCTCACTTTGAAATTCTTTTAAATATCAATTATCATTTTTTCAAAACTTATTTTAAAAAATCCGACATTATAATGTTTATTTAAAATATTTTGAACCAAACTTAACTTAGCTTTTGTGTCAAGAAGATGTAATTTGAAAATAAAACAAAGCCGGTCAAACTTTCGCGTCTCTTGACAGGTGATGAATGACATATTTACGAATTCCATGAGGCTAATTTATTCTACGGAAGGAGAAAAATGAAATAATTTACATTTAAGCGAACAAATTATTTACCTCGTTATTTTAACGAAAACTTTCAGCGGTCTAATTTTTTTTTTTGTACTTAGCTTTCACCTTTACGTTTATGATGCTTTATGGAAAGTATATTATAAAGAAATTAAAATAAGACTGTTAAGAGTGACATTAAATTTCATATTTCCTAAGAAATGTGTCTAATTCATTTATAGGTACCTTTCTTATGAAATTTTATCAGAACTGTACATAAAATACTACAATTTTATGTACATTTATTACATTTTACTGTTATTTGTATTTGCATTCATTTTATTAATTTTGATATTTCATTTATGGAAAAATGTCATAACTGAGATTAATATAAAAATAAGATCATATAAATTTCATAAGATGATACTGATACTTGTAGGTACCCTTTTCAGTTGAAATTGAAAAATCAAATTAACTTCTCCACACGTGTTCCGCAAAAGTAAAGGCCTTAACAGCGGAGAACAATGCTTAACTCAAATAACGCAACTTAATTATATTCTGGTTGGTCTTCCGTACTTTATAATTACAGCCCGGTTATAAGCACAAAATTACATTTCTTAATTACTGTGGATCTTCTGATTAGTCAAAATGATACAATTTACAACGCGCTAAAAAAGATCTATCTCATAAGGACACTTAGGAAAATCGATGGGGCTTTTAACTAATTTTATAATATTTTAATGTAAATCTATTATAACTAATAACTTTTAACTAATTTTATAATATTTAAATGTAAAATCTATTATCATTAAAGAAATAAATAATTGTATTAAAAATTCATTTTTCATCGAAAAAATTTTTTTGCTTACAGGATTTATTGTCCATATTCATAAAAACAACTAAAAGAAATAAAAGCATTTGAAATTAAATAATATCTTTGTTTTATTGGGTTTTGTATGTTACAATTCAGAGCTGATTTTCAGGTACGTTGGCTCCAATTAAAAACAAAAAAAGACATGCTTTGCATTCCTCAAAGCCCTGTGCTTTTAATTTTTGTAATCACTAAACCCGATGCGATCGAATTTCTAGCGTTTTCATAAAATTAGTTGGTGGAGGGGGTAATAAATATTTAAAAAAAATATTTCTACCATGACCTTAATAAGAAAAACATTTATAATAATTTCGATCATCTGTGAATAGTTCCTGAAAGTTTCATTAACATCCGACAATTATTTCTATTTTTGCACGATTTTTCAAATTAATGTGTGTCATACCAAAAAAACGTGCTAAAAATTGTCTGTTATTTACTAGTTCCGCTGATACAAACAGAAACAAAGTTTTTTAATCAAAATTTAGTATGTTCTAAAAAGAAGGAAACATTTTTAAAAATAAAAAAAAAACTTTGGTCTTTCCTCTTAATAACATAAGCATTTAGACAATAAAATTTTGTTTTCGGCAAGATTGGCGTCTTTTTCATCAAGCTATGCTCTTTTTTTTAGCGATTTCGTGGAGGTACATAGTATAATACGACTTCATCCATAATACGCACCCCTAAAATTTTGGCTGAAAATGTGGGGAAAATGCTTCTACAAACGTAGAATACGCACCCCTTGTTTGGTAATCAAACCCCATAAACTCTACCTCCCCAATTTCATTACGGCCAGCGTTTCCTACTCTTATTAACAAAATGGTTTTAAACATAGAATAATATTCTGATTTAGTTTTATAATAATTCTTATTTTATTTTACATTTCTAAGTATTCTTAGGTACATATGATAGTATTTAACATCCTTATGCGGTCGCAATCGCCGAATGTTTTTGTCAAATTGACGTCTGTTTGTGGTGAATAGTCATTTCGTAACTAAAATCAACCTATGAAAACGCAAATTTTAAAGATTCTTTTTGTTGCTGCGCATAATACGGACTCCTAATTTTGCTTAATTTTTTTTAGAAAAAAATGCGTATTATACATGGGGGAAATTTGAATAAATTGCTTTCTTTGGAAAAACCCTCTTTGTCAAAAACCCTACTTTGTGGTTATATAATTTCTCTAATTTTAGGACTTCATGGCAAACAATTTTTAACAGCGACGAATAAAAAATTCAACGCTGTTAATAACAAGAGGAACTAGATGATCAAATGTCTATGAAGTGTATTTAAAGTTTCAATTTTAAACAGTAATATTCAAAATTTAAAGAAAGGAAAAGAAGTTCGGTTACCTTTCGTAGTTGAAATTAAGTCTTTTTTCTGATCTCTCTTTTACTTGTTTTGATTTCTTCGTCTTCTCTTTTCTCAGCAAATAAAAACACCAGTTGAGGTTTGTTTTTGGTTTGATTTTTTCGGGTTTTTTTTTTTGTTTTTGTTTTTTTAGTGGGGAGAGAGGGGGGGTGGCTTATGACGAGTGACAAAGATTCCCCCGGCAACTAAAAAGTTTTAACGAGAGAGGAAAAGTCTTGTCTTTTATACAGCTTCTATGGATGATCTTATTTCAGTCAACAGGGGTGACATTTGCACTAAGTCAGTAAGAGCTGACATCGCTAGCTCGTTAACTGAATGCTGTAAGTTCAATCCTTGCGCTAGGCAGTACATTTTATTATTTTTCTCTTCAACATCACATTTTATAATATTTCAAAATAAACAACATGTTCAGCAAGACATCAATTTTCTAAATTTCCTTTTACCATTATGAAAAGTCCATTTGAATTTCAAACTTTTAGACATTAATACATCGGAGTTACCATGTAAAAAAAAACAACTAATTAACTAATGTTTGTTATTTACTCCGAATTGTTATTTACTACAACAAATAATTTTATTTTTAAAATTTGCTGTTTTTCATCCGTTTAAAATAAATAATTCGGTACAGGCAGTTTTCACAGAATCTACATTATTTTTATTTATTTAGATAATTCTGTAGAACTTTTTCGGTTCCGCTTGACGTTAGTAGTGTAGTAATGGCAGGCGAGAACAATTGTTTTGAAGAAATATGAAGTAAGTTCGTTAACTAATAATATCAGTCCTAAAATATAGAAATTTATAACAAAAATAATATTTCTAAATTATTTAAACCCGCTTCTAAAAAAGGAGCTTATTCTTAGAAACCCAAATTCTTACATTTACTTTACGTAGACGACCCCTTCATACTCTGGTCAACCCAGGAAGAAGTCCAATTTCTCCTGAACCTAGTGAACTCAATAAGATCATCGAAACAGTTCCCAGTGGACAGAAAAAACGACATCAAACTCGCAAACTGCACTAATATCTCGAACAGAGCATAGCTTCAAGACATCTCTATACCGCAAGCCAACATTCACCGACCTATACCTCAACTTCAACTCCTAACAGGCATACAGTGTAAAGAAAGGAGTTGTCCGCTGCTTACAACATCGAGCAAAAGTCATAAGTGGTGATTCAGAGACATATGACCAAGAAATGGTCAGTAGAAGCAGTACTCTACAACGTAACAACTAATCTAGGTACATGACAGCAGCTCCTACAAACTGGGATAGAAGGATACAAGAGGATAACTATATTCAGAAAACAGCTTCGGTCAACTTATGTGAAGGGATTATCGGAAAAAAATACAAAAGATCTGAGATCTATATAACATCTGGACGACCTTCAAAAGTTTTTGAAAACTTCGCAGACACGTCTTTCGGTTAAGAAATAGAGGAGAACTTGATTGAGGACTATGTGTTCACCATCCCCTGCAGTTTTGGTAAGAAAGGAAAAACGGGCTGCTCCCTTAAGACTGCAAGAACATCGTAAAACCATAACACGAGGGGAAATAGAAAAATCAGGCGGAGCTGACCACATATGAAGGAAAAAGTGAGATCACCGCCCCTTGTTGTTTTACTTTTAAATGTAATTTTTTATCACAACATTTGTTGAAGCATGCGGCCCCCCAAAAAGTTTGGGAACCACTGCTCTAGCGGAACAAAACTTGTTAACAAAAAAGGAAAGGCCAGATAAACAGAATAAAGAACAATCAAGAATGATCTTAAACTGCAAATCACCACCATACCAATTTATTTTTTAATAACTTACCAACTTACCAGATACATTTTTGGTTTCCTTATTTTTGTCAGATAGAAAAGAATGAAAGAATCTTTCTTGTTGGCCGTATTCAATATATTTATATAAATATATATATATATATATACACATACATACATATATATATATTATATTGTTCGGGCTGTTGTCCTGATCTTTATTGCTATATTCACGAGGTTTCGGACGTTGTACGCTCAGGCCTTCTTCAGGTGATATACGCTAGAATTTCGAGCCAAACCACTTATTCTCTATTATATCAAGTTAATCCCACAGAGGCAGAGATCTCCCTCTTCCCTTCATATATGATCAGCCATGCCTGATCTTCTTATTTTCCCTCGTGTTATGTCCTGACGGTGTTCCTGTAGTCTTATCTTCAGGCGACGGCCTGTTTGTCCTTCATATTTCTTGCCACAATTCCACGGGATGATGTTACGCACAGTCCTTAATCTTGTTCTCCTTTATAGGTGGTCTTACTCGAAAGAGGTGTTTACGTAGTGTTGAACCACACCGGAAGGTTGCTCTAATGATATACAGACCACAGATCCTTTATACCTTTCCCAATAAACCATTTACATAGGGTGGGAAGACCGAGATTGTTTTCTGAGTGTTGTTATCATTTTGTACACTTCTTTCCCAGTTTATGGGGGATTTTTTCATCTACCCAGGGTAGTTATTACACTTTAGGCTACTGTTTATACTGACCATTTCTTGTTCATATGTCTCTGGATCGCCACATGACTTTTACTCGATATTGTAGGTTACTTTGTTGGGGGTCGAAGTTGAGGTATAGTTCGGTGAATGTTGGCTTGCGATAAAGGGATATCTTGAACCCAGGTTCTGATAAAGATATTAGTACATCCATCAATGCTAGTCTTTTTTGTTGATTTCTCTCTCCATTGTAAATTATATCAATGCATTTTTAGTCCACATGGCCAGCAGTATCTCTCTTGTCGACCTCTCTGCCTCCGAGCGAGAGAAACCCAGACGAGACTATGCCAAACGGCAAAGTATCGTCTAGGGAAGCAGACAACTTCCCGACCCCGAGTATGCAAGGTCTACGAGTAATTTTTGCCCAAACATACCCTCTCGGAGAGTCCCATGTTAAAAACCGACCTTGCACCACATCACACCTCGTGGTGGTGGTGGTGGTGGTGGGGGTGGGGCTTCTCGGATAAATGTCGAAGCAGTCGAATCGATCAGAGGATGGGTTTTCCCGTTGGAGGAGATGCTGCTGTAGTATCTATTCCGTGCTGGTGACTGTCCTCTCCCCACTGCCTGGACAGAATCCTCGAACTTGTTCCGTAAAATCTGTTCTGTAGTGGTGGGATAACCGACTATAACTAGCTCAGACCAGTTTTATCTAGTGGCCCGAGTGTTGACACACAAGTCCCCACGTTAAAACAAACTGACCTTGTGTCACATTTTGATTCAGTGGTGAGTCAAACGTAAATGCCCACAGGACTCTTAGAGTTTGTCGACCTTTCTATCTTCGGGCAGAATAGAACCTACGCCGAAGAGATAGAGAGCAACCCAAGCCCGTGTATAAGGGGTCTATGAGTAATTTTTACCCGAGCCTATGGGTTCGGAAAACTCCATGTAAAAAAGGCTTTGAGCTGCATATATATATGTATATATATATATATTCTATTTTTGTAAATTTTTGAATAAAAATATTTTGTTTTAAATATATTTTTTCATAAAATAGTAAATGATAAATATCACATTGTAATTGGATCATATACTTTTATATTCTTATAAATAAACATTACTGAGTGAGTAGAAAGTGTATTCATTAATCGTGGCGTCAAAGGAATAACAGCTCTTTTGACCTCCCAGCAGACAACATCTTGATTCAGGGCAGCACTACTTCTTGAAGTAGGCCTCCGTGTCGAGTCTGATGTTCTTTTCTTATCAGAACAATCAGAGTTAATTTTTTGAGCTGCTGTGCCTTTGTAATCACAATTAGATTCATCCAACTCTTTCGGAATCCTCTGCACTGTCTTCAGATTGACATCTAAACACCATGAAATGTTCGTACTGAAGCTTCTGGTGCAAATGCCAAGCAATACATATTTCTGGCTGAGTGGATTGCGTCATGGTGCTCTTTTTCTCACTGGAAGTAGCCCTCATTAACATCGGGGAAAGCTAAAACAATATGCGAGTCCTTACGAAGTTGGTTCTTTATGTACGGTGCACCGGAGGAGATATCGTCGGATGGAGGAACGCAATTTGACTCCCAAAAATACAATTCGTTCCTTAAGGATTAGGGAATAAAAAAAATACATATCATCAGTACATTACCCTCAAAGTAATGGACGAGAGCAGAAGTGGTGATATTACCCGTCGTAGATATGCCAGACTACCAGACATCACAACCGCTTCCATCGATGACGAACCACCATACACCGCACTGAAAAGTATGGAAATAGACGAGCCGGGATGCGACGACAGGGTCTTGGACAAAATGGAAGTGGACGGAAGACAACCCACAATCGTATAACTGCCAACAAATCAGGGTGTACGGCGTAGTACAAAGGTATCACAACCACCTAGATTATTAACCCAACAAATGCGAGGACCGGCACATGATTACCCGTCCTATGAACACAATTCATAGGCCTTGTGGTCATGGGAGGGGGAGCATGTCGGGAAGAGAGGCCCACCGAAAAGATGAAATGAATAAAGTGATCACTGGTAAGAAAACCGGTGAAGGAAAAACAATGTAAATACCGAACAAGCAGCACTTACGAACATTCTGTTTGAACGACCGTCAAGAGAACAATACTCATGCTACATAGCTTTAATGGTGGCATGACCCACATGTACTCGCGTCCAGGGCTCCATTTCCTTTGGCCACAAGTGAATTTTAGTTTGCCTAAATTTCTTTATTTCTGCACACTTTGGGTTTTTTTTTTTACCATGTTCTTCCACCCTCTTGAATAGCCTGGCCACCATGCTTACAATGTTAAACACATATGCGTAACCAATATACTTCCATGTATATCGTTGTGCACGGCTTTAATTAATTCTTTTCTCGGAGACTGTGGAGGTACTAGGATATCTTCATTACACATAATTTCTTTTTCTATCGTTGTGTCTTGATTCTTTAAAAGGTCTCTCGGTCATACAGCAATTCTTCCATGTATTTCTCTTTATTTCTACCCAAAATTCTATTCAACACTGGTCCCTGTCTATTTCCCAGCCTAAGCCCTTTTAAGGATAATACATCCATTTCTATCTAGTACAAAAAACTATCCGCAATATTTCCGATTACTTCAATATTTTTACTCCCAAACTTTAACCAAGATAATGCATCAACATACGGAATAGTATTTCCTTTAATATATACAATGTCAAAGTCAAACGACATCAGCCTAATCGTCCATATTAATATCCTTGCAGATTTGACATTTGGGAACTCTCTTCTGGTGTTGAATATAAATTCCAAAGGCTTATGATCAGATTTCAATAGAAATGTCCTACCCAGCAAAAAAAAAAAAAAAAAATCTAGCTCTTTCTTTGCTCCACACAATCGCTATTGCCTCCTCCTTGTCAATATTTAAATAATTCGCCTCCGTCAATGTTAGTTTTCCGGATAAGTACATTACAAGGTAATAACCCCTGTGACAACATTGCGGCTATAGCACAGTCACTGACATCAGTTTGTTAACGTCAATTTTTTCGCCGAGTCCAAAATTTTAACAACTCCTTTGTTTACGAGTGTTTTATTTTTTAATTTCTCGAAAGCAACCTCCTGTCTTTTTGTCCATTGAAATTCGGTATTCTTCTTCCTTATTTTGTTAAATCGTTCCACTATATCGCGGTAGATATCTGTTATAGAAATTGGTTAATCACAAAAAAGATTCTGACTCTTATTTCTGGGTGCAGCTATCTCTCAAATCTTACGAGTTTATCATCCAGCAATATACCATCTTTGGATATTTGATATCCTAAGTATGATTTTCCCAATTAAACTTGCATTTATCACGATTAATTGTCATACAGTCCTATTTAATTTTCTCAAACTTGCCCCGTTTTACTGTTTAGCGCTTCTTTTCTGCAAGCACCAATGCCAATATTGTCCTCATATACAATTATATTTTTAATCACCTCTAAAACATTTTCGATGGTTTTTTTGATTTTGTGTTTTAAATTTTTAACTCCAAACGTCCTTCTGTTTAATCCAATAATATGTTCATTTTGGTGACTTCTTGAAACTTGCTATCAATTGTTATCTGATTATATGCTGACTTGAAGTTAACTTTAGCAAATTATTTAATACCAGCAAACTCATGGTACGTTATTTCAGTGTTTGGCAGTGGCAATGAATCAGAACAGTTTTGGTGATTCACGCCAATCTTATAATTGCCACAAATTCTTAAATCTTCATTGTACTTGCATATCAGCACAGTGGATGAATCCTAACTGCTACCATCCTGGCTGACTTTTTCTAATATTCCTTGTTCCAACACATTTTCAGCTTAGTAACAACCAAGGGTAACATATGAGCATGAACTTTTCGGGCTTGAAAATACATTGGTTGATTGCTTTCTTTAAGCCGAATTCTCGTCTGTATCACTTTAATAATCCAGTATCCGCTTCTAGAATTCATGGAACTTACCAGCTTCGATGTATCCACTCTTCAATACCTAAAAGACCGTGAATTTTGATGTTTTCCACCCCTCAAAAAATACCCTTTGGTATGACAGGGAAGATATTACGGAATAAAAAAAGAGAAAGAGACTTAAAAAGAAAGAAAAAAAAAACATAAAAAATTTAGTGCCTTTGATTTATTTTAAAAAAATTATCACATGTAGACACCATCCCTTCTTCCGACAGATTCCAAGGATTATGTCTGAAAATAATGTATCAATTTATATTTTCAAAAATATTCCTTTTTCAAGTCCGAACTTCTTTTTCTAAAGAGGGAAATAATTTTACCTTGCAAGATCAGCGTAGACAGATAACTCATTTTTAAGACTTTCTTTTAATCTCTCATCTCTGGATATGATTAAAAATTAGAAAAGTTTTATACACAACAATTAAATAAAATCCTTGCTGATAACTTTTATTTCGATTTTAATTTTTGCAAGTAGGTAAAAATGAAGCATAATAAAAGATCTTAAATAATTTGTAAAAAAGGAAATAATCTCATTAGAGTCCAATTTGGGCCACAATTCCATTTATTATCTTTTTGAAGAATGCACAACTCCAAAGTATCTATTGTATCTGAACTATGTCTGGTTTTACAGGTCCTGAACTGGCATCTCCGTATTCAGAAATGATAAGCTAAGCTCCCTATGCAATAATGGATCTGAAATGTTTTTAAAGTCATTATAATTGCACATTTAAAGAAGATAAAAAATATTTGATTGCTATTTCAACTTTTCACATCATAAACGTTTAATTCATTTCAAATTTGTTTTCGTTTTCTTGACGTTCAACTGATGTTTTAAAAATACAAACGAAAAACTAACGTATTTAAACTTATTGTTTTAAATATACATTTCTGACATGCTTTAAGTTTGGGCATCAAATATCTCGGAATTTTGTTTACTGTCTAAGCCTAAGAATAACTTATCCTTGATGACTGGCATCACATCACGTACATTTGAGTAGCGAAATTAAACCTCCTTTAACTTTTACAATTTAAAAAAGCATTGAAACTTATCCATCTAATCACGCAAGGGTTATTTAATGGAAACAGTTGTTACCTGCCTTCCGCCAGACAACTTGGCTGGGTTCAAAGACCTTGTTGGTATCCAGATAATTTCAACTCCAGATTACCTGATACATATTGCTGATCTCGATCTTCTTAATAAACACGCCAGTCAGTTATGTGCCATGCATGATACCCGTTAGGCGATCATGTACCTATCGATACATGACTGATGAGGCAGATTTTTTCTCGCAGTAGGTTGCCATTTCTTTCTGCAGTAGATCAGATGCCATCCAAGGCTATAGAACCCGGTCTGTACTGATATTTACCCATAGCTTGGGAAGAAAAAGTGCATTCATACATTTCGCAAGGGAATTAACACGTAAGCGAATGTAATGGATTCAACTGGGAATTCGAGCTCGGTCCTCCGATTCAGTTAAGTGCCATGCGCGATACACTTTTAGGCGATCATGTATCTTTCGATACATGACTGATGAGGCAGATTTTTTTTTTCTCGCAGTAGGTTGCCATTTCTTTTTGCAGTAGACCAGATGCCATCCAGGAATATAGAACCCGGTCTGTACTGCTATTTAACCATAGCTGGTGAGAAGAAGAGGATTCATATCTTTTCCAAGGGAATTCGAACTTGGCTCCAAGCCGCTATCAAATACTCCACCGTGCCTCTTGACTTATTACCAATATGACTGTTTCATTATTTAATTTTTCTTTTCCTTTCATTTTCCGATTTTTATTTCAGAAAAAGTTCTATAAAATTATTTTAAATAGAATTTTTGCTGTCGCAGGAAATGAAACAAAAAAAACATCTTTATTAACTGAAATGAAATTTTGATACTTTAAATCAGGTGAACAAATATTGGTACGGTCAGATTTTATTATCAAAGTCAATGTTTTCTCCTCGAAATTCGTGTTAACCAACCAATGTTGGTAAGTTTCGGCATATGAATTTCAGTCTATGTAAAATGAACATTCTTTCATATCAACATATTTAATTAATAATTAATCAAATAAAGGTAAAAATAAATAAACAAAAATAAATAAATAAATAAATAAATAAAGGTAAAAATAGATTACTTTACTATCCTGGTTTTATCCGAAATAAATACTCCAGTCTGCATAGTTCTTAGATATTTTCCAAATAAATCAATCTCTAGATAGAAGGATAAAGAGCATCACGAAAATATCTATAATTAAATGGAACGGTGTATGATCCAAGAAAATAGATTTCTTCTCCTAATTATAGACTGGAATTTTTTTAAAAAATCCTCCTGACCAATATGTTTCAAAGATTTGATTTTAATCGAATATGTGGATGCGTGTCAGAATTTAAAATTATCAAGAATCTATTTCAAGATGGATTTGTCCCATGTTTTGCTTAGATTATGAAAAATATATAAATAGAAAATACTAAAGTTAAGAAAAGCTTACTACTGAAATGTTGTGCAGTTGTTCTGACACATTAACAAAAGTAAAAGAAATGTTGAAACTTTCAGCGCAATAGCAAACATGTTGGTTTTGATAAACTGTAAGACTGAACACACATTAAATGATTTTTGTAAAAAGGAATTTGAAAATTGCAAATCTATGGTGCGATATGTTTCAGGTAGTGAAAGAATGGACTAAAACTTAGCCTGCCTCCACTTTGTTTAATAATTGGAAGGGGTTGACTTCCTCACAGCCACAGTACTGAAGATAACTTGATGACTTTTAGGTATCTGACCAATTTGGTTCGACACAAGAATTTTCTTTACCAGAACAAGAGTTTAATATATATACACTTTATATGCCTACCTTCTATATGAAGTGAAATGTTTGGGCCCAAAATGAAAGACGTAATACAGTGGCAATAAGAAAGTTCACATCTATTCAGTTTTAAACTATGTATTAACAAAAACGTATTTTCCATATACAAGTAAATTGTTTGAAAACGAAAGATGTGCTACAAATCAGGCAACTGATAAATTAACGCAATTTGAAAACTTAATTTGTGCACTATATATTGTTGAAACATAATAAAATATCGAACGGTTTAAATATTCGTAATCATTTAAAATACATTGTATAATAATTGTTGAAACTAATATAATTTTCACTCACCATTTACCATATTCCGACACAGAAATCTTTTATCGGTAAACTCTAATATTCCTTCTTAGGTGGTACTTCAAAGAGCTAATGAGTGTAACAAAGAAAATAACATGAACCAGCAAAGAACCTCCCGTCAAGAGTTGAGTTTTTACGTGTGGATATTAGCGAATTGAAGCCAAGTGTGATTTTTTTAAATCTTTGTTAGTGGTTTGAACTTTTTACCCCTTCCATCTTTTTTTTTTAGTTTTGTTTTCCGCTTCAAGCCGCATACCATTTTTTTCTATTTGACTTACTTTTTAATTTTTTAGTCAAATTCTAATTTTCACCCTCCTCCCACTTTAGTTTCTGGCTTTTTTAAGCAGAACTTTCATTTTTTGGTTTGTCTTATTTTCTTTTTCTTATTCTTTTTGCGTTTTTACGTGTGACTTGTTTTTTGGCATAGCCAAGCTTTGTTGAATTTTATTTGGTTTCTTGGCCCGTTTTTCTTGAGTTTTGTTGTAATGCAAATTAAAGAAAAGAAAATTACATTAACAGCACTAAGGTCGTGCTGCTAATGAGGGACTCTGAAAAATCACCGCCGGTAAAGAAACGGACCGGGCTGAAAACGGGCTAAAGAAAAGCCGCACCCTGTTTTTCTTGCGAGTTTTAGTACGTCGATTAGGGGTGGAGAGTTGCCAGCATCGGATTTGCCAATAATGGCAAATCCAACGCCGATAAGATCTCCAACGGACGCACAGGAATAATTGATTTCCCGTACAACTAACCATTAGTATGGGTTGCTTGCCAGAATTGAACATGTAACAGCAAGTCCATTTTTTCTCAGACATCCCGCTACCTTATAGATTTTTATTGACTTATAAACCTAATGTTTGTTGGCATGGTCTGTTGTAAGAAAAATGTAACATAGCCGCGAGTCTGGCACGATCCTACAATCAGAGATTTCGTGGGTAGAGATCTTACCACTGAACCATTATCGCCGCCTTACAAATTCTTACCTAATAATTGAACTTGAAGTGGGGACTCTTTGGAATTGAAACCGCAAACTATGAGTCTGATTAACTTCGCCTCGGAACATATTAATCCTCATTTCAACTTTGACATTCACTAGGAAATTATTTCTAAATAGAATGATGAAAATTCATATTTGTTTCAAAGGTATATTTATTCTTAAGACTTTTTAAACCAGCCAACCAAAGTCTCAAAGTTTTATTATTGTTATGTAATTATTTTGAATTTAACTTCGACGTGTCAAAATATTCCCGCCGCTTCTGGGGTCTGGGGTTAATTTTTTTTAAGGATATAGTTTAAATGGTTAACTGGTTATTGCACTTCTTTATTTTGAACATGGCCCGTTTAGACCGTTACAAAGTTAAAGTTATCATTTCTAATCGAATAGTAAGGATTACATGGGTCATTTATTGATTTATTAGCTCGCAGGTTTGAAAAGGCGGGTACAAAAAAGACTGATGACGTGCGGACAGGGGCGAATTCGACATGATCTTCTGTACTTGGCCCTGTCAAACCAAATCCTTGGAGAAATGGAAGGACTGAGACATTCCGCACAATTTAATACCAATTTTGAAGAGATTTCACCCACTGTAAAAAAATTACAAAGAAGTGAATTCTGAGTGATCCCCCAGTTTTGGACCGCAAGAAATTCCAACAAATTCACTAGCACAAGGTATCGCATTTTCGAATGTCACTCCTTCCCCACACAAGAGACTGAAATAATTCATTGACTCAAGGATTAAGCAGGGAATTCTGCAGAAACTGATATCAATTTCATAAGGATTCCCTGGAGAGGAAAAGTTCAAATGCGATCTCATCGAGAAAACTGCTTTTCCGACACCGTAATTTGTCAACGGGCACAGCAGCGACACGGTCGAAGCTGAACTTTGCCCTATAAAACCAAATGGAAAATCATTCTAGACATGGATGGACTGAGAAATTCCGCACAATTTAATACCAATTTTGAAGAGATTTCAGTTAATGTAAAAAAAGTTCTAAAGAAGTGAAAGGTGAGTGATCTCTCAGTTTCGGTCTGCATGAAAATTCCAACAAATTCACTAGCACAAGGTCCCCTATCATCGAAGGTCAATTGTCCCTACACAAGAGAGTTAAATAATTCTTTGATGCATAGTTTACGCAGGAAATACTGCACAATCTGATATCAATTTCATGAGAATTCCCTGGAGAGTAAAAAGTTGAAATGCGATCTCATCGAGCAAACCGCTTCTCGGACACCATAAATTGCAAAGAGTCACAGCAGAGACAAGGTCGAAGTATTACTTTGCTTATAAAACCAAATAAAAAAAACATGTAGACATGGATATACTGAGATAGTTGGCACATTTTAATATCAAATTTGAAGATATTTCAGCTAAAAAATTATAAAGGAGTGAAATGTGAGTGTTCCCCCGGTTTACGTACACATGAAAATTCCAACAAATTCACTAGCACAAGTGCCTGTATAGTCGAAGGTTACTCCCTCCCTACACAAGCAACTGAAATAATTCTTTAAAACATGGATTCAGCAGGAAATTCCTCACAATTTGATACCTATTTCATGAAGATCGCCTAGAGAGGACAAAGTTAGAGGCTTCCATTATTACTAGGGCCTAAAACTGCAATGTTCGATGCCTGATTTAAGGCATATGTCTTGCACGAAAAGGACTGCAATTGCTTTTTTCTTTTCTTCTGCATCAAACTGTATAGGAATCAATAATAAAATGTGTACACATAAGACATTTTGGAAATTGGCATTTCTGAGGCTTCTATTACTACTAGGGCCTAAAACTGCAATGTTCAATGTCTGATTTAAGGCATATGACTAGCACGAAAAGGACTCCAATGGCTTTTTTCTTTCCTTATGCATCAAACTGTAAAGGAATCAATAATAAAATGTGTACAAATAAAACATTTTGGAAATTGGCATATTGTAGACTTCTATCACTACTAGAACCTAAAGGTGCAATGTTCGATGTCTGATTTAAGGCATATGTATTGCACGAAATACACTGCAATTGCTTTCTTCTTTTCTTATGCATCAAACTGTATAGGAATCAATAATAAAATGTGTACAACAAGAAATTTTGGAAATTGGCTTTTTGTGGCTTCTATTACTATTAGAGCCTAAAACAGCAATGTTCGATGTCTGATTTAAGGCATATGTCTTGCACGAAAAGCACTGCATTTGCTTTTTTCTTTTCTTATGCATCAACCTCTATAGGAATCAATAATAAAATGTGTACAAACAAGAAATTTTGGAAATTGTCATTTTTGAGGCTTCTATTATTACTAGGGCCTAAAACTGCAATGTTCGAAGTCTAATTTACGGCATATGTCTTGCACGAAAAGGACTGCAATAGCTTTTTTCTTTTCTTATGCATCAAGCTGTATAGGATTCAATAATAAAATGTGTACAAATAAGAAATTTTGGAAATTGGAATTTTTGAGGCTTCTATTACTACTAGGGCCTAAAACTGCAATGTTCAATGTCAGATTTAAGGCATATATCTTGCACGGAAAGGACAGCAATTGCTTTTTTCTTTTCTAATTCATCAAACTGTATAGGAATGAATAATAAAATGTGTACAAATAAAAAATCTTGGAAATTGGCATTTCTGAGGCTTCTAGGGCCTAAAACTGCATTGTTCGAAGTCTTAAAAAGATTTAATTCATATGTCTAGCACGAAAAGGAATGCAATTGCTTTTTTCTTTTCTCATGCATCAAACTCTATAGGAATAAATAGTAAAATGTGTACAAATAAAAAAAATTGGAAATTGGCATTTTAAGGCTTCTATTACAATTTATAAAGCACTGAATTGGGGGAGGCCCCCCAGTTTTGGTCCGCATGAAAATTCCAACAAATTCACTAACGCTAGGTCCCGAATTGTCGAAGGTCACTCCCTCCCTACACAAGCGACTGAAATAATTCTTTGACCGATGGAGTCAGCAGGAAATTCCCCAAAATCTGACATCTATCTTATGAGGATCCCCTAGAGAGGAAAAAGTTGAAATGCGATCTCCTCGAGCAAACCGCTTTTCGGACACCGTAAATTGCCAACGGTGACAGCAGCGACATGGTCGAAACTGCAATTTCCCGCCTAAAAGCGAATGAAAAATGGCTACAGCCATGCACAGAGTGAGAGATTCCGCACAATTTACTCCCAATTTTGAAGAGATTTCATCTACTGGAAAAAAGTTATAAAGAAGTTAAATGTGAGTGATCCTCCTGTTTTGGTCTGCCTGAAATTTCCAACAAATTCACTAACACAAGGCCCCGTATCATTGAAGGTCACTTTCTCCCCACACAAGTGACTGAAATAATTCTTTGACCCATGGAGTAAGCAGGAAATTCCACACAATGATATCTATTTCATGAGGATTCCCTAGAGAGGACAAAGTGGAAATGTGATCTCATCGAGCCAAACTTAAATTGCCAACGTTCACAGCAGCGACATTGTCGAAGGTGCACGTTTCCCTATAAATCCGAATTAAATATCCTTGTATAAGTGGATGTATTGATAAATTTCCTACAATACTAATTTTTTAAATATTTCATTTAATGGAAAAAAATTAAAAAGAATTGAAACTTTAGTGATCCCCCAGTTTTGGGCCGTATTAAAATTCTATCAAATCCCTTATCAGAAGTCCTATTCAAACGCCTGAAAAAAAATTTTTTCAACATGGATTAAGCAAGTAATTCCCTAACATTTGATATCAATTTCATAACTATTCTATAGACGCGGAAAAGTTGAAATACGGAGTCCTCAATCAAACCGGTTTTTGGATGCCGTAAATTTTCAAAGAATGCACCAAAGACATGGTTGCACCTCCAGTTTGCTCTATTCAACAAAATGTATAATCTTTGTAGACATGGATTAATTAATAAATATCCTACAATTTAATACTAATTTTTAAATTATTTCATTCAATGTAAAAAAATAAAAAGTGAAATATGACTGATCCCCCACTTTTGGGCTGTACTAAAAATTCCCACAAATCCCCTAACAAGTTGCCACTTCATCCAATCCCACGTTGTCCTTATTCAACTGACTGAAAAAAAATTTTAAACCTGGTTTAAGGAAAATATCCATCACATTTGATATCAATTTTATAAGTGTTCTATAGAAACGAAAAAGTGGGATTCCAGATTCATCGAGCAAACCGTTTTTTTTATGCCTTTAATTTTCAAAGTAGACGACAGAAATCATATGACTGGGATTTCCATGAAAAAGATTGTGGGCAGAAAAGGGGTGATCACTGTACATTTCTCTTCTTTTTCCTATTTATATTTCTATTTTACATCCTCAATTTAGCATTATGGACAGGGAAGACCTAATCTAAGATCTGCAAAGAAATATTTTGCCATCAAATTCATACCGTGATCGTAGCATACATGGACTCGACACATATGACTTGGATTTCTATGATAAAGATTGTAGGCAGAAAATGGGTGATCACTGTACATTTTTCTTCTGTTTCCTATTTATATTTCTATTTTACTTCCTCAATTTAGCATTATGGACAGGGAAAGACCTAATCTAAAATATGCAGAAAAATATTTTCCCTTCAAATTCATACCGTGAACGTAGCATGCATGTACTTGACTCATATGACTGGGATTTCCATGAAAAAGATTGTGGGGACAAAATGGGTGATCACTGTACATTTATCTTCTGTTTCCTATTTATATTTATATTTTACTTCCTTAATTTAGCATTATGGACAGGGAAAGACCTAATCTAAAATATGCAAAAAAGGATTTTGCCTTCAAATTCATACCGTGATCGTAGCATGCATGGACTCAGCTAATATGACTGGGATTTCCATGATAAAGATTGAAGGCAGAAAATCGGTGATCACTGTATATTTCTCTTCTGTTTCCTATTTATATTTCTATTTTACTTCCTTAATTTAGCATTATGGACAGGGAAAGACCTAATCTAACATCTGCAAAAAAATATTTTGCCTTCAAATTCATACCGTGATCGTAGCATGCATGGACTCGACTCATGTGACTGGGATTTCCATGAAAAAGATTGTGGGCCGAAAATGGGTGATCACTGTACATTTCTCTTCTGTTTCCTATTTATATTTATATTTTACCTCCTCAATTTAGCATTATGGACAGGGAAAGACCTAATCTAATATCTGCACAAAAATATTTTGCTTTCAAATTCATACCGTGATCGTAGCATGCATGTACTCGTCTCATATGACTGGGATTTCCATGAAAAAGATTGTGGGGCGAAAATGGGTGATCACTGTACATTTCTCTTCTGTTTCCTATTTATATTTATATTTTACCTCCTCAATTTAGCATTATGGACAGGGAAAGACCTAAACTAAAATCTGCACAAAAATATTTTGCCTTCAAATTCATACCGTGATCGTAGCATGCATGAACTCGACTCATATGACTGGGATTTCCATGAAAAAGATTGTGGGCCGAAAATGGGTGATCACTGTACATTTCTCTTCTGTATTCTATTTATATTTCTATTTTACCTCCTCAATTTAGCATTATGGAGAGGGAAAGACCTAATCTAAAATCTACACAAAAATATTTTGCCTTCAAATTCATACCGT
Source organism: Acanthosepion lycidas (assembly GCA_963932145.1). Lineage (NCBI taxonomy): Eukaryota > Metazoa > Mollusca > Cephalopoda > Sepiida > Sepiidae > Acanthosepion > Acanthosepion lycidas. The sequence continues at coordinate 1,850,907 of OZ010589.1, read as the reverse complement.
GATCGTAGCATGCATGGATTCGACACTTATGACTGGGATTTCCATGAAAGAGATTGTGGGCCGAAAATGGTTGATCACTGTACATTTCTCTTCTGTTTCCTATTTATATTTATATTTTACATCCTCAATTTAGCATTATGGCCAGGGAAAGACCTAATCTAAGCTCTACACAAAAATATTTTGCGTTCAAATTTATACCGTGATCGTAGCATGCATGGACACGACTCATATGACTGGGATTTCCATGAAACAGTTTGTGGGCCGAAAATAGGTGATCACTGTACATTTCTCTTCTGTTTCCTATTTATATTTATATTTTACTCCCTCAATTTAGCATTATGGACAGTGAAAGACCTAATCTAAGCTCTGCACAAAAATATTTTGCCTTCAAATTCATACCGTGATCGTAGCATGCATGGACTCGACTCATATGACTGGGATTTCCATGAAAAAGATTGTGGGCCGACAATGGGTGATCACTGTACATTTCTCTTCAGTTTCCTATTTATATTTCTATTTTAGCTCCTCAATTTAGCATTATGGACAGGGAAAGACCTAATCTAAAATCTGCACAAAAATATTTTGCCTTCAAATTCATACCGTGATCGTAGCATGCATGGACTCGACTCATATGACTGGGATTTCCATGAAAAAGATTGTGGGCCGAAAATGGGTGATCACTGTACATTTCTCTTCAGTTTCCTATTTACATTTCTATTTTACCTCCTCAATTTAGCATTATGGCCAGGGAAAGACCTAATCTAAGCTCTGCACAGAAATATTTTGCTTTCAAATTCATACCGTAATCGTAGTATGCATAAACTCTACTCATATGACTGGGATTTCCATGAAAAAGATTGTGGGCCGAAAATGGGTGATCACTGTACATTTTTCTTCTGTTTCCTATTTATATTTCTATTTTACATCCTCAATTTAGAATTATGGACAGGGAAAGACAAAATGTAAAAACCTGCACAAAAATATTTTGCCTTCAAATTCATACCGTGATCGTAGCATGAATGGACTCGACTCATATGACTGGGATTTCCATGAAAAAGATTGTGGGCCGAAAATGGGTGATCACTGTACATTTCTCTTCTGTTTCCTATTTATATTTCTATGTTACCTCCTCAATTTAGCATTATAGACAGGGAAAGACCTAATCTAAGTTCTGCACAAAAATATTTTGCCTTCAAATTCATACCGTGATCGTAGCATGCATGGAGTCGACTCATATGACTGGGATTTCCATGAAAAAGATTGTGGGCCGAAAATGGGTGATCACTGTATATTTCTCTTCTGTTTCCTATTTATATTTCTATGTTACCTCCTCAATTTAGCATTATGGACAGGGAAAGACCTAATCTAAAATGTGCACAAAAATATGTTGCCTTCATATTCATACCGTGATCGTAGCATGCATGGACTCGACTCATATGACTGGGATTTCCATGAAAAAGATTGTGGGCCGAAAATGGGTGATCACTGTACATTTCTCTTCTGTTTCCTGTTTATATTTCTATTTTACCTCCTCAATTAAGCATTATGGACAGGGAAAGACCTAATCTAAAATCTGCACAAAAATATGTTGCCTTCATATTCATACCGTGATCGTAGCATGCATGGACTCGACTCATATGACTGGGATTTCCATGAAAAAGATTGTGGGCCGAAAATGGGTGATCACTGTACATTTCTCTTCTGTTTCCTATTTATATTTATATTTTACCTCCTCAATTTAGCATTATGGACTGGGAAAGACCTAATCTAAAATCTGCACAAAAATATGTTGCCTTCATATTCATACCGTGATCGTAGCATGCATGGACACGACTCATATGACTGGGATTTCCATGAAAAAGATTGTGGGCCGAAAATGGGTGATCACTGTACATTTCACTTCTGTTTCCTATTTATATTTCTATTTTACTTCTTCAATTTAGCATTATGGACAGGGAAAGAACATATCTAATATCTGCAAAAAAATATTTTGCCTTCAAATTCATACCGTGATCGTAGCATGCATGGACTCGACTCATATGACTGGGATTTCCATGAAAAAGATTGTGGGCCGAAAAAGGGGGATCACTGTACATTTCTCTTCTGTTTCCTATTTATATTTCTATTTTAACTCCTCAATATAGCTTTATGGACAGGGAAAGACCTAATCTAAGATCTGCACAAAAATATTTTGCCTTCAAATTTATACCGTGATCGTAGCATGCATGGATTCGACACTTATGACTGGGATTTCCATGAAAGAGATTGTGGGCCGAAAATGGTTGATCACTGTACATTTCTCTTCTGTTTCCTATTTATATTTATATTTTACATCCTCAATTTAGCATTATGGCCAGGGAAAGACCTAATCTAAGCTCTACACAAAAATATTTTGCGTTCAAATTTATACCGTGATCGTAGCATGCATGGACACGACTCATATGACTGGGATTTCCATGAAACAGTTTGTGGGCCGAAAATAGGTGATCACTGTACATTTCTCTTCTGTTTCATATTTATATTTCTATTTTACCTCCTCAATTTAGCATTATGGTCAGGGAAAGACCTCATCTAAGATCTGCGCAAAAATATTTTGCCTTCAAATTCATACCGTGATCGTAGCATGCATGGACTCGACTCATATGACTGGGATTTCCATGAAAAAGATTGTGGGCCGGAAATGGGTGATCACTGTACATTTCTCTTCTGTTTCCTATTTATATTTATATTTTACTTCCTCAATTTAGCATTATGGACAGTGAAAGACCTAATCTAAGCTCTGCAAAAAAATATTTTGCCTTCAAATTCATACTGTGATCGTAGCATGTATAAACTCGGCTCATATGACTGGGATTTCCATGAAAAAGATTGTAGGCAGAAAATGGGTGATCACTGTATATTTCTCTTCTGTTTCCTATTTATATTTCTATTTTACCTCCTCAATTTAGCATTATGGACAGGGAAAGACCAAATCTAAGATCTGCAAAAAATATTTTGCCTTCAAATTCATACAGTGATCGTAGCATGCATGGACACGACTCATATGACTGGGATTTCCATGAAAAAGATTGTGGGCAGAAAAAGGTTGATCACTGTACATTTCTCTTCTGTTTCCTATTTATATTTATATTTTACTCCCTCAATTTAGCATTATGGACAGTGAAAGACCTAATCTAAGCTCTGCACAAAAATATTTTGCCTTCAAATTCATACCGTGATCGTAGCATGAATGGACTCGACTCATATGACTGGGATTTCCATGAAAAAGATTGTGGGCCGAAAATGGGTGATCACTGTACATTTCTCTTCTGTTTCCTATTTATATTTCTATGTTACCTCCTCAATTTAGCATTATGGACAGGGAATGACCTAATCTAAAATCTGCACAAAAATATGTCGCCTTCATATTCATACCGTGATCGTAGCATGCATGGACTCGACTCATATGACTGGGATTTCCATGAAAAAGATTGTGGGCCGAACATGGGTGATCACTGTACATTTCTCTTCTGTTTCCAATTTATATTTCTATTTTACCTCCTCGATTAAGCATTATGGACAGGGAAAGACCTAATCTAAAATCTTCACAAAAATATTTTGCTTTCAAATTCATACCATGATCGTAGCATGCATGGACTCGTCTCATATGACTGGGATTTCCATGAGAAAGGTTGTGGGCCGAAAATGAGTGATCACTGTACATTTCTCTTCTGTTTCCTATTTATATTTATATTTTACCTCCTCAATTTAGTATTATGGACAGGGAAAGACCTAATCTAAGCTCTGCACAAAAATATTTTGCCTTCAAATTCATACCGTGATCGTAGCATGCATTGACACGACTCATATGTCTGGGATTTCCATGAAAATATTGTGGGCCGAAAATGGGTGATAACTGTACATTTCTCTTCTGTTTCCCATTTATATTTCTATTTTACCTCCTCAATTTAGCATTATGGACAGGGAAAGACCTAATCTAAGATCTGCACAAAGATATTTTGCCTTCAAATTCATACCGTGATCGTAGCATGCATGGACTCGACTCATATGACTGGGATTTCCATGAAAAAGATTGTGAGCCGAAAATGGGTGATCACTGTACATTTCTCTTCTGTTTTCTATTCATATTTCTATGTTACCTCCTCAATTTAGCATTATGGACAGGGAAAGACCTAATCTAAAATCTGCACAAAAATATGTTGCCTTCATATTCATACCGTGATCGTAGCATGCATGGACTCGACTCATATGATTGGATTTCCATGAAAAAGATTGTGGGCCGAAAATGGGTGATCACTGTACATTTCTCTTCTGTTTCCTATTTATATTTATATTTTACCTCCTCAATTTAGCATTATGGACAGGGAAAGACCTAATCTAAAATCTGCACAAAAATATGTTGCTTTCAAATTCATACCGTGATCGAGTCCATGCATGCTACATGCATGGACTCGCCTCATATGACTGGGATATCCATGAAAAAGATTGTGGGCAGAAAATGGGTGATCACTGTACATTTCTCTTCTGTTTCCTATTTATATTTCTATTATACCGACTCAATTATGGACAGGGAAAGACCTCATCTAAGATCTGCACAAAAATATTTTGCCTTCAAATTCATACCGTGATCGTAGCATGCCTGGACGCGACTCATATGACTGGGATTTCCATGAAAAAGATTGTGGGAGGAAAATGGGTGATCTCTGTATATTTCTCTTCTGTTTCCTATTTATATTTATATTTTACCTCCTCAATTTAGCATTATGGACAGGGAAAGACCTAATCTAAAATCTGCACAAAAATATTTTGCCTTCAAATTCATACCGTGATCGTAGCATGCATGGACTCGACTCATATGACTGGGATTTCCATGAAAAAGATTGTGGGCCGAAAATGGGTGATCACTGTACATTTCTCTTCTGTTTCCTATTTATATTTCTATTTTACCGCCTCAATTTAGCATTATGGACAGGGAAAGACCTAATCTAAGATCTGCACAAAAATATATTGCTTTCAAATTCATACCGTGATCGTAGCATGCATGGACTCGACTCATATGACTGGGATTTCCATGAAAAAGATTGTGGGCCGAAAATGGGTGATAACTGTACATTTCTCTTCTGTTTCCTATTTATATTTTTATTTTACCCACTCAATTTAGCATTATGGACAGGGAAAGACCTAATCTAAAATATGCACAAAAATATTTTGCCTTCAAATTCATACCGTGATCGTAGCATGCATGGACTCGACTCATTTGACTCGGATTTCCATGAAAAAGATTCTGGGCCGAAAATGGGTGCTCACTGTACATTTCTCTTCTGTTTCCTATTCATATTTATATTTTACCTCCTCAATTTAGCATTATGGTCAGGGAAAGACCTAATCTAAGCTCTGCACAAAAATATTTTGCCTTCAAATTCATACCGTGATCGTAGCATGCATGAACACTACTCATACGACTGGGATTTCCATGAAAAAGATTGTGGGCCGAAAATGGGTGTTCACTGTACATTTCTCTTCTGTTTCCTATTCATATTTCTATTTTACCTCCTCTATTTAGCATTATGGACAGGGAATGACCTAATCTAAAATCTGCACAAAAATATTTCGCCTTCAAATTCATACCGTGATCGTAGCATGCATGGACTCGACTCATATGACTGAAATTTCCATGAAAAAGATTGTGGGCAAAAAACGGGTGATCACTGTACATATCTCTTCTGTATTCTATTTATATTTCTATTTTACCTCCTCAATTTAGCATTATGGACAGTGAAAGACCTAATCTAATATATGCACAAAAATATTTTGCCTTCAAATTCATACCGTGATCGTAGCATGCATGGACTCGACACATATGACTACGATTTCCATGAAAAAGATTGTGGGTCGAAAATGGGTGATCACTGTACATTTCTCTTCTGTTTCCTATTTATATTTCTATTATACCTCCTCAATTATTCACAGGGAAAGACATCATCTAAGATCTGCACAAAAATATTTTGCTTCAAATTCATACCGTGATCGTAGCATGCATGAACTCGACTCATATGACTGGGATTACCATGAAAAAGATTGTGGACAGAAAATGGGTGATCACTGTACATTTCTTATCTGTTTCCTATTTATATTTCTATTTTACCTCCTCAATTTAGCATTATGGACAGGGAAAGACCTCATCTAAGATCTGCACAAAAATATTTTGCCTTCAAATTCATACCGTGATCGTAGCATGCATGGACTCAACTCATATGACTGGGATTTCCATGAAAAAGATTGTGGGCCGAAAATGGGTGATCACTGTACATTACTCTTCTGTTTCCTATTTATATTTCTATTTTACCTCCTCAATTTAGTATTATGGACAGGGAAAGACCTAATCTAAAATCTGCACAAAAATATTTTGCCTTCAAATTCATACCGTGATCATAGCATGCATGGACTCGACTCATATGACTGGGATTTCCATGAAAAAGATTGTCGGCCGAAAATGGGTGATCACTGTACATTTCTCTTATGTTTCCTATTTATATTTCTATTTTACCTCCTCAATTTAGCATTATGGACAGGGAAAGACCTAATCTAAAATCTGCACAAAAATATTTTGCCTTCAAATTCATACCGTGATCGTAGCATGCATGGACTCGACTCATATTACTGGGATTTCCATGAAAAAGATTGTGGGCTTAAAATGGGTGATCACTGTATATTTCTCTTCTGTTTCCTATTTATATTTCTATTATACCTCCTCAATTATGGACAGGGAAAGACCTCATCTAAGATCTGCACAAAAATATTTTACCTTCAAATTCATACCGTGATCGTAGCATGCCTGGACTCGACTCATATGACTGGGATTTCCATGAAAAAGATTGTGGGCCGAAAATGGGTGATCACTGTACATTTCTCTTCTGTTTCCTATTTATATTTATATTTTACCTCCTCAATTTAGCATTATGGACAGGGAAAAACCTAATCTAAAATCTGCACAAAAATATTTTGCCTTCAAATTCATACCGTGATCGTAGCATGCATGGACTCGACTCATGTGACTGGGATTTCCATGAAAAAGATTGTGGAACGAAAATAGGTGATCACGGTACATTTCTCTTGTGTTTCCTATTTATATTTCAATTTTACCTCCTCAATTTAGCATTATGGACAGGGAAAGACCTAATCTAAAATCTGCACAAAAATATTTTGCCTTCAATTTCATACCGTGACAGTAGCATGCATGGACTCGACGCATATGACTGGGATTTCCATGAAAAAGATTGTGGGACGAAAATGGGTGTTCACTGTACATTTCTCTTCTGTTTCCCGTTTATATTTCTATTTTACCTCCTCAATTTAGCATTATGGACAGGGAAAGACCTAATCTAAAATCTGCACAAAAATATTTTGCCTTCAAATTCATACCGTGATCGTAGCATGCATGGACTCGACTCCTATGACTGGGATTTCCATGAAAAAGATTGTGGGCCTAAAATGGCTGATCACTGTACATTTCTCTTCTGTTTCCTATTTATATTTCTATTTATCTTCTCAAAATAGCATTATGGACAGGGAAAGACCTAATCTAAGCTCTGCACAAAAATATTTTGCCTTCAAATTCATACCGTGATCGTAGCATGCATGGACTCCACTCATATGACTGGGATTTCCATGAAAAAGATAGTGGGCCGAAAATGGGTGATCACTGTACATTTCTCTTCTGTTTCCTATTCATATTTCTATTTTACCTCCTCAATTTAACATTATGGACAGGGAAAGACCTAATCTAAGTTCTGAACAAAAATATTTTGCCTTCAAATTCATACCGTGATCGTAGCATGCATGGACTCGACTCATATGACTGGGATTTCCATGAAAAAGTTTGTGGGCCGAAAATGGGTGATCACTATACATTTCTCTTCTGTTTCCTATTTATATTTATATTTTAACTCCTCAATTTAGCATTATGGACAGGGAAAGACCTAATCTAAGCTCTGCACAAAAATATTTTGCCTTCAAATTCATACCGTGATCGTAGCATGCATGGACTCGACTCATATGCCTGGGATTTCTATGAAAAAGTTTGTGGGCCGAAAATGAATGATCAGTGTACATTTCTCTTCTGTTTCCTATTTATATTTCTCTTTTACCTCCTAAATTTAGCATTATGGACAGGGAAAGACCTAATCAAATCTCTGCACAAAAATATTTTGCCTTCAAATTCATACCGTGATCGTAGCATGCATGGACTCGACTCATTTGCCTGGGATTTCCATGAAAAAGGTTGTGGACCGAAAATGGGTGATCACTGTACATTTCTCTTCTATTTCCTTTTCATATTTATATTTTACCTCCTCAATTTAGCATTATGGACAGGGAAAGACCTAATCTAAGATCTCCACAAAAATATTTTACCTTCAAATTCATACCGTGATCGTAGCATGCATGGACTCGACTCATATGAATGGGATTTCCATGAAAAAGATTGTGGGCCGAAAATGGGTGATCACTGTACATTTCTCTTCTTTTTCCTATTTATATTTATATTTTACCTCCTCAATTTAGCATTATGGACAGGGAAAGACCTAATCTAAGATCTGCAAAAAAATATTTTGCCTTCAAATTCATACCGTGATCGCAGTATGTACGGACTCGACTCATATGACTGGCATTTCCATGAAAAATATTGTGGGCACAAAATGGGTGATCACTGTACATTTCTAATCTGTTTCCTATTTATATTTCTATTTAAGTCCTCAATTTAGCATTATGTACAGGGAAAGACCTAAACTAAGATCAGCAAAAAAATATTTTGCCTTCAAATTCATACCGTGATCCTAGCATGCATGGACTCGACTCATATGACTGGGATTTCCATGAAAAAGATTGTGGGCAGAGAATGTGTGATCACTGTACATTTCTCTTCTGTTTCCTATTTATATTTCTATTTTACTTCCTCAATTTAGCATTATGGACAGGGAAAGACCTAATCTACGATCTGCAAAAAAATATTTTGCCTTCAAATTCATACCGTGATCGTAGCATGCATGGACTCGACTCATATGACTGGGATTTCCATGAAAAAGATTGTGGGCAGAAAATGGGTGATCACTGTATATTTCTCTTCTGTTTCCTATTTATATTTATATTTTACCTCCTCAATTTAGCATTATGGAAAGGGAAAGACCTAATCTAAAATCTGCACCAAAATATTTTATTTTGCCTTCAAATTCATGCCGTGATTGTAGCATGCATGGACTCGACTCATATGACTGGGATTTCCATGAAAAAGATTGTGGGCCGAAAATGGGTGATCACTGTACATTTCTCTTCTGTTTCCTATTTATATTTCTATTTTACTTCCGTCATTTAGCATTATGGACAGGGAAAGACCTAATCTAAGCTCTGCAAAAAAATATTTTGCCTTCAAATTCATACCGTGTTCGTAGCATGTATGGACTGGACTCATATGACTGGGATTTCCATGAAAAAGATTGTGGGCAGAAAATGGGTAATCACTGTACATTTCTCTTCTGTTTCCTATTTATATTCATAATTTACTTTCTCAATTTAGGATTATGGACAGGGAAAGAGCTAATCTAAGATCTGCAAAAAAATATTTTACCTTCAAATTCATACCGTGATCGTAGCATGCATGGACTCGACTCATATGACTGTGATTTCCATGAAAAAGATTGTGGGCAGAAAATGGGTGATCACTGTACATTTCTCTTCTGTTTCCTATTTATATTTATATTTTACTTCCTTAATTTAGCATTATGGACTGGGAAAGACCCAATCTAAGATCTGCAAAAAAATATTTTGCCTTCAAATTCATACCGTGATCGTAGCATTCATGGACTCGACTCATATGTTTGAAATTTCCATGAAAAAGATTGTGGGCAGACAATGGGTGATCACTGTACATTTCTCTTCTGTTTCCTATTACTATTTCTATTTTACTTCCTTAAATTAGCATTATGGACAGGGGAAGACCTAATCTAAAATCTGCAAAAAAAAAATTGCCTTCAAATTCATACCGTTATAGTAGCATGCATGGACTCGACTCATATGACTGGGATTTCCATGAAAAAGATTGTGGGCAGAAAATGACATGATCACTCTACATTTCTCTTCTGTTTCCTATTTATATTTATATTTTACTTCCTCAATTTAGCATTATGGACAGGGAAAGACCTAATCTAAGATCTGCAAAAAAATTTTTTCCCTTCAAATTCATACCGTGATCGTAGAGCATGGACTCGGCTCATATGACTGGGATTTCCATGAAAAAGATTGTCGGCCGAAAATGGGTGATCACTGTACATTTGTCTTCTGTTTCCTATTTATATTTATATTTTACTTCCTTAATTTAGCATTATGGACAGGGAAAGACCTCATCTAAGACCTGCAAAATTATTTTGCCTTCAAATTCATGCCGTGATTGTAGCATGCATGGACTCGACTCATATGACTGGGATTTCCATGAAAAAGATTGTGGGCAGAAAATGACGTGATCACTGTACATTTCTCTTCTGTTTCCTATTTATATTCATATTTTACTTCTTCAATTTAACAGCATGGACAGGGAAAGACCTAATCTAAAATCTGCACAAAAAAAAAAATTGCCTTCAAATTCATACCGTGATCGTAGCATGCATGGACTCGACTCATATGACTGGGATTTCCATGAAAAACATTGTGGGAAGAAAATGGGTGATCACTGTACATATCTCTTCTGTTTGCTATTTATATTTCTATTTTACTTCCTTAATTTAGCATTTTGGACAGTGAAAAATCTCATCTAAAATCTGCAAAAAAGTATTTTGCCTTCAAATTCATGCCGTGATCGTAGCATGCATGGACTCGACTCATATGACTGGGATTTCCAGAAAAAAGATTGTGGGCAGAAAAAGGGTGATCACTGTACATTTCTCTTCTGTTTCCTATTTATATTTATATTTTACTTCCTTAATTTAGCATTATGGACAGGGAAAGAACTAATCTAAGATCTGCAAAAAAATATTTTGCCTTCAAATTCATACCGTTATCGTAGCATGCATGGACTCGACTCATGACTGGGATTTCCATGAAAAAGATTGTGGGCAGAAAATGGGTGATCACTGTACATTTCTCTTCTCTTTCCTAATACTATTTCCATTTTACTTCCTTAATTTAGCATTATGGAGAGGGAAAGACCTAATCTAAAATCTGCACAAAAATATTTTGCTTTCAAATTCATACCGTGATCGCAGCATGCATGGACTCGACTCATATGACTGGGATTTCCATGAAAAAGATTCTGGGCCGAAAATGGGTGATCACTGTACATGTCTCTTCTGTTTCTTATTGATAATTCTATTTTAGCTCCTCAATTTAGCATTATGGACAGGGAAAGACCTAATCTAAAATCTGCACAAAAATATTTTGCCTTCAAATTTATACCGTGATCGTAGCATGTATTGAATCGACTCATATGACTGGGATTTTCATGAAAAAGTTTGTGGTCCGAAAATGGGTGATCACTGTACATTTCTCTTCTGTTTCCTATTTATATTTACATTTTACCTTATCAATTTAGCATTATGGACAGGGAAAGACCTAATCTAAAATCTGCACACAAATATCTTGCCTTCAAATTCATACCGGGTTCGTAGCATGCATGGACACGACTCATATGACTGGGATTTCCATGCAAAAGATTGTGGGCCGAAAATGGGTGATCACTGTACCTTTGTCTTCTGTTTCCTATTGATATTTATATTTTAATTCATCAATTTAGCATTATGGACAGGGAAAGACCTAATCTAAAATCTGCACAAAAATATTTTGCCTTCAAATTCATACCGTGATCGTAGCATGCATTGAATCGACTCATATGACTGGGATTTCCATGAAAAAGTTTGTTGGCCGAAAATGGGTGATCACTGTACATTACTCTTCTGTTTCCTATTTATATTTATATTTTACCTCCTCAATTTAGCATTATGGACAGGGAAAGACCTAATCTAAAATCTGCACAAAAATATTTTGCCTTCAAATTCATACCGTAATCGTAGCATGCATGGACTCGACTCATATGACTGGGATTTCCATGAAAAAGTTTGTGGGCGGAAAATGGGTGATCACTGTACATTTCTCTTCTGTTTGCTATTTATATTTCTATTTTACCTCCTCAATTTATCATTATGGACAGGGAAAGACCTAATCTAAGCTCTGCACAAAAATATTTTGCCTTCAAATTCATACCGTGATCGTAGCATGCATGGACTCGACTTGTATGACTGGGATTTCCATGAAAAACATTGTGGCCCGAAAACGGGTGATCACTGTACATTTCTCTTCTGTTTCCTATTTATATTTCTATTTTACCTTCTCAATTTAGCATTATGGACAGGGAAAGACCTAATCTAAAATCTGCACACAAATATTTTGCCTTCAAATTCATACCGTGATCGTAGCATGCATTGACTCGACTCATATGACTGGGATTTCCAGGAAAAAGCTTGTATGCCGAAAATGGGTGATCACTGTACATTTCTCTTCTGTTTCCTATTTATATTTATATTTTACCTCCTCAATTTAGCATTATGGACAGGGAAAGACCTAATCTAAAATCTGCACACAAATATTTTGCCTTCAAATTCATACCGTGATCGTAGCATGCATCGACTCGACTTATATGACTGGGATTTCCATGAAAAACATTGTGGGCCGAAAATGGGTGATCACTGTACATTTCTCTTCTGTTTCCTATTTATATTTATATTTTATCTACTCAATTTAGCATTATGGACAGGGAGAGACCTAATCTGAGCTCTGCACAAAAATATTTTTCCTTCAAATTCATACCGTGATCGTAGCATGCATGGACTCGACTCATATGACAGGGATTTCCATGAAACAGATTGTAGGCCGAAAATGGGTAATCACTGTACATTTCTCTTCTGTTTCCTATTTATATTTCTATTTTACCTCCTTAATTTAGCATTATGGACAGGGAAAGACCTAATCTAAAATCTGCACAAAAATATTTTGCCTTCAAATTCATACCGTGATCGTAGCATGCATTGAATCGACTCATATGACTGGGATTTCAATGAAAAAGTTTGTGGGCCGAAAATGGGTGATCACTGTACATTACTCTTCTGTTTCCTATTTATATTTATATTTTACCTCCTCAATTTAGCATTATGGACAGGGAACGACCTAATCTAAAATCTGCACAAAAATATTTTGCCTTCAAATTCATACCGTAATCGTAGCATGCATGGACTCGACTCATATGACTGGGATTTCCATGCAAAAGATTGTGGGCCGAAAATGGGTGATCACTGTACATTTCTCTTCTGTTTGCTATTTATATTTCTATTTGACCTCCTCAATTTAGCATTATGGACAGGGAAAGACCTAATCTAAAATCTGCACACAAATATTTTGCCTTCAAATTCATACCGTGATCGTAGCATGCATCGACACGACTTATATGACTGGGATTTCCATGAAAAACATTGTGGGCCGAAAATGGGTGATCACTGTACATTTCTCTTCTGTTTCCTATTTATATTTATATTTTACCTCCTTAATTTAGCATTATGGACAGGGAAAGACCTAATCTAAAATCTGCACAAAAATATTTTGCCTTCAAATTCATACCGTGATCGTAGCATTCATGGAATCGACTCATATGACTGGGATTTCCATGCAAACGATTGTGGGCCGAAAATGGGTGATCACTGTACATTTCTCTTCCGTTTCCTATTTATATTTCTATTTTACCTCCTCAATTGAGCATTTTGAACAGGGTAAGACCTAATCTAAAATCTTCACAAAAATATTTTGCCTTCAAATTCATACCGTGATCGTAGCATGCATGGACACGACTCATATGACTGGGATTTCCATGAAAAAGAATGTAGGCCGAAAATGGGTGATCAATGTACATTTCTCTTCTGGTTCCTATTTATATTTATATTTTACCTCCTCAATTTAGCATTATGGCCAGGGAAAGACCTAACCTAAGCTCTGCACAAAAATATTTTGCCTTCAAATTCATACCGTGATCGTAGCATGCATGGACTCGACTCATATGACTGGGATTTCCAGGAAAAAGATTGTGGGCCGAAAATGGGTGATCACTGTACATTTCTCTTCTGTTTCCTATTTACATTTCTATTTTATCTACTCAATTTAGCATTATGGACAGGGAGAGACCTAATCTGAGCTCTGCACAAAAATATTTTTCCTTCAAATTCATACCGTGATCGTAGCATGCATGGACTCGACAAATATGACTGGGATTTCCATGAAAAAGATTGTGGGCCGAAAATGGGTGATCACTGTACATTTCTCTTCTGTTTCCTATTTATATTTCTATTTTACCTCGTCAATTTAGCATTATGGACAGGGAAAGACCTAATCTAAAATCTGCACAAAAATATTTTGCCTTCAAATTCATACCGTGATCGAAGCATGCATGGACTCGACTCATATGACTGGGATTTCCATGAAAAAGATTGTGGGCCAAAAATAGGTGATCACTGTACATTTCTCTTCTGTTTCCTTTTTATATTTCTATTTTACCTCCTTAATTTAGCATTATGGACAGGGAAAGACCTAATCTAAAATCTGCACAAAAATATTTTGCCTTCAAATTCATACCGTGATCGTAGCATGCATGGAATCGACTCATATGACTGGGATTTCCATGCAAACGATTGTGGGCCGAAAATGGGTGATCACTGTACATTTCTCTTCCGTTTCCTATTTATATTTATATTTTACCTCCTCAATTTAGCATTATGGACAGGGAAAGAACTAATCTAAACTCTGCACAAAAATATTTTGCCTTCAAATCCATACCGTGATCGTAGCATGCAAGGACTTGACTCATATGACTGTGATTTCCATGAAAAAGATTGTGGGCAGAAAATGGGTGATCACTGTACATTTCTCTTCTGTTTCCTATTTATATTTATATTTTACCTCCTCAATTTAGCATTATGGCCAGGGAAAGACCTAATCTAAGCTCTGCACAAAAATATTTTGCCTCCAAATTCATACCGTGATCGTAGCATGCATGGACTCGACTCATATGACTGGGATTTCCATGAAAAGAATTGTGGGACGAAAATGGGTGATCACTGTACATTTCTCTTCTGTTTCCTATTTATATTTATATTTTACATCCTCAATTTAGCATTATGGACAGGGAAAGACCTGATCTAAGATCTGCACAAAAATATTCTGCCTTCAAATTCATACCGTGATCGTAGCATGCATGGACTCGACTCATATGACTGGGATTTCCATGAAAAAGTTTGTGGGCCTAAAATGGGTGATCACTGTACATTTCTCTTCTGTTTTCTATTTATATTTCTATTTTACCTCCTCAATTTATCATTATGGCCAGGGAAAGACCTAATCTAAGCTCTGCACAAAAATATTTTGCCTTCAAATTCATACCGTGATCGTAGCATGCAAGGACTCGACTCATATGACTGGGATTTCCATGAAAAAGATGTGGGCCGAAAATGGGTGATCACTGTACATTTCTCTTCTGTTTACTATTTATATTTCTATTTTACCTCCTTAATTTAGCATTATGGACAGGGAAAGACCTAATCTAAAATCTGCACAAAAATATTTTACCTTCAAATTCATACCGTGATCGTAGCATGCATGGACTCGACTCATATGACTGGGATTTCCATGAAAAAGATGTGGGCCGAAAATGGGTGATCACTGTACATTTCTCTTCTGTTTCCTATTTATATTTATATTTTACCTCCTCAATTTAGCATTATGGACAGGGAAAGAACTAATCTAAACTCTGCACAAAAATATTTTGCCTTCAAATCCATACCGTGATCGTAGCATGCATGGACTCGACTCATATGACTGGGATTTCCATGAAAAGAATTGTGGGACGAAAATGGGTGATCACTGTACATTTCTCTTCTGTTTCCTATTTATATTTATATTTTACATCCTCAATTTAGCATTATGGACAGGGAAAGACCTGATCTAAGATCTGCACAAAAATATTCTGCCTTCAAATTCATACCGTGATCGTAGCATGCATGGACTCGACTCATATGACTGGGATTTCCATGAAAAAGTTTGTGGGCCTAAAATGGGTGATCACTGTACATTTCTCTTCTGTTTTCTATTTATATTTCTATTTTACCTCCTCAATTTATCATTATGGCCAGGGAAAGACCTAATCTAAGCTCTGCACAAAAATATTTTGCCTTCAAATTCATACCGTGATCGTAGCATGCAAGGACTCGACTCATATGACTGGGATTTCCATGAAAAAGATTGTGGGCAGAAAATGGGTGATCACTGTAAATTTCTCTTCTGTTTCCTATTTATATTTCTATTTTACCTCCTCAATTTATCATTATGGCCAGGGAAAGACCTAATCTAAGCTCTGCACAAAAATATTTTGCCTTCAAATTCATACCGTGATCGTAGCATGCATGGACTCGACTCATATGACTGGGATTTCCATGAAAAAGATTGTGGGCCGAAAATGGGTGATCACTGTACATTTCTCTTCTGTTTCCTATTTATATTTATATTTTACCTCCTCAATTTAGCATTATGGTCAGGGAAAGACCGAATGTAAGATCTGCACAAAAATATTTTGCCTTCAAATTCATACCGTGATCGTAGCATGCATGGATTCGACTCATATTACTGGGATTTCCATGAAAAAGATTGTGGGCCGAAAATGGGTGATCACTGTACATTTCTCTTCTGTTTCCTATTTATATTTATATTTTACCTCCTCAATTTAGTATTATGGCCAGGAAAGCCTTAATCTAAGCTCTGCACAAAAATATTTTGCCTTCAAATTCATACCGTGATCGTAGGATGCATGGACACGACTCATATGACTGGGATTACCATGAAAAAGATTGTGGGCTAAAAATGGGTGATCACTGTATATTTCTCTTCTGTTTCCCATTTATATTTAACCTCCGCAATTTAGCATTATGGCCAGGGAAAGACGTAATCTAAGCTCTGCACAAAAATATTTTGCCTTCAAATTCATACCGTGATCGTAGCATGCATGGACTCGACTCATATGACTGGGATTTCCATGAAAAAGATTGTGGGCCGAAAATGAATGATCACTGTACATTTCTCTTCTGTTTCCTATTTATATTTCTATTTTACCTCCTCAATTTAGCATTATGGCCAGGGAACTACCTAATCTAAGCTCTGCACAAAAATATTTTGCCTTCAAATTCATACCGTGATCGTAGCATGCATGGACACGACTCATATTACTGGGATTTCCATGAAAAAGATTGTGGGCCGAAAATGGGTGATCACTGTACATTTCTCTTCTGTTTCCTATTTATATTTCTATTTTACCTCCTCAATTTAGTATTATGGCCAGGGAAAGCCTTAATCTAAGCTCTGCACAAAAATATTTTGCCTTCAAATTCATACCGTGATCGTAGCATGCATGGACACGACTCAAATGACTGGGATTACCATGAAAAAGATTGGGGGCCGAAAATGGGTGATCACTGTACATTTCTCTTCTGTTTCCTATTTATATTTCTATTTTACCTCCTCAATTTAGCATTATGGCCAGGGAAAGACCTAATCTAAAATCTGCACAAAAATATTTTACCTTCAAATTCATACCGTGATCGTAGCATGCATGGACACGACTCATATGACTGGGATTACCATGAAAAAGATTGTGGGCTAAAAATGGGTGATCACTGTATATTTCTCTTCTGTTTCCCATTTATATTTAACCTCCGCAATTTAGCATTATGGCCAGGGAAAGACGTAATCTAAGCTCTGCACAAAAATATTTTGCCTTCAAATTCATACCGTGATCGTAGCATGCATGGACTCGACTCATATGACTGGGATTTCCATGAAAAAGATTGTGGGCCGAAAATGAATGATCACTGTACATTTCTCTTCTGTTTCCTATTTATATTTCTATTTTACCTCCTCAATTTAGCATTATGGCCAGGGAACTACCTAATCTAAGCTCTGCACAAAAATATTTTGCCTTCAAATTCATACCGTGATCGTAGCATGCATGGACACGACTCATATTACTGGGATTTCCATGAAAAAGATTGTGGGCCGAAAATGGGTGATCACTGTACATTTCTCTTCTGTTTCCTATTTATATTTCTATTTTACCTCCTCAATTTAGTATTATGGCCAGGGAAAGCCTTAATCTAAGCTCTGCACAAAAATATTTTGCCTTCAAATTCATACCGTGATCGTAGCATGCATGGACACGACTCAAATGACTGGGATTACCATGAAAAAGATTGGGGGCCGAAAATGGGTGATCACTGTACATTTCTCTTCTGTTTCCTATTTATATTTCTATTTTACCTCCTCAATTTAGCATTATGGCCAGGGAAAGACCTAATCTAAAATCTGCACAAAAATATTTTACCTTCAAATTCATACCGTGATCGTAGCATGCATGGACTCGACTCATATGACTCGGATTTCCATGAAAAAGATGTGGGCCGAAAATGGGTGATCACTGTACATTTCTCTTCTGTTTCCTATTTATATTTCTATTTTACCTCCTCAATTTAGCATGATGGCCAGAGTAAGACCTAATCTAAGATCTGCACAAAAATAGTTTGCCTTCAATTTCATACCGTGATCGTAGCATGCATGGACTCGACTCATATGACTGGGATTTCCATGAAAAAGATTGTGGGCAGAAAATGGGTGATCACTGTATATTTCTCTTCTGTTTCCTCTTTATATTTCTATTTTACCTCCTCAATTTAGCATTATGGCCAGGGAAAGACCTAATCTAAGCTCTGCACAAAAATATTTTGCCTTCAAATTCATACCGTGATCGTAGCATGCATGGACTCGACTCATATGACTGGGATTTCCATGAAAAAGATTGTGGGCCGAAAATGAATGATCACTGTACATTTCTCTTCTGTTTCCTATTTATATTTCTATTTTACCTCCTCAATTTAGCATTATGGCCAGGGAACTACCTAATCTAAGCTCTGCACAAAAATATTTTGCCTTCAAATTCATACCGTGATCGTAGCATGCATGGACTCGACTCATATGACTGGGATTTCCATGAAAAAGATGTGGGCCGAAAATGGGTGATCACTGTACATTTCTCTTCTGTTTCCTATTTATATTTATATTTTACTTCCTTCATTTAGCATTATGGACAGGGAAAGACCTAATCTAAGCACTGCACAAAAATATTTTGCCTTCAAATTTATACCGTGATCGTAGCATGCATGGACTCGAATCATATGACTGAGATTTCCATGAAAAAGATTCTGGGCCGAAAATGGGTGATCACTGTACATTTCTCTTCTGTTTCCTATTTATATTTCTATTTTACCTCCTCAATTCAGCATTATGGCCAGGGAAAGACCTAATCTAAGTTCTGCACAAAAATATTTTGCCTTCAAATTCATACCGTGATCGTAGCATGCATGGACTCGACTCAAATGACTAGGATTTCCATGAAAAGATTGTGGGCCGAAAATGGGTGATCACTGTACATTTCTCTTCTATTTCCTATTTATATTTCTATTGTACCTCCTCAATTTAGCATTATGGACAGGGAAAGGCCTAATCTAAGCTCTGCACAAAAATATTTTGCCTTCAAATTCATACCGTGATCGTAGCATGCATGGACTCGACTCATATGACTGGGATTTCCATGAAAAAGATTGTGGGCAGAAAATGGGTGATCACTGTACATTTCTCTTCTGTTTCGAATTTATATTTCTATTTTACCTCCTCAATTTAGCATTATGGAGAGTGAAAGTCCTAATCTAAGATCTGCAAAAAAATATTTTGCCTTCAAATTCATACCGTGATCGTAGCATGCATGGGCTCGACTCATATGACTGGGATTTCCATGAAAAAGATTGTGGGCCGAAAATGAATGATCAATGTACATTTCTCTTCTGTTTCCTATTTATATTTCTATTTTACCTCCTCAATTTAGCATTATGGCCAGGGAACTACCTAATCTAAGCTCTGCACAAAAATATTTTGCCTTCAAATTCATACCGTGATCGTAGCATGCATGGACACGACTCATATTACTGGGATTTCCATGAAAAAGATTGTGGGCCGAAAATGGGTGATCACTGTACATTTCTCTTCTGTTTCCTATTTATATTTCTATTTTACCTCCTCAATTTAGTATTATGGCCAGGGAAAGCCTTAATCTAAGCTCTGCACAAAAATATTTTGCCTTCAAATTCATACCGTGATCGTAGCATGCATGGACTCGACTCATATGACTGGGATTTCCATGAAAAAGATTGTGGGCAGAAAATGGGTGATCACTGTACATTTCTCTTCGGTTTCCTATTTATATTTATATTTTACTTCCTCAATTTAGCATTATGGACAGGGAAAGACCTAATCTAAGCTCTGCACAAAAATATTTTGCCTTCAAATTCATACCGTGATCGTAGCATGCATGGACACGACTCATATGACTGGGATTTCCATGAAAAAGATTGTGGGCCGAAAATGGGTGATCACTGTACATTTCTCTTCTGTTTCCTATTTATATTTCTATTTTACCTCCTCAATTCAGCATTATGGCCAGGGAAAGACCTAATCTAAGCTCTGCACAAAAATATTTTGCCTTCAAATTCATACCGTGATCGTAGCATGCATGGACTCGTCTCAGATGACTGGGATTTCCATGAAAAGATTGTGGGCCGAAAATGAGTGATCACTGTACATTTCTCTTCTATTTCCTATTTATATTTATATTTTACCTCCTCAATTTAGCATTATGGAGAGTGAAAGTCCTAATCTAAGATCTGCAAAAAAATATTTTGCCTTCAAATTCATACCGTGATCGTAGCATGCATGGACTCGACTCATATGACTGGGATTTCCATGAAAAAGATTGTGGGCCGAAAATGGGTGATCACTGTACATTTCTCTTCTGTTTCCTATTTATATTTCTATTTTAACTCATCAATTCAGCATTATGGCCAGGGAAAGACCTAATCTAATCTCTGCACAAAAATATTTTGCCTTCAAATTCATACCGTGATCGTAGCATGCATGGACTCGAATCATATGACTGGGATTTCCATGAAAAAGATTGTGGGCCGAAAATGGGTGATCACTGTACATTTCTCTTCTGTTTCCTATTTATATTTCTATTTTAACTCATCAATTCAGCATTATGGCCAGGGAAAGACCTAATCTAAGCTCTGCACAAAAATATTTTGCCTTCAAATTCATACCGTGATCGTAGCATGCATGGACTCGTCTCAGATGACTGGGATTTCCATGAAAAGATTGTGGGCCGAAAATGAGTGATCACTGTACATTTCTCTTCTATTTCCTATTTATATTTATATTTTACCTCCTCAATTTAGCATTATGGAGAGTGAAAGTCCTAATCTAAGATCTGCAAAAAAATATTTTGCCTTCAAATTCATACCGTGATCGTAGCATGCATGGACTCGACTCATATGACTGGGATTTCCATGAAAAAGATTGTGGGCCGAAAATGGGTGATCACTGTACATTTCTCTTCGGTTTCCTATTCATATTTATATTTTACTTCCTCAATTTAGCATTATGGACAGGGAAAGACCTAATCTAAGCTCTGCACAAAAATATTTTGCCTTCAAATTCATACCGTGATCGTAGCATGCATGGACTCGACTCATATGACTGGGATTTCCATGAAAAAGATTGTGGGCAGAAAATGGGTGATCACTGTACATTTCTCTTCGGTTTCCTATTTATATTTATATTTTACTTCCTCAATTTAGCATTATGGACAGGGAAAGACCTAATCTAAGCTCTGCACAAAAATATTTTGCCTTCAAATTCATACCGTGATCGTAGCATGCATGGACTCGACTCATATGACTGGGATTTCCATGAAAAAGATTGTGGGCCGAAAATGGGTGATCACTGTACATTTCTCTTCTGTTTCCTATTTATATTTATATTTTACGACCTCAATTTAGCATTATGGCCAGGGAAAGACCTAATCTAAGCTCTGCACAAAAATATTTTGCCTTCAAATTCATACCGTGATCGTAGCATGCATGGACTCGACTCATATGACTGGGATTTCCATGAAAAAGATTGTGGGCCGAAAATGGGTGATCACTATACATTTCTCTTCTGTTTCCTATTTATATTTATATTTTACCACCTCAATTTAGCATTATGGACAGGGAAAGACCTAATCTAAGCTCTGCACAAAAATATTTTGCCTTCAAATTCATACCGTGATCGTAGCATGCATGGACTCGACTCCAATGACTGGGATTTCCATGAAAAGATTGTGGGCCGTAAATGGGTGATCACTGTACATTTCTCTTCTATTTCCTATTTATATTTCTATTGTACCTCCTCAATTTAGCATTATGGCCAGGGAACTACCTAATCTAAGCTCTGCACAAAAATATTTTGCCTTCAAATTCATACCGTGATCGTAGCATGCATGGACTTGACTCATATGACTGGGATTTCCATGAAAAAGATTGTGGGCCGAAAATGGTGATCACTGTACATTTCTCTTCTGTTTCCTATTTATATTTATATTTTACCACCTCAATTTAGCATTATGGACAGGGAAAGACCTAATCTAAGCTCTGCACAAAAATATTTTGCTTTCAACTTCATACCGTGATCGTAGCATGCATGGACACGACTCATATGACTGGGATGTCCATGAAAAAGATTCTGGGCCGAAAATGGGTGATCACTGTACATTTCTCTTCTGTTTCCTATTTATATTTATATTTTACCTCCTCAGTTTAGCATTATGAACAGC
Organism: Acanthosepion lycidas; assembly: GCA_963932145.1. Lineage (NCBI taxonomy): Eukaryota > Metazoa > Mollusca > Cephalopoda > Sepiida > Sepiidae > Acanthosepion > Acanthosepion lycidas. Next base: position 1,828,082 of record OZ010589.1, on the reverse strand, counting down.
GAAAGATCTCATCTAAAATCTGCACAAAAATATTTTGCCTTCAAATTCATACCGTGATCGTAGCATGCATGGACTCGAATCATATGACTGGGATTTCCATGAAAAAGATTGTGGGCCGAAAATGGGTGATCACTGTACATTTCTCTTCTGTTTCCTATTTATATTTCTATTTTGCCTCCTCAATTTAGCATTATGGCCAGGGAAAGACCTAAACTAAGATCTGCACAAAAATAGTTTGCCTTCAATTTCATACCGTGATCGTAGCATGCATGGACTCGACTCATGTGACTGGGATTTCCATGAAAAAGATTGTGGGAAGAAAATGGGTGATCACTGTACATTTCTCTTCTGTTTCCTATTTATATTTCTATTTTACTTCCACAGTTTAGCATTATGGCCAGGGAAAGACCTAATCTAAGCTCTGCACAAAAATATTTTGCCTTCAAATTCATACCGTGATCGTAGCATGCATGGACACGACTCATATGACTGGTATTTCCATGAAAAAGATTGTGGGCCGAAAATGGGTGATCACTGTACATTTCTCTTCTGTTTCCTATTTATATTTATATTTTACCTCCTCAATTTAGCATTATTGCCAGGGAAAGACCTAATCTAAGATCTGCACAAAAATATTTTGCCTTCAAATTCATACCGTGATCGTAGCATGCATGGACTCGACTCATATGACTGGGATTTCCATGAAAAAGATTTTGGGCCGAAAATGGGTGATCACTGTACATTTCTCTTCTGTTTCCTATTTATATTTCTATTTTACCTCCTCAATTTAGCATTATGGCCAGGGAACTACCTAATCTAAGCTCTGCACAAAAATATTTTGCCTTCAAATTCATACCGTGATCGTAGCATGCATGGACTCGACTCTTATGCCTGGGATTTCCATGAAAAAGTTTGTGGGCGGAAAATGGGTGATCACTGTACATTTCTCTTCTGTTTCCTATTTATATTTATATTTTACCTCCTCAATTTAGCATTATGGACAGCGTAAGACCTAATCTAAAATCTGCACAAAAATATTTTGCCTTCAAATTCATACCGTGATCGTAGCATGCATGGACTCGAATCATATGACTGGGATTTCCATGAAAAAGATTGTGGGCCGAAAATGGGTGATCACTGTATATTTCTCTTCTGTTTCCTATTTATATTTCTATTTTAACTCATCAATTCAGCATTATGGCCAGGGAAAGACCTAATCTAAGCTCTGCACAAAAATATTTTGCCTTCAAATTCATACCGTGATCGTAGCATGCATGGACTCGTCTCAGATGACTGGGATTTCCATGAAAAGATTGTGGGCCGAAAATGAGTGATCACTGTACATTTCTCTTCTATTTCCTATTTATATTTATATTTTACCTCCTCAATTTAGCATTATGGAGAGTGAAAGTCCTAATCTAAGATCTGCAAAAAAATATTTTGCCTTCAAATTCATACCGTGATCGTAGCATGCATGGACTCGACTCATATGACTGGGATTTCCATGAAAAAGATTGTGGGCCGAAAATGGGTGATCACTGTACATTTCTCTTCGGTTTCCTATTCATATTTATATTTTACTTCCTCAATTTAGCATTATGGACACGGAAAGATCTAATCTAAGCTCTGCACAAAAATATTTTGCCTTCAAATTCATACCGTGATCGTAGCATGCATGGACTCGACTCATATGACTGGGATTTCCATGAAAAAGATTGTGGGCAGAAAATGGGTGATCACTGTACATTTCTCTTCGGTTTCCTATTTATATTTATATTTTACTTCCTCAATTTAGCATTATGGACAGGGAAAGACCTAATCTAAGCTCTGCACAAAAATATTTTGCCTTCAAATTCATACCGTGATCGTAGCATGCATGGACTCGACTCATATGACTGGGATTTCCATGAAAAAGATTGTGGGCCGAAAATGGGTGATCACTATACATTTCTCTTCTGTTTCCTATTTATATTTATATTTTACCACCTCAATTTAGCATTATGGACAGGGAAAGACCTAATCTAAGCTCTGCACAAAAATATTTTGCCTTCAAATTCATACCGTGATCGTAGCATGCATGGACTCGACTCCAATGACTGGGATTTCCATGAAAAGATTGTGGGCCGTAAATGGGTGATCACTGTACATTTCTCTTCTATTTCCTATTTATATTTCTATTGTACCTCCTCAATTTAGCATTATGGCCAGGGAACTACCTAATCTAAGCTCTGCACAAAAATATTTTGCCTTCAAATTCATACCGTGATCGTAGCATGCATGGACTTGACTCATATGACTGGGATTTCCATGAAAAAGATTGTGGGCCGAAAATGGTGATCACTGTACATTTCTCTTCTGTTTCCTATTTATATTTATATTTTACCACCTCAATTTAGCATTATGGACAGGGAAAGACCTAATCTAAGCTCTGCACAAAAATATTTTGCCTTCAAATTCATACCGTGATCGTAGCATGCATGGACTCGACTCATATGACTGGGATTTCCATGAAAAAGATTGTGGGCCGAAAATGGGTGATCACTGTACATTTCTCTTCGGTTTCCTATTTATATTTATATTTTACTTCCTCAATTTAGCATTATGGACAGGGAAAGACCTAATCTAAGCTCTGCACAAAAATATTTTGCCTTCAACTTCATACCGTGATCGTAGCATGCATAGACACGACTCATATGACTGGGATGTCCATGAAAAAGATTCTGGGCCGAAAATGGGTGATCACTGTACATTTCTCTTCTGTTTCCTATTTATATTTATATTTTACCTCCTCAGTTTAGCATTATGAACAGCGAAAGATCTAATCTAAAATCTGCACAAAAATATTTTGCCTTCAATTTCATACCGTGATCGTAGCATGCATGGACTCGACTCATGTGACTGGGATTTCCATGAAAAAGATTGTGGGAAGAAAATGGGTGATCACTGTACATTTCTCTTCTGTTTCCTATTTATATTTCTATTTTACTTCCACAGTTTAACATTATGGCCAGGGAAAGACCTAATCTAAGCTCTGCACAAAAATATTTTGCCTTCAAATTCATACCGTGATCCTAGCATGCATGGACTCGACTCATATGACTGGGATTTCCATGAAAAAGATTGTGGGCCGAAAATGGGTGATCACTGTACATTTCTCTTCTGTTTCCTATTTATATTTCTTTTTCACCTCCTCAATTTAGCATTATGGACAGGGAAAGACCTAATCTAAGCTCTGCACAAAAATATTTTGCCTTCAAATTCATACCGTGATACTAGCATGCATGGACTCGACTCATATGACTGGGATTTCCATGAAAAAGATTGTGGGCCGAAAATGGGTGATCACTGTACATTTCTCTGCTGTTTCCTATTTATATTTCTTTTTCACCTCCTCAATTTAGCATTATGGACAGGGAAAGACCTAATCTAAGCTCTGCACAAAAATATTTTGCCTCCAAATTCATACCGTGATCCTAGCATGCATGGACTCGACTTATATGACTGGGATTTACATGAAAAAGATTGTGGGCCGAAAATGGGTGATCACTGTACATTTCTCTTTTGTTTCTTATTTATATTTATATTTTACTTCCTCAATTTAGCATTATGGACAGGGAAAGACCTAATCTAAGCTCTGCACAAAAATATTTTGCCTTCAAATTCATACCGTGATCGTAGCATGCATGGACTCGACTCATATGACTGGGATTTCCATGAAAAAGATTTTGGGCAGAAAATGGGTAATCACTGTACATTTCTCTTCTGTTTCCTATTTATATTTATATTTTACTTCCTTCATTTAGCATTATGGACAGGGAAAGACATAATCTAAGCTCTGCACAAAAATATTTTGCCTTCAAATTTATACCGTGATCGTAGCATGCATGGACTCGACTCATATGACTGGGATTTCCATGAAAAAGATTGTGGGCCGAAATTGGGTTATCACTGTACATTTCTCTTCTGTTTCCTATTTATATTTCTATTTTACCTCCTCAATTTAGCATTATGGACAGAGAAAGACCTAATCTAAAATCTGCACAAAAATATTTTACCTTCAAATTCATACTGTGATCGTAGCATGCATGGACTCGATTCATATGACTGGGATTTCCATGAATAAGATAGTGGGCCGAAAATCGGTGATCACTGTACATTTCTCTTATTTTTCCTATTTATATTTACATTTTACCTCCTCAATTTAGCATTATGGACAGGGAAAGACCTAATCTAATCTCTGCACAAAAATATTTTGCCTTCAAATTCATACCGTGATTGTAGCATGCATGGACTCGACTCATATGACTGGGATTACCATGAAAAGATTGTGGGCCGAAAATGGGTGATCACTGTACATTTCTCTTCTGTTTACTATTTATATTTCTATTTTACCTCCTCAATTTAGCATTATGGACAGGGAAAGACCTAATCTAAAATCTGCCCAAAAATATTTTGCCTTCAAATTCATACCGTGATCGTAGCATGCATGGATTCGACTCATATGACTGGGATTTCCATGAAAAAGATTATGGGCCGAAAATGGGTGATCACTGTACATTTCTCTTCTGTTTCCTATTTATATTTATATTTTACCTCCTGAATTTAGCATTATGGGCAGGGAAAGAACTAATCTAAAATCTGCACAAAAATATTTTGCCTTCAAATTCATACCGTGATCGTAGCATGCATGGACTCGACTCATATGACTGGGATTTCCAAGCAAAAGATTGTGGGCCGAAAATGGGTGATCACTGTACATTTCTCTTCTGTTTCCTATTTATATTTCTATTTTACCTCCTCAATTTAGCATTATGGACAGGGAAAGACCTAATCTAAGATCTACACAAAAATATTTTGCCTTCAAATTCATACCGTGATCGTAGCATGCATGGACTCGACTCATATGACTGGAATTTCCATGAAAAGGATTGTGGGACGAAAATGGGTGATCACTGTACATTTTTCTTCTGTTTCCTATTTATATTTATATATTACATCCTTAATTTAGCATTATGGACAGGGAAAGACCTGATCTAAGATCTGCACAAAAATATTCTGCCTTCAAATTCATACCGTTATCGTAGCATGCATGGACTCGACTCATATGACTGGGATTTCCATGAAAAACATTGTGGGCCTAAAATGGGTGATCACTGTATATTTCGATTCTGTTTCCTATTTATATTTATATTTTACCTCCTCAATTTAGCATTATGGCCAAGGGAAACCTAATCTAAGTTCTGCACAAAAATATTTTGACTTCAAATTCATACCGTGATCGTAGCATGCATGGACTCGACTCATATGACTGGGATTTCCATGTAAAAGATTGTGGGGCGAAAATGGGTGATCACTGTACATTTCTCTTCTGTTTCCTATTTATATTTATATTTTACCTCCTCAATTTAGCATTATGGCCAGGGAAAGACATAATCTAAGATCTGCACAAATATAGTTTGCCTTCAATTTCATACCGTGATCGTAGCATGCACGGACTCGACTCATATGACTGGGATTTCCATGAAAAAGATTGTGGGCAGAAAATGGGTGATCACTGTACATTTCTCTTCTGTTTACTATTTATATTTCTATTTTACCTCCTCAATTTAGCATTATGGACAGGGAAAGACCTAATCTAAGATCTGCACAAAAATATATTGCCTTCAAATTCATACCGTGATCGTAGCATGCATGGACTCGACTCATATGACTGGGATTTCCATGAAAAAGATTGTGGGCAGACAATGGGTGATCACTGTACATTTCTCTTCTGTTTCCTATTTATATTTCTATTTTACCTCCTCAATTTAGCATTATGGCCAGGGAAAGATCTAATCTAAGCTCTGCACAAAAATAGTTTGCCTTCAAATTCATACCGTGATCGTAGCATGCATGGACTCGAATCATATGACTGGGATTTCCATGAAAAAGATTGTGGGCCGAAAATGGGTGATCACTGTACATTTCTCTTCTGTTTCCTATTTATATTTCTATTTTACCTCCTCAATTTAGCATTATGGACTGGGAAAGATCTAATGAAGATCTGCACAAAAATATTTTGCCTTCAAATTCATACCGTGATCGTAGCATGCATGGACTCGACTCATATGACTGGGATTTCCATGAAAAAGATTGTCGGCCGAAAATGGGTGATCACTGTACATTTGTCTTCTGTTTCCTATTTATATTTATATTTTACCACCTCAATTTAGCATTATGGACAGGGAAAGACCTAATCTAAGCTCTGCACAAAAATATTTTGCCTTCAAATTCATACCGTGAGCGTAGCATGCATGGACTCGACTCATATGACTGGGATTTCCATGAAAAAGATTGTGGGCCGAAAACGGGTGCCCACTGTACATTTCTCTTCTGTTTCCTATTTATATTTCTATTTTACCTCTTCAATTTAGTATTATGGCCAGGGGACTACCTAATCTAAGCTCTGCACAAAAATATTTTGCCTTCAAATTCATACCGTGATCGTAGCATGCATGGACTCGACTCTTATGCCTGGGATTTCCATGAAAAAGTTTATGGGCGGAAAATGGGTGATCACTGTACATTTCTCTTCTGTTTCCTATTTATATTTATATTTTACCTCCTCAATTTAGCATTATGGACAATAAAGGACACAATCTAAGATCTGCACTAAAATATTTTGCCTTCAAATTTATACCGTGATTGTAGTATGCATGGACTCGACTCATATGACTGGGATTTCCATGAAAAAGATTGTGGGCCGAAATTGGGTGATCACTGTACATTTCTCTTCTGTTTCCTATTTTTTATTTCTATTTTACCTCCTCAATTTAGCATTATGGACAGGGAAAGACCTAATCTAATCTCTGCACAAAAATATTTTGCCTTCAAATTCATACCGTGATCGTAGCATGCATGGACTCGACTCATATGACTGGGATTTCCATGAAAAGATTGTGGGCTGAAAAGGGGTGATCACTGTACATTTCTCTTCTGTTTCCTATTTATATTTCTATTTTACCTCCTCAATTTAGCATTATGGACAGGGAAAGACCTAATCTAAAATCTGCACAAAAATATTTTGCCTTCAAATTCATACCGTGATCGTAGCATGCATGGACTCGACTCATATGACTGGGATTTCCATGAAAAAGATTATGGGCAGAAAATGGGTGATCACTGTACATTTCTCTTCTGTTTCCTATTTATATTTCTATTGTACCTCCTCAATTTAGCATTATGGACAATAAAAGACCCAATCTAAGATCTGCACAAAAATATTTTGCCTTCAAATTTATACCGTGATTGTAGTATGCATGGACTCGACTCATATGACTGGGATTTCCATGAAAAAGATTGTGGGCCGAAATTGGGTGATCACTGTACATTTCTCTTCTGTTTCGTATTTATATTTCTATTTTACCTCTTCAATTTAGCATTATGGCCAGGGAACTACCTAATCTAAGCTCTGCACAAAAATATTTTGCCTTCAAATTCATACCGTGATCGTAGCATGCATGGACTCGACTCTTATGCCTGGGATTTCCATGAAAAAGTTTGTGGGCGGAAAATGGGTGATCACTGTACATTTCTCTTCTGTTTCCTATTTATATTTATATTTTACCTCCTCAATTTAGCATTATGGACAGCGAAAGACCTAATCTAAAATCTGCACAAAAATATTTTGCCTTCAAATTCATCCCGTGATCGTAGCATGCATGGACTCGAATCATATGACTGGGATTTCTATGAAAAAGATTGTGGGCCGAAAATGGGTGATCACTGTACATTTCTCTTCTGTTTCCTATTTATATTTCTATTTTGCCTCCTCAATTTAGCATTATGGCCAGGGAAAGACCTAATCTAAGATCTGCACAAAAATAGTTTGCCTTCAATTTCATACCGTGATCGTAGCATGCATGGACTGGACTCATATGACTGGGATTTCCATGAAAAAGATTGTGGGCCGAAAATGGGTGATCACTGTACATTTCTCTTCTGTTTCCTATTTATATTTATATTTTACCTCCTCAATTTAGCATTATGGACAGAGAAAGACCTAATCTAAGATCTGAACAAAAATATTTTACCTTCAAATTCATACCGTGATCGTAGCATGCATGGACTCGACTCATATGACTGGGATTTCCATGACAAAGATTTCGGGCAGAAAATGGGTTATCACTGTACATTTCTCTTCTGTTTCCTATTTATATTTATATTTTACTTCCTTCATTTAGCATTATGGACAGAGAAAGACCTAATCTAATATCTGCACAAAAATATTTTACCGTCAAATTCATACCGTGATCGTAGCATGCATGGACTCGACTCATATGTCTGGGATTTCCATGAAAAAGATTGTGGGCCGAAAAGGGGTGATCACTGTACATTTCTCTTCTGTTTCTAGTTTATATTTATATTTTACCTCCTCAATTTAGCATTATGGACAGAGAAAGACCTAATCTAAGAACTGCACAAAAATATTTTGCCTTCAAATTTATACCGTGATCGTAGTATGCATGGACTCGACTCATATGACTGGGATTTCCATGAAAAAGATTGTGGGCCGAAATTGGGTGATCACTGTACATTTCTCTTCTGTCTACTATTTATATTTCTATTTTACCTGCTCAATTTATCATTATGGACAGGGAAAGACATAATCTAAAATCTGCACAAAAATATTTTGCCTTCAAATTCATACCGTGATCGTAGCATGCATGGACTCGACTCATATGACTGGGATTTCCATGAAAAAGATTGTGGGCCGAAAAGGGGTGATCACTGTACATTTCTCTTCTGTTTCTTGTTTATATTTATATTTTACCTCCTCAATTTAGCATTATGGACAGAGAAAGACCTAATCTAAGATCTGCACAAAAATATTTTGCCTTCAAATTTATACCGTGATCGTAGTATGCATGGACTCGACTCATATGACTGGGATTTCCATGAAAAAGATTGTGGGCCGAAATTGGGTGATCACTGTACATTTCTCTTCTGTTTACTATTTATATTTATATTTTACTTCCACAGTTTAGCATTATGGCCAGGGAAAGGCCTAATCTAAGCGCTGCACAAAAATATTTTGCCTTCAAATTCATACCGTGATCCTAGCATGCATGGACTCGACTCATATGACTGGGATTTCCATGAAAAAGATTGTGGGCCGAAAATGGGTGATCACCGTACATTTCTCTTCTGTTTCCTATTCATATTTCTTTTTCACCTCCTCAATTTAGCATTATGGACAGGGAAAGACCTAATCTAAGCTCTGCACAAAAATATTTTGCCTTCAAATTCATACCGTGATCGTAGCATGCATGGACTCGACTCATATGACTGGGATTTCCATGAAAAAGATTTTGGGCAGAAAATGGGTGATCACTGTACATTTCTCTTCTGTTTCCTATTTATATTTATATTTTACCTTCTCAATTTAGCATTATGGACAGAGAAAGACCTAATGTAATATCTGAACAAAAATATTTTACCTTCAAATTCATACCGTGATCGTAGCATGCATGGACTCGACTCATATGACTGGGATTTCCATGAAAAAGATTTCGGGCCGAAAATGGGTGATCACTGTACATTTCACTTCTGTTTCCTATTTATATTTCTATTTTACCAACTCAATTTAGCATTATGGACAGGGAAAGACCTAATCTAAGATCTGCATAAAAATATTTTCCCTTCAAATTCATACCGTGATCGTAGCATGCATGGACTCGACTCATATGACTGGGATTTCCATGAAAAAGATTGTGGGCCGAAAATGGGTGAGCACTGTACATTTCTCTTCTGTTTCCTATTTATATTTCACCTCCTCAATTTAGCATTATCGCCAGTGAAAGACCTAATCTAAGCTCTGCACAAAAATATTTTGCCTTCAAATTCATACCGTGATCGTAGCATGCATGGACTCGACTCATATGACTGGGATTTCCATGAAAAAGATTGTGGGCCGAAAATGGGTGATCACTGTACATTTCTCTTCTGTTTCCTATTTATATTTCTATTGTACCTCGTCAATTTAGCATTATGGACAGGGAAAGACCTAATCTAAGATCTGCACAAAAATATTTTGCCCTCAAATTCATACCGTGATCATAGCATGCATGGATTCGACTGATATGCCTGGGATTTCCATGAAAAACTTTGTGGGCCGAAAATGGGTGATCACTGTACATTTCTCTTCTGTTTCCTATTTATATTTATATTTTATCTCCTCAATTTAGCATCATGGACAGGGAAAGACCTAATCTAAGATCTGCACAAAAATATTTTGCCTTCAAATTCATACCGTGATCGTAGCATGCATGGACTCGACTCATATGACTGGGATTTCCATGAAAAAGATTGTGGGCCGAAAATGGGTGATCACTGTACATTTCTCTTCTGTTTCCTATTTATATTTCTATTTTGCCTCCTCAATTTAGCATTATGGACAGGGAAAGACCTAATCTAAAATCTGCACAAAAATATTTTGCCTTCAAATTCATACCGTGATCGTAGAATGCATGGACTCGACCCATATGACTGGGATTTCCCTGAAAAAGATTGTGGGCCGAAAATGGGTGATCACTGTACATTTCTCTTCTGTTTCCTATTTATATTTATATTTTACCTCCACAATTTAGCATTATGGACAGTGAAAGACCTAATCTAAAATCTGCACAAAAATATTTTGCCTTCAAATTCATACCGTGATTGTAGCATGCATGGACTCGACTCATATGACTGGGATTTCCATGAAAAAGATTGTGGGCCGAAAATGGGTGATCACTGTACATTTCTCTTCTGTTTCCTATTTATATTTCTATTTTGCCTCCTCAATTTAGCATTATGGACAGGGAAAGACATAATCTAAAATCTGCACAAAAATATTTTGCCTTCAAATTCATAACGTGATCGTAGCATGCATGGCCTCGACTCATATGACTGGGATTTCCATGAAAAATATTGTCGGCCGAAAATTGGTGATCACTGTAAATTTCTCTTCTGTTTCCTATTTATATTTCTATTTTACCAACTCAATTTAGCATTATGGACAAGGAAAGACCTAATCTAAGATCTGCATAAAAATATTTTCCCTTCAAATTCATACCGTGATCGTAGCATGCATGGACACGACTCATATGACTGGGATTTCCATGAAAAAGATTGTGGGCCGAAAATGGGTGAGCACTGTACATTTCTCTTCTGTTTCCTATTTATATTTCTATTTTACCTCCTCAATTTAGCATTATCGCCAGTGAAAGACCTAATCTAAGCTCTGCACAAAAATATTTTGCCCTCAAATTCATACCGTGATCATAGCATGCATGGACTCGACTGATATGCCTGGGATTTCCATGAAAAACTTTGTGGGCCGAAAATGGGGGATCACTGTACATTTCTCTTCTGTTTCCTATTTATATTTATATTTTATCTCCTCAATTTAGCATCATGGACAGGGAAAGACCTAATCTAATATCTGCACAAAAATATTTTGCCTTCAAATTCATACCGTGATCGTAGCATGCATGGACTCGACTCATATGACTGGGATTTCCGTGAAAAAGATTGTGGGCCGAAAATGGGTGAACACTGTACATTTCTCTTCTGTTTCCTATTTATATTTCTATTTTACCTCCTCAATTTAGCATTATGGACAGGGAAAGACCTAATCTAAGATCTGCACAAAAATATTTTGCCTTCAAATTCATACCGTGATCGTAGCATGCATGGACTCGACTCATATGACTGGGATTTCCATGAAAAAGATTGTGGGCCGAAAATGAGTGATCACTGTACATTTCTCTTCTGTTTCCTATTTATATTTCTATTGTACCTTTTCAATTTAGCATTATGAACAGGGAAAGACATAATCTAAAATCTGCACAAAAATATTTTGCCTTCAAATTCATACCGTGATCGTAGCATGCATGGACTCGACTCATATGACTGGGATTTCCATGAAAAAGATTGTGGGCCGAAAATGGGTGATCACTGTACATTTCTCTTCTGTTTCCTATTTATATTTATATTTTACTAATTCAATTTAGCATTATGGACAGGGAAAGACCTAATCTAAGATCTGCATAAAAATATTTTCCCTTCAAATTCATACAGTGATCGTAGCATGCATGGACTCGACTCATATGACTGGGATTTCCATGAAAAAGATTGTGGGCCGAAAATGGGTGATCACTGTATATTTCTCTTCTGTTTCCTATTTATATTTTCATTTCACCTCCTAAATTTAGCATTATGGACAGAGAAAGAACTAATCTAAAATCTGCACAAAAATATTTTGCCTTCAAATTCATACCGTGATCGTAGCATTCAGGAACTCGACTCATATGACTGGGATTTCCATGAAAAAGATTATGGGCCGAAAATGGTTGATCACTGTACATTTCTCTTCTGTATTCTATTTATATTTCTATTTTACCTCCTCAATTTAGCATTATGGCCAGGGAAAGACCTAATCTAAGATCTGCAAAAAAATATTTTGCCTTCAAATTCATACCGTGATCGTAGCATGCATGGACACGACTCATATGACTGGGATTTCCATGAAAAAGATTGTGGGCCGAAAATGGGTGAGCACTGTACATTTCTCTTCTGTTTCCTATTTATATTTCTATTTTACCTCCTCAATTTAGCATTATCGCCAGTGAAAGACCTAATCTAAGCTCTGCACAAAAATATTTTGCCTTCAAATTCATACCGTGATCGTAGCATGCATGGACTCGACTCATATGACTGGGATTTCCATGAAAAAGATTGTGGGCCGAAAAAGGGTGATCACTGTACATTTCTCTTCTGTTTCCTATTTATATTTCTATTGTACCTCGTCAATTTAGCATTATGGACAGGGAAAGACCTAATCTAAGATCTGCACAAAAATATTTTGCCCTCAAATTCATACCGTGATCATAGCATGCATGGACTCGACTGATATGCCTGGGATTTCCATGAAAAACTTTGTGGGCCGAAAATGGGGGATCACTGTACATTTCTCTTCTGTTTCCTATTTATATTTATATTTTATCTCCTCAATTTAGCATCATGGACAGGGAAAGACCTAATCTAATATCTGCACAAAAATATTTTGCCTTCAAATTCATACCGTGATCGTAGCATGCATGGACTCGACTGATATGCCTGGGATTTCCATGAAAAACTTTGTGGGCCGAAAATGGGGGATCACTGTACATTTCTCTTCTGTTTCCTATTTATATTTATATTTTATCTCCTCAATTTAGCATCATGGACAGGGAAAGACCTAATCTAATATCTGCACAAAAATATTTTGCCTTCAAATTCATACCGTGATCGTAGCATGCATGGACTCGACTCATATGACTGGGATTTCCATGAAAAAGATTGTGGGCCGAAAATGGGTGAACACTGTACATTTCTCTTCTGTTTCCTATTTATATTTCTATTTTACCTCCTCAATTTAGCATTATGGACAGGGAAAGACCTAATCTAAGATCTGCACAAAAATATTTTGCCTTCAAATTCATACCGTGATCGTAGCATGCATGGACTCGACTCATATGACTGGGATTTCCATGAAAAAGATTGTGGGCCGAAAATGAGTGATCACTGTACATTTCTCTTCTGTTTCCTATTTATATTTCTATTGTACCTTTTCAATTTAGCATTATGAACAGGGAAAGACATAATCTAAAATCTGCACAAAAATATTTTGCCTTCAAATTCATACCGTGATCGTAGCATGCATGGATTCGACTCATATGACTGGGATTTCCATGAAAAAGATTGTGTGCCGAAAATGGGTGATCACTGTACATTTCTCTTCTGTTTCCTATTTATATTTATATTTTACCTCCTCAATTTAGCATTATGGACAGGGAAAGACATAATCTAAGCTCTGCACAAAAATATTTTGCCTTCAAATACATACCGTGATCGTAGCATGCATGGACTCGACTCATATGACTGGGATTTCCATGAAAAAGATTGTGGGCCGAAAATGGGTGATCACTGTACATTTCTCTTCTGTTTCCTATTTATATTTATATTTTACCTCCTCAATTTAGCATTATGGACAGGGAAAGACCTAATCTAAAACTGCACAAGAATATGTTGCCTTCAAATTCATACCGTGATCGTAGCATGCATGGACTCAACTCATATGACTGGGATTTCTATGAAAAAGATTGTGGGCCGAAAATGCGTGATCACTGTATATTTCTCTTTTGTTTACTATTTATATTTCTATTTTACCTCCTCAATTTAGCATTATGGACAGGGAAAAACCAAATCTAAGATCAGCACAAAAATATTTTGCCTTCAAATTCATACCGTGATCGTAGCATGCATGGACTCGACTCATATGACTGGGATTTCCATGAAAAAGATTGTGGGCCGAAAATGGGTGGTCACTGTACATTTCTCTTCTGTTTCCTATTTATATTTCTATTTTACCTCCTCAATTTAGCATTATGGACAGGGAAAGACATAATCTAAAATCTACACAAAAATATTTTGCCTTCAAATTCATACCGTGATCGTAGCATGCATGGACTCCACTCATATGACTTGGATTTCCATGAAAAAGATTGTGGGCAGAAAATGGGTGATCACAGTACATTTCTCTGCTGTTTCCTATTCATATTTATATTTTACCTCCTCAATTTAGCATTATGGGCAGGGAAAGAGTTAATCTAAAATCTGCACAAAAATATTTTGCCTTCAAATTCATACCGTGATCGTAGCATGCATGGACTCGACTCATATGACTGGGATTTCCATGAAAAAGATTGTGGCCACAAAATGGGTGATCACTGTACATTTCTCTTCTGTTTCCTATTTATATTTATATTTTACATCCCCAATTTAGCATTATGGCCAGGGAAAGACGTAATCTAAGCTCTGCACAAAAATATTTTGCCTTCAAATTCATACCGTGATCGTAGCATGCATGGACTCGACTCATATGACTGGGATTTCCATGAAAAAGATTGTCGGCAGAAAATGGGTGATCACTGTACATTTCTCTTCTGTTTCCTATTTATATTTCTATTTTACTTCCTTCATTTAGCATTATGGACAGGGAAAAACCTAATCTCATTTCTGCAAAAAAATATATTGCCTTCAAATTCTTACCGTGATCGGAGCAGGTATGGACTTGACTCATATGACTGGGATTTCCATGAAAAAGATTGTGGGCAGAAAATGGGTGATCACTGTACGTTTCTCTTCTGTTTCCTATTTATCTTTGTAATTTACCTACTCAATTTAGCATTATGGACAGGGAAAGACCTAATCTAAGATCTGCAAAAAATATTTTGTCTTCAAATTGATACCGTGATCGTAGCATGCATGGACTCGACTCATATGACTGGGATTTCCATGAAAAAGATTGTGGGCAGAAAATGGGTGATCACTGTACATTTCTTTTCTGTTTCCTATTTATATTTCTATATTACCTCATCAATTTAGCATTATGGACAGGGAAAGACCTAATCTAAAATCTGCAAAAAAATATTTTGCCTTCAAATTCATACCGTGATCGTAGCATGCATGGACCCCACTCATATGACTGGGATTTCCATGAAAAAGATTGTGGGCACAAAATGTGTGATAACTGTACATTTCTCTTCTGTTTGCCATTACTATTTCTATTTTACTTCTGCAATTTAGCATTATGCAGAGGGAAAGACCTAATCTAAGATCTGCAAAAAAATATTTTGCCTTCAAATTCATACCGTGATCGTAGCATGCATGGACTCGACTCATATGACTGGGATTTCCATGAAAAACATTGTGGGCACAAAATGGGTGATCACTTTACATTTCACTTCTGTTTCCTATTTATATTCCTATTTTACTTCCTTAATTTAGCATTATGGACAGGGAAAGACCTAATCCAAGATCTGCAAAAAAATATTTTGCCTTCAAATTCATACCGTGATCGTAGCATCCATGGACTCGAGTCATATGACTGGGATTTCCATGAAAAAGATGGTGAGCCGAAAATGGGTGATCACTGTACATTTCTCTTTTTTTTCCTATATATATTTATATTTTACCTCCTCAATTTAGCATTATGGAGAGGGAAAGACCTAATCTAATATCTGAACAAAAATATTTTGCCTTCAAATTCATACCGTGATCGTAGCATGCATGGACTCGACTCACATGACAGGGATTTCCATGTAAAAGATTGTGGGCCGAAAATGAGTGATCACTGTACATTTCTCTTCTGTTTCCTATTTATATTTCTCTTTTATCTCCTCAATTTAGCATTATGGACAGGGAAAGACCTAATCTAAAATCTGCACAAAAATATTTTGCCTTCAAATTCATACCATGATCGTAGCATGCATGGACTCGACTCATATGACTGGGATTTGAATGAAAAAGATTGTGGGCCGAAAATGAGTGATCACTGTACATTACTCTTCTGTTTCCTATTTATATTTATATTTTACTTCCTTCATTTAGCATTATGGACAAGGAAAGACCTAATCTAAGCTCTGCACAAAAATATTTTGCCTTCAAATTCATACCGTGATCGTAGCATGCATGGACACGACTCATATGACAGGGATTTCCATGAAAAAGATTGTGGGCAGAAAATGGTTGATCACTGAACAATTCTCTTCTGGTTCCTATTTATATTTATATTTTACCTCCTCAATTTAGCATTATGGACAGGGAAAGACCTAATCTAAGATCTGCAAAAAAATATTTTGCCTTCAAATTCATTCCGTGATTGTAGCATGCACGTACTTGACACATATGATTTGGATTTCCATGGAAAAGATTGTGGGCACAAAATGGAAGTTCGCTGTACATTTGTTTTCTGTTTCCTATTTATATTTATATTTTACTTCCTTAATTTAACATTATGTATAGGTAAAGACCTAATCTATGAACCGCAAAAAAATATTTTGCCTAAAAATTCATACCGTGACCGTAGCATGCATGGACTCGACTCATATGACTGGGATTTCCATGAAAAAGATAGTGGGCAGAAAATGGGTGATCACTGTACATTTCTCTTCTGTTTTCTATTTATATTTCTATTTTCCGTCTTCAATTTAGCATTATGGACAGGGAAAGACCTAACCTAAAATCTGCAAAAAAATATTTTACCTTCAAATTCATACCATGATCGTAGCATGCATGGACTCGACTCATATGACAGGGATATCCATGAAAAAGATTGTGGGCAGAAAATGGGTGATCACTGTACATTTCTCTTGTGTTTCCTATTTATATTTCTATTTTACCTCCTCAGTTTAGCATTATGGACAGGGAAAGACCTAATCTAAGATCTGCACAAAAATATTTTGCCTTCAAATTCATACCGTGATCGTAGCATGCATGGACTCGACTCATATGACTGGGATTTCCATGAAAAAGATTGTGGGCCGAAAATGGGAGATCACTGTACATTTCTCTTCTGTTTTCTATTTATATTTCTATTTTACCTCTTCATTTCAGCATTATGGACAGGGAAAGACCAAATCTAAGATCTGCACAAAAATATTTTGCCTTCAAATTCATACCGTGATCGTAGCATGCATTGACTCGACTCATATGACTGGGATTTCCATGAAAAAGATTGTGGGCCGAAAATGGGAGATCACTGTACATTTCTCTTCTGTTTCCTATTTATATTTCTATTTTACCTCCTCAATTCAGCATTATGGACAGGGAAAGACCTAATCTAAGATCTGCACAAAAATATTTTGCCTTCAAATTCATACCGTGATCGTAGCATGCATGGACTCGACTCATATGACTGGGATTTCCATGAAAGAGATTGTGGGCCGAAAATGGTTGACCACTGTACATTTCTCTTCTGTTTCCTATTTATATTTCTATTTTACCTCCTCAATTTAGCATTATGGACAGTGAAAGAACTAATCTAAAACCTACACAAAAATATTTTGCCTTCAAATTCATACCCTGATCGTAGCATGCATGGACTCGACTCATATGACTGGGATTTCCACGAAAAAGTTGTGGGCTGAAAATGGGTGATCACTGTACATTTTTCTTCTGTTTCCTATTTATATTTCTATTTTACCTCCTCAATTCAGCATTATGGACATGGAAAGACCTAATCTAAGATCTGCACAAAAATATTTGGCCCTCAAATTCATACCGTGATCGTAGCATGCATGGACTCGACTCATATGACTGGGATTTCCATGAAAAAGATTGTGAGCAGAAAATGGGTGATCACTGTACATTTCTCTTCTGTTTCCTATTTATATTTCTATTTTACCTCCTCAATTTAGCATTATGGACAGGAAAAGACCTAATCTAAGATCTGCACAAAAATATTTTGCCATCAAATTCATACCGTGATCGTAGCATGCATGGACTCGACTCATATGACTGGGATTTCCATGAAAAAGATTGTGGGCCGAAAATGGGTGATCACTGTACATTTCTCTTGTGTTTCCTATTTATATTTCTATTTTACCTCTTCAGTTTAGCATTATGGACAGGGAAAGACCTAATCTAAGATCTGCACAAAAATATTTGGCCTTCAAATTCATACCGTGATCGTAGCATGCATTGACTCGACTCATATGACTGGGATTTCCATGAAAAAGATTGTGGGCCGAAAATGGGAGATCACTGTACATTTCTCTTCTGTTTCCTATTTATATTTATATTTTACCTCCTCAATTTAGCATTATGGACAGTGAAAGAACTAATCTAAAATCTACACAAAAATATTTTGCCTTCAAATTCATACCGTGATCGTAGCATGCATGGACTCGACTCATATGACTGGGATTTCCATGAAAAAGATTGTGGGCCGAAAATGGGTGATCACTGTACATTTCTCTGCTGTTTCCTATTTATATTTCTATTTTATCTCCTCAATTTAGCATTATGGCCAGGGAAAGACCTAATATAAGCTCTGCACAAAAATATTTTGCCTTCAAATTCATACCGTGATCGTAGCATGCATGGACTCGGCTCATATGACTGGGATTTCCATGAAAAAGATTGTGGGCCGAAAATGGGTGATCACTGTACATTTCTCTTCTGTTTCCTATTTCTATTTCTATTTTCCCTCCTCAATTTAGCATTATGGACAGGGTAAGACCTAATCTAAGATCTGCACAAAAATATTTTGCCTTCAAATACATACCGTGATCGTAGCATGCATGGACTCGACTCATATGACTGGGATTTCCATGAAAAAGATTGTGGGCAAAAAATGGGTGATCACTGTACATTTCTCTTCTGTTTCCTATTTATATTTATATTTTACCTCCTCAATTTAGCATTATGGACAGGGAAAGACCTAATCTAAGATCTGCACAAAAATATTTTGCCTTAAATTCACACCGTGATCGTAGCATGCATGGAATCGACTCATATGACTGGGATTTCCATGAAAAAGATTGTGGGCAGAAAATGGGTGATCACTATACATTTCTCTTCTGATTCCTATTTATATTTCTATTTTACCTCCTCAATTTAGCATTATGGACAGGGAAAGACCTAATCTAAGATCTGCAAAAAATATTTTGCCTTCAAATTCATACCGTGATCGTAGCATGCATGGACTCGACTCATATGACTGGGATTTCCATGAAAAAGATTGTGGGCCGAAAATGGGTGATCACTGTACATTTCTCTTCTGTTTCCTATTTATATTTATATTTTACCTCCTCAATTTAGCACTATAGACAGGGAAAGACCTAATCTAAGATCTGCAAAAAAATATTTTGCCTTCAAATTCATACCGTGATCGTAGCATGCATGGACTCTACTCATATGACTGGGATTTCCATGAAAGAGATTGTGGGCCGAAAATGGGTGATCACTGTACATTTCTCTTCTGTTTCCTATTTATATTTATATTTTACCTCCTCAATTTAGCAATATGGACAGGGAAAGACCTAATCTAAGATCTGCACAAAATTATTTTGCCTTCAAATTCATACCGTGATCGTAGCATGCATGGACTCGGCTCATATGACTGGGATTTCCATGAAAAAGATTGTGGGCCGAAAATGGGTGATCACTGTACATTTCTCTTCTGTTTCCTATTTATATTTCTATTTTCCCTCCTCAATTTAGCATTATGGACAGGGTAAGACCTAATCTAAGATCTGCACAAAAATATTTTGCCTTCAAATTCATACCGTGATCGTAGCATGCATGGACTCGGCTCATATGACTGGGATTTCCATGAAAAAGATTGTGGGCCGAAAATGGGTGATCACTGTACATTTCTCTTCTGTTTCCTATTTCTATTTCTATTTTCCCTCCTCAATTTAGCATTATGGACAGGGTAAGACCTAATCTAAGATCTGCACAAAAATATTTTGCCTTCAAATACATACCGTGATCGTAGCATGCATGGACTCGACTCATATGACTGGGATTTCCATGAAAAAGATTGTGGGCAAAAAATGGGTGATCACTGTACATTTCTCTTCTGTTTCCTATTTATATTTATATTTTACCTCCTCAATTTAGCATTATGGACAGGGAAAGACCTAATCTAAGATCTGCACAAAAATATTTTGCCTTAAATTCACACCGTGATCGTAGCATGCATGGAATCGACTCATATGACTGGGATTTCCATGAAAAAGATTGTGGGCAGAAAATGGGTGATCACTATACATTTCTCTTCTGATTCCTATTTATATTTCTATTTTACCTCCTCAATTTAGCATTATGGACAGGGAAAGACCTAATCTAAGATCTGCAAAAAATATTTTGCCTTCAAATTCATACCGTGATCGTAGCATGCATGGACTCGACTCATATGACTGGGATTTCCATGAAAAAGATTGTGGGCTGAAAATGGGTGATCACTGTACATTTCTCTTCTGTTTCCTATTTATATTTATATTTTACCTCCTCAATTTAGCACTATAGACAGGGAAAGACCTAATCTAAGATCTGCAAAAAAATATTTTGCCTTCAAATTCATACCGTGATCGTAGCATGCATGGACTCTACTCATATGACTGGGATTTCCATGAAAGAGATTGTGGGCCGAAAATGGGTGATCACTGTACATTTCTCTTCTGTTTCCTATTTATATTTATATTTTACCTCCTCAATTTAGCAATATGGACAGGGAAAGACCTAATCTAAGATCTGCACAAAATTATTTTGCCTTCAAATTCATACCGTGATCGTAGCATGCATGGACTCGGCTCATATGACTGGGATTTCCATGAAAAAGATTTTGGGCCGAAAATGGGTGATCACTGTACATTTCTCTTCTGTTTCCTATTTATATTTCTATTTTCCCTCCTCAATTTAGCATTATGGACAGGGTAAGACCTAATCTAAGATCTGCACAAAAATATTTTGCCTTCAAATTCATACCGTGATCGTAGCATGCATGGACTCGGCTCATATGACTGGGATTTCCATGAAAAAGATTGTGGGCCGAAAATGGGTGATCACTGTACATTTCTCTTCTGTTTCCTATTTCTATTTCTATTTTCCCTCCTCAATTTAGCATTATGGACAGGGTAAGACCTAATCTAAGATCTGCACAAAAATATTTTGCCTTCAAATACATACCGTGATCGTAGCATGCATGGACTCGACTCATATGACTGGGATTTCCATGAAAAAGATTGTGGGCAAAAAATGGGTGATCACTGTACATTTCTCTTCTGTTTCCTATTTATATTTATATTTTACCTCCTCAATTTAGCATTATGGACAGGGAAAGACCTAATCTAAGATCTGCACAAAAATATTTTGCCTTAAATTCACACCGTGATCGTAGCATGCATGGAATCGACTCATATGACTGGGATTTCCATGAAAAAGATTGTGGGCAGAAAATGGGTGATCACTATACATTTCTCTTCTGATTCCTATTTATATTTCTATTTTACCTCCTCAATTTAGCATTATGGACAGGGAAAGACCTAATCTAAGATCTGCAAAAAATATTTTGCCTTCAAATTCATACCGTGATCGTAGCATGCATGGACTCGACTCATATGACTGGGATTTCCATGAAAAAGATTGTGGGCCGAAAATGGGTGATCACTGTACATTTCTCTTCTGTTTCCTATTTATATTTATATTTTACCTCCTCAATTTAGCACTATAGACAGGGAAAGACCTAATCTAAGATCTGCAAAAAAATATTTTGCCTTCAAATTCATACCGTGATCGTAGCATGCATGGACTCTACTCATATGACTGGGATTTCCATGAAAGAGATTGTGGGCCGAAAATGGGTGATCACTGTACATTTCTCTTCTGTTTCCTATTTATATTTATATTTTACCTCCTCAATTTAGCAATATGGACAGGGAAAGACCTAATCTAAGATCTGCACAAAATTATTTTGCCTTCAAATTCATACCGTGATCGTAGCATGCATGGACTCGGCTCATATGACTGGGATTTCCATGAAAAAGATTGTGGGCCGAAAATGGGTGATCACTGTACATTTCTCTTCTGTTTCCTATCTATATTTCTATTTTCCCTCCTCAATTTAGCATTATGGACAGGGTAAGACCTAATCTAAGATCTGCACAAAAATAATTTGCCTTCAAATTCATACCGTGATCGTAGCATGCATGGACTCGACTCATATGACTGGGATTTCCATGAAAAAGATTGTGGGCCGAAAATGTGTGATCACTGAACATTTCTCTTCTGTTTCCTATTTATATTTCTATTTTACCTCCTCAATTTAGCATTATGGTCAGGGAAAGACCTAATCTAATCTCTACAAAAATATTTTGCCTTCAAATTCATACCGTGATCGTAGCATGCATGGACTCAACTCATATGACTGGGATTTCCTTGAAAAAGATTGTGGGCCGAACATGGGTGATCACTATACATTTCTCTTCTGTTTCCTATGTATATTTCTATTTTACCTCCTCAATTTAGCATTATGAACAGGGAAAGACCTAATCTAAATCTGCACAAAAATATTTTGCCTTCAAATTCATACCGTGATTGTAGCATGCATGGACTCGACTCATATGACTGGGATTTCCATGAAAAAGATTGTGGACCGAAAATGGGTGATCACTGTACATTTTTCTTCTGTTTCCTATTTATATTTCTATTTTACCTCCTCAATTCAGCATTATGGACATGGAAAGACCTAATCTAAGATCTGCACAAAAATATTTGGCCCTCAAATTCATACTCTGATCAGAGCATGCATGGACTCGACTCATATGACTGGGATTTCCATGAAAAAGATTGTGGGCCGAAAATGGGAGATCACTGTACATTTCTCTTCTGTTTCCTATTTATATTTCTATTTTACCTCCTCAATTCAGCATTATGGACAGGGAAAGACCTAATCTAAGATCTGCACAAAAATATTTGGCCTTCAAATTCATACCGTGATCGTAGCATGCATGGACTCGACTCATATGACTGGGATTTCCATGAAAAAGATTGTGGGACGAAAATGGGTGATCACTGTACATTTCTCTTCTTTTTCCTATTTATATTTCTATTTTACATCCTCAATTTAGCATTATGGACAGTGTAAGACCTAATCTAATATCTGCACAAAAATATTTTGCCTTCAAATTCATACCGTGATCGTAGCATGCATGGACTCGACTCATATGACTGGGATTTCCATGAAAAAGATCGTGGGCAAAAAATGGGTGATCACTGTACATTTCTCTTCTGTTTCCTATTTATATTTCTATTTTACCTCCTCAATTTAGCATTATGGACAGGGAAAGACCTAATCTAAGATCTGCACAAAAATATTTTGCCTTAAATTCATACCGTGATCGTAGCATTCATGGACTCAACTCATATGACTGGGATTTCCATGAAAAAGATTTTGGGCAGAAAATGGGTGATCACTGTACATTTGTTTTCTGTTTCCTATTTATATTTCTATTTTACCTCCTCAATTTAGCATTATGGACAGGGAAAGACGTAATCTAAGATCTGCACAAAAATATTTTGCCTTCAAATTCATACCGTGATCGTAGCATGCATGGACTCGACTCATATGACTGGGATTTCCATGAAAAAGATTGTGGGCCGAAATTGGTGATCACTGTACATTTCTCTTCTGTATTCTATTTATATTTATATTTTATCTCCTCAATTTAGCATTATGGACAGGGAAAGACCTAATCTAAGATCTGCACAAAAATATTTTGCCTTCAAATTCATACCGTGATCGTAGCTTGCATGGACTCGACTCATATGACTGGGATTTCCATGAAAAAGATTGTGGGCCGAAAATGGGTGATCACTGTACATTTCTCTTCTGTTTCCTATTTATATTTATATTTTATCTCCTCAATTTAGCATTATGGACAGGGAAAGACCTAATCTAAAATCTGCACAAAAATATTTTGCCTTCAATTTAGTACCGTGATCGTAGCATGCATGGACTCGAATCATATGACTGGGATTTCCAAGAAAAAGATTGTGGGCCGAAAATGGGTGATCACTGTACATTTCTCTTCTGTTTCCTATTTATATTTATATTTTATCTCCTCAATTTAGCATTATGGACAGGGAAAGACCTAATCTAAGATCTGCACAAAAAATATTTTGCCTTCAAATTCATACCGTGATCGTAGCATGCATGGACTCGACTCATATGACTGGGATTTCCATGAAAAAGATTGTGGGCCGAAAATGGGTGATCACTGTACATTTCTCTTCTGTTTCCTATTTATATTTCTATTTTATCTCCTCAATTTAGCATTATGGACAGGGAAAGACCTAATCCAAGCTCTGCACAAAAATATTTTGCCTTCAAATTCATTCCGTGATCGTAGCATGCATGGACTCGACTCATATGACTGGGATTTCCATGAAAAAGATTGTGGGCCGAAAATGGGTGATCACTGTACATTTCTCTTCTGTTTCCTATTTATATTTCTATTTTACATCCTCAATTTAGCATTATGGACAGGGAAAGACCTAATCCAAACTCTGCACAAAAATATTTTGCCTTCAAATTCATACCGTGATCGTAGCATGCATGGACTCGACTCATATGACTGTGATTTCCATGAAAAAGATTGTGGGCCGAAAATGGGTGATCACTGTACATTTCTCTTCTGTTTCCTATTTATATTTCTATTTTACATCCTCAATTTAGCATTATGGACAGGGAAAGACCTAATCTAATATCTGCACAAAAATATTTTGCCTTCAAATTCATACCGTGATCGTAGGATGCATGGACTCGACTCATATGACTGGGATTTCCATGAAAAAGATTGTGGCCCGAAAATGGGTGATCACTGTACATTTCTCTTCAGTTTCCTATTTATATTTTTATTTTACCTCCTCAATTTAGCATTATGGACAGGGAAAGACCTAATGGAAAATCTGCACAAAAATATTTTGCCTTCAAATACATACCGTGATTGTAGCATGCATGGACACGAATCATATGACTGGGATTTCCATGAAAAAGATTGTGTGCCGAAAATGGGTGATCACTGTACATTTCTCTTCTGTTTCCTATTTATATTTTTATTTTACCTCCTCAATTTAGCATTATGGACAGGGAAAGACCTAATCTAAGATCTGCAAAAAAATATTTTGCCTTCAAATTCATACCGTGATCGTAGCATGCATGGACTTGACTCATATGACTGGGATTTCCACGAAAAACATTGTGGGCTGAAAATGGGTGATCACTGTACATTTCTCTTCTGTTTCCTATTTATATTTCTATTGTATTTCCTCAATTTAGCATTATGGACAGGAAAAGACCTAATCTAAAATATGCACAAAAATATTTTGCCTTCAATTTAGTACCGTGATCGTAGCATGCATGGACTCGACTCATATGACTGGGATTTCCATGAAAAAGATTGTGGGCAGAAAATGGGTGATCACTGTACATTTCTATTCTGTTTCCTATTTATATTTATATTTTACCTCCTCAATTTAGCATTATGAACAGGGAAAGACCTAATCTAAGATCTGCAAAAAAATATTTTGCCTTCAAATTCATACCGTGATCGTAGCATGCATGGACTCGACTCATATGACTGGGATTTCCATGAAAAAGATTGTTGGCACAAAATGGGTGATCACTGTACATTTCTCTTCTGTTTCCCATTACTATTTCTATTTTACTTCCTCAATTTAGCATTATGGACAGGGAAAGACCTAATCTAAGATCTGCACATAAATATTTTGCCTTCAAATTCATACCGTGATCGTAGCATGCATGGAATCAACTCATATGACTTGGATTTCCATGAAAAAGATTGTGGGCACAAAATGGGTGATCACTGTACATTTCTGTTCTGTTTCCCATTACTATTTCTATTTACTTCCTCAATTTAGCATTATGGAGAGGGAAAGACCTAATGTATGTTCTGCTAATAAATATTTTGCCTTCAAATTCATACCGTGATCGTAGCATGCAAGGACTCGACTCATATGACTGGGATTTCCATAAAAAAGATTGTGGGCAGAAAATGGGTGATCACTGTACATT
This sequence comes from Acanthosepion lycidas, assembly GCA_963932145.1. Lineage (NCBI taxonomy): Eukaryota > Metazoa > Mollusca > Cephalopoda > Sepiida > Sepiidae > Acanthosepion > Acanthosepion lycidas. The sequence goes on along the minus strand of OZ010589.1, from coordinate 1,801,636 downwards.
TCTCTGCTGTTTCCCATTACTATTTCTATTTTACTTCCTCAATTTAGCATTATGGACAGGGAAAGACCTAATCTAAGATCTGCAAAAAAATATTTTGCATTCAAATTAATACCGTGATCGTACCATGCATGGACTCGAATCATATGACTGGGATTTCCATGAAAAATTTTGTGGGCATGAAATGGGTGATCACTGTATATTTCTCTTCTGTTTCCCATTACTATTTCTATTTTACTTCCTCAATTTAGCATTATGGATAGGGAAAGACCTAATCTAAGATCTGCAAAAAAATATTTTGACTTCAAATTCATACCATGATCGTAGCATGCATGGACTCGACTGATATGAGTGGGATTTCCATGAAAAAGATTGTGGGCACAAAATGGGTGATCACTGTACATTTCTCTTCTGTATTCTATTTATATTTATATTTTACCTCCTCAATATAGCATTATGGCCAGTGAAAGACCTAATCTAAGCTCTGTACAAAAATATTTTGCCTTCAAATTCATACCGTGATCGTAGCATGCATGAACTCGACACATATGACTAGGATTTCCATGAAAAAGATTATGTGCCGAAAATGGGTGATCACTGTACATTTCTCTTCTGTTTCCTATTCATATTTATATTTTACCTCCTTAATTTAGCATTATGGACAGGGAAAGACCTAATCTAAGCTCTGCACAAAAATATTTTGCCTTCAAATACATACCGTGTTCGTAGCATGCATGGACTCGTCTCATATGACTGGGATTTCCATGAAAAAGATTGTGGGCCGAAAATGGGTGATCACTGTACATTTCTCTTCCGTTTCCTATTTCTATTTCTATTTTACTCCTCAATTTAGCATTATGGAGAGGGAAAGACCTAATCTAAAATCTGCACAAAAATATTTTGCCTTCAAATTCATACCGTGATCGTAGCATGCATGAACTCGACTCATATGACTGGGATTTCCATGAAAAAGATTGTGGGCCGAAAATGGGTGACCACTATACATTTCTCTTCTGTATTCTATTTATATTTCTATTTTACCTCCTCAATTTAGCATTATGGCCAGGGAAAGACCTAATCTATGCTCTGCACAAAAATATTTTGCCTTCAAATTCATACCGTGTTCGTAGCATGCATGGACTCAACTCATATGACTGGGATTTCCATGAAAAAGATTGTGGGCCGAAAATGGGTGATCACTGTACATTTCTCTTCTGTTTCCTATTTATATTTATATTTTACCTCCTCAATTTAGCATTATGGACAGGGAACTACCTAATCTAAGATCTGCAAAAGAATATGTTGCCTTCAAATTAATACCGTGATCGTAGCATGCATGGACTCGAATCATATGACTACGATTTCCATGAAAAAGATTGTGGGCCGAAAATGGGTGATCACTGTACATTTCTCTTCTGTTTCCTATTCTTATTCGTATTTTACTTCCTCAATTTAGCATTATGGACAGGGAAAGACCTAATCTAAAATCTGCAATAAAATATTTTGCCTTCAAATTCATACCTTAAGCGTAGCATGCATGGACTCGACTCATATGACTGGGATTTCCATGAAAAAGATTGTCGGCCGAAAATGGGTGATCAATGTACATTTCTCTTCTGTTTCCTATTTATATTTATATTTTACCTCCTCAATTTAGCATTATGGACAGGGAAAGACGTAATCTAAAATCTTCACAAAAATATTTTACTTTCAAATTCATACCGTGATCGTAGCATGCATGGACTCGACTCATATGACTGGGATTTCCATGAAAAAGATTGTGGGCCGAAAATGGGTGATCACTGTACATTTCTCTTCTGTTTCCTATTTATATTTATATTTTACCTCCTCTATTTAGCATTATGGACAGGGAAAGACCTAATCTAAAATCTGCACAAAAATATTTTGCCTTCAAATTCATACCGTGATCGTAGCATGCATGGACTCCACTCATATGACTGGAATTTCCATGAAAAAGATAGAGCGCCGAAAATGGGTGATCACTGAACATTTCTCTTCTGTTTCCTATTTATATTTATATTTTACCTCCTCAATTTAGCATTATGGACAGGGAAAGACCTAATCTAAGCTCTGCACAAAAATATTTTGCCTTCAAATTCATACCGTGATCGTAGCCTGCATGGACACGACTCATATCACTGGGATTTCCATGAAAAAGATTGTGGGCCGAAAATGGGTGATCACTGTACATTTCTCTTCTGTATTCTATTTATATTTCTATTTTACCTCCTCAATTTAGCATTATGGCCAGGGAAAGACCTAATCTAAGCTCTGCACAAAAATATTTTGCCTTCAAATTCATACCGTGAGCGTAGCATGCATGGACTCGACTCATATGACTGGGATTTCCATGCAAAAGATTGTGGGCCGAAAATGGCTGATCACTGTACATTTCTCTTCTGTTTCCAATTTATATTTATATTTACCTCCTCAATTTAGCATTATTGACAGGGAAAGACGTAATCTAAGATCTGCACAAAAATATTTTTCCTTCAAATTCATACCGTGATCGTAGCATACATGGACTCGACTCATATGACTGGGATTTCCATGAAAAAGATATTGGGCAGAAAATGGGTGATAACTGTACATTTCTCTTCTGTTTCCTATTTATATTTCTATTTTACCTCCTCAATTTAGCATTATGGACAGCGAAAGACCTAATCTAAAATCTGCACAAAAATATTTTGCCTTCAAATTCATACCGTGATCGTAGCATGCATGGACTCGACTCATATGACTGGGATTTCCATGAAAAAGATGGTGGGCCGAAAATGGGTGATCACTGTACATTTCTCTTCTGTTTCCTATTTATATTTCTATTTTACATTTTCAATTTAGCATTATGGACAGGGAAAGACCTAATCTAAGATCTGCAAAAAAATATTTTGCCTTCAAATTCATACCGTGATCGTAGCATGCATGGACTCGACCCATATGACTGGGATTTCCATGAAAAAGATTGTGGACCGAAAATGGGTGATCACTGTACATTTCTCTTCTGTTTCCTATTTATATTTCTATTTTACCTCCTCAATTTAATATTATGGACAGGGAAAGACATAATCTAAGATCTGCCCAAAAATATTTTGCCTTCAAATTCATACCGTGATCTAAGCATGCATGGACTCGACTCATATGACTGGGATTTCCATGAAAAAGATTGTGGGCCGAAAATTGGTGATCACTGTACATTTCTCTTCTGTTTCCTATTTATATTTCTATTTTACCTCCTCAATTTAGCATTATGGACAGGGAAAGACCTAATCTAAGATCTGCACAAAAATATTTTGCCTTCAAATTCATACCGTGATCGTGGCATGCATGGACTCGACTCATATGACTGGGATTGCCATGAAAAAGATTGTCGGCCGAAAATGGGTGATCACTGTACATTTCTTTTCTGTTTCCTATTTATATTTATATTTTACATCCTCAATTTATCATTATGGACAGAGAAAGACCTAATCTAAGATCTGCACAAAAATATTTTGCCTTCAAATTCATACCGTGATCGTAGCATGCATGGACTCGACTCATATGACTGGGATTTCCATGAAAAAGATTGTGGACCGAAAATGGGTGATCGCTGTATATTTCTCTGCAGTTTCCTATTTATATTTATATTTTACCTCCTCAATTTAGCATTATGGCCAGGGAAAGACCTAATCTAAGCTCTGCACAAAAATATTTTGCCTTCAAATTCATACCGTGATCGTAGCATGCATGGACTCGACTCATATGACTGGGATTTCCATGAAAAAGATTGTGGGCCGAAAATGGGTGATCACTGTACATTTCTCTTCTGTTTCCTATTTATATTTATATTTTACCTCCTCAATTTAGCATTATGGACAGGGAAAGACCTAATCTAGAATCTGCACAAAAATATTTTGCCTTCAAATTCATACCGTGAGCGTAGCATGCATGGACTCGACTCATATGACTGGGATTTCCATGAAAAAGATTGTGGGCCGAAAATGGGAGATCACTGTACATTTCTCTTCTGTTTCCTATTTATATTTCTATTTATCTCCTCAATTTTGCATTATAGACAGGGAAAGACCTAATCTAAGCTCTGCACAAAAATATTTTGCCTTCAAATTCATACCGTGATCGTCGCATGCATGGACTCGAATCATATGACTGGGATTTCCATGAAAAAGATTGTGGGCCGAAAATGGGTGATCACTGTACATTTCTCTTCTGTTTCCTATTTATATTTCTATTTTACCTCCTCAATTTAGCATTATGGACAGGGAAAGACCTAATCTAGGATCTGCACAAAAATATTTTGCCTTCAAATTCATACCGTGATCGTAGCATGCATGGACTCGACTCATATGACTGGGATTTCCATGAAAAAGATTGTAGGCCGAAAATGGGAGATCACTGTACATTTCTCGTCTGTTTCCTATTTATATTTCTATTTATCTCCTGAATTTTGCATTATGGACAGGGAAAGACCTAATCTGAGCTCTGCACAAAAATATTTTGCCTTCAAATTCATACCGTGATCGTCGCATCCATGGACTCGACTCATATGACTGGGATTTCCATGAAAAAGATTGTCGGCCGAAAATTGGTGATCACTGTACATTTCTCTACTGTTTCCTATTTATATTTGTATTTTACCTCCTCAATTTCGTATTATGGACAGGGAAAGACCTAATCTAAGATCTGCAAAAAAATATTTTGCCTTCAAATTAATACCGTGATCTTAGCATGCATGGACTCGACTCATATGACTGGGATTTCCATGAAAAAGATTGTGGGCCGAAAATGGGTGATCACTGTACATTTCTCTTCTGTTTCCTATTTATATTTATATTTTACCTCCTCAATTTAGCATTATGGCCAGGGAAAGACATAATCTAAGCTCTGCACAAAAATATTTTGCCTTCAAATTTATACCGTGATCGTAGCATGCATGGACCCGACTCACATGACTGGAATTTCCATGAAAAAGATTGTCGGCCAAAAATAGGTGATCACTGTACATTTCTCTTCTGTTTCCTATTTATATTTATATTTTACATCCTCAACTTAGCATTATGGACAGGGAAAGACCTAATCTAAGATGTGCACAAAAATATTTTGCCTTCAAATTCATACCGTGATCGTAGCATGCATGGACTCGACTCATATGACTGGGATTTCCATGAAAAAGATTGTGGGCCGAAAATGGGTGATCACTGTACATTTCTCTTCTGTTTCCTATTTATATTTCTATTTTACCTCCTCAATTTAGCATTATGGACAGGGAAAGACCTAATCTAGGATCTGCACAAAAATATTTTGCCTTCAAATTCATACCGTGAGCGTAGCATGCATGGACTCGACTCATATGACTGGGATTTCCATGAAAAAGATTGTGGGCCGAAAATGGGAGATCACTGTACATTTCTCTTCTGTTTCCTATTTATATTTCTATTTATCTCCTCAATTTTGCATTATAGACAGGGAAAGACCTAATCTAAGCTCTGCACAAAAATATTTTGCCTTCAAATTCATACCGTGATCGTCGCATGCATGGACTCGAATCATATGACTGGGATTTCCATGAAAAAGATTGTGGGCCGAAAATGGGTGATCACTGTACATTTCTCTTCTGTTTCCTATTTATATTTCTATTTTACCTCCTCAATTTAGCATTATGGACAGGGAAAGACCTAATCTAAAATCTGCACAAAAATATTTTGCCTTCAAAATCATACCGTGATCGTAGCATGCATGGACTCGACTCATATGACTGGGATTTCCATGAAAAAGATGGTGGGCCGAAAATGGGTGATCACTGTACATTTCTCTTCTGTTTCCTATTTATATTTCTATTTTACTTCCTCCATTTAGCGTTATGGACAGGGAAAGACCTAATCAAAGATCTGCACAAAAATATTTTGCCTTCCAATTCATACCGTGATCGTAGCATGCATGGACTCGACTCATATGACTTGGATTTCAACGAAAAAGATTGTGGGCAGAAAATGGGTGATCACTGTACATTTCTCTTCTGTTTCCTATTTATATTCCTATTTTACTTCCTCAATTTAGCATTATGGACAGGGAAAGACCTAATCTAAGATCTGCACAAAAATATTTTGCCTTCAAATTCATACCGTGATCGTAGCATGCATGGACTCGACTCATATGACTGGGATTTCCATGAAAAAGATTGTAGGCCAAAAATGGGTGATCACTGCACATTTCTCTTCTGTTTCCTATTTATATTTCTATTTTACATCCTCAATTTAGTATTATGGACAGGGAAAGACCTAATCTAAGCTCTTCAAAAAAATATTTTGCCTTCTAAATCATACCGTGATCGTAGCATGCATGGACTCGACTAATATGACTGGGATTTCCATCAAAAAGATTGTTGGCAGAAAATGGTGATCACAGTACATTTCTCTTCGGTTTCCTATTTATATTTATATTTTCCCCCCTCAATTTAGCATTATGGACAGGGAAAACCTAATCTAAGCTCTGCACAAAAATATTTTGACTTCAAATTCATACCGTGATCGTAGCATGCATGAACTCGACTCATATGACTGGGATTTCCATGAAAAAGATTGTGGGCACAAAATGGGTGATCACTGTACATTTCTCTTCTGTTTCCTATTGCTATTTCTATTTTACTTCCTCAATTTAGCATTATGGACAGTGAAAGACCAAATCTAAGCTCTGCAAAAAAATATTTTGCCTTCTAAATCATACCGTGATCGTAGCATGCATGGACTCGACTCATATGACTGGGATTTCCATGAAAAAGATTGTGGGCAGAAAATGGGTGATCACTGTACATTTCTCTTCTGTTTCCTATTTATATTTCTATTTTACTTCCTCCATTTAGCGTTATGGACAGGGAAAGACCTAATCTAAGATCTGCACAAAAATATTTCGCCTTCAAATTCATACCGTGATCGTAGCATGCATGGACACGACTCATATGACTGGGATTTCCATGAAAAAGATTGTCGTCAGAAAATGGGAGATGACTGTACATTTCTCTTCTGTTTCCTATTTAAATTTTACTTCCTTAATTAAGCATTATGGACAGGGAAAGACCTAATCTAAGATCTGCAAAAAAATATTTTGCCTTCAAATTCATACCGTGATCCTAGCAGGCATGGACTCGACTCATATGACTGGGTTTTCCATGAACAAGATTGTGGGCAGATAATGGGTGATCACTTTACATTTCTGTTCTGTTTCCTATTTATATTTATATTTTACTTCCTCAATTTAGTATTATGGTGAGGGAAAGACCTAATCAAAGATCTGCACAAAAATATTTTGCCTTCAAATTCATACCGTGATCGTAGCATGCATGGACTCGACTCCTATGACTGGGATTTCCATGAAAAAGATATTGGGCAGAAAATGGGTGATCACTGTACATTTCTCTTCTGTTTCCTATTTATATTTATATTTTACTACCTCAATTTAGCATTATGGACAGGGAAAGACCTAATCTAAGCTCTGCAAAAAAATATTTTGCCTTCAAATTCATACCGTGATCGTAGCAGGCATGGACTCGACTCATATGACTGGGTTTTCCATGAACAAGATTGTGGGAAGATAATGGGTGATCACTGTACATTTCTCTTCTGTTTCCTATTTATATTTCTATTTTACTTCATCAATTTAGCATTATGAACAGGGAAAGACCAAATCTAAGATCTGCAAAAAAATATTTTGCCTTCAAATTCATACCGTGATCGTAGCATTCATGGACTCAACTCATATGAGTGGGATTTCCATGAAAAAGATTGTGGGCAGAAAATGGGTGATCACTGTACATTTCTTTTCTGTTTCCTATTTATATTTCTATTTTAACTCCTCAATTTAGCATTATGGACAGGGAAAGACGTAATCTAAGCTCTGCAAAAAAATATTTTGCCATCAAATTCATACCGTGATCGTAGCATGCATGGACTCGACTCATATGACTGGGTTTTCCATGAAAAAGTTTGTGGTCACAAAATGGGTGATCAGTGTACATTTCTCTTCTGTTTCCTATTTATATTTCTATTTTACCTCCTCAATTTAGCATTAGAAACAGGGAAAGACCTAATCTAATATCTGCACAAAAATATTTTGCCTTCAAATTTATACCCTGATCGTAGCATTCATGGACTCAACTCGTATGACTGGGAATTCCATGAAAAAGATTGTGGCCAGAAAATGGGTGATCACTGTACATTTCTCTTCTTTTTCCTATTTATATTTCTATTTTACCGCCTCAATTTAGCATTATGGACAGGGAAAGACCTAATCTAAGATCTGCACAAAAATATTATGCCTTCAAATTCATACCGTGATCGTAGCATGCATGGACTCGACTCATATGACTGGGATTTCCATGAAAAAGATTGCGGGCAGAAAATGGGTGATCACTGTACATTTCTCTTCTGTTTCCTATTTATATTTATATTTTACCTCTTCAATTTAGCATTATGGACAGGGAAAGACCTAATGTAAAATCTGCACAAAAATATTTTGCCTTCAACTTCATACCGTGATCGTAGCATGCATGGACTCGACTCATATGACTGGGATTTCCATGAAAAAGATTGTGGGCCGAAAATGGGTGATCACTGTACATTTCTCTTCTGTTTCCTATTTATATTTCTATTTTACCTCCTCAATTTAGCATTATGGACAGTGAAAGTCCTAATCTAAAAACTTCACAAAAATATTTTACCTTCAAATTCATACCGTGATCGTAGCATGCATGGACTCGACTCATATGACTGGGATTTCCATGAAAAAGATTGTGGGCCGAAAATGGGTGATCACTGTACATTTCTCTTCTGTTTCCTATTAATATTTGTATTTTACCTCCTCAATTTAGCATTATGGACAGGAAAAAACCTAATCTAAGATCTGCACAAAAATATTTTGCCTTCAAATTCATACCGTGATCGTAGCATGCATGGACTCGACTCATATGACTGGGATTTCCATGAAAAAGTTTGTGGGCAGAAAATGGGTGATCACTGTACTTTTCTTTTCTGTTTCCTATTTATATTTATATTTTACCTCCTCAATTTAGCATTATGGAAAGGGAAAAACCTAATCTAAGATCTGCACAAAAATATTTAGCCTTCAAATTCATACCGTGACCGTAGCATGCATGGACTCGACCCATATGACTGGAATTTCCATGAAAAAGATTGTGGGTAGAAAATGGGTGATCACTGTACATTTCTCTTCTGTTTCCTATTTATATTTATATTTTACCTCCTCAATTTAGCATTATGGACAGGGAAAAACCTAATCTTATTTCTGCACAAACATATTTTGCTTTCAAATTCATACCGTGATCATGGCATGCATGGACTCGACTCATATGACTGGGATTTCCATGACAAAGATTGTCGGCCGAAAATGGGTGATCACTGTACATTTCCCTTCTGTTTCCTATTTATATTTGTATTTTACCTCCTCAATTGGGCATTATGGACAGAGAAATTGCTAATGTAAGCTCTGCACAAAAATATTTTGCCTTCAAATTCATACCGTGATCGTAGCATTTATGGACTCGACTCATATGACTGGGATTTCCATGAAAATATTGTGGGCTGAAAATGGGTGATCACTGTATATTTCCCTTCTGTTTCCTATTTATATTTATATTTTACTTCCTCAATTTAGCATTATGGACAGGGAAAAACCTAATCTGAGATCTGCACAAAAATATTTTGCCTTCCAATTCATACCGTGATCGTAGCATGCATGGACTCGACTCATATGACTGGGATTTCAATAAAAAAGATTGTGGGCCGAATATGGGTGATCACTGTACATTTCTCTTCTGTTTCCTATTTATATTTATATTTTACTTCCTCAATTTAGCATTATGGACAGTGAAAGACATAATCTGAAATCTTCACAAAAATATTTTGCCTTCAAATTCATACCGTGATAGTAGCATGCATGGAGTCGACTCATATGACTGGGATTTCCATGAAAAAGATTGTGGGCGGAAAATGGGTGATCACTGTACATTTCTCTTCTGTTTCCTATTTATATTTATATTTTACCTCCTCAATTTAGCATTATGGACAGGGAAAGACCTCATCTAAAATCTGCACAAAAATATTTTGCCTTCAAATTCATACCGTGATCGTAGCATGCATGGACTCGACTCATATGACTGGGATTTCCATGAAAAAGATTGTGGGCCGAAAATGGGAGATAACTGTACATTTCTCTTCTGTTTCCTATTTATATTTATATTTTACCTCCTCAATTTAGCATTATGGACTGGCAAAGTCCAAATCTAAGATCTGCACAAAAATATTTTGCCATCAAATTCATACTGTGACCGTAGCATGCATGGACTCGACTCATAAGACTGGGATTTCCATGAAAATATTGTGGGCCGAAAATGGGAGATCGCTGTACATTTCTCTACTGTTTCCTATTTATATTTATATTTTACCTCCTCAATTTAGCATTATGGACAGGAAAGACCTAATCTAAAATCTGCACAAAAATATTTTGCCTTCAAATTCATACCGTGATCGTAGCATGCATGGACTCGTCTCATATGACTGGGATTTTCATGAAAAAGATTGTGGGCCGAAAATTGGTCATCACTGTACATTTCTCTTTTGTTTCCTATTTATATTTATATTTTACCTCCTCAATTTAGCATTATGCACAGTGAAAGACCTAATCTAATATTTGCACAAAAATATTTTACCTTCAAATTCATACCGTGATCGTAGCATGCATGGACTCGACTCATATGACTGGGATTTCCATGAAAAAGATTGTGGGCCGAAAATGGGTGATCATGTACATTTCTCTTCTGTTTCCTATTTATATTTCTATTTTACCTCCTCAATTTAGGATTATGGACAGAGAAAGACCTAATCTAAGATCTGCACAAAAATATTTTGCCTTCAAATTCATACCGTGATCGTAGCATGCATGGACTCGACTCATATGACTGGGATTTCCATGAAAATGATTGTGGACCAAAAATGGGTGATCACTGTATATTTTTCTTCTGTTTCCTATTTATATTTCTATTTTACCTCCTCGATTTAGCATTATGGACAGGGAAAGACCTAATCTAAGATCTACACAAAAATATTTTGCCTTCAAATTCATACCGTGAACGTAGCATGCATGGACTCGACTCATATGACTGGGATTTCCATGAAAATATTGTGGGCCGAAAATGGGTGATCACTGTACATTTCTCTTCTGTTTCCTATTTATATTTATATTATACCTCCTCAATTTAGCATTATGGACAGGGAAAGACCTAATCTAAAATCTGCACAAAAATATTTTGCCTTCAAATTCATACCGTGATCGTAGCATGCATGGACTCGACTCATATGACTGGGATTTCCATGAAAAAGATTGTGGGCCGAAAATGGGTGATCACTGTACATTTCTTTTCTGTTTCCTATTTATATTTATATTATAGCTCCTCAATTTAGCATTAAGGACAGGGAAAGTCCTAATCTCAAATCTTCACAAATTATTTTGCTTTCAAATTCATACCGTGATCGTAGCATGCATGGACTCGAGTCATATGACTGGGATTTCCATTAAAAAGATTGTGGGCCGAAAATGGGTGATCAATGTACATTTCTGTTCTGTTTCTTATTCATATTTATATTTTAACTCCTCAATTTAGCATTATGGACAGGGAAAGACCTAATCTATAATCTGCACAAAAATATTTTGCCTTCAAATTTTTAACGTGAACGTAGCTTGCATGGACTTGACTCATATGACTGGGATTTCCATGAAAAAGATTGTGGGCCGAAAATGGGTGATCACTGTACATTTCTCTTCTGTTTCCTATTTATATTTCTATTTTACCTCCTCAATTTAGCATTATGGCCAGGGAAAGACCTAATCTAAGCTCTGCACAAAAATATTTTGCCTTCAAATTCATACCGTGATCGTAGCATGCATGGACTCGACTCATATGATTGGGATTTCCATGAAAAAGATTGTGGGCCAAAAATGGGTGGTCACTGTACATTTCTCTTCTGTTTCCTATTTATATTTCTATTTTACCTCCTCAATTTAGCATTATGGACAGGGAAAGACCTGTGTAAGCTCTGTACAAAAATATTTTGCCTTCAAATTCATACCGCGATCGTAGCATGCATGGACTCGACTCATATGACTGGGATTTCCATGAAAAAGTTTATCAGCCGAAAATGGGTGATCACTGTACATTTCTCTTCTGTTTCCTATTTATATTTCTTTTTTACCTCCTCAATTTAGCATTATGGACAGGGAAAAACCTAATCTAAGATCTGCACAAAAATATTTTGACTTCAAATTCATACCGTGATCGTAGCATGCATGGACTGGACTCATATGACTGGGATTTCCATGAAAAAGATTTTCGGAAGAAAATGGGTGATCACTGTACATTTCTCTGCTGTTTCCTATTTATATTTCTATTTTACCTCCTCAATTTAGCATTATTGACAATGAAAGACCTAATCTAAGATCTGCACAAAAATATTTTGCATTCAAATTCAGACCGTGATCATAGCTTGCATGGACTCGACTCATATGACTGGGATTTCCATGAAAAAGATTGAGGGCGGAAAATGCGTGATCTCTTTACATTTCTCTTCTGTTTCTTATTTATATTTATATTTTACTTCCTCAATTTAGCATTATGGACAGGGAAAGACCTAATCTAAAATCTGCACAAAAATATTTTGCCTTCAAATTCATACCGTGAACGTAGCATGCATGGACTCGACTCATATGACTGGGATTTCCATGAAAATATTGTGGGCCGAAAATGGGTGATCACTGTACATTTCTCTTCTGTTTCCTATTTATATTTCTATTTTACCTCCTCAATTTAGCATTATGGACAGGGAAAGACCTAATCTAAAATCTGCACAAAAATATTTTGCCTTCAAATTCATACCGTGATCGTAGCATGCATGGACTCGACTCATATGACTGGGATTTCCACGAAAAAGATTGTGGGCAGAAAATGGGTGATCACTGTACATTTCTCTTCTGTTTCCTATTTATATTTCTATTTTACCTCCTCAATTTAGCATTATGGACAGTGAAAGACCTAATCTAAGATCTGCACAAAAATATTTTGCCTTCAAATTCATACCGTGATCATAGCTGGCATGGACTCGACTCATATGACTGGGATTTCCATGAAAAAGATTGTGGGCCTAAAATGGCAGATCACTGTACATTTCTCTTCTGTTTCCTATTTATATTTCTATTTTACCTCCTCAATTTAGCATTATGGACAGGGAAAGAACTAAACTAAAATCTGCACACAAATATTTTGCCTTCAAATTCATACCGTGATCGTAGCATGCATGGACTCGACACATATGACTGGGATTTCCATGAAAAATATTGTGGGCAGAAAATGGGTGATCAGTGGACATTTCTCTCCTGTTTCCTATTTATATTTATATTTTACCTCCTCAATTTAGCATTATGGACAGGGAAAGACCTAATCTAAAATCTGCACAAAAATATTTTGCCTTCAAATTCATACCGTGATCGTAGCATGCATGGACTCGACTCATATGACTGGGATTTCCGGGAAAAAGATTGTGGGCCGAAAATGCGTGATCACTGTATATTTCTCTTTTCTTTCCTATTTATATTTCTATTTGACCTCCTCCATTTAGCATTATGGACAGGGAAAGACCTAATCTAAAATCTGCACAAAAATATTTTGCCTTCAAATTCATACCGTGATTTTAGCATGCATGGACTCGACTCATATGACTGGGATTTCCATTAAAAAGATTGTGGGCCGAAAATGGGTGATCACTGTACATTTCTCTTCTCTTTCTTATTTATATTTCTATTTTAACTCCTCAATTTAGCATTATGAACAGGGAAAGCCCTAATCTAAAATCTGCACAAAAATATTTTGCCTTCAAATTCATACCGTGATCGTAGCATGCATGGACTCGACTCATATGACTGGGATTTCCATGAAAAAGATTGAGGGCCGAAAATGGGTGATCACTGTACATTTCTCTTCTGTTTCCTATTTATATTTATATTTTACCTCCTCAATTTATCATTATGGACAGGGAAAGACCTAATCTAAGATCTGCACAAAAATATTTTGCCTTCAAATTCATACCGTGATCATAGCTTGCATGGTCTCGACACATATGACTGGGATTTCCATGAAAAAGATTGTGGGCAGAAAATGGGTGATCACTGTACATTTCTCTTCTGTTATCTATTTATATTTCTATTTTACCTCCTCAATTTAGCATTATGGACAGGGAAAGACCTAATCTAAAATCTGCACGAAAATAATTTGCCTTCAAATTCATACCGTGATCGTAGCATGCATTTACTCGACTCATATGACTGGGATTTCCATGAAAAAGATTGTGGGCCGAAAATGGGTGATCACTGTACATTTCTCTTCTGTTTCCTATTTATAAATATATTTTACCTCCTCAATTTAGTATTATGGCCAGGGAAAGACCTAATCTAAATTCTGCACAAAAATATTTTGCCTTGAAATTCATACCGTGATCGTAGCATGCATGGACTCGACTCATATGACTGGGATTTCCATGAAAAAGATTGTGGGCAGAAAATGGGTGATCACTGTACATTTCTCTTCTGTTTCCTATTTATATTTATATTTTACCTCCTCAATTTAGCATTATGGCCAGGGAAAGACCTAATCTAAGCTCTGCACAAAAATATTTTCCCTTCAAATTCATACCGTGATCGTAGTATGCATGGACTCGACGAATATGACTGGGATTTCCATGAAAAAGATTGTGGGCCGAAAATATCTGATCACTGTACATTTCTCTTCTGTTTCCTATTTATATTTATATTATACCTCCTCAATTTAGCATTATGGACAGGGAAAGACCTAATCTAAGATCTGCACAAAAATATTTTGCCTTCAAATTCATACCGTGATCGTAGCATGCATGGACTCGACTCATATGACTGGGATTTCCATGAAAAAATTGTGGGCACAAAATGGGTGATCACTGTACATTTCTCTTCTGTTTCCTATTTGTATTTCTATTTTACCTCCTCAATTTAGCATTATGGACAGGGAAAGACCTAATCTAAGATCAGCTTAAAAATATTTTGCCTTCAAATTCATACCATGATCGTAGCATGCATGGACTCGACTCATATGACTGGGATTTCCATGAAAAAGATTGTGGGCACAAAATGGGTGATCACTGTATATTTCTTTTCTCTTTCCTATTTATATTTATATTTTACTTCCTCAATTTAGCATTATGGACAGGGAAAGACCTAATCTTACATCTGCAAAAAAATATTTTGCATTCAAATTCATACCGTGATCGTAGCATGCATGGACTCGACTCATATGACTGGGATTTCCATGAAAAAATTGTGGGCCGAAAATGGGTGATCAGTGTACATTTCTCGTCTGTTTCCTATTTATATCTCTATTTTACCTCCTCAATTTAGCATTATGGACAGTGAAAGACCTAATCTAAGATCTGCAAAAAAAATATTTTGCCTTCAAATTCATACCGTGATCGTAACATGCATTGACTCAACTCATATGACTGGGATTTCCATGAAAATGTGGGCAGAAAATGGGTGATCACTGTACATTTCTCTTCTGTTTCCTATTACTAATTCTATTTTACTTCCGTAATTTAGCATTATGGACAGGGAAAGACCAAATCTAAGATCTGCAAAAAAATATTTTGCCTTCAAATTCATACTGTGATCGTAGCATACATGGACTCGACTCATATGACTGGGATTTCCATGAAAAAGATTGTGAGCAGAAAATGGGTGATCACTGTACATTTCTCTTCTGTTTCCTATTTATATTTGTATTTTACCTCCTCAATTTAGCATTACAGACAGGGAAATATCTAATCTAAGATCTGCACAAAAATATTTTGCCTTCAAATTCATACCGTGATCGTAGCGTGCATTGAGTTGAATCATATGACTGGGATTTCCATGAAAAAGATTGTGGGGAGAAAATGGGTGATCACTGTACATTTCTCTTCTGTTTCCTATTTATATTTCTATTTTACCTCCTCAATTTAGCATTATGGACAGGCAAAGACCTAATCTAAGATCTGTAAAAAATATTTTGCCGTCAAATTCATACCGTGATCGTAGCATGCAAGGACTCGACTCATATGACTGGGATTTCCATGAAAAAGATTGTCGGCACAAAATTGGTATTCACTGTACATTTCTCTTCTGTTCCCGATTACTATTTCTATTTTACTTCCTCAATTTAGCATTATGGACAGGGAAAGACCTAACATCTGCAAAAAAATATTTTGCCTTCAAATTCATACCATGATCGTAGCATGCATGGACACGACTCATATGAGTGGGATTTCCATGAAAAAGATTGTGGGCCTAATATGGGTGATCACTGTACATTTCTCTTGTTTCCTATTTACATTTCTATTTTACCTCCACAATTTAGCATTATGGACAATGAAAGACATAATCTAAGATCTGCACAAAAATATTTTGCTTTCAAATTCATACCATGATTGTAGCATGCATGGACTCGACTCATATGACTGGGATTTCCATGAAAAAGATTGTGGGCACAAAATGGGTGATCACTGTACATTTCTCTTCTGTTTCCTATTTATATTTGTATATTACCTTCTCAATTTAGCATTATGGAGAGGGAAAGAACTAATCTAAGATCTGCACAAAAATATTTTGCCTTCAAATTCATACCGTGATCGTAGCATGCATGGACTCGACTCATATGACTGGGATTTCCATGAAAAAGATTGTGGGCCTAAAATGGGTGATCACTGTACATTTCTCTTCTGTTTCCTATTTACATTTCTATTTTACCTCCTCAATTTAGCATTATGGACAGGGAAAGACCTAATCTAAGAGCTGCACAAAAATAATTTGCCTTCAAATTCATACCGTGATCGTAGCATGCATGGACTCGACTTATATGACTGGGATTTGCATGAAAAACATTGTGGGCACAAAATGGGTGATCACTGTACATTTCTCTTCTGTTTCCTATTACTATTTCTATTTTACCTCCTCAATTTATCATTATGGACAGGGAAAGACTTAATCTAAGATCTGCAAAAAAATATTTTGCCTTCAAATTCATACCGTGAAGGTAGCATGCATTGAGTTGATTCATATGACTGGGATTTCCATGAAAAAGATTGAGGGGAGAAAATGGGTGATCACTGTACATTTCTCTTCTGTTTCCTATTTATATTTATATTTTACCTCCTCAATTTAGCATTTTGGACAGGCAAAGACCTAATCTAAGATCTGCAAAAAAATATTTTGCCGTCAAATTCATACCGTGATCGTAGCATGCAAGGACTCGACTCATATGACTGGGATTTCCATGAAAAAGATTGTCGGCACAAAATGGGTATTCACTGTACATTTCTCTTCTGTTCCCCATTACTATTTCTATTTTACTTCCTCAATTTAGCATTATGGACAGGGAAAGACCTAATCTAAGATCTGCAAAAACATATTTTGCCTTCAAATTCATACCGTGATCGTAGCATGCATGGACACGACTCATACAACTGGGATTTCCATGAAAAAGATTGTGGGCCGAAAATGGGTGATCACTGTACAGTTTTCTTCTGTTTTCTATTTATATTTATATTTTACTTCCTCAATTTAGCATTATGGACTGGGAAAGACCTAATCTAAGATATGCAAAAAAATATTTTGCCTTCAAATTCATACCGTGATCGTAGCATGCATGGACTCGACTCATATGACTGGGATTTCCATGAAAAAGATTGTGGGCCGAAAATGGGTGATCACTGAACATTTCTCTTCTGGTTTCTATTTATATTTGTATTTTACCTCCTCAATTTAGCATTACGGACAGGGAAAGACCTAATCTAAAATCTGCAAAAAAATATTTTGCCGTCAAATTCATACCGTGATCGTAGCATGCATTGAGTTGATTCATATGACTGGGATTTCCATGAAAAAGATTGTGGGGAGAAAATGTGTGATCACTGTACATTTCTCTTCTGTTTCCTATTTATATTTCTATTTTACCTCCTCAATTTTTCATTATGGACAGGGAAAGACCTAATCTAAGATCTGCAAAAAAATATTTTGCCGTCAAATTCATACCGTGATCTTAGCATGCAACGACTCGACTCATATGACTGGGATTTCCATGAAAAAGATTTTCGGCACAAAATGAGTATTCACTGTACATTTCTCTTCTGTTCCCCATTACTATTTCTATTTTACTTCCTCAATTTAGCATTATGGACAGGGAAAGACCTAATCTAACATCTGCAAAAAAATATTTTGCCTTCAAATTCATATCGTGATCGTAGCATACATGGACTCGACTCATATGACTGGGATTTCCATGAAAAAGATTTTCGGCACAAAATGGGTGATCACTGTACATTTCTCTTCTGTTTCCTATTTATATTTCTATTTTACCTCCTCAATTTAGCATTATGGACAGGGAAAGACCTAATCTAAAATCTGCACAAAAATATTTTGCCTTCAAATTCATACCGTGATCGTAGCATGCATGGACTCGACTCATATGACTGGGATTTCCATGAAAAAGATTGTGGGCAGAAATTGGGTGATCACTGTACATTTCTCTTCAGTTTCCTATTTATATTTCTATTTTACCTCCTCAATTTAGCATTATGGACAGGGAAAGACCTAATCTAAGATCTGCAAAAAAATATTTTGCCGTCAAATTCATACCGTGATCGTAGCATGCATTGACTCGACTCATATGACTGCGATTTCCATAAAAAAGTTTGTGGGCACAAAATGGGTGATCACTGTACATTTCTCTTCTGTTTCCTATTTATATTTATATTTTACTTCCTGAATTTAGCATTATGGACAGGGAAAGACCTAATCTATGATCTGCAAAAAAATATTTTGCCGTCAAATTCATACCGTGATCGTAGCATGCATTGACTCGACGCATATGACTGGGATTTCCATGAAAAAGATTGTGGGCAGAAAATGGGTGATCACTGTACATTTCTCTTCTGTTTCCCATTACTATTTCTATTTTACTTCCTGAATTTAGCATTATGGAGAGGGAAAGACCTAATCTAATATCTGCAAAAAAATGTTTTGCCTTCAAATTCATACCGTGATCGTAGCATTGATGGAATCGACTCATATGACTGGGATTTCCATGAAAAAGATTGTGGGCAGAAAATGGGTGATCACTGTACATTTCTCTGTTGTTTCACATTACTATTTCTATTTTACTTCCTCAATTTAGCATTATGGACTGGGAAAGACCTAATCTAAGATCTGCAAAAAAATATTTTGCCTTCAAATTCACACCGTGATCGTAGCATTGATGGAATCGACTCATATGACTGGGATTTCCATGAAAAAGATTGTCGGCAGAAAATGGGTGATCACTGTACATTTCTCTTCTGTTTTCCATTACTATTTCTATTTTACTTCCTCAATTTAGCATTATGGACTGGGAAAGACCTAATCTAAGATCTGCAAAAAAATATTTTGCCGTCAAATTCATACCGTGATCGTAGCATGCATGGACTTGACTCATATGACTGGGATTTCCATGAAAAAGTTTGTGGGCAGAAAATGGGTGATCACTGTACATTTCTCTTCTGTTTCCCATTACTATTTCTATTTTACTTCCCCAATTTAGCATTATGGAGAGGGAAAGACCTAATCTAATATCTGCAAAAAAATATTTTGCCTTCAAATTCATACCGTGATCTTAGCATGCATGGACTCGACTCATATGACTGGGTTTTCCATGAAAAAGATTGTGGGCACAAATGGGTGATCACTGTACATTTCTCTTCTGTTTCCCATTACTATTTCTATTTTACTTCCTCAATTTAGCATTATGGACAGGGAAAGACCTAATCTAAGATCTACAAAAAAATATTTTGCCTTCAAATTCATACCGTGATGGTAGCATGCATGGACTCGACTCATATGATTGGGATTTCCATGAAAAAGTTTGTGGGCACAAAATGGGTGATCACTGTACATTTCTCTTCTGTTTCCCATTACTATTTCTATTTTACTTCCTCAATTTAGCATTATCGAGAGGAAAAGACCTAATCTAATATCTGCAAAAAAATATTTTGCCTTCAAATTCATACCGTGATCGTAGCATGCATGGACTCGACTGATATGACTGGGATTTCCATGAAAAAGGTTGTGGGAACAAAATGGGTGATCACTGTACATTTCTCTTCTGTTTCCCATTACTATTTCTATTTTACTTCCTCAATTTAGCATTATGGAGAGGGAAAGAACTAATCTAATATCTGCAGAAAAATATTTAGCCTACAAATTGATACCGTGATTGTAGCATGCATGGACTCGACTCATATGACTGGGATTTCCATGAAAAAGATTGTGGGCACAAAATGGGTGAGAAGTGTACATTTCTCTTCTGTTTCCCATTACTATTTCTATTTTACTTCCTCAATTTAGCATTATGGAGAGGGAAAGACCTAATCTAAGATCTGCAAAAAAATATTTTGCATTCAAATTCATACCGTGATTGTAGCATGCATGGACTCGA
This sequence comes from Acanthosepion lycidas, assembly GCA_963932145.1. NCBI lineage: Eukaryota > Metazoa > Mollusca > Cephalopoda > Sepiida > Sepiidae > Acanthosepion > Acanthosepion lycidas. The sequence goes on along the minus strand of OZ010589.1, from coordinate 1,781,031 downwards.
CTCATATGAATGGGATTTCCATGAAAAAGATTGTGGGCAGAAAATGGGTGATTACTGTACATTTCTCTTCTCTTTCCTATTTATATTTATATTTTACTTCCTTCATTTAGCATTATGGACAGGGAAAGACCTAATCAAAGCTCTGCAAAAAAATATTTTGCCTTCAAATTCATACCGTGAACGTAGCATGCATGGATCGACACATATGACTGGGATTTCCATGAAAAAGATTGTGGGCCGAAAATGGGTGATCACTGTACATTTTTCTTCTGTTTCCTATTCATATTTATATTTTACCTCCTCAATTTAGCATTATGGCCAGGGAAAGACGTAATGTAAGCTCTGTACAAAAATATTTTGCCTTCAAATTCATACCGTGATCGTAGCATGCATGGACTCGACTCATATGACTGGGATTTCCATGAAAAAGATTGTGGGCCGAAAATGGGTGATCACTGTACATTTCTCTTTTGTTTCCTATTTATATTTCTTTTTTACCTCCTCAATTTAGCATTATGGCCAGGGAAAGACCTAATCTAATATCTGCACAAAAATATTTTGCCTTCAAATTCATACCGTGATCGTAGCATGCATGGACTCGACTCATATGACTGGGATTTCCATGAAAAAGATTGTGGGCCGAAAATGGGTGTTCACCGTACATTTCTGTTCTGTTTACTATTTATATTTATATTGTACCAACTCAATTTAGCATTATGGACAGGGAAAGACCTAATCTAAGATCTGCAAAAAAATATTTTCCCTTAAAATTCATACCGTGATCGTAGCATGCATGGACTCGACTCATATGACTGGGATTTCCATGAAAAAGATTGTGGGCTGAAAATGGGTGATCACTGTACATTTCTCTTCTCTTTCCTATTTATATTTCTATTTTACCTCCTCAATTTAACATTATGGACAGGGAAAGACTTAATCTAAAATCTGCACAAAAATATTTTGCCTTTAAATTCATACCGTGATCGTAGCATGCATGGACTCGACTCATATGACTGGGATTTCCATGAAAAAGATAGTGGGCCGAAAATGGGTGATCACTGTACATTTCTCTTCTGTTTCCTATTTATATTTTACCTCCTCAATTTAGCATTATGGACAGGGAAAGACATAATCGAAAATCTGCACAAAAATATTTTGCCTTCAAATTCCTACCGCGATCGTAGCATGCATTGACTCGACTCATATGACTGGGATTTCCATGAAAAAGATTGTGGGCGGAAAATGGGTGATCACAGTACATTTCTCTTCTGTTTCCTATTTATATTTCTATTTTACCTCCTGAATTTAGAATTATGGACAGGGAAATACCTATTCTAAAATCTGCACAAAAATATTTTGGATTCGAATTCATACCGTGATCGTAGCATGCATGGACTCGACTCATATGACTGGGATTTCCATGAAAAAGATTGTGGGCTGAAAATGGGTGATCACTGAACATTTCTCTTCTGTTTCCTATTTATATTTCTATTTTACCTCCTCAATTTAGCATTATGGACAGGGAAAGACCTAATCTAAAATCTGCACAAAAATATTTTACCTTCAAATTCATACCGAGATCGTAGCATGCATGGACTCGACTCATATGACTGGGATTTCCATGAAAAAGATTGTGCGCCGAAAATGGGTGATCACTATTCATTTCTCTTCTGTTTCCTATTTATATTTATATTTTACTTCCTTCATTTAGCATTATAGATAGGGAAAGACCTAATCTAAGCTCTGCACAAAAATATTTTGCCTTCAAATACATACCGTGATCGTAGCATGCATGGACTCGACTCATATGACTGGGATTTCCAAGAAAAAGATTGTGGGCCGGAAATGGGTGATCACTGTAATTTCTCTTCTGTTTCCTATTTACATTTCTATTTTACCTCCTCAATTTAGCATTATGTACAGTGAAAGACCTAATCTAAGCTCTGCACAAAAATATTTTGCCTTCAAATTCATACCGTGATCGTAGCATGCATAGACTCGACTCATATGACTGGGTTTTCCATGAAAAAGATTGTGGGCCGAAAATGGGTGATCACTGTTCATTTCTCTTCTGTTTCCTATTTATATTTCTATTTGACTTCATTCATTTAGCATTATGGACAGGGAAAGACCTAATCTAAACTCTGCACAAAAATATTTTGCCTTCAAATTCAAACCGTGATCGTAGCATGCATGGACTCGACTCATATGACTGGGATTTCCATGAAAAAGATTGTGGGCCGGAAATGGGTGAACACTGTACATTTCTCTTCTGTTTCCTATTTACATTTCTATTTTACCTCCTCAATTTAGCATTATGGACAGTGAAAGACCTAATCTAAAATCTTCACAAAAATATTTTGCTTTCAAATTCATACCGTGATCGTAGCATGCATGGACTCGACTCATATGACTGGGATTTCCATGAAAAAGATTGTAGGCCGAAAATGGGTGATCACTGTACATTTCTCTCCTGTTTCCTATTTATAATTATATTTTACCTACTCAGTTTAGCATTATGGACAAGGAAAGTCCTAATCTAAAATCTTCACAAAAATATTTTGCTTTCAAATTCATACCGTGATCGTAGCATGCATGGACTCGACTCATGTGACTGGGATTTCCATGAAAAAGATTGTAGGCCGAAAATTGGTCATCACTGTACATTTCTCTCCTGTTTCATACTTATAATTATATTTTACCTCCTCAATTTAGCATTATAGAGAGGGAAAGACCTAATTTAAAATCTGCACAAAAATATTTTGCTTTCAAATTCATACTGTGATCGTAGCATGCATGCACTCGACTCATATGACTGGGATTTCCATGAAAAAGATTGTGGGCCGAAAATGGGTGATCTCTGTACATTATTCTTCTCTTTCCTATTTATATTTCTATTTTACCTCCTCAATTTAGCATTATGGACAGGGAAAGATCTAATCTAAAATCTGCACAAAAATATTTTGCTTTCAAATTCATACCGTGTTCGTAGCATGCATGACTCGAATCATATGACTGGGATTTCCAGGAAAAAGATTGTGGGCCGAAAATGGGTGATCACTGTATTTTTCTCTTCTGTTTCCTATTTATATTTCTATTTTACCTCCTCAATTTAGCATTATGGACAGGGAAAGACCTAATCTAAGCTCTGCACAAAAATATTTTGCCTTCAAATTCATACCGTGATCGTAGCATGCATAGACTCGACTCATATGACTGGGTTTTCCATGAAAAAGATTGTGGGCCGAAAATGGGTGATCACTGTTCATTTCTCTTCTGTTTCCTATTTATATTTCTATTTGACTTCATTCATTTAGCATTATGGACAGGGAAAGACCTAATCTAATCTCTGCACAAAAATATTTTGCCTTCAAATTCATAACGTGATCGCAGCATGCATGGACTCGACTCATATGACTGGGATTTCCATGAAAATATTGTGGGCCGAAAATGGGTGATCACTGTACATTTCTCTTCTGTTTCCTATTTATATTTCTATTTTACTTCATTCATTTAGCATTATGGACAGGGAAAGTCCTAATCTAAGCTCTGCACAAAAATATTTTGCCTTCAAATTCATACCGTGATCGTAGCATGCATGGACTCGACTCATATGACTGGGATTTCCATGAAAAAGATTGTGGGCCGAAAATGGGTGATCACTGTACATTTCTCTTCTGTTTCCTATTTATATTTCTATTTTACCTCCTCAATTTAGCATTATGGACAGGGAAAGACCTAATCTAAGATCTGCACAAAAATATTTTGCTTTCAAATTCATACCGTGATCGTAGCATGCATGGACTCAAATTCATATGACTGGGATTTCCATGAAAAAGATTGTGGGCCGAAAATGGGTGATCACTGTACATTTCTCTTCTGATTCCTATTTATATTTCTATTTTACCTCCTCAATTTAGCATTATAGAGAGGGAAAGACCTAATTTAAAATCTGCACAAAAATATTTTGCTTTCAAATTCATACTGTGATCGTAGCATGCATGCACTCGACTCATATGACTGGGATTTCCATGAAAAAGATTGTGGGCCGAAAATGGGTGATCTCTGTACATTATTCTTCTCTTTCCTATTTATATTTCTATTTTACCTCCTCAATTTAGCATTATGGACAGGGAAAGACATAATCTAATATCTGCACAAAAATATTTTGCTTTCAAATTCATACCGTGATCGTAGCATGCATTCAATCGACTCATATGACTGGGATTTCCATGAAAAAGATTGTGGGCCGAAAATGGGTGATCACTGTACATTTCTCTTCTGTTTCCTATTTATATTTATATTTTACCTCCTCAATTTAGCATTATGGACAGGGAAAGACCTAATCTAAAATCTGAACAAAAATATATTGCCTTCAAATTCATACCGAGATCGTAGCATGCATGGACTCGACTCATATGACTGGGATTTCCATGAAAAAGATTGTGGGCCGAAAATGGGTGATCACTGTACATTTCTCTACTGTTTCCTATTTATATTAAGATTTTACCTCCTCAATTTAGCATTATGGCCAGGGAAAGACCTAATCTAAGCTCTGCACAAAAATATTTTGCCTTCAAATTCATACCGTGATTGTAGCATGCATGGACTCGACTCATATGACTGGGATTTCCATGAAAAAGATTGTGGGCCGAAAATGGGGGATCACTGTATATTTCTCTTCTGTTTCGTATTCATATTTCTATTTTACCTCCTCAATTTAGAATTATGGACAGGGAAAGATCAAATCTAAGATCTGCACAAAAATATTTTGCTGTCAAATTCATACCGTGATCGTAGCATGCATGGACTCCACTCATATGATTGGGATTTCCATGAAAAAGATTGTTGGCCGAAAATGGGTGATCACTGTACATTTCTCTTCTGTTTCCTATTTATATTTATATTTTACCAACTCAATTTAGCATTATGGACAGGGAAAGACCTAATCTAAGATCTGCAAAAAAATATTTTCCCTTCAAATTCATACCATGATCGTAGCATGCATGGACTCGACTCATATGACTGGGATTTCCATGAAAAAGATTGTGGGCCGAAAATGGGTGATCACTGTACATTTCTCTTCTGTTTCCTATTTATATTTATATTTTATATGATCAATTTAGCATTATGGACAGGGAAAGACCTAATCTAAGATCTGCACAAAAACATTTTGCCTTCAAATTCATACCGTGATCGTAGCATGCATGGACTCGACTCATATGACTGGGATTTCCATGAAAATGATTGTGGGCCGAAAATGGGTGATCACTGTACATTCTCTTCTGTTTACTATTTATATTTCTATTTTACCTCCTCAATTTAGCATTATGGACATGGAAAGACCTAATCTAAAATCTGCACAAAAATATTTTGCCTTCAAATTCATACCGTGATCGTAGCATGCATGGACTCGACCCATATGACTGGGATTTCCATGGAAAAGTTTGTGGGCCGAAAATGGGTGATCACTGTAAATTTCTCTTCTGTTTCCTATTTATATTTCTTTTTTACCTCCTCAATTTAGCATTATGGCCAGGGAAAGACCTAATCTAAGCTCTGCACAAAAATATTTTGCCTTCAAATTCATACCGTGAACGTAGCATGCATGGACTCGACTCATATGACTGGGATTTCCATGAAAAAGATTGTGGGCCGAAAATGGGTGATCACTGTACATTTCTCTTCTGTTTCCTATTTATATTTCTATTTTCCCTCCTCAATTTAGCATTATCGATAGGGAAAGACCTAATCTAAGCTCTGCACAAAAATATTTTGCCGTCAAATTCATACCGTGATCGTAGCATGCATGGACTCGATTCATATGACTGGGATTTCCATGAAAAAGATTGTGGGCCGAAAATGGGTGATCACTGTACATTTCTCTTCTGTTTCCTATTTATATTTCTATTTTACCACCTCAATTTAGCATTATGGACAGGGAAAGACCTAATCTAAGATCTGCACAAAAATATTTTGCCTTCAAATTCATACCGTGATCGTAGCATGCATGGACTCGACTCATATGACTGGGATTTCCATGAAAAAGATTGTGGGCAGAAAATGGGTGATCACTGTACATTTCTCTTCTGTTTACTATTTATATTTATATTTTACCTCCTCAATTTAGCATTATGGACAGGGAATGACCTAATCTAAAATCTGCACAAAAATACTTTGCCTTCAAATTCATACCGTGATCGTAGCATGCATGGACTCGACTCATATGACTGGGATTTCCATGAAAAAGATTGTGGGCCGAAAATGGGTGATCACTGTACATTTCGCTACTGTTTCCTATTTATATTTATATTTTACCTCCTCAATTTAGCATTATGGCCAGTGAAAGACCTAATCTAAGCTCTGCACAAAAATATTTTGCCTTCAAATTCATACCGTGATCGTAGCATGCATGGACTCGACTCATATGACTGGGATTTCCATGAAAAAGATTGTGGGCAGAAAATGAGTGATCACTGTACATTTCTCTTCTGTTTCCTATTTATATTTATATTTGGCTTCCTCAATTTAGCATTATGGACAGGGAAAGACATAATCTAAACACTGCAAAAAAATATTTTGCCTTCAAATTCATACCGTGATCGTAGCATCCATGGACTTGACTCATATGACTGGGATTTCCATGAAAAAGATTGTGGGCAGAAAATGGGTGATCACTGTACATTTCTCTTCTGTTTCCTATTTATATTTATATTTTACTTCCTCAATTTAGCATTATGGACAGGGAAAGACCTAATCTAAGATCTGCAAAAAAATATTTTGCCTTCAAATTCATACCGTGATCGTAGCATGCATGGACTCGACTCATATGACTGGGATTTCCATGAAAAAGATTGTGGGCAGAAAATGGGTGATCACTGTACATTTCTCTTCTGTTTCCTATTTAAATTTTACTTCCTTAATTAAGCATTATGGACAGGGAAAGACCTAATCTAAGATCTGCAAAAAAATATTTTGCCTTCAAATTCATACCGTAATCGTAGCATGCATGGACTCGACTCATATGACTGGGATTTCCATGAAAAAGATTGTGGGCAGAAAATGGGTGATCACTGTACATTTCTCTTCTGTTTCCTATTTATATTCATATTATACCTCCTCAATTTAGCATTATGGACAGGGAAAGACCTAATCTAAGATCTTCAAAAAAAAAAAATTGCCTTCAAATTCATAACGTGATCGCAGCATGCATGGACTCGACTCATATGACTGGGATTTCCATGAAAAAGATTGTGGGCATAAAATGGGTGATCACTGTACATTTCTCTTCTGTTTCCCATTTATATTTATATTTTACTTCCTTAATTTAGCATTATGGACAGGGAAAGACCTAATCTAAAATCTGCAAAAAAATAATTTGCCTTCAAATTCATACCGTGATCGTAGCATGCATGGACTCGACTCATATGACTGGGATTTCCATGAAAAAGATTGTGGGCAGAAAATTGGTGATTACTGTACATTTCTCTTCTGTTTCCTGTTTATATTTCTATTTTACTTCCTTCATTATCATTATGGACAGGGAAAGACATAATCTAAGATCTGCAAAAAAATTTTTTGCCTTCAAATTCATACCGTGATCGTAGCATGCTTGGACTCGACTCATATGACTGGGATTTCCATGAAAAAGATTGTGGGCCGAAAATGGGTGATCACTGTACATTTCTCTTCTGTTTCCTATTTATATTTATATTTTACCTCCTCAATTTAGCATTATGGACAGGGAAAGACCTAATCTAAGTTCTGCACAAAAATATTTTGCCTTCAAATTCATACCGTGATCGTAGCATGCATGGACTCGACTCATATGACCGGGATTTCCATGAAAATGATTGTGGGCAGAAAATGAGTGATCACTGTACATTTCTCTTCCGTTTCCTATTGATATTTCTATTTTACCTCATCAATTTAGCATTATGGACAGGGAAAGACCTAATCTAAGATCTGCACAAAAATATTTTGCCTTCAAATTCATACCGTGATCGTAGCATGCATGGACTCGACTCATATGACTGGGATTTCCATGAAAAAGATTGTGGGCCGAAAATGGGTGATCACTGTACATTTCTCTTCCGTTTCCTATTTATATTTGTATTTTGCTTCTTCAATTTAGCCTTATGGACAGGGTAAGACGAAATCTAAGATCTGCAAAAAAATATTTTTCCTTCAAATTCATACCGTGATCGTAGCATGCATGGACTCGTCTCATATGACTGGGATTTCCTTGAAAAAGATTTTCGGACGCAAAATGGTGATCACTGTACATTTCTCTTCTGTTTCCTATTTATATTTCTATTTTACCTCCTCAATTTAGCATTATGGAGAGGGAAGGACCTAATCTAAAATCTGCTCAAAAATATTTTGCCTTCAAATTCATACGGTGATCGTAGCATGCGTGGACTCGACTCATATGACTGGGATTTCCATGAAAAAGATTGTGTGCAGAAAATGGGTGATCACTGTACAATTCTCTTCTGTTTCTTATTTATATTTATATTTTACTTCCTCAATTTAGCATTATGGACAGAGAAAGACCTAATATAAGCTCTGTACAAAAATATTTTGCCTTCAAATTCATACCGTGATCGTAGCATGCATGGTCTCGACTCATATGACTGGGATTTCCATGAAAAAGATTGTGGGCAGAAAATGGGTGATCACTGTACATTTCTCTTCTGTTTCCTATTCTTATTCGTATTTTACCTCCTCAATTTAGCATTATGGACAGGGAAAGACCTAATCTACGATCTGCAAAAAAATATTTTGCCTTCAAATTCATACCGTGATCGTAGCATGCATGGACTCGACTCATATGACTGGGCTTTCCATGAAAAAGATTGTGGGCCGAAAATGGGTGATCACTGTACAATTCTCTTCTGTTTCCTATTTATATTTCTATTTTACCTTCCTCAATTTAGCAATATGGCCAGGGAAAGACCTAAGCTAAGCTCTGCACAAAAATATTTTGCCTTCAAATTCATATCATGATCGTAGCATGCATGGACTCGACTCATTTGACTGGGATTTCCATGAAAAAGATTGTGGGCCGAAAATGGGTGATCACTGTACATTTCTCTTCTTTTCTTATTTATATTTCTATTTTACCTCCTCAATTTAGCATTATGGACAGGGAAAGACCTAATCTACGATCTGCAAAAAAATATTTTGCCTTCAAATTCATACCGTGATCGTAGCATGCATGGACTCGTCTCATATGACTGGGATTTCCATGAAAAAGATTGTGGGCCGAAAATGGGTGATCACTGTACATTTCTCTTCTGTTTCCTATTTATATTTCTATTTTACCTCCTTAATTTAGCATTATGGCCAGGGAAAGACCTAATCTAAAATCTGCACAAAAATATTTTGCCTTCAAATTCATACCGTGATCATAACATGCATGGACTCGACTCATATGACTGGGATTTCCATGAAAAAGATTGTGGGCCGAAAATGGGTGATCACTGTACATTTCTCTTCTGCTTCCTATTTATTTTTATATTTTACTTCCTTCATTTAGCATTATGGACAGGGAAAGACCTAATCTAAGCTCTGCAAAAAAATATTTTGCTTTCAAATTCATACCGTGATCGTAGCATGTATGGACTCGACTCATATTACTGGGATTTCCATGAAAAAGATTGTGGGCAGAAAATGGGTGATCACTGTACATTTCTCTTCTGTTTCCTATTTATATTTATATTTTACTTCCTCAATTTAGCATTATGGACAGGGAAAGACCTAATATAAGATCTGCAAAAAAATATGTTGCCTTCAAATTCATACCGTGATCGTAGCATGCATGGACTCGACTCATATTACTGGGATTTCCATGAAAAAGATTGTGGGCAGAAAATGGGTGATCACTGTACATTTCTCTTCTGTTTCCTATTTATATTTATATTTTACTTCCTCAATTTAGCATTATGGACAGGGAAAGACCTAATATAAGATCTGCAAAAAAATATTTTGCCTTCAAATTCATACCGTGATCGTAGCATGCATGGACTCGACTCATATGACTGGGATTTCCATGAAAAAGATTGTGGGCCGAAAATGGGTGATCACTGTACATTTCTCTTCTGTTTCCTATTTATATTTATATTTTACTTCCTCAATTTAGCATTATGGACAGGGAAAGACCTAATATAAGATCTGCAAAAAAACATGTTGCCTTCAAATTCATACCGTGATCGTAGCATGCATGGACTCGACTCATATGACTGGGATTTCCATGAAAAAGATTGTGGGCATAAAATGGGTGATCACTGTACATTTCTCTTCTGTTTCCCATTTATATTTATATTTTACTTCCTTAATTTAGCATTATGGACAGGGAAAGACCTAATCTAAAATCTCCACAAAAATATTTTGCCTTCAAATTCATACCATGATCGTAGCATGCATGGACTCGACTCATATGACTGGGATTTCCATGAAAAAGGTTGTGGGCCGTAAATGGGTGATCACTGTATATTTCTCTTCTGTTTCCTATTTATATTTATATTTTACCTCCTCAATTTAGCATTATGGCCAGGGAAAGACATAATCTAAGCTCTGCACAAAAATATTTTGCCTTCAAATTCATACCGTGATCGTAGCATGCATGTACTCCACTCATATGACTGGGATTTCCATGAAAAAGATAGTGGGCAGAAATGGGTGATCACTGTACATTTCTCTTCTGTTTCCTATTTATATTTATATTTTACCTCCTCAATTTAGCATTATGGACAGGGAAAGTCCTAATCTAAGCTGTGCTCAAAAATATTTTGCCTTCAAATTCATACCGTGATCGTAGCATGCTTGGACTCGACTCATATGACTGGGATTTCCATGAAAAAGATTGTGGGCAGAAAATGGGTGATCACTGTACATATCTCTTCTGTTTCCTATTTATATTTCTATTTTACCTCCTCTATTTAGCATTATGGCCAGTGAAAGACCTAATCTAATATCTGCACAAAAATATTTTGCCTTCAAATTCATACCGTGATCATAGCATGCATGGACTCGACTCATATGACTGGGATTTCCATGAAAAAGATTGTCGGCCGAAAATGGGTGATCACTGTACATTTCTCTTCTGTTTCCTATTTATATTTATATTTTACCTCCTCAATTTAGAATTATGGACAGGGAAAGACCTAATCTAAGCTCTGCACAAAAATATTTTGCCTTCAAATTCATACCATGATCGTAGCATGGATGGACTCGACTCATATGACTGGGATATCCATGAAAAAGATTGTCGGCCGAAAATGGGTGATCACTGTACATTTCTCTTCTGTTTCCTATTTATATTTGTCGTTTACCTCCTCAATTTAGCATTATGGACAGGGAAAGACCTAATCTAAGATCTGTAAAAAAATATTTTCCCTTCAAATTCTTACCGTGATCGTAGCATGCATGGACTCGACTCATATGACTGGGATTTCCATGAAAAAGATTGTCGGCCGAAAATGGGTGATCACTGTACATTTCTCTTCTGTTTCTTATTTATATTTACATTTTACTTCTTCAATTTAGCATTATGCACAGGGAAAGACCAAATCTAAGATCTGCAAAAAAATATTTTGCCTTCAAATTCTTACCGTGATCTTAGCATGCATGGACTCGTCTCATATGACTGGGATTTCCATGAAAAAGATTGTGGGCCGAAAATGGGTGATCACTGTACATTTCTCTTCTGTTTCCTATTCATATTTGTATTTTACCTGCTCAATTTAGCATTATGGACAGGGAAAGACCTAATCTAAGATCTGCAAAAAAATATTTTGCCTTCAAATTCTTACCGCGATCGTAGCATGCATGGACTCGTCTCATGTGACTGGGATTTCCATGAAAAAGATTGTGGGCCGAAAATGGGTGCTCACTGTACATTTCTCTTCTGTTTGCTATTTATATTTATATTTTACCTCCTCCATTTAGCATCATGGACAGGGAAAGACCAAATCTAAGATCTGCAAAAAAATATTTTGCCTTCAAATTCATACCGTGATCGTAGCATGCATGGACTCGTCTCATATGACTGGGATTTCCATGAAAAAGATTGTGGGCCGAAAATGGGTGCTCACTGTACATTTCTCTTCTGTTTCCTATTTATATTTATATTTTACCTCCTCAATTTAGAATTATGGCCAGGGAAAGACATAATCTAAGCTCTGCACAAAAATATTTTGCCTTCAAATTCATACCGTGATCGTAGCATGCATGTACTCCACTCATATGACTGGGATTTCCATGAAAAAGATAGTGGGCAGAAATGGGTGATCACTGTACATTTCTCTTCTGTTTCCTATTTATATTTATATTTTACCTCCTCAATTTAGCATTATGGACAGGGAAAGTCCTAATCTAAGCTGTGCTCAAAAATATTTTGCCTTCAAATTTATACCGTGATCGTAGCATGCATGGACTCGACTCATATGACTGGGATTTCCATGAAAAAGATTGTGGGCCGAAAATGGGTGATCACTGTACATTTCTCTTCTGTTTCCTATTTATATTTGTCGTTTACCTCCTCAATTTAGCATTATGGACAGGGAAAGACGAATCTAAGATCTGCAAAAAAATATTTTCCCTTCAAATTCATACCATGATCGTAGCATGCATGGACTCGACTCATATGACTGGGATTTCCATAAAAAAGGTTGTCGGCCGAAAATGGGTGATCACTGTACATTTCTCTTCTGGTTCCTATTTATATTTCTATTTTACTTCCTCAATTTAGCATTATGGTCAGGGAAAGACCTAATCTAAAATCTGCACAAAAATATTTTGCTTTCAAATTCATACCGTGATCGTAGCATGCATGGACTCGTCTCATAGGACTGGGATTTCCATGAAAAAGATTGTGGGCCGAAAATGGGTGATCACTGTACATTTCTCTTCTGTTTCCTATTTATTTTTATATTTTACTTCCTTCATTTAGCATTATGGACAGGGAAAAACCTAATCTAAATTCTGCACAAAAATATTTTGCCTTCAAATTCAGACCATGATCGTAGCATGCATGGACTCGAATCATATGACTGGGATTTCCATGAAAAAGATTGTGGGCCGAAAATGGGTGATCACTGTACATTTCTTTTTTTTTCCTATTTATATTTCTATTTTACTTCCTTAATTTAGCATTATGGACAGGGAAAGACCTAATCTAAGATCTGCAAAAAAATATTTTGCCTTCAAATTCTTACCGTGATCGTAGCATGCATGGATTCGTCTCATATGACTGGGATATCCATGAAAAAGATTGTGGGCCGAAAATGGGTGCTCACTGTACATTTCACTTCTGTTTCCTATTTATATTTTACCTCTTCAATTTAGCATCATGGACAGGGAAAGACCAAATCTAAGATCTGCAAAAAAATATTTTGCCTTCAAATTCTTACCATTATCGTAGCATGCATGGACTCGTCTCATATGACTGGGATTTCCATAAAAAAGATTATGGGCCGAAAATGGGTGCTCACTGTACATTTCTCTTCTGTTTCCTATTTATATTTATATTTTACCTCCTCAATTTAGCATTATGGACAGCTAAAGACCAAATCTAAGATCTGCAAAAAAATATTTTGCCTTCAATTTCATACCATGATCGTAGCATGCATGGACTCGTCTCATATGACTGGGATATCCATGAAAAAGATTGTGGGCCGAAAATGGGTGCTCACTGTACATTTCTCTTCTGTTTCCTATTTATATTTATATTTTACCTCCTCAATTTAGCATTATGGCCAGGGAAAGACCTAATCTAAGCTCTGCACAAAAATATTTTGCCTTCAAATTCATACCGTGATCGTAGCATGCATGGACTCGATACATATGACTGGGATTTCCATGAAAAAGATTGTGGGCCGAAAATGGGTGATCACTGTACATTTCTCTTCTGTTTCCTATTTATATTTCTATTTTACCTCCTCAATTTAGCATTATGGACAGGGAAAAACCCAATCTTAAATCTGCACAAAAATATTTTGCCTTCAAATTTATACCGTGATCGTAGCATGCATGGACTCGACTTATATGACTGTGATTTCCATGAAAAAGATTGTGGGCTTAAAATGGGTGATCACTGTACATTTCTCTTCTGTTTCCTATTTATATTTCTATTTTACATCCTCAATTTAGCATTATGGACAGGGAAAGACCTAATCTAAGCTCTGCACAAAAATATTTTGCCTTCAAATTCATACCGTGATTGTCGCATGCATGGACTCGACTCATATGACTGGGATTTCCATGAAAAAATTGTGGGCCGAAAATGGGTGATCACTGTACATTTCTCTTCTGTTTCATATTTATATTTCTATTTTACCTCCTCAATTTAGCATTATGGAGAGGGAAAGACCTAATCTAAGATCTGCACAAAAATATTTTGCCTTCAAATTCATACCGTGATCGTACTATGCATGGACTCGACTCATATGACTGGGATTTCCATGAAAAAGATTGTGGGCCGAAAATGGGTGATCACTGTACATTTCTCTTCTGTTTCCTATTTATATTTCTATTTTACCTCCTCAATTTAGCATTATGGACAGGGAAAGACCTAATCTAAAATCTGCACAAAAATATTTTGCCTTCAAATTCATACCGTGATCGTAGCATGCATGGACTCGACTCATATGACTGGGATTTCCATGAAAAAGATGATGGGCCGAAAATGGGTGATCACTGTACATTTCTCTTCTGTTTCCTATTTATATTTATATTTTACTTCCTCAACTTATCATTATGGACAGGGAAAGACCTAATCTAAGCTCTGCACAAAAATATTTCGCCTTCAAATTCATACCAGGATCGTAGCATGCATGAACTCGACTCATATGACTGGGATTTCCATGAAAAAGTTTGTGGGCACAAAATGGGTGATCACTGTACATTTCTCTTCTGTTTCCTATTACTATTTCTATTTTACCTCCTCAATTTATCATTATGGACAGGGAAAGACCTAATCTAAGCTCTGCACAAAAATATTTTGCCTTCAAATTCATACCGTGATCGTAGCATGCATGGACTCGACTCATATGACTGGGATTTCCATGAAAAAGATTGTGGGCCAAAAATCGGTAATCACTGTACATTTCTCTTCTGTTTCCTATTTATATTTCTATTTTACCTCCTCAATTTAGCATTATGGAAAGGGAAAGACCTAATCTAAGCTCTGCACAAAAATATTTTGCCTTAAAATTCATACCGTGATCGTCGCATGCATGGACTCGACTCATATGACTGGGATTTCCATGAAAAAGATTGTGGGCCGAAAATGGGTGATCACTGTACATTTCTCTTCTGTTTCCTATTTATATTTATATTTTACCTCCTCAATTTAGCATTATGGACAGGGAAAACCTAATCTAAAATCTGCACAAAAATATTTTGCCTTCAAATTCATACCGTGATCGTAGCATGCATGGACACAACTCATATGAATCGGATTTCCATGAAAAAGGTTGTGGGCCGAAGATGGGTGATCACTGTACATTTCTCTTCTGTTTCCTATTTATATTTATATTTTACCTCCTCAATTTAGCATTATGGACAGGGAAAGACCTAATCTAAAATCTGCTCAAAAATATTTTGCCTTCAAATTCATACCGTGATCGTAGCATGCTTGGACTCGACTCATATGACTTGGATTTCCATGAAAAAGATTGTGAGCAGAAAATGGGTGATCACTGTACCTTTCTCTTCTGTTTCCTATTCATATTTCTATTTTACCTCCTCAATTTAGCATTATGGCCAGGGATAGACCTAATGTAAGCTCTGCACAAAAATATTTTGCCTTCAAATTCATACCGTGATCGTATTATGCATGGACTCGACTCATATGACTTGGATTTCCATGAAAAAGATTGTGGGCAGAAAATGGGTGATCACTGTACATTTCTCTTCTGTTTCCGATTTATATTTCTATTTTACCTCCTCAATTTAGCATTATAGACAGGGAAAGACCTAATCTAAGGTCTGCACAAAAATATTTTGCCTTCAAATTCATACCGTGATCGTAGCATGCATGGACTCGACTCATATGACTGGGATTTCCATGAAAAAGATTGTGAGCCGAAAATGGGTGATCACTGTACATTTCCTTTCTGATTCCTATTTATATTTATATTTTAATCCCTCAATTTAGCATTATGGACAGGGAAAGACATAATCTATGCTCTGCACAAAAATATTTTGCCTTCAAATTCATACCGTGATAGTAGCATGCATGGACATGACTCATATTACTGGGATTTCCATGAAAAAGATTGTGGGCCGAAAATGGGTGCTCACTGTACATTTCTCTTCTGTTTCCTATTTATATTTATATTTTACCTCCTCAATTTAGCATTATGGACAGGGAAAGACATAATCTAAGCTCTGCACAAAAATATTTTGCCTTCAAATTCATACCATGATCGTAGCATGCATGTACTCGACTCATATGACTGGGATTTCCATGAAAAAGATTGTGGGCCGAAAATGGGTGATCACTGTACATTTCTCTTCTGTTTCCTATTTATATTTCTATTTTACCTCCTCAATTTAGCATTATGGACAGGGAAAGACCTAATGTAAGCTCTGCACAAAAATATTTTGCCTTCAAATTCATACCGTGATCGTATTATGCATGGACTCGACTCATATGACTTGGATTTCCATGAAAAAGATTGTGGGCAGAAAATGGGTGATCACTGTACATTTCTCTTCTGTTTCCGATTTATATTTCTATTTTACCTCCTCAATTTAGCATTATAGACTGGGAAAGACCTAATCTAAGGTCTGCACAAAAATATTTTGCCTTCAAATTCATACCGTGATCGTAGCATGCATGGACTCGACTCATATGACTGGGATTTCCATGAAAAAGATTGTGAGCCGAAAATGGGTGATCACTGTACATTTCCTTTCTGATTCCTATTTATATTTATATTTTAACCCCTCAATTTAGCATTATGGACAGGGAAAGACATAATCTAAGATCTGCACAAAAATATGTTGCCTTCAAATTCATACCGTGATCGTAGCATGCATGGACTCGACTCATATGACTGGGAATTCCATTAAAAAGACTGTTAGCCGAAAATGGATGATCACTGTACATTTCTCTTCTGTTTCCTATTTATATTTCTTTTTTACATCCTCAATTTAGCATTATGGACAGGGAAAGACTTAATCTAAAATCTGCACAAAAATATTCTGCCTTCAAATTCATACCGTGATCGTAGCATGCATGTACTCCACTCATATGACTGGTATTTCCATGAAAAAGATAGTGGGCAGAAATGGGTGATCACTGTACATTTCTCTTCTGTTTCCTATTTATATTTATATTTTACCTCCTCAATTTAGCATTATGGACAGGGAAAGTCCTAATCTAAGCTGTGCTCAAAAATATTTTGCCTTCAAATTCATACCGTGAACGTAGCATGCATGGACTCGACTCATATGACTGGGATTTCCATGAAAAAGATTGTGGGCCGAAAATGGGTGATCACTGTACATTTCTCTTCTGTTTCCTATTTATATTTGTCGTTTACCTCCTCAATTTAGCATTATGGACAGGGAAAGACCAAATCTAAGATCTGCAAAAAAATATTTTCCCTTCAAATTCATACCATGATCGTAGCATGCATGGACTCGACTCATATGACTGGGATTTCCATAAAAAAGGTTGTCGGCCGAAAATGGGTGATCACTGTACATTTCTCTTCTGGTTCCTATTTATATTTCTATTTTACTTCCTCAATTTAGCATTATGGTCAGGGAAAGACCTAATCTAAAATCTGCACAAAAATATTTTGCTTTCAAATTCATACCGTGATCGTAGCATGCATGGACTCATCTCATAGGACTGGGATTTCCATGAAAAAGATTGTGGGCCGAAAATGGGTGATCACTGTACATTTCTCTTCTGTTTCCTATTTATTTTTATATTTTACTTCCTTCATTTAGCATTATGGACAGGGAAAAACCTAATCTAAATTCTGCACAAAAATATTTTGCCTTCAAATTCAGACCATGATCGTAGCATGCATGGACTCGAATCATATGACTGGGATTTCCATGAAAAAGATTGTGGGCCGAAAATGGGTGATCACTGTACATTTCTTTTCTTTTTCCTATTTATATTTCTATTTTACTTCCTTAATTTAGCATTATGGACAGGGAAAGACCTAATCTAAGATCTGCAAAAAAATATTTTGCCTTCAAATTCTTACCGTGATCGTAGCATGCATGGATTCGTCTCATATGACTGGGATATCCATGAAAAAGATTGTGGGCCGAAAATGGGTGCTCACTGTACATTTCACTTCTGTTTCCTATTTATATTTTACCTCTTCAATTTAGCATCATGGACAGGGAAAGACCAAATCTAAGATCTGCAAAAAAATATTTTGCCTTCAAATTCTTACCATTATCGTAGCATGCATGGACTCGTCTCATATGACTGGGATTTCCATAAAAAAGATTATGGGCCGAAAATGGGTGCTCACTGTACATTTCTCTTCTGTTTCCTATTTATATTTATATTTTACCTCCTCAATTTAGCATTATGGACAGCTAAAGACCAAATCTAAGATCTGCAAAAAAATATTTTGCCTTCAATTTCATACCATGATCGTAGCATGCATGGACTCGTCTCATATGACTGGGATATCCATGAAAAAGATTGTGGGCCGAAAATGGGTGCTCACTGTACATTTCTCTTCTGTTTCCTATTTATATTTATATTTTACCTCCTCAATTTAGCATTATGGCCAGGGAAAGACCTAATCTAAGCTCTGCACAAAAATATTTTGCCTTCAAATTCATACCGTGATCGTAGCATGCATGGACTCGATACATATGACTGGGATTTCCATGAAAAAGATTGTGGGCCGAAAATGGGTGATCACTGTACATTTCTCTTCTGTTTCCTATTTATATTTCTATTTTACCTCCTCAATTTAGCATTATGGACAGGGAAAAACCCAATCTTAAATCTGCACAAAAATATTTTGCCTTCAAATTTATACCGTGATCGTAGCATGCATGGACTCGACTTATATGACTGTGATTTCCATGAAAAAGATTGTGGGCTTAAAATGGGTGATCACTGTACATTTCTCTTCTGTTTCCTATTTATATTTCTATTTTACATCCTCAATTTAGCATTATGGACAGGGAAAGACCTAATCTAAGCTCTGCACAAAAATATTTTGCCTTCAAATTCATACCGTGATTGTCGCATGCATGGACTCGACTCATATGACTGGGATTTCCATGAAAAAATTGTGGGCCGAAAATGGGTGATCACTGTACATTTCTCTTCTGTTTCATATTTATATTTCTATTTTACCTCCTCAATTTAGCATTATGGAGAGGGAAAGACCTAATCTAAGATCTGCACAAAAATATTTTGCCTTCAAATTCATACCGTGATCGTACTATGCATGGACTCGACTCATATGACTGGGATTTCCATGAAAAAGATTGTGGGCCGAAAATGGGTGATCACTGTACATTTCTCTTCTGTTTCCTATTTATATTTCTATTTTACCTCCTCAATTTAGCATTATGGACAGGGAAAGACCTAATCTAAAATCTGCACAAAAATATTTTGCCTTCAAATTCATACCGTGATCGTAGCATGCATGGACTCGACTCATATGACTGGGATTTCCATGAAAAAGATGATGGGCCGAAAATGGGTGATCACTGTACATTTCTCTTCTGTTTCCTATTTATATTTATATTTTACTTCCTCAACTTATCATTATGGACAGGGAAAGACCTAATCTAAGCTCTGCACAAAAATATTTCGCCTTCAAATTCATACCAGGATCGTAGCATGCATGAACTCGACTCATATGACTGGGATTTCCATGAAAAAGTTTGTGGGCACAAAATGGGTGATCACTGTACATTTCTCTTCTGTTTCCTATTACTATTTCTATTTTACCTCCTCAATTTATCATTATGGACAGGGAAAGACCTAATCTAAGCTCTGCACAAAAATATTTTGCCTTCAAATTCATACCGTGATCGTAGCATGCATGGACTCGACTCATATGACTGGGATTTCCATGAAAAAGATTGTGGGCCAAAAATCGGTAATCACTGTACATTTCTCTTCTGTTTCCTATTTATATTTCTATTTTACCTCCTCAATTTAGCATTATGGACAGGGAAAGACCTAATCTAAGATCTGCACAAAAATATTTTGCCTTAAAATTCATACCGTGATCGTCGCATGCATGGACTCGACTCATATGACTGGGATTTCCATGAAAAAGATTGTGGGCCGAAAATGGGTGATCACTGTACATTTCTCTTCTGTTTCCTATTTATATTTATATTTTACCTCCTCAATTTAGCATTATGGACAGGGAAAACCTAATCTAAAATCTGCACAAAAATATTTTGCCTTCAAATTCATACCGTGATCGTAGCATGCATGGACACAACTCATATGAATCGGATTTCCATGAAAAAGGTTGTGGGCCGAAGATGGGTGATCACTGTACATTTCTCTTCTGTTTCCTATTTATATTTATATTTTACCTCCTCAATTTAGCATTATGGACAGGGAAAGACCTAATCTAAAATCTGCTCAAAAATATTTTGCCTTCAAATTCATACCGTGATCGTAGCATGCTTGGACTCGACTCATATGACTTGGATTTCCATGAAAAAGATTGTGAGCAGAAAATGGGTGATCACTGTACCTTTCTCTTCTGTTTCCTATTCATATTTCTATTTTACCTCCTCAATTTAGCATTATGGCCAGGGATAGACCTAATGTAAGCTCTGCACAAAAATATTTTGCCTTCAAATTCATACCGTGATCGTATTATGCATGGACTCGACTCATATGACTTGGATTTCCATGAAAAAGATTGTGGGCAGAAAATGGGTGATCACTGTACATTTCTCTTCTGTTTCCGATTTATATTTCTATTTTACCTCCTCAATTTAGCATTATAGACAGGGAAAGACCTAATCTAAGGTCTGCACAAAAATATTTTGCCTTCAAATTCATACCGTGATCGTAGCATGCATGGACTCGACTCATATGACTGGGATTTCCATGAAAAAGATTGTGAGCCGAAAATGGGTGATCACTGTACATTTCCTTTCTGATTCCTATTTATATTTATATTTTAACCCCTCAATTTAGCATTATGGACAGGGAAAGACATAATCTAAGATCTGCACAAAAATATGTTGCCTTCAAATTCATACCGTGATCGTAGCATGCATGGACTCGACTCATATGACTGGGAATTCCATGAAAAAGACTGTTAGCCGAAAATGGATGATCACTGTACATTTCTCTTCTGTTTCCTATTTATATTTCTTTTTTACATCCTCAATTTAGCATTATGGACAGGGAAAGACCTAATCTAAAATCTGCACAAAAATATTCTGCCTTCAAATTCATACCGTGATCGTAGCATGCATGGACTCGACTCATATGACTGGGATTTCCATGAAAAAGATTGTGGGCCGAAAATGGGTGATCACTGTACATTTCTCTTCTGTTTCCAATTTATATTTCTATTTTACCTCCTCAATTTAGCTATATGGACAGGGAAAGACCTAATCTATGCTCTGCACAAAAATATTTTGCCTTCAAATTCATACCGTGATAGTAGCATGCATGGACATGACTCATATTACTGGGATTTCCATGAAAAAGATTGTGGGCCGAAAATGGGTGCTCACTGTACATTTCTCTTCTGTTTCCTATTTATATTTATATTTTACCTCCTCAATTTAGCATTATGGACAGGGAAAGACAAAATCTAAGCTCTGCACAAAAATATTTTGCCTTCAAATTCATACCATGATCGTAGCATGCATGTACTCGACTCATATGACTGGGATTTCCATGAAAATGATTGTGGGCCGAAAATGGGTGATCACTGTACATTTCTCTTCTGTTTCCTATTTATATTTATATTTTACCTACTCAATTTATCATCATGGACAGGGAAAGACCAAATCTAAGATCTGCAAAAAAATATTTTGCCTTCAAATTCTTACCATTATCGTAGCATGCATGGACTCGTCTCATATGACTGGGATTTCCATGAAAAAGATTGTGGGCCGAAAATGGGTGATCACTGTACATTTCTCTTCTGTTTCCTATTTATATTTCTATTTTACCTCCTCAATTTAGCATTATGGACAGGGAAAGACCTAATGTAAGCTCTGCACAAAAATATTTTGCCTTCAAATTCATACCGTGATCGTATTATGCATGGACTCGACTCATATGACTTGGATTTCCATGAAAAAGATTGTGGGCAGAAAATGGGTGATCACTGTACATTTCTCTTCTGTTTCCGATTTATATTTCTATTTTACCTCCTCAATTTAGCATTATAGACTGGGAAAGACCTAATCTAAGGTCTGCACAAAAATATTTTGCCGTCAAATTCATACCGTGATCGTAGCATGCATGGACTCGACTCATATGACTGGGATTTCCATGAAAAAGATTGTGAGCCGAAAATGGGTGATCACTGTACATTTCCTTTCTGATTCCTATTTATATTTATATTTTAACCCCTCAATTTAGCATTATGGACAGGGAAAGACATAATCTAAGATCTGCACAAAAATATGTTGCCTTCAAATTCATACCGTGATCGTAGCATGCATGGACTCGACTCATATGACTGGGAATTCCATGAAAACGACTGTTAGCCGAAAATGGATGATCACTGTACATTTCTCTTCTGTTTCCTATTTATATTTCTTTTTTACATCCTCAATTTAGCATTATGGACAGGGAAAGACCTAATCTAAAATCTGCACAAAAATATTCTGCCTTCAAATTCATACCGTGATCGTAGCATGCATGGACTCGACTCATATGACTGGGATTTCCATGAAAAAGATTGTGGGCCGAAAATGGGTGATCACTGTACATTTCTCTTCTGTTTCCAATTTATATTTCTATTTTACCTCCTCAATTTAGCTATATGGACAGGGAAAAACCTAATCTATGCTCTGCACAAAAATATTTTGCCTTCAAATGCATACCGTGATAGTAGCATGCATGGACATGACTCATATTACTGGGATTTCCATGAAAAAGATTGTGGGCCGAAAATGGGTGCTCACTGTACATTTCTCTTCTGTTTCCTATTTATATTTATATTTTACCTCCTCAATTTAGCATTATGGACAGGGAAAGACATAATCTAAGCTCTGCACAAAAATATTTTGCCTTCAAATTCATACCATGATCGTAGCATGCATGGACTCGAATCATATGACTGGGATTTCCATGAAAAAGATTGTGGGACGAAAATGGGTGATCACTGTACATTTCTCTTCTGTTTCCTATTTATATTTATATTTTACCTACTCAATTTATCATCATGGACAGGGAAAGACCAAATCTAAGATCTGCAAAAAAATATTTTGCCTTCAAATTCTTACCATTATCGTAGCATGCATGGACTCGTCTCATATGACTGGGATTTCCATGAAAAAGATTGTGGGCCGAAAATGGGTGATCACTGTACATTTCTCTTCTGTTTCCTATTTATATTTCTATTTTACCTCCTCAATTTAGCATTATGGACAGGGAAAGACCTAATCTAAAATCTGCACAAAAATATTTTGCTTTCAAATTCATACCGTGATCGTAGCATGCATGGACTCGTCTCATATGACTCGATATCCATGAAAAAGATTGTGGGCCGAAAATGGGTGCTCACTGTACATTTCTCTTCTGTTTCGTATTTATATTTTACTTCTTCAATTTAGCATCATGGACAGGGAAAGACCAAATCTAAGATCTGCAAAAAAATATTCTCCCTTCAAATTCTTACCATTATCGTAGCATGCATGGACTCGTCTCATATGACTGGGATTTCCATGAAAAAGATTGTGGGCCGAAAATGGGAGATCACTGTACATTTCTCTTCTGTTTATTATTTATATTTATATTTTACCTCCTCAATTTAGCATTATGGACAGGGAAAGACCTAATCTAAGATCTGCACGAAAATATTTTGCCTTCAAATTCATACCGTGACCGTAGCATGCATGGACTCGACTCATATGACTGGTATTTCCATGAAAAATATTGTGGGCCGAAAAGGGGTGATCACTGTACATTTCTCTTCTGTTTCCTATTTATATTTCTATTTTACCTCCTCAAATTAGCATTATGGACAGGGAAAGACCTAATCAAAATCTGCACAAAAATATTTTGCCTTCAAATTCATACCGTGATCGTAGCATGCATGGACTCGACTCATATGACTGGGATTTCCATGAAAAAGTTTGTGGGCCGAAAATGGGTGCTCACTGTACATTTCTCTTCTGTTTGCTATTCATATTTATATTTTACCTCCTCAAATTAGCATCATGGACAGGGAAAGACCAAATCTAAGATCTGCAAAAAAATATTTTGCCTTCAAATTCATACCGTGATCGTCGCATGCATGGACTCGACTCATATGACTGGGATTTCCATGAAAAAGATTGTGGGCCGAAAATGGGTGCTCACTGTACATTTCTCTTCTGTTTCCTATTTATATTTATATTTTACCTTCTCAATTTAGCATTATGGACAGGGAAAGACATAATCTAAGCTCTGCACAAAAATATTTTGCCTTCAAATTCATACCGTGATCGTAGCATGCATGGACTCGACTCATATGACTGGTATTTCCATGAAAAAGATAGTGGGCCGAAAATGGGTGATCACTGTACATTTCTCTTCTGTTTCCTATTTATATTTCTATTTTACCTCCTCAATTTAGCATTATGGACATGGAAAGACCTAATCTAAGATCTGCACAAAAATATTTGGCCTTCAAATTCATACCGTGATCGTAGCATGCATGGACTCGACTCATATGACTGGGATTTCCATGAAAAAGATTGTGGGCCAAAAATGGGTGATCACTGTACATTTCTCTTCTGTTTCCTATTTATATTTATATTTTACTTCCTCAATTTAGCAATATGGCCAGGGAAAGACCTAATCGAACTCTGCACAAAAATATTTTTCCTTCAAATTTATACCCTGATCGTAGCATGTATGGATTGAACTCATATGACTCGGATTTCCATGAAAAAGATTGTGGGCAGAAAATGGGTGATCACTGTACATTTCTCTTCTGTTTCTTATTTATATTTCTATTTTACATCTTCAATTTAGCATTATGGACAGGGAAAGACCTAATCTAAGATCTGCACAAAAATATTTTGCCTTCAAATTCATACCGTGATCGTAGCATGCATGGACTCGACTCATATGACTGGGATTTCTATGAAAAAGATTGTGGGCCTAAAACGGGTGATCACTGTACATTTTTCTTGTTTCCAATTTATATTTCTATTTTACCTCCTCAATTTAGCATTATGGACAGGGAAAGACCTAATCTAAGATCTTCACAAAAATATTTTGCCTTCAAATTCATACCGTGATCGTAGCATGCATGGACTCGACTCATATGACTCGGATTTCCATGAAAAATGTTGTGGGCCGAAAATGGGTGATCACTGTACATTTCTCTTCTGTTTCCTATTTATATTTATATTTTACCTCCTCAATTTAGCATTATGGACAGGGAAAGACCTAATCTAAGATCTGCACAAAAATATTTTGCCTTGAAATTCATACCGTGATCGTAGCATGCATGGACTCGACTCATATGACTGGGATTTCCATGAAAAAGATTGTGGGCTTAAAATGGGTGATCACTGTACATTTCTCTTCTGTTTCCTATTTATATTTATATTTTACATCCTCAATTTAGCATTTTGGACATGGAAAGACCTAATCTAAGTTCTGCACATAAATATTTTGCCTTTAAATTGATACCGTGATCGTAGCATGCATGGACTCGACTCATATGACTGGGATTTCCATGAAAAAGATTGTTGGCCGAAAATGGTTGATCACTGTACATTTCTCTTCTGTTTACTACTTATATTTATATTTTACCTCCTCAATTTAGCATTATGGACAGGGAAAGACCTAATCTAAAATCTGCACAAAAACATTTTGCCTTCAAATACATACCGTGATTGTAGCATGCATGGACTCGACTCATATGACTGGGATTTCCATGAAAAAGATTGTGGGCCGAAAATGGGTGATCACTGTATATTTCTTATCTGTTTCTTATTTATATTTATATTTTACCTCCTCAATTTAGCATTATGGACAGGGAAAGACCTAATCTAAGCTCTGCACAAAAATATTTTGCCTTCAAATTCATACCGTGATCGTAGCATGCATGGACTGAACTCATATGACTATGATTTCCATGAAAAAGATTGTGGGCCGAAAATGGGTGATCACTGTACATTTCTCTTCTGTTTCCTATTTATATTTATATTTTACCTCCTAAATTTAGCATTATGGACAGAGAAAGACATAATCTAAGATCTGCACAAAAATATTTTGCCTTCCAATTCATACCGTGATCGTAGCATGCATGGACTCGACTCATATGACTGGGATTTCCATGAAACAGGTTGTGGGCAAAGAATTGGGTGATCACTGTATATTTATTATCTGTTTCTTATTTATATTTATATTTTACCTCCTCAATTTAGCATTATGGACAGGGAAAGACCTAATCTAAGCTCTGCACAAAAATATTTTGCCTTCAAATTCATACCGTGATCGTAGCATGCATGGACTGAACTCATATGACTATGATTTCCATGAAAAAGATTGTGGGCCGAAAATGGGTGATCACTGTGTATTTCTCTTCTGTTTCCTATTTATATTTATATTTTACCTCCTAAATTTAGCATTATGGACAGAGAAAGACATAATCTAAGATCTGCACAAAAATATTTTGCCTTCCAATTCATACCGTGATCGTAGCATGCATGGACTCGACTCATATGACTGGGATTTCCATGAAAAAGGTTGTGGGCTAAGAATTGTGTGATCACTGTATATTTCTTATCTGTTTCTTATTTATATTTATATTTTACCTCCTCAATTTAGCATTATGGACAGGGAAAGACCTAATCTAAGATCTGCAAAAACATATTTTGCCTTCAAATTCATACCGTGATCGTAGCATGCATGGACACGACTCATATTACTGGGATTTCCATGAAAAAGATTGTGGGCAGAAAATGGGTGATCACTGTACATATCTCTTCTGTTTCCTATTTATATTTATATTGTAATTCCTTAATTTAGCATTGTGGACAGGGAAAGACCTAATCTAAAATCTGCAAACAAATATTTTGCCTTCAAATGCATAGCATGATCGTAGCATGCATGGACTTGACTCATATGACTGGCATTTACATGAAAAAGATTGTGGGCAGAAAATGGGTGATCACTGTACATTTCTCTTCTGTTCCTTATTTAAATTTCTATTTTACTTCCTTAATTTAGCATTATGGACAGGGAAAGAACTAATCTAAAATCTACAAAAAAATATTTTTCCTTCAAATTCATACCGTGATCGTAGCATGCGTGATCACAACTCATGTGACTGGGATTTCCATGAAAAAGATTGTGGGCAGATAATGGGTGATCACAGTACATTTATCTTCTGTTTCCTATTTATATTTATATTTTAATTCCTTAATTTAGCATTGTGGACAGGGAAAGACCTAATCTAAAATCTGCAAAATAATATTTTGCCTTCAAATTCATACCGTGATCGTAGCATGCATGGACTTGACACATAGGACTGGGATTTCCATGCAAAAGATTGTGGGCAGAAAATGGGTGATCACTGTACATTTCTCTTCTGTTTCCTATTTACATTTCTATTTTACTTCCTTAATTTAGCATTGTGGACAGGGAAAGACCAAATCTAAAATCTGCAAAAAAATATTTTTCCTTCCAATTCATAACGTGATCGTAGAATGCATGGACTCGACTCATATGACTGGGATTTCCATGAAAAAGATTGTGGGCATATAATGGGTGATCACTGTACATTTCTCTTCTGTTTCCTATTTACATTTCTATTTTAATTCCTTAATTTAGCATTGTGGACAGGGAAAGACCTAATCTAAAATCTGCAAAAAAATAATTTGCCTTCAAATTCATACCGTGATCGTAGCATGCATGGACTCGACTCATATGACTGGGATTTCCATGAAAAAGATTGTGGCCATATAATGGGTGATCTCTGTACATTTCTCTTCTGTTTCCTATTTACATTTCTATTTTAATTTCTTAATTTAGCATTGTGGACAGGGAAAGACCTAATCTAAAATCTGCAAAAAAATATTTTGCCTTCAAATTCATACCGTGATATGTAGCATGCATGGACTCTACTCATATGACTGGTATTTCCATGAAAAAGATTGTGAGCAGAAAATTGGTGATCACTGTACATTTCTCTTCTGTTTACTATTTATATTTATATTTTACTTCCTTAATTTAGCATTATGGACAGGGAAAGACCTAATCTAAAATCTGCAAACAAATATTTTGCCTTCAAATTCATACCGTGATCGTAGCATGCATGGACTTGACACATAGGACTGGGATTTTCATGCAAAAGATTGTGGGCAGAAAATGGGTGATCACTGTGCATTTCCCTTTTGTTTCCTATGTATATTTCTATTTTACTTCCTTAATTTAGCATTGTGGACAGGGAACGACCAAATCTAAGATCTGCACAAAAATATTTTGCCTTCAAATTCATACCGTGATCGTAGCATGCATGGACTTGACTCATATGACTGGGATTTCCATGAAAAAGATTGTGGGCAGAAAATGGGTGATCACTGTACATTTCTCTTCTGTTTCCTATTTATATTTCTATTTTACCTCCTCAATTTAGCATTATGGACAGGGAAAGACCTAATCTAAAATCTGCACAAAAATATTTTGCCTTCAAATTCATACCGTGATCGTAGCATGCATGGACTCGACTCATATGACTGGGATTTCCATGAAAAAGATTGTGGGCAGAAAATGGGTGATCACTGTACATTTCTCTTCTGTTTCCTATTTATATTTCTATTTTACTTCCTTAATTTAGCATTATGGCCAGGGAAAGGCCTAATCTAAAATCTGCAAACAAATATTTTCCCTTCAAATTCATACCGTGATCGTAGCATGCATGGACTCGACTCATATGACTGGGATTTCCATGAAAAAGATTGTGGGCCGAAAATTGGACATCACTGTACATTTCTCTTCTGTTTCCTATTTATATTTCTATTTTACCTCCTCAATTTAGCATTATGGACAGGGAATGAACTAATCTAAGATCTGCACAAAAGTATTTTACCTTCAAATTCATACCGTGATCGTAGCATGCACGGACTCGACTCATATGACTGGGATTTCCATGAAAAATATTGTGGGCCGAAATTAGGTGATCACTGTACATTTCTCTTCTGTTTCCTATTTATATTTAACCTCCTCAATTTAGCATTATGGACAGGGAAAGACCTAATCTAAGATCTGCACAAAAATATTTTGCCTTCAAATTCATACCGTGATTGTAGCATGCATGGACTCGACTCATATGACTGGGATTTCCATGAAAAACATTGTGGGTCGAAAATGGGTGATCACTCTACATTTCTCTACTGTTTCCTATTTATATTTCTATTTTACCTTCTTAAGTTAGCATTATGGACAGGGAAAGACCTAATCTAAGATCGGCACAAAAAAATTTTGCCTTCAAATTCATACCGTGATCGTAGCATGTATGGACTCGACTCATATGACTGGGATTTCCATGAAAAAGATTGTGGGCCGAAAATGGGTGATCACTGTACATTTCTCTACTGTTTCCTATTTATATTTATATTTTACCTCCTCAATTCATCATTATGGACAGGGAAAGACCTAATCTAAGCTCTGCACAAAAATATTTTGCCTTCAAATGCATGCAGTGATTGTAGCATGCATGGACTCGACTCATATGACTGGGATTTCCATGAAAAAGATTGTGGGCAGAAAATGGTTGATCACTGTACATTTCTCTTCTGTTTCCTATTTATATTTCTATTTTACCTCCTCAATTTAGCATTATGGACAGGGAGAGACCTAATCTAAAATCTGCACAAAAATATTTTGCTTTCAAATTCATACCGTGATCGTAGCATGCATGGACTCGACTCATATGACTGGGATTTCCATGAAAAATGTTGTGGGCCGAAAATGGGTGATCACTGTACATTTCTCTTCTGTTTCCTATTTATATTTAATCTCCTCAATTTAGCATTATGGACAGGGAAAGACCGAATCTAAGATCTGCACAAAAATATTTTGCCTTCAAATTCATACAGTGATCGTAGCATGCATGGACTCGACTCATATGACTGGGATTTCCATGAAAAAGATTGTGGGCAGAAAATGGGTGATCACTGTACATTTCTCTTCTCTTTCCTATTTTTATTTGTATTTTACCTCCTCAATTTAGCATTATGGACAGGGAAAGACCTAATCTAAGATCTGCACAAAAATATTTTGCCTTCAAATTCATACCGTGATCGTAGCATGCATGGACTCGACTCATATGACTGAGATTTCCATGAAAAAGATTGTGGGGGGAAAATGGGTGATCACTGTACATTTCTCTTCTGTTTCCTATTTATATTTCTATTTTACCTCCTCAATTTAGCATTATGGACAGGGAAAGACCTAATCTCATATCTGCACAAAAATATTTTGCCTTCAAATTCATACCGTGATCGTAGCATGCATGGACACGACTCATATGACTGGGATTTCCAAGAAAAAGTGTGTGGGCCGAAAATGGGTGAT
This sequence comes from Acanthosepion lycidas, assembly GCA_963932145.1. Lineage (NCBI taxonomy): Eukaryota > Metazoa > Mollusca > Cephalopoda > Sepiida > Sepiidae > Acanthosepion > Acanthosepion lycidas. The sequence goes on along the minus strand of OZ010589.1, from coordinate 1,750,283 downwards.
CACTGTACATTTCTCTTCTGTTTCCTATTTATATTTATATTTTACCTCCTCAATTTAGCATTATGGACAGCGAAAGACTTAATCTAAGCTCTGCACAAAAATATTTTGCCTTCAAATTCATACCGTGATCGTAGCACGCATGGACTTGACTCATATGACTGGGAATTCCATGAAAAAGATTGTGGACCGAAAATGGGTGATCACTGTACATTTCTCTTCTGTTTCCTATTTATATATATATTTTACCACCTCAATTTAGCATTATGGACAGGGAAATACCTAATCTAAGATCTGAACAAAAATATTTTGCCTTCAAATTCATACCGTGATTGTAGCATGCATGGACTCGACTCATATGACTGGGATTTCCATGAAAAAGATTGTGGGGGGAAAATGGGTGATCACTGTACATTTCTCTTCTGTTTCCTATTTATATTTCTATTTTACCTCCTCAATTTAGCATTATGGACAGAGAAAGACCTAATCTAAAATCTGCAGAAAAATATTTTGCCATCAAATTCATACCGTGATCGTAGCACGCATGGACTCCACTCATATGACTGGGATTTCCATGAAAAAGATTGTGGACCGAAAATGTGTGATCACTGTACATTTCTCCTGTTTCTTATTTATATTTCTATTTTACCTCCTTAATTTAGCATTATGGACAGGGAAAGACCTAATCTAAGATCTGCAAAAAATATTTTGCCTTCAAATTCATACCATGATCGTAGCATGCATGGACTCGACTCATATGACTGGGATTTCCATGAAACAGATTGTGGGCCGAAAATGGGTGATCACTGTACATTTCTCTTCTGTTTCCTTTTTATATTTATATTTTACCTCCTCAATTTAGCATTATGGACAGCGAAAGACCTAATCTAAGCTCTGCACAAAAATATTTTGCCTTCAAATTCATACCGTGATCGTAGCATGCATGGACTCGACTCATATGACTGGGATTTCGATGAAATGAATGTGGGCCGAAAATGGGTGATCACTGTACATTTCTCTTCTGTTTCCTATTTATATTTATATTTTACTTCCTCAATTTAGCATTATGGACAGGGAAAGACCTAATCTAAGATCTCCACAAAAATATTTTGCCTTCAAATTCATACCGTGATCGTAGCATGCATGGACACAATTCATATGACTGGGATTTCCATGAAAAGTGTGTGGGCCGAAAATGGGTGATCACTGTACATTTCTCTTCTGTTTCCTATTTATATTTCTATTTTACCTCCTCAATTTAGCATTATGGACAGGGAAAGACCTAATCTCAGATCTGCACAAAAATATTTTGCCTTCAAATTCATACCGTGATCGTAGCATGCATGGACACGACTCATATGACTGGGATTTCCAAGAAAAAGTGTGTGGGCCGAAAATGGGTGATCACTGTACATTTCTCTTTGTTTCCTATTTATATTTATATTTTACCTCCTCAATTTAGCATTATGGACAGCGAAAGACTTAATCTAAGCTCTGCACAAAAATATTTTGCCTTCAAATTCATACCGTGATCGTAGCACGCATGGACTTGACTCATATGACTGGGAATTCCATGAAAAAGATTGTGGACCGAAAATGGGTGATCACTGTACATTTCTCTTCTGTTTCCTATTTATATATATATTTTACCACCTCAATTTAGCATTATGGACAGGGAAATACCTAATCTAAGATCTGAACAAAAATATTTTGCCTTCAAATTCATACCGTGATTGTAGCATGCATGGACTCGACTCATATGACTGGGATTTCCATGAAAAAGATTGTGGGGGGAAAATGGGTGATCACTGTACATTTCTCTTCTGTTTCCTATTTATATTTCTATTTTACCTCCTCAATTTAGCATTATGGACAGAGAAAGACCTAATCTAAAATCTGCAGAAAAATATTTTGCCATCAAATTCATACCGTGATCGTAGCACGCATGGACTCCACTCATATGACTGGGATTTCCATGAAAAAGATTGTGGACCGAAAATGTGTGATCACTGTACATTTCTCCTGTTTCTTATTTATATTTCTATTTTACCTCCTTAATTTAGCATTATGGACAGGGAAAGACCTAATCTAAGATCTGCAAAAAATATTTTGCCTTCAAATTCATACCATGATCGTAGCATGCATGGACTCGACTCATATGACTGGGATTTCCATGAAACAGATTGTGGGCCGAAAATGGGTGATCACTGTACATTTCTCTTCTGTTTCCTTTTTATATTTATATTTTACCTCCTCAATTTAGCATTATGGACAGCGAAAGACCTAATCTAAGCTCTGCACAAAAATATTTTGCCTTCAAATTCATACCGTGATCGTAGCATGCATGGACTCGACTCATATGACTGGGATTTCGATGAAATGAATGTGGGCCGAAAATGGGTGATCACTGTACATTTCTCTTCTGTTTCCTATTTATATTTCTATTTTACCTCCTCAATTTAGCATTATGGACAGGGAAAGACCTAATCTCATATCTGCACAAAAATATTTTGCCTTCAAATTCATACCGTGATCGTAGCATGCATGGACACGACTCATATGACTGGGATTTCCAAGAAAAAGTGTGTGGGCCGAAAATGGGTGATCACTGTACATTTCTCTTCTGTTTCCTATTTATATTTATATTTTACCTCCTCAATTTAGCATTATGGACAGCGAAAGACTTAATCTAAGCTCTGCACAAAAATATTTTGCCTTCAAATTCATACCGTGATCGTAGCACGCATGGACTTGACTCATATGACTGGGAATTCCATGAAAAAGATTGTGGACCGAAAATGGGTGATCACTGTACATTTCTCTTCTGTTTCCTATTTATATATATATTTTACCACCTCAATTTAGCATTATGGACAGGGAAATACCTAATCTAAGATCTGAACAAAAATATTTTGCCTTCAAATTCATACCGTGATTGTAGCATGCATGGACTCGACTCATATGACTGGGATTTCCATGAAAAAGATTGTGGGGGGAAAATGGGTGATCACTGTACATTTCTCTTCTGTTTCCTATTTATATTTCTATTTTACCTCCTCAATTTAGCATTATGGACAGAGAAAGACCTAATCTAAAATCTGCAGAAAAATATTTTGCCATCAAATTCATACCGTGATCGTAGCACGCATGGACTCCACTCATATGACTGGGATTTCCATGAAAAAGATTGTGGACCGAAAATGTGTGATCACTGTACATTTCTCCTGTTTCTTATTTATATTTCTATTTTACCTCCTTAATTTAGCATTATGGACAGGGAAAGACCTAATCTAAGATCTGCAAAAAATATTTTGCCTTCAAATTCATACCATGATCGTAGCATGCATGGACTCGACTCATATGACTGGGATTTCCATGAAACAGATTGTGGGCCGAAAATGGGTGATCACTGTACATTTCTCTTCTGTTTCCTTTTTATATTTATATTTTACCTCCTCAATTTAGCATTATGGACAGCGAAAGACCTAATCTAAGCTCTGCACAAAAATATTTTGCCTTCAAATTCATACCGTGATCGTAGCATGCATGGACTCGACTCATATGACTGGGATTTCGATGAAATGAATGTGGGCCGAAAATGGGTGATCACTGTACATTTCTCTTCTGTTTCCTATTTATATTTATATTTTACTTCCTCAATTTAGCATTATGGACAGGGAAAGACCTAATCTAAGATCTCCACAAAAATATTTTGCCTTCAAATTCATACCGTGATCGTAGCATGCATGGACACAATTCATATGACTGGGATTTCCATGAAAAGTGTGTGGGCCGAAAATGGGTGATCACTGTACATTTCTCTTCTGTTTCCTATTTATATTTCTATTTTACCTCCTCAATTTAGCATTATGGACAGGGAAAGACCTAATCTCAGATCTGCACAAAAATATTTTGCCTTCAAATTCATACCGTGATCGTAGCATGCATGGACACGACTCATATGACTGGGATTTCCAAGAAAAAGTGTGTGGGCCGAAAATGGGTGATCACTGTACATTTCTCTTTGTTTCCTATTTATATTTATATTTTACCTCCTCAATTTAGCATTATGGACAGCGAAAGACTTAATCTAAGCTCTGCACAAAAATATTTTGCCTTCAAATTCATACCGTGATCGTAGCACGCATGGACTTGACTCATATGACTGGGAATTCCATGAAAAAGATTGTGGACCGAAAATGGGTGATCACTGTACATTTCTCTTCTGTTTCCTATTTATATATATATTTTACCACCTCAATTTAGCATTATGGACAGGGAAATACCTAATCTAAGATCTGAACAAAAATATTTTGCCTTCAAATTCATACCGTGATTGTAGCATGCATGGACTCGACTCATATGACTGGGATTTCCATGAAAAAGATTGTGGGGGGAAAATGGGTGATCACTGTACATTTCTCTTCTGTTTCCTATTTATATTTCTATTTTACCTCCTCAATTTAGCATTATGGACAGAGAAAGACCTAATCTAAAATCTGCAGAAAAATATTTTGCCATCAAATTCATACCGTGATCGTAGCACGCATGGACTCCACTCATATGACTGGGATTTCCATGAAAAAGATTGTGGACCGAAAATGTGTGATCACTGTACATTTCTCCTGTTTCTTATTTATATTTCTATTTTACCTCCTTAATTTAGCATTATGGACAGGGAAAGACCTAATCTAAGATCTGCAAAAAATATTTTGCCTTCAAATTCATACCATGATCGTAGCATGCATGGACTCGACTCATATGACTGGGATTTCCATGAAACAGATTGTGGGCCGAAAATGGGTGATCACTGTACATTTCTCTTCTGTTTCCTTTTTATATTTATATTTTACCTCCTCAATTTAGCATTATGGACAGCGAAAGACCTAATCTAAGCTCTGCACAAAAATATTTTGCCTTCAAATTCATACCGTGATCGTAGCATGCATGGACTCGACTCATATGACTGGGATTTCGATGAAATGAATGTGGGCCGAAAATGGGTGATCACTGTACATTTCTCTTCTGTTTCCTATTTATATTTATATTTTACCTCCTCAATTTAGCATTATAGACAGGGAAAGACATAATCTAAGGTCTGTAAAAAAATATTTTGCCTTCAAATTCATACCGTGATCGTAGCATTCATGGACTCGAGTCATATGACTGGGATTTCCATGAAAAAGATTGTGGGCACAAAATGGGTGATCACTGTACATTTCTCTTCTTTTTCCTATTTATATTTCTATTTTCTGTCCTCAATTTAGCTTTATGGACAGGGAAAGACCTAATCTAAGATCTGCACAAAAATATTTTGCCTTCAAATTCATACCGTGATCGTAGCATGCATGGACTCGACTCATATAACTGGGATTTCCATGAAAAAAGATTGTGGGCACAAAATGGGTGATCACTGTACATTTCTCTTCTGTTTCCTATTCATATTTATATTTTACCTCCTCAATTTAGCATTATGGACAGGGAAAGACCTAATCTAAGATCTGCACAAAAATATTTTGCATTCAAATTCATACAGTGATCGTAGCATGCATGGACACGACTCATATGACTGGGATTTCCATGAAAAAGATTGTGGGCCGAAAATGAGTGATCACTGTACATTTCTCTTCTGTTTCCTATTTATATTTATATTTTACATCCTCAATTTAGCATTATGGACAGGGAAAGACCTAATCTAAGATCTGCACAAAAATATTTTGCTTTCAAATTCATACAGTGATCGTAGCATGCATGGACTCGACTCATATGACTGGGATTTCCATGAAAAAGATTGTGGGCAAAAAATGGGTGATCACTGTACATTTCTCTTCTGTTTCCTATTTATATTTCTTTTTTACCTCCTCAATTTAGCATTATGGACAGGGAAAGACCTAATCTAAGATCTGCAAAAAAAAAAAATTTGCCTTCAAATTCATACCGTGATCTTAGCATGTATGGACTCGACTCATATGACTCGGATTTCCATGAAAAAGATCGTGGGCAGAAAATGGGTGATCACTGTACATATCTCTTCTGTTTCCTATTTATATTTCTATTTTACCTTCTCAATTTAGCATTATGGACAGGGAAAGACATAATCTAAGATCTGCAAAAAAATATTTTGCCTTCAAATTCATACTGTGATCGTAGCATTTATGGACTCGACTGATATGACTGGGATTTCCATGAAAAAGATTGTGGGCAGAAAATGGGTGATCACTGTACATTTCTCTTCTGTTTCCTATTTATATTTATATTTTACTTCCTCAATTTAGCATTATGGACAGGGAAAGACCTAATCTAATCTCTGCAAAAAAATATTTTGCCTTCAAATTCATACCGTAATCATAGCATGTATGGACTCGACTCATATGACTGGCATTTCCATGAAAAAGATTGTGGGCAGAAAATGGGTGATCACTCTACATTTCTCTTCTGTTTCCTATTTATATTTATATTTTACCTTCTCAATTTAGCATTATGGACAGGGAATGACCTAATCTAAGATCTGCAAAAAAAAAAATTTTTCCTTCAGATTCATACCGTGATCGTAGCATGCATGGACTCGAATCATATGACTGGGATTTCCATGAAAAAGATTGTGGGCAGAAAATGGGTGATCACTGTACATTTCTCTTCTGTTTCCTATTTATATTTATATTTTACTTCCTCAATTTAGCATTATGGACAGGGAAAGGCCTAATCTAAGATCTGCAAAAAAATATTTGCCTTCAAATTCATACCGTGATCGTAGTATGCATGGACTCGACTCATATGACTGGGATTTCCATGAAAAAGTTAGTGGGCAGAAAATGGGTGATCACTGTACATTTCTCTTCTGTTTCCTATTTAAATTTAACTTCCTTAATTAAGCATTATGGACAGGGAAAGACCTAATCTAAGATCTGCAAAAAAATATTTTGCCTTCAAATTCATACCGTGATCGTAGCATGCATGGACTTGACGCATATGACTGGGATTTCCATGAAAAAGATTGTGGGCAGAAAATGGGTGATCACTGTACATTTCTCTTCTGTTTCCTATTTATATTTATATTTTACTTCCTCAATTTAGCATTATGGACAGGTAAAGACCTAATGTAAGATCTGCAAAAAAATATTTTGCCTTCAAATTCATACCGTGATCGTAGCATGCATAGACTCGACTCATATGACTGGGATTTCCATGAAAAATATTGTGGGCAGAAAATGAGTGATCAATGAATTTTTCTCTTCTGTTTCCTATTTATATTTATATTTTACTTCCTCAATTTAGCATTATGGACAGGGAAAGACCTAATCTAAGATCTGCAAAAAAAAAATTTTGCCTTCAAATTCATACCGTGATCTTAGCATGTATGGACTCGACTCATATGACTCGGATTTCCATGAAAAAGATCGTGGGCAGAAAATGGGTGATCACTGTACATATCTCTTCTGTTTCCTATTTATATTTCTATTTTACCTTTTCAATTTAGCATTATGGACAGGGAAAGAACTAATCTAAGATCTGCAAAAAAATATTTTGCCTTCAAATTCATACTGTGATCGTAGCATTTATGGACTCGACTGATATGACTGGGATTTCCATGAAAAAGATTGTGGGCAGAAAATGGGTGATCACTGTACATTTCTCTTCTGTTTCCTATTTATATTTATATTTTACTTCCTCAATTTAGCATTATGGACAGGGAAAGACCTAATCTAAGCTCTGCAAAAAAATATTTTGCCTTCAAATTCATACCGTAATCATAGCATGTATGGACTCGACTCATATGACTGGCATTTCCATGAAAAAGATTGTGGGCAGAAAATGGGTGATCACTCTACATTTCTCTTCTGTTTCCTATTTATATTTATATTTTACCACGTCAATTTAGCATTATGGACAGGGAAGAACCTAATCTAAGATCTGCAAAAAAATATTTTGCATTCAAATTCATACCGTGATTGTAGCATGCATGGACTCGACTCATATGACTGGGATTTCCATGAAAAAGATTGTGGGCACAAAATGTGTGATCACTGTACATTTCTCTTCTGTTTCCTATTTATATTTATATTTTACCTCCTCAATTTAGCATTATGGACAGGGAAAGACCTAATCTAAGAACTGCACAAAAATATTTTGCCTTCAAATTGATACCGTGATCGTAGCATGTATGGACTCGACTCATATTACTGGGATTTCCATGAAAAAGATTGTGGGCAGAAAATGGGTGATCACTGTACATTTCTCTTCTGTTTCCTATTTATATTTATATTTTACCTCCTCTATTTAGCATTATGGACAGGGAAAGACTTAATCTAAGATCTGCAAAAAAATATTTTGCATTCAAATTCGTACCGTGACCGTTGCATGCATGGACTCGACTCATATGACTGGGATTTCCATGAAAAAGATTGTGGGCACAAAATGGGTGATCACTGTAAATTTCTCTTCTTTTTCTTATTTATATTTCTATTTTGCTTCCTCAATTTAGCATTATGGACAGGTAAAGTCCTAATCTAAGATCTGCAAAAAAATATTTTGCCTTCAAATTCATACCGTGATCGTAGAATGCATGGACTCGACTCATATGACTGGGATTTCCATGAAAAAGATTGTGGGCACAAAATGGGTGATCACTGTGCATTTCTGTTCTGTTTCATATTTTTATTTCTATTTAACTCCTCAAACTAGTATTATGGACAGGGAAAGAACTAATCTAAAATCTGCACAAAAATATTTTGCCTTCAAATTCATACCGTGATCGTAGCATGCATGGACTTGACTCATATGACTGGGATTTCCCTGAAAAAGATTGTGGGCAGAAAATGGGTGGTCACTGTACATTTCTCTTCTGTTTCCTATTTATATTTCTATTTTACTTCCTCAATTTACCATTATGGACAGGGAAAGACCTAATCTAAGATCTGCAAAAAAATATTTTGCCTTCAAATTCATACTGTGATCGTAGCATGGATGGACTCGACTCATATGACTAGGATTTCCATGAAAAAGATTGTGGGCAGAAAATGGGTGATCACTGTACATTTCTCTTCTGTTTCCTATTTATATTTATATTTTACCTCCTCTATTTAGCATTATGGACAGGGAAAGACTTAATCTAAGATCTGCAAAAAAATATTTTGCATTCAAATTCGTACCGTGACTGTTGCATGCATGGACTCGACTCATATGAATGGGATTTCCATGAAAAAGATTGTGGGCACAAAATGGGTGATCACTGTAAATTTCTCTTCTTTTTCTTATTTATATTTCTATTTTACCTCCTCAATTTAGCATTATGGTCAGGGAAAAACCAAATCTAAGATCTGCAAAAAAATATTTTGCCTTCAAATTCATACCGTGAGCGTAGCATGCATGGACACGACTCGTATGGCTGGGATTTCAATGAAAAAGATTGTGGGCCGAAAATGGGTGATCACTGTACATTTCTCTTCTGTTTCCTATTTATATTTCTATTTTACCTCCTCAATTTAGCATTATGGACAGGGAAAGACCTAATCTAAGATCTGCAAAAAAATATTTTGCCTTCAAATTCATACTGTGATCGTAGCATGCATTGACTCGACTTATATGACTGGGATTTCCATGAAAAAGATTGTGGGCCGAAAATGGGTGATCACTGTACATTTCTCTTCTTTTTCCTATTTATATTTATATTTTACTTCCTCAATTTAGCATTATGGACAGGGAAAATCCAAATCTAAGATCTGCAAAAAAATATTTTGCCTTCAAATTCATACCGTGATCGTAGCATGCATGGACTCGACTCGTATGGCTGGGATTTCAATGAAAAAGATTGTGGGCCGAAAATGGGTGATCACTGTACATTTCTCTTCTGTTTCCTATTTATATTTCTATTTTACCTCCTCAATTTAGCATTATGGACAGGGAAAGACCTAATCTAAGCTCTGCACAAAAATATTTTGCCTTCAAATTCATACCGTGATCGTAGCATGCATGGACTCGACTCATATGACTGGGATTTCCATGAAAAAGATTGTGGGACGAAAATGGGTGATCACTGTACATTTCTCTTCGGTTTCCTATTTATATTTCTATTTTACCTCCTCAATTTAGCATTATGGACAGGGAAAGACCTAATGTAAGATCTGCAAAAAAATATTTTGCCTTCAAATTCATACCGTGATCGTAGCATGCATGGACTCGTCTCATATGACTGGGATTTCCATGAAAAAGTTTCTGGTCAGAAAATGGGTGATCACTGTACATTTCTCTTCTGTTTCCTATTTATATTTCTATTTTACCTCCTCAATTTAGCATTATGGACAGGGAAAGAACCTAATCTAAGATCTGCAAAAAAATATTTTGCCTTCAAATTCATACCGTGATCATAACATGCATGGACTCGACTCATATGACTGGGATTTCCATGAAAAAGATTGTGGGTTGAAAATGGGTGATCACTGTACATTTCTCTTCTGTTTCCTATTGATATTCCTATTTTACCTCCTCAATTTAGCATTATGCACAGGGAAAGACCTAATCTAATCTCTGCACAAAAATATTTTGCCTTCAAATTCATACCGTGATCATTGCATAAATGGACTCGACTCATATGACTGGGATTTCCATGAAAAAGATTGTGGGCAGAAAATGGGTGATCACTGTACTTTTCTCTTCTGTTTCCTATTTATATTTATATTTTACCTCCTCTATTTAGCATTATGGACAAGGAAAGATCTAATCTAAGCTCTGCACGAAAATATTTATCCTTCAAATTCATACCGTGATCGTAGCATGCATAGACTCGACTCATATGACTGGGATTTCCATGAAAAAGATTGTGGGCCGAAAATGGGTGATCACTGTACATTTCACTTCTGTTTTCTATTTATATTTATATTTTACCTCCTCAATTTAGCATTATGGACAGGAAAAGTCCAAATGTAAGCTCTGCACAAAAATATTTTGCCTTCAAATTCATACCGTGATCGTAGCATGCATGGACTCAACTTATATGACTGGGATTTCCATGAAAAAGATTGTGGGCCGAAAATGGGTGATCACTGTACATTTCTGTTCTGTTTCCTATTCATATTTCTATTTTACCTCCTCAATTTAGGATTATGGACAGGGAAAGACCGAATCTAATCTCTGCACAAAAATATTTTGCCTTCAAATTCATACCGTCATCGTAGCATGAATGGACTCGACTCATATGACTGGGATTTCCATGAAAAAGATTGTGGGACGAAAATGGGTGATCACTGTACATTTCTCTTCGGTTTCCTATTTATATTTATATTTTACCTTCTCAATTTAGGATTATGGACAGGGAAAGACCGAATCTAATCTCTGCACAAAAATATTTTGCCTTCAAATTCATACCGTGATCGTAGCATGCATGGACTCGACTCATATGACTGGGATTTCCATGAAAAAGTTTGTGGGACGAAAATGGTGATCACTGTACATTTCTCTTCTGTTTCCTATTTATATTTATATTTTACCTCCTCAATTCAGCATTATGGACAGGGAAAGACCTAATCTAAGTTCTGCAAAAAATATTTTGCCTTCAAATTCATACCGTGATTGTAGCATGCATGGACTCGACTCATATGTCTGGGATTTCCATGAAAAAGTTTTTGGGCAGAAAATGGGTGATCACTGTACATTTCTCTTCTGTTTCCTATTTATATTTATATTTTACTTCCTTCATTTAGCATTTTGGACAGGGAAAGACCTAATCTAAAATCTGCACAAAAATATTTTGCCTTCATATTCATACCGTGATCCTAGCATGCATGAACTCGACTCATATGACTGGGATTTCCATGAAAAAGATTGTGGGCCGAAAATGGGTGATCACTGCACATTTCTCTTCGGTTTCCTATTTATATTTATATTTCACCTCCTCAATTTAGCATTATGGACAGGGAAAGACCTAATCTAAGATCTGCAAAAAAATATTTTGCCTTCAAATTCATACCGAGATCGTAGCATGCATGGACTCGTCTCATATGACTGGGATTTCCATGAAAAAGTTTCTGGGCAGAAAATGGGTGATCACTGTACATTTCTCTTCTGTTTCCTATTTATATTTATATTTTACTTCCTCAATTTAGAATTATGGACAGGTAAAGACCTAATCTAATCTCTGCACAAAAATATTTTGCCTTCAAATTCATACCGTGATCGTAGCATGCATGGACTCGACTCATATGACTGGGATTTCCATGAAAAAGATTGTGGGCAGAAAATGGGTGATCACTGTACATTTCTCTTCTGTTTCCTATTTATATTTATATTTTACCTCCTCAATTTAGCATTATGGACAGCGAAAGACCTAATCTAAGCTCTGCACAAAAATATTTTGCCTTCAAATTCATACCGTGATCGTAGCATGCATGGACTCGACTCATATGACTGGGATTTCCATGAAAAAGATTGTGGGCAGAAAATGGGTGATCACTGTACATTTCTCTTCTGTTTCCTATTTATATTTATATTTTACCTCCTCAATTTAGCATTATGGCTAGGGAAAGACCTAATCTAAGATCTGCAAAAAAATATTTTGCCTTGAAATTCATACCGTGATCGTAGCATGTATGGACTCGACTCATATGACTGGGATTTCCATGAAAAAGTTTGTGGTCAGAAAATGGGTGATCACTGTACATTTCTCTTCTGTTTCCTATTCATATTTCTATTTTACTTCCTTCATTTAGCATTATGGACAGGGAAAGACCTAATCTAAAATCTGCACAAAAATATTTTGCCTTCAAATTCATACCGTGATCATTGCATAAATGGACTCGACTCATATGACTGGGATTTCCATGAAAAAGATTGTGGGCAGAAAATGGGTGATCACTGTACTTTTCTCTTCTGTTTCCTATTTATATTTATATTTTACCTCCTCTATTTAGCATTATGGACAAGGAAAGATCTAATCTAAGCTCTGCACGAAAATATTTATCCTTCAAATTCATACCGTGATCGTAGCATGCATAGACTCGACTCATATGACTGGGATTTCCATGAAAAAGATTGTGGGCCGAAAATGGGTGATCACTGTACATTTCACTTCTGTTTTCTATTTATATTTATATTTTACCTCCTCAATTTAGCATTATGGACAGGAAAAGTCCAAATGTAAGCTCTGCACAAAAATATTTTGCCTTCAAATTCATACCGTGATCGTAGCATGCATGGACTCAACTTATATGACTGGGATTTCCATGAAAAAGATTGTGGGCCGAAAATGGGTGATCACTGTACATTTCTGTTCTGTTTCCTATTCATATTTCTATTTTACCTCCTCAATTTAGGATTATGGACAGGGAAAGACCGAATCTAATCTCTGCACAAAAATATTTTGCCTTCAAATTCATACCGTCATCGTAGCATGAATGGACTCGACTCATATGACTGGGATTTCCATGAAAAAGATTGTGGGACGAAAATGGGTGATCACTGTACATTTCTCTTCGGTTTCCTATTTATATTTATATTTTACCTTCTCAATTTAGGATTATGGACAGGGAAAGACCGAATCTAATCTCTGCACAAAAATATTTTGCCTTCAAATTCATACCGTGATCGTAGCATGCATGGACTCGACTCATATGACTGGGATTTCCATGAAAAAGTTTGTGGGACGAAAATGGTGATCACTGTACATTTCTCTTCTGTTTCCTATTTATATTTATATTTTACCTCCTCAATTCAGCATTATGGACAGGGAAAGACCTAATCTAAGTTCTGCAAAAAATATTTTGCCTTCAAATTCATACCGTGATTGTAGCATGCATGGACTCGACTCATATGTCTGGGATTTCCATGAAAAAGTTTTTGGGCAGAAAATGGGTGATCACTGTACATTTCTCTTCTGTTTCCTATTTATATTTATATTTTACTTCCTTCATTTAGCATTTTGGACAGGGAAAGACCTAATCTAAAATCTGCACAAAAATATTTTGCCTTCATATTCATACCGTGATCCTAGCATGCATGAACTCGACTCATATGACTGGGATTTCCATGAAAAAGATTGTGGGCCGAAAATGGGTGATCACTGCACATTTCTCTTCGGTTTCCTATTTATATTTATATTTCACCTCCTCAATTTAGCATTATGGACAGGGAAAGACCTAATCTAAGATCTGCAAAAAAATATTTTGCCTTCAAATTCATACCGAGATCGTAGCATGCATGGACTCGTCTCATATGACTGGGATTTCCATGAAAAAGTTTCTGGGCAGAAAATGGGTGATCACTGTACATTTCTCTTCTGTTTCCTATTTATATTTATATTTTACTTCCTCAATTTAGAATTATGGACAGGTAAAGACCTAATCTAATCTCTGCACAAAAATATTTTGCCTTCAAATTCATACCGTGATCGTAGCATGCATGGACTCGACTCATATGACTGGGATTTCCATGAAAAAGATTGTGGGCAGAAAATGGGTGATCACTGTACATTTCTCTTCTGTTTCCTATTTATATTTATATTTTACCTCCTCAATTTAGCATTATGGACAGCGAAAGACCTAATCTAAGCTCTGCACAAAAATATTTTGCCTTCAAATTCATACCGTGATCGTAGCATGCATGGACTCGACTCATATGACTGGGATTTCCATGAAAAAGATTGTGGGCAGAAAATGGGTGATCACTGTACATTTCTCTTCTGTTTCCTATTTATATTTATATTTTACCTCCTCAATTTAGCATTATGGCTAGGGAAAGACCTAATCTAAGATCTGCAAAAAAATATTTTGCCTTGAAATTCATACCGTGATCGTAGCATGTATGGACTCGACTCATATGACTGGGATTTCCATGAAAAAGTTTGTGGTCAGAAAATGGGTGATCACTGTACATTTCTCTTCTGTTTCCTATTTATATTTCTATTTTACTTCCTTCATTTAGCATTATGGACAGGGAAAGACCTAATCTAAAATCTGCACAAAAATATTTTGCCTTCAAATTCATACCGTGATCGTACCATGCATGGACTCGACTCATATGACTGGGATTTCCATGAAAAAGTTTGTGGGCAGAAAATCGGTGATCACAGTACATTTCTCTTCTGTTTCCTATTTATATTTATATTTTACATCCTCAATTTAGCATTATGGACAGGGAAAGACCAAATCTAAGATCTGCAAAAAAATATTTTGCCTTCAAATTCATGCCGTGATCGCAGCTTGCATGAACTCGACTCATATGACTGGGATTTCCATGAAAAAGATTGTGGGCCGAAAATAGGTGATCCCTGTACATTTCTCTTCTGTTTCCTATTTATATTTATATTTTACCTCCTCAATTTAGCATTATAGACAGGGAACGACCTAATCTAAGCTCTGCACCAAAATATTTTGCCTTCAAATTCATACCGTGATCGTAGCATGCATGGACTCGATTCATATGACTGGGATTTCGATGAAAAAGCTTGTAGGCCGAAAATGGGTGATCACTGTACATTTCTCTTCTGTTTCCTATTTATATTTCTATTTTACCTCCTCAATTTAGCATTATGGACAGGGAAAGACCTAATCTAAGCTCTGCACAAAAATATTTTGCCTTCAAATTCATACCGTGATCGTAGCATGCATGGACTCGACTCATATGACTGGGATTTCCATGAAAAAGATTGTGGGCCGAAAATGGGTGATCACTGTACATTTCTCTTCTGTTTCCTATTTATATTTCTATTTTACCTCCTCAATTTAGCATTATGCACAGGGAAAGACCTAATCTAAGCTCTGCACAAAAATATATTGCCTTCAAATTCATATCGTGATCGTAGCATGCATGGACTCGACTCCTATGACTGGGATTTCCATGAAAAAGATTGTAGGCAGAAAGTGGGTGATCACTGTACATTTCTTTTCTGTTTCCTATTTTTATTTCTATTTTACTTCCTTCATTTAGCATTATGGACAGGGAAAGGCCTAATCTAAGCTCTGCACAAAAATATTTTGCTTTCAAATTCATACCGTGATCGTAGCATGCATGGACTCGACTCATATGACTGGGATTTCCATGAAAAAGTTTGTGGGACGAAAATGGGTGATCACTGTAAATTTCTCTTCTGTTTCCTATTTATATTTATATTTTACCTCCTCAATTTAGCATTATGGAAAGGAAAGACCTAATCTAAGATCTGCAAAAAATATTTTGCCTTCAAATTCATACCGTGATTGTAGCATGCATGGACTCGACTCATATGTCTGGGATTTCCATGAAAAAGTTTTTGGGCAGAAAATGGGTGATCACTGTACATTTCTCTTCTGTTTCCTATTTATATTTCTATTTTACTTCCTTCATTTAGCATTATGGACAGGGAAAGACCTAATCTAAAATCTGCACAAAAATATTTTGCCTTCAAATTCATACCGTGATCCTAGCATGCATGGACTCGACTCATATGACTGTGATTTCCATGAAAAAGATTGTGGGATGAAAATGGGTGATCACTGTACATTTCTCTTCTGTTTCCTATTTATATTTATATTTTACCTCCTCAATTTAGCATTATGGACAGGGAAAGACCTAATCTAAGCTCTGCACAAAAATATTTTGCCTTCAAATTCATACCGTGATCGTAGCATGCATGGATTTGACTCATATGACTGGGATTTCCATGAAAAAGATTGTGGGCAGAAAATGGGTGATCACTGTACATTTCTCTTCTGTTTCCTATTTATATTTATATTTTACCTCCTCAATTTAGCATTATTGCTAGGGAAAGACCTAATCTAAGCTCTGCAAAAAAATATTTTGCCTTGAAATTCATACCGTGATCGTAGCATGCATGGATTCGACTCATATGACTGGGATTTCCATGAAAAAGATTGTGGGCAAAGAATGGTTGATCACTGTACATTACTCTTCTGTTTCCTATTTATATTTCTATTTTACCTCCTCTATTTAGCATTATGCACAGGGAAAGACCTAATCTAAGCTCTGCACAAAAATATTTTGCCTTCAAATTCATACCCTGATCGTAGCATGCATGGACACGACTCATATGACTGGGATTTCCATGAAAAAGTTTGTGGGCTGAAAATGGGTGATCACTGTACATTTCTCTTCTGTTTCCTATTTATATTTATATATTACCTCCTCAATTTAGCATTATGCACAGGGAAAGACCTAATCTAAGCTCTGCTAAAAAATATATTGCCTTCAAATTCATATCGTGATCGTAGCATGCATGGAATCGACTCCTATGACTGGGATTTCCATGAAAAAGATTGTAGGAAGAAAATGGGTGATCACTGTACATTTCTCTTCTGTTTCCTATTTATATTTCTATTTTACCTCCTCAATTTAGCATTATGGACAGGGAAAGACCTAATCTAAGCTCTGCACAAAAATATTTTGCCTTCAAATTCATACCGTGATCGTAGCATGTATGGACTCAACTCATATGACTGGGATTTCCATGAAAAATATTGTGGGCCGAAAATGGGTGATCACTGTACATTTCTTTTCTGTTTCCTATTCATATGTATATTTTACATCCTCAATTTAGCATTATGGACAGGGAAAGACCTAATCTAATATCTGCACAAAAATATTTTGCCTTCAAATTCATACCGTGATCGTAGCATGCATGGACTCGACTCATATGACTGTGATTTCCATGAAAAAGATTTTGGGCCGAAAATGGGTGATCACTGTACATTTCTCTTCGGTTCCCTATTTATATTTATATTTTACCTCCTCAATTTAGCATTATGGACAGGGAAAGACCTAATCTAAGTTCTGCACAAAAATATTTTGCCTTCAAATTCATACCGTGATCGTAGCATGCATGGACTCGATTCATATGACTGGGATTTCCATGAAAAAGATTGTGGGCCGAAAATGGGTGATCACTGTACATTTCTCTTCTGTTTCCTATTTATATTTATATTTTACCTCCTCAATTTAGCATTATGGACAGGGAAAGACCTCAGTTAAAATCTGCACAAAAATATTTTCCCTTCAAATTCATACCGTGATCGTAGCATGCATGGACTCGGCTCATATGACTCGGATTTCCATGAAAAAGATTGTGGGCCGAAAATGGGTGATCACTGTACATTTCTCTTCTTTTTCCTATTTATATTTCTATTTTACCTCCTCAATTTACCATTATGGACAGGGAAAGGCCTAATCTAAGATCTGCACAAAAATATTTTGCCTTCAAATTCGTACCGTGAACGTAGCATGCATGGACTCGACTCATATGACTGGGATTTCCATGAAAAAATTGTGGGCCGAAAATGGGTGATCACTGTACATTTCTCTTCTGTTTCTTATTTATATTTCTATTTAACTCCTCAATTTAGCATTATGGACAGGGAAAGACCTAATCTAAGATCTGCAAAAAAATATTTTGTCTTCGAATTCATACCGTGATCGTAGCATGCATGGACTCGACTCATATGACTGGGATTTCCATGAAAAAGATTGTGGGCCGAAAATGGGTGATCACTGTACATTTCTCTTCTGTTTCCTATTTATATTTATATTTTACCTCCTCAATTTAGCATTATGAAGAGGGAAAGACCTAATCTAAAATCAGCACAAAAATATTTTGCCTTCAATTTAGTAGCGTGATCATAGCATGCATGGACTCGACTCATATGACTGGGATTTCCATGAAAAAAATTGTGAGCCGAAAATGGGTGATCACTGTACATTTCTCTTCTGTTTCCTATTTATATTTATATTTTACCTACTCAATTTAGCATTATGGACAGGGAAAGACCTCATCTAAAATCTGCACAAAAATATTTTACCTTCAAATTCATACCGTGATCGTAGCATGCATGGACTCGACTCATATGACTCGGATTTCCATGAAAAAGATTGTGGGCCGAAAATGGGTGATCACTGTACATTTCTCTTCTGTTTCCTATTTATATTTCTATTTTACCTCCTCAATTTAGCATTATGGACAGGGAAAGACTTAATCTAAGATCTGCACAAAAATATTTTGCCTTCAAATTCATACCGTGATTGTAGCATGCATGGACTCGACTCATATGACTGGGATTTCCATGAAAAAGATTGTGGGCCGAAAATGGGTGATCACTGTACATTTCTCTTCTGTTTCCTATTTATATTTATATTTTACCTCCTCAATTTAGCATTATGGAGAGGTAAAGACATAATCTAAGATCTGCACAAAAATATTTTGCCTTCAAATTCATACCGTGATCGTAGCATGAATGGACTCGACTCATATGACTGGGATTTCCATGAAAAAGATTGTGGGCCGGAAATGGGTGATCACTGTACATTTCTCTTCTGTTTCCTATTTATATTTCTATTTAACTCCTCAATTTAGCATTATGGACAGGGAAAGACCTAATCTAAGATCTGCAAAAAAATATTTTGTCTTCGAATTCATACCGTGATCGTAGCATGCATGGACTCGACTCATATGACTGGGATTTCCATGAAAAAGATTGTGGGCCGAAAATGGGTGATCACTGTACATTTCTCTTCTGTTTCCTATTTATATTTCTATTTTATCTCCTCAATTTAGCATTATGGACGGGGAAAGAACTAATCTAAGATATGCACAAAAATATTTTGCCTTCAAATTCATACCGTGATCGTAGCATGCATGGACTCGACTCATATGACTGGGATTTCCATGAAAAAGATTGTGGGCCGAAAATGGGTGATCACTGTACATTTCTCTTCTGTTTCCTATTTATATTTCTATTTTATCTCCTCAATTTAGCATTATGAGGAGGGAAAGACCTAATCTAAAATCAGCACAAAAATATTTTGCCTTCAATTTAGTAGCGTGATCGTAGCATGCATGGACTCGACTCATATGACTGGGATTTCCATGAAAAAGATTGTGAGCCGAAAATGGGTGATCACTGTACATTTCTCTTCTGTTTCCTATTTATATTTATATTTTACCTCCTCAATTTAGCATTATGGACAGGGAAAGCCCTAATCTAAAATCTGCACAAAAATATTTTGCCTTCAAATTCATACCGTGATCGTAGCATGCATGGACTTGACTCATACGACTGGGATTTCCATGAAAAATATTGTGGGCCGAAAATGGGTGATCACTGTACATTTCTCTTCTGTTTCCTATTTATATTTATATTTTACCTCGTCAATTTAGATTATGGACAGGGAAAGACCTAATCTAAGCTCTGCACAAAAATATTTTGCCTTCAAATTCATACCGTGATCGTAGCATGTATGAACTCGACTCATATGACTGGGATTTCCATGAAAAAGATTGTGGGCACAAAATGGGTGATCACTGTACATTTCTCTTCTGTTTCCTATTAATATTTCTATTTTACTTCCTTAATTTAGCATTATGGTCAGTGAAAGACCTAATCTAAGATCTGTAAAAATATATTTTGCCTTCATATTCATACCGTGATCGTAGCATGTATGGACTCGACTCATATGACTGGGATTTCCATGAAAAAGATTGTGGGCCGAAAATGGGTGATCACTGTACATTTCTCTTCTGTTTCCTATTTATATTTCTATTTTACCTCCACAATTTAGCATTATGGACAGGGAAAGACCTAATCTAAAATCTGCACAAAAATATTTTGCTTTCAAATTCATACCGTGATCGTAGCATGCATGGACTCGACTCATATGACTGGGATTTCCATGACAAAGATTGTGGGCCGAAAATGGGTGATCACTGTACATTACTCTTCTGTTTCCTATTTATAGTTATATTTTACCTCCTCAATTTAGCATTTTGGACTGGGAAAGAACTAATCTAAAATCTGCACAAAAATATTTTGCCTTCAAATTCATACCGTGATCGTAGCATGCATGGACTCGACTCATATGACTGGGATTTACATGAAAAAGATTGTGGGCCGAAAATGGGGATCACTGTACATTTCTCTTCTGTTTCCTATTTATATTTATATTTTACCTCCTCAATTTAGCATTATGGACAGTGAAAGACCTAATCTAAAATCTGCACAAAAATATTTTGCCTTCAAATTCATACTGTGATCGTAGCATGCATGGACTCGACTCATATGACTGTGATTTCCATAAAAAAGATTGTGGGCCTAAAATGGGTGATCACTGTTCATTTCTCTTCTGTTTCCTATTTATATTTATATTTTACCTCCTCAATTTAGCATTATGGACAGGGAAAGACCTAATCTAAAATCTGCACAAAAATATTTTGCCCTCAAATTCATACCATGATCGTAGCATGCATGGACTCGACTCATATGCCTGGGATTTCCATGAAAAACATTGTGGGCCGAAAACGGGTGATCACTGTACATTTCTCTTCTGTTTCCTATTTATATTTATATTTTACCTCCTCAATTTAGCATTATGGACAGGGAAAGACCTAATCTAAGCTCTGCACAAAAATATTTTGCCTTCAAATTCATACCGTGATCGTAGCATGCATGGACTCGACTCATATGACTGGGATTTCCATGAAAAAGATTGTGGGCCGAAAAAGGGAGATCACTGTACATTTCTTTTCTGTTCCCTATTTATATTTCTATTGTACCTCCTCAATTTAGCTTTATGGAAAGGGAAAGACCTAATCTAAAATCTGCACAAAAATATTTTGCCTTCAAATTCATACCGTGATCATAGCATGCATGGACTCGACTCATATGACTGGGATTTCCATGAAAAAGATTGTGGGCCGAAAATGGGTGATCACTGTACATTTCTCTACTGTTTCCTATTTATATTTATATTTTACCTCCTCAATTAAGCATTATGTCCAGGGAAAGACCAAATCTAAGCTCTGCACAAAAATAATTTGCCTTCAAATTCATACCGTGATCGTAGCATGCATGGACTCGACTCATAGGACTGGGATTTCCATGAAAAAGATTGTGGGCCGAAAATGGGTGATCACTGTACATTTATCTTCTGTTTCCTATTTATATTTCTATTTTACCTCCTCAATTTAGCATTATGGCCAGGGAAAGACCTAATCTAAGCTCTGCACAAAAATATTTTGCCTTCATATTCATACCGTGATTGTTGCATGCATGGACTCGACTCATATGACTGGGATTTCCATGAAAAAGATTGTGGGCACAAAATGGGTGATAACTGTACATTTCTCTTCTGTTTCCTATTTATATTTATATTTTACCTCCTCAATTTAGCATTATGGACAGGGAAAGACGTAATCTAAAATCTGCACAAAAATATTTTGCCTTCAAATTCATACCGTGATCGTAGCATGCATGGACTCGACTCATATGACTGGGATTTCCATGAAAAAGATTGTGGGCCGAAAATGGGTGGTCACTGTACATTTCTCTTCCGTTTCCTATTTATATTTATATTTTACCTCCTCAATTTAGCATTATGGACAGGGAAAGACCAAATCTAAGATCTGCACAAAAATATTTTGCCTTCAAATTCATACCGTGATCGTAGCTTGCATGGACTCGACTCATATGACGGGGATTTCTATGAAAAAGATTGTGGGCCGAAAATGCGTGATCACTGTATATTTCTCTTTTGTTTCCTATTTATATTTATATTTTACCTCCTCAATTTAGCATTATGGACAGGGAAAGACCTAATCTAAGATATGCACAAAAATATTTTGCCTTCAAATTCATACCGTGATCGTAGCATGCATGGACTCGACTCATATGACTGGGATTTCCATGAAAAAGATTGTGGGCTGAAAATGGGAGATCACTGTACATTTCTCTTCTTTTTCCTATTTATATTTATATTTTACCTTCTCATTTTAGCATTATGGACAGGGAAAGACCTAATCTAAAATCTGCATAAAAATATTATGCCTTCAAATTCATACCGTGATTGTAGCATGCATGGACTCGACTCATATGACTGGGATTTCCATGAAAAAGATTGTGGGCCGAAAATGAGTGATCACTGTACATTTCTCTTCAGTTTCCTATTTATATTGCTATTGTACCTCCTCAATTTAGCATTATGGACAGGGAAAGACATAATCTAAAATCTGCACAAAAATATTTTGCCTTCAAATTCATACCGTGATCGTAGCATGCATGGACTCGACTCATATGACTGGGATTTCCATGAAAAAGATTGTGGGCCGAAAATGGGTGATCACTGTACATTTTTTCTACTGTTTCCTATTTCTATTTCTATTTTACCAACTCAATTTACCATTATGGACAGGGAAAGACCTAATCTAAGATCTGCAAAAAAATATTTTGCCTTCAAATTCATACCGTGATCGCAGCATGCATGGACTCGACTCGTATGACTGGGATTTCGATGAAAATGATTGTGGGCACAAAATGGGTGATCACTGTACATTTCTCTTCTGTTTCCTATTCATATTTCTATTTTACCTCCTCAATTTAGCATTATCGCCAGTGAAAGACCTAATCTAAGCTCTGCACAAAAATATTTTGCCTTCAAATTCATACCGTGATCGTAGCATGCATGGACTCGACTCATATGACTGGTATTTCCATGAAAAAGATTGTGAGCCGAAAATGGGTGATCACTGTACATTTCTCTTCTGTTTACTATTTATATTTCTATTTTACCTCCTCAATTTAGAATTATGGACAGGGAAAGACCTAATCTAAAATCTGCACAAAAATATTTTGCCTACAAATTCATGCCGTGATCATAGCATGCATGGACACGACTCATATGACTGGGATTTCCATGAAAAAGACTGTGGGCCGAAAATGGTTGATCACTGTACATTTCTCTTCTGTTTCCTATTTATATTTCTATTTTACCTCCTCAATTTAGCATTATGGACAGTGAAAGACCTAATCTAAGATCTGCACAAAAATATATTGCCTTCAAATTCATACCGTCATCGTAGCATGCATGGACTCGACTCTTATGACTGGGATTTCCATGAAAAAGAAACTGGGCCGAAAATGGGAGATCACTGTACATTTCTCTTCTGTTTCCTATTCATAATTCTATTTTACCTCCTCAATTTAGCATTATGGCCAGGGAAAGACCTAATGTAAGCTCTGTACAAAAATATTTTGCCTTCAAATTCATACCGTGATCGTAGCATGCATGGACTCGACTCATATGCCTGGGATTTCCATGAAATCTTGGTGGGCCGAAAACGGGTGATCACTATACATTTCTCTTCTGTTTCCTATTTATATTTCTATTTTACCTCCTCAATTTAACATTATGGACAGGGAAAGACCTAATCTAAAATCTGCACAAAAATATTTTGCATTCAAATTCATACCGTGATCGTAGCATGCATTGACTGGACTCATATGACTGGGATTTCCATGAAAAAGATTGTGGGCCGAAAATAGGTGATCACTGTACATTTCTCTTCTGTTTCCTATTTATATTTCTATTTTACCTCCTCAATTTAGCATTATGGACAGGGAATGACCTAATCAAAAATCTGCACAAAAATATTTTGCCTTCAAATTCATACCGTGATCGTAGCGTGCATTGACCCGACTCATATAACTGGGATTTCCATGAAAAAGATTGTGGGCCGAAAATAGGTGATCACTGTACATTTCTCTTCTGTTTCCTATTTATATTTATATTTTACCTCCTCAATTTAGCATTATGGACAGGGAAAGACCTAATCTAAGATCTGCACAAAAATATTTTGCCTTCAAATTCATACCGTGATCGTAGCATGCATGGACTCGACTCATATGACTGGGATTTCCATGAAAAAGATTGTGGGCGGAAAATGGGTGATCACTGTACATTTCTCTTCTGTTTTCTATTTATATTTCTATTTTACCTCCTCAATTTAGCATTATGGACAGGGAAAGACCTAAACTAAAATCTGCACAAAAATATTTTGCCTTCATATTCATACCGTGATCGTAGCATGCATTGACTCGACTCATATCACTGGGATTTCCATGAAAAAGATTGTGGGCCGAAAATAGGTGATCACTGTACATTTCTCTTCTGTTTCCTATTTATATTTCTATTTTACCTCCTCAATTTAGCATTATGGACAGGGAAAGACCTAATCTAAAATCTGCACAAAAATATTTTGCCTTCAAAATCATACCGTGATCGTAGCATGCATGGACTCGACTCATATGACTGGGATTTCCATGAAAAAGATTGTGGGCCGAAAATGCGTGATCACTGTATATTTCTGTTTTGTTTCCTATTCATAATTCTATTTTACCTCCTCAATTTAGCATTATGGACAGGGAAAGACCTAATCTAAGATCTGCACAAAAATATTTTGACTTCAAATTCATACCGTGATCGTAGCATGCATGCACTCGACTCATATGACTGGGATTTCCATGAAAAAGATTGAGGGCAGAAAATGGGTGATCACTGTACATTTCTCTTCTGTTTCCTATTTATATTTCTATTTTACTTCCTCAATTTAGCATTATGGGCAGGGAAAGACCTAATCTAAGATCTGCAAAAAAATATTTTGCCTTCAAATTCATACCGTGATCGTAGCATGCATGGACTCGGCTCATATGACTGGGATTTCCATGAAAAAGATTGTGGGCCGAAAATGGGTGATCACGGTACATTTCTCTTCTGTTTCCTATTTATATTTATATTTCATTTCGTTAATTTAGCATTATGGACAAGGAAAGACCTAATCTGAGCTCTGCAAAAAAAATATTTTGCCTTCAAATTCATACTGTGTTCGTAGCATGCATAGACTCGACTAATATGACTGGGATTTCCATGAAACAGATTGTGGGCAGAAAATGGGTGATCACTGTACATTTCTCTTCTGTTTCCTATTTATATTTTTATTTTACTTCCTTCATTTAGCATTATGGACAGGGAAAGACCTAATCTAAGCTCTGCAAAAAAATATTTTGCTTTCAATTTCATACCGTGATCGTACCATGTATGGACACGACTCATATGACTGGGATTTCCATGAAAAAGATTGTGGGCAGAAAATGGGTGATCACTGAAAATTTCTCTTCTGTTTCCTATTTATATTTATATTTTACATCCTCAATTTAGCATTATGGACAGGGAAAGACCTAATCTAAGATCTGCACAAAAATATTTTGCCTTGAAATTCATACCGTGATCGTAGCATGCATGCACTCGTCTCATATGACTGGGATTTCCATGAAAAAGATTGAGGGCAGAAAATGGGTGATCACTGTACATTTCTCTTCTGTTTCCTATTTATATTTATATTTTACTTCCTTCATTTAGCATTATGGACAGGGAAAGACCTAATCTAAGCTCTGCAAAAAAATATTTTGTTTTCAAATTCATACCATGATCGTAGCATGCATTGACTCGACTCATATGACTGGGATTTCCATGAAAAAGATTGTGGGCCGAAAATGGGTGATCACGGTACATTTCTCTTCTGTTTCCTATTTATATTTATATTTCATTTCGTTAATTTAGCATTATGGACAAGGAAAGACCTAATCTGAGCTCTGCAAAAAAAATATTTCGCCTTCAAATTCATACTGTGTTCGTAGCATGCATAGACTCGACTCATATGACTGGGATTTCCATGAAACAGATTGTGGGCAGAAAATGGGTGATCACTGTACATTTCTCTTCTGTTTCCTATTTATATTTTTATTTTACTTCCTTCATTTAGCATTATGGACAGGGAAAGACCTAATCTAAGCACTGCAAAAAAATATTTTGCTTTCAATTTCATACCGTGATCGTAGCATGCATGGACTAGGCTGGGATTTCCATGAAAAAGATTGTGGGACGAAAATTGGTGATTACGGTACATTTCTCTTCTGTTTCCTATTTATATTTATATTTTATCTCCTCAATTTAGCATTATGGAGAGTGAAAGACCTAATCTAAGATCTGCAAAAAAATATTTTGCCTTCAAATTCATACGGTGATCGTAGCATGCATGGAAACGACTCATATGACTGGGATTTCCATGAAAAAGATTGTGGGCCGAAAATGGGTGATCACTGTATATTTCGCGTCAGTTTCCTATTTATATTTCTATTTTACCTCCTCAATCTAGCATTATGGCAGGTAACGACCAAATCTAAGATCCGCAAAAAAATATTTTGCCTTCAAATTCATACCGTGATCGTGGCATGCATGGACTCGACTCATATGACTGGGATTTCCATGAAACAGATTGTGGGCAGAAAATGGGTGATCACTGTACATTTCTCTTCTGTTTCCTATTTATATTTCTATATTACTTCCTTCATTTAGCATTATGGACAGGGAAAGACCTAATGTAAGCTCTGTACAAAAATATTTTGCTTTCAAATTCATACCATGATCGTAGCATGCATGGACTCGACTCACATGACTCGGATTTCCATGAAAATGATTGTGGGAAGAAAATGGGTGATCACTGTACATTTCTCTTCCGTTTCCTATTTATATTTCTATTTTACTTCCTTCATTCAGCATTATTGACAGGGAAAGACTTAATCTAAGCTCTGCACAAAAATATTTTGTCTTCAAATTCATACCGTGATCGTAGCATGTATGGACTCGACTCATATGACTGGGATTTCCATGAAAAAGTTTGTGGGCCGAAAATGTGTGATCACTGTACATTTTTCTTCTGTTTCCTATTTATATTTATATTTTACCTCCTCAATTTAGCATTATGGACAGGGAAAGACCTAATCTAAGATCTGCAAAAAAATATTTTGCCCTCAAATTCATACCGTGATCGTAGCATGCATGGACTCGACTCATATGCCTGGGATTTCCATGAAAAACTTTGTAGGCCGAATCTGGGTCATCACTGTACATTTCTCTTCTGTTTCCTATTTATATTTATATTTTACTTCCTTCATTTAGCACTATGGACAGGGAAAGACCTAATCTAAGATCTGCAAAAAAATTATTTTGCCTTCAAATCCATACCGTGATCGAAGCATGCATGGACTTGACTCATATGACTGGGATTTCCATGAAAGAGATTGTGGGCAGAAAATGGGCGATCACTGTATATTTCTCTTCTGTTTCCTATTTATATTTATATTTTACTTCCGCAATTTAGCATTATGGACAGGGAAAGACCTAATCTAATCTCTGCAAAAAAATATTTTGCCTTCAAATTCATACCGTGATCGTAGCATGCATCGACTCGACTGATATGACTGGGATTTCCATGAAAATATTATGGACAAAAAATGGGTGATCTCTGTACATTTCTCTTCTGTTTCCTATTTATATTTATATTTTATTTCCTCAATTTAGCATTATGGACAGGGAAAGACCTAATCTAAGATCTGCAAAAAAATATTTTGCCTTCAAATTCATACAGTGATCGTAGCATGCATGGACTCGACTCATATGACTGGGATTTCCATGAAAAAGATTGTGGGCAGAAAATGGGTGATCACTGTACATTTCTCTTCTGTTTCCTATTTCTATTTCTATTTTACTTCCTTCATTTAGCATTATGGACAGGGAAAGACCTAATCTAAGCTCTGCAAAAAAATATTTTGTTTTCAAATTCATACCATGATCGTAGCATGCATTGACTCGACTCATATGACTGGGATTTCCATGAAAAAGATTGTGGGCCTAAAATGGGTGATCACTGTACATTTCTCTTCTGTTTCCTATTTATATTTATATTTTACCTCCTCAATTTAGCATTATGGACAGGGAAAGACCAAATCTAACATCTGCACAAAAATATATTGCTTTCAACTTCATACCGTGATCGTAGCATGCATGGACTCGACTCATATGACTGGGATTTCCATGAAAAAGATTGTGGGCAGAAAATGGGTGATCGCTTTACATTTCTCTTCTGTTTCCTATTTATATTTATATTTTACTTCCTTCATTTAGTATTATGGACAGGGAAAGACCTAATCTAAAATCTGCACAAAAATATTTTGCCTTCAAATTCATACCGTGATCGTAGCATGCATGGACTCGACTCATATGACTGGGATTTCCATGAAAAAGATTGTGGGGCGAAAATGGGTGATCACTGTACATTTCTCTTCTGTTTCCTATTTATATTTATATTTTACCTCCTCAATTTAGCATTATGGACACGGAAAGACCTTATCTAAGATCTGCACAAAAATATTTTGCCTTCAAATTCATACCGTGATCGTAGCATGCATGGACTCGACTCATATGACTGGGATTTCCATGAAAAAGATTGTGGGCCGAAAAAGGGTGATCACTGTACATTTCTTTTCTGTTTCCTATTTATATTTATATTTAACCTCCTCAATTTAGCATTATGGACAGGGAAAGGCCTAATCTAAGATCTGCACAAAAATATTTTGCTTTCAAATTCATACCGTGATCGTGGCATGCATGGACTCGATTCATATGACTGGGATTTCCATGAAAAAGATTTAGGGCCGAAAATGGGGGATCACTGTACATTTCTCTTCTGTTTCCTATTTATATTTATATTTTAACTCCTCAATTTAGCATTATGGACAGGGAAAGACCTAATCTAAAATCTGCACAAAAATATTTTGCTTTCAAATTCATACCGTGATCTTAGCATGCATGGACTCGACTCATATGACTGCGATTTCCATGAAAAAGATTGTGGGCCGAAAATGGGTGATCACTGTACATTTCTCTTCTATTTCTTATTTATATTTATATTTTACCTACTCAATTTAGCATTATGGACAGTGAAAGACATTATCTAATCTCTGCACAGAAATATTTTACCTTCAAATTCATACCGTGATCGTAGCATGCATGGACTCGACTCATATGAATGGGATTTCCATGAAAAAGATTGTGGGCCGAAAATGGGTGATCACTGTACATTTCTCTTCTGTTTCCGATTTATATTTCTATTTTACCTCCTCAATTTAGCATTATGGACAGGGAAAGACATTATCTAAGCTCTGCACACAAATATTTTGCCTTCAAATTCATACCGTGATCGTAGCATGCATGGACTCGACTCATATGACTGGTATTTCCATGAAAAGATTGTGGGCCGAAAATGGGTGATCACTGTACATTTCTCTTCTGTTTCCTATTTATATTTATATTTTACCTCCTCAATTTAGCATTATGGACAGGGAAAGATATTATCTAAGCTCTGCACAGAAATATTTTGCCTTCAAATACATACCGTGATCGTAGCATGCATGGACTCGACTCATATGACTGGGATTTCCATGAAAAAGATTGTGGGCAGAAAATGGGTGATCACTGTACATTTCTCTTCTGTTTCCTATTTATATTTATATTTTACCTCCTCAATTTAGCATTATGGACAGGGAAAGACCTAATCTAAGCTCTGCACAAAAATATTTAGCCTTAAAATTCATACCGTGATCGTAGCATGCATGGACGCGACTCATATGACTGGGATTCCCATGAAAAACATTTTGTCCCGAAAATGGGGGATCACTGTACATTTCTCTTCTGTTTCCTATTTATATTTCTATTTTATCTCCTCAATTTAGCATTATGGACAGGGAAAGACCTAATCTAAAATCTGCACAAAAATATTTTGCCTTCAAATTCATACCGTGATCGTAGCATGCATGGACTCGACTCATATGACTGGGATTTCCATGAAAAAGATTGTGGGCCGAAAATGGGTGATCACTGTACATTACTCTTCTGTTTCCTATTTATATTTATATTTTACCTCCTAAATTTAGCATTATGGACAGGGAAAGAACTAATCTAAAATCTGCACAAAAATATTTTGCCTTCAAATTCATACCGTGATCGTAGCATCCATGGACTCAACTCATATGACTTGGATTTCCATGAAAAAGATTGTGGGCCGAAAATGGATGATCACTGTACATTTCTCTTCTGTTTCATATTTATATTTCTATTTTACCTCCTCAATTTAGCATTATGCCCAGGGAAAGACCTAATCTAAGCTGTGCACAAAATTATTTTGCCTTCAAATTCATACCGTGATCGTAGCATGCATGGACTCGACTCATATGACTGGGATTTCCATGAAAAAGATTGTGGGCCGAAAATTGTTGATCACTGTACATTTCTCTTCTGTTTCCTATTTATATTTCTATTTTACCTCCTCAGTTTAGCATTATGGACAGGGAAAGACCTAATCTAAAATCTGTACAAAAATATTTCGCCTTCAAATTCATACCGTGATCGTAGCATGCATGGACACAACTCATATGACTGGGATTTCCATGAAAAAGATTGTGGGCCGAAAATGGGTGATAACTGTATATTTCTCTTCTCTTCCCTATTTATATTTATATTTTACCTCCTCAATTTAGCATTATGGACACGGAAAGAACCAATCTAAAATCTGCACAAAAATATTTTGCTTTCAAATTCATACTATGATCGTAGCATGCATGGACTCGATTCATATGACTGAGATTTCCATGAAAAAGATTGTGGGCTGAAAATGGGTGATCACTGTACATTTCTCTTCTGTTTCCTATTTATATTTCTATTTTACCTCCTCAATTTAGCATTATGGACAGGGAAAGAACTAATCTAAAATCTGCACAAAAATATTTTGCCTTCAAATTCATACCGTGATTGTAGCATGCATGGACTCGACTCATATGACTGGGATTTCCATGAAAAAGATTGTGGGCCAAAAATTGGTGATGACTGTACATTTCTCTTCTGTTTCCTATTTATATTTATATTTTACCTCCTTAATTTAGCATTATGGACAGGGAAAGACCTAATCTAATGTCTGCAGAAAAATATTTTCATTTCAAATTCATACCGTGATCGTAGCATGAATTAACTCGACTCATATGACTGGGATTTCCATGAAAAAGATTGTGGGCCGCAAATGGGTGATCACTGTATATTTCTCTTCTGTTTCCTATTTATATTTCTATTTTACTTCCCCCAATTTAGCATTATGGACAGGGAAAGACCTAATCTAAAATCTGCACAAAAATATTTTGCCTTCGAATTCATACCGTGATCGTAGCATGCATAGACTCGACTCATATGACTGGGATTTCCATGAAAAAGATTGCGGGCCGAAAATTGGTGATCACTGTACAGTTCTCTTCTCTTTCCTATTCATATTTCTGTTTTACCTCCTTAATTTAGCATTATGGACAGGGAAAGACGTAATCTGAAATCTGCACAAAAATATTTTGCCTTCAAATTCATACCGTGATCGTAGCATGCATTAACTCGACTCATATGACTGGGATTTCCATGAAAAAGATTGTGGGCCGAAAATGAGTGATCACTGTATATTTCTCTTCTGTTTCCTATTCATATTTATATTTTGCCTGCTCAATTTAGCATTATGGACAAGGAAAGACCTAATCTAAACTCTGCACAAAAATATTTTGTATTCAAATTCATACCGTGATCGTAGCATGCATGGACACGACTCATATGACTGGGATTTCCATGAAAAAGATTGTGGGCCGAAAATCGGTGATCACTGTACATTTCTCTTCTCTTCCCTATTTATATTTCTATTTTACCTCCTCAATTTAGCATTATGGACAGGGAAAGACCTAATCTAAGCTCTGCACAAAAATATTTTTCTTTCAAATTCATACCGTGATCGTAGCATGCATGGACTCGACTCATATGACAGGGATTTCCATGAAAAAGATTGTGGGCAGAAAATGGGTGATCACTGTACATTTCTCTTCTGTTTCCTATTTATATTTCTATTGTACCTCTTCAATTTAGCATTATGGACAGGGAAAGACCTAATCTAAGGTCTGCAAAAAAATATTTTACCTTCAAATCCATACCGTAATCGTAGCATGCATGGACTCGACTCATATGCCTGGGATTTCCATGAGAAACTTTGTGGGACGAAAATAGGTTATCACTGTACATTTCTCTTCTGTTTCCTATTTATATTTCTATTTTACCTCCTCAATTTAGCATTATGGACAGGGAAAGACCTAATCTAAGCTCTGCACAAAAATATTTTGCCTTCAAATTCATACCGTGATCGTTGCATGCATGGACTCGACTCATATGACTGGGATTACAATGAAAAATATTGTGGGCCGAAAATGGGTGATCACTGTACATTTGTCTTCTGTTTCCTATTTATATTTATATTTTACCTACTCAATTTAGCATTATGGACAGGTAAAGACCTAATCTAAAATCTGCACAAAAATATTTTGCCTTCAAATTCATACCGTGATCGGAGCATGCATGGACTCGACTCATATGACTTGGATTTCCATGAAAAAGATTGTGGGCCGAAAATGGGTGATCACTGTACATTTCTCTTCTGTTTCCTATTTATATTTATATTTTACCTCCTCAATTTAGCATTATGGACAGGGAAAGACCTAATCTAAAATCTGCACAAAAATATTTTGCTTTCAAATTCATACCGTGATCTTAGCATGCATGGACTCGACTCATATGACTGCGATTTCCATGAAAAAGATTGTGGGCCGAAAATGGGTGATCACTGTATATTTCTCTTCTATTTCCTATTTATATTTATATTTTACCTACTCAATTTAGCATTATGGACAGTGAAAGACATTATCTAATCTCTGCACAGAAATATTTTACCTTCAAATTCATACCGTGATCGTAGCATGCATGGACTCGACTCATATGAATGGGATTTCCATGAAAAAGATTGTGGGCCGAAAATGGGTGATCACTGTACATTTCTCTTCTGTTTCCGATTTATATTTCTATTTTACCTCCTCAATTTAGCATTATGGACAGGGAAAGACATTATCTAAGCTCTGCACACAAATATTTTGCCTTCAAATTCATACCGTGATCGTAGCATGCATGGACTCGACTCATATGACTGGTATTTCCATGAAAAGATTGTGGGCCGAAAATGGGTGATCACTGTACATTTCTCTTCTGTTTCCTATTTATATTTATATTTTACTTCTTCAATTTAGCATTATGGACAGGGAAAGACCTAATCTAAGATCTGCACAAAAATATTTTGCCTTCAAATTCATACCGTGATCGTAGCATGCATGGACTCGACTCATATGACTGGGATTTCCATGAAAAAGATTGTGGGCAGTAAATGGGTGATCACTGTACATTTCTCTTCTGTTTCCTATTTATATTTATATTTTACTTCTTCAATTTAGCATTATGGACAGGGAAAGACCTAATCTAAGCTCTGCAAAAAAATATTTTGCCTTCAAATTCATAACGTGATCGTAGCATGCATGGACTCGACTCATATGACTGGGATTTCCATGAAACAGATTGTGGGCTGAAAATGGGTGATCACTGTACATTTCTCTTCTGTTTCCTATTTATATTTCTAATTTACTTCTTCAATTTAGCATTATGGACAGGGAAAGACCTAATCTAAGATCTGCAAACAAGTATTTTGCCTTCAAATTCATAGCGTGATCGTAGCATGCATGGACTCGACTCATATGACTGGGATTTCGATGAAAATGATTGTGGGCAGAAAATGGGTGATCACTGTACATTTCTCTTCTGTTTCCTATTTATATTTATATTTTGCTTCCTCAATTTAGGATTATGGACAGGGAAAGACCTAATCTAAGCTCTGCAAAAAAATATTTTGCTTTCAAATTCATACCGTGATCGTAGCATGCATGGACTCGACTCATATGACATGAATTTCCATGAAAAAGATTGTGAGCAGAAAATGGGTGATCACTGTACATTTCTCTTCTGTTTCCTATTTAAATTTTACTTACTTAATTAAGCATTATGGACAGCGAAAGACCTAATCTAAGCTCTGCATAAAAATATTTGGCCTTCAAATTCATACTGTGATCGTAGCATGCATGGACACGACACATATGACTGGGATTTCCATGAAAAATATTGTGGGCACAAAATGGGTGATCACTGTACATTTCTATTCTGTTTCCTATTTATATTTATATTTTACTTCCTTCATTTTGCATTATGGACATGGAAAGACCTAATCTACGATCTGCACAAAAATATTTTGCCTTCAAATTCATACCGTGATAGTAGCATGCATGGACTCGACTCATATGACTGGGATTTCCATGAAAAAGATTGTGGGCAGAAAATGGGTGATCACTGTACTTTTCTCTTCTGTTTCCTATTTATATTTATATTTTACCTCCTCAATTTTGCATCATGGACAGGGAAAGACCTAATCTAAGCTCTACAAAAAAATATTTTGCTTTCAAATTCATACCGTGATCGTAGCATGCATGGACTCGACTCATATGACTGGGATTTCCATGAAAAAGATTGTGGGCTGAAAATAGGTGATCACTGTACATTTCTGTACTGTTTCCTATTTATATTTCCATTTTACCTCCTCAATTTAGCATTATGGACATAGAAATACCTAATGTAAGATCTGCACAAAAATATTTTGCCTTCAAATTCATTCCGTGATCGTAGCATGCATGTACTCGACTCGTATGACTGGGATTTCCATGAAAAAGATTGTGGGCAGAAAATGGGTGATCACTGTACATTTCTCTTCTGTTTCCTATTTATATTTTTATTTTACCTCCTCAATTTAGCATTATGGACAGTGAAAGACATAATCTAAGATCTACAAAAAAATATTTTGCCTTCAAATTCATACCGTGATCGTAGCATGCATGGACTCGACTCATATGACTGGGATTTCCATGAAAAAGATTGTGGGCTGAAAATGGGTGATCACTGTACATTTCTCTTCTGTTTGGTATTCATATTTATATTTTACTTCCTCAATTTAGCATTATGGACAGGGAAAGACCTAATCTAAGATCTGCACAAAAATATTTTGCCTTCAAATTCATACCGTGATCGTAGCATGCATGGACTCGACTCATATGACTGGGATTTCCATGAAAAAGATTGTGGGCTGAATTTAGGTGATCACTGTACATTTCTGTATTCTTTCCTATTTATATTTCCATTTTTCCTCCTCAATTTAGCAATATGGACATGGAAAACCTAATGTAAGATGTGCACAAAAATATTTTGCCTTCAAATTCATTCCGTGATCGTACATGCATGGACTCGACTCGTATGACTGGGATTTCCATGAAAAAGATTGTGGGCAGAAAATGGGTGATCACTGTACATTTCTCTTCTGTTTCCTATTTATATTTTTATTTTACCTCCTCAATTTAGCATTATGGACAGTGAATGACCTTATCTAAGATCTGCACAAAAATATTTTGCCTTCAAATTCATACCGTGATCGTAGCATGCATGGACTTGATTCATATGACTGGGATTTCCATGAAAAAGATTGTGGGCTGAAAATGGGTGATCACTGTACCTTTCTCTTCTGTTTCCTATTCATATTTGTATTTTCCTTCCTCAATTTACCATTATGGACAGGGAAAGACCTAATCTAAGCTCTGCACAAAAATATTTTGCCTTGAAATTCATAACGTGATCGCAGCATGCATGGACTCGACTCATATAACTGGGATTTCCATGAAAAAGATTGTGGGCCGGAAATGGGTGATCACTGTACATTTCTCTTCTGTTTCCTATTTACATATCTATTTTACCTCCTCAATTTAGCATTATGGACAGGGAAAGACCTAATCTAAGCTCTGCACAAAAATATTTTGCCTTCAAATTCATACCCTGATCGTAGCATGCATGAACTCGACTCATATGACTGGGATTTCCATGAAAAAGATTGTGGGCACAAAATGGGTGATCACTGTACATTTCTCTTCTGTTTCCTATTAATATTTCTATTTTACTTCCTTAATTTAGCATTATGGTCAGTGAAGGACCTAATCTAAGATCTGTAAAAATATATTTTGTCTTCATATTCATACCGTGATCGTAGCATGCATGGACTCGACTCATATGACTGGGATTTCCATGAAAAAGATTGTGGGCCGAAAATGGGTGATCACTGTACATTTCTCTTCTGTTTCCTATTTATATTTCTATTTTACCTCCTCAATTTAGCATTATGGACAGGGAAAGACATAATCTAAAAACTGCACAAAAATATTTTGCCTTGAAATTCATACCGTGATCGTAGCATGAATGGACTCGACTCATATGACTGGGATTTCCATGAAAAAGATTGTGGGCCGAAAATGGGTGATCACTGTACATTTCTCTTCTGTTTCCTATTTATATTTCTATTTTACCTCCTCAATTTAGCATTAAGGACATGGAAAGAACAAATCTAAGATCTGCACAAAAATATTTTGCCTTCAAATTCACACCGTGATCGTAGCATGCATGGATGCGACTCATATGACTGTGATATCCATGTAAAAGATTGTGAGCCGAAAATGGGTGATCACTGTACATTTCTCTTCTATTTCCTATTTATATTTCTATTTTACCTTCTCAATTTAGCATTATGGACAAGGAACGTCCTAATCTAAAATCTTCACAAGAATATTTTGCCTTCAAATTCATACCGTGATCGTAGCATGCATGGACTCGAGTCATATGCCTGGGATTTACATGAAAAAGATTGTGGGCCGAAAATGGTGATCACTGTACATTTCTCTTCTGTTTCCTATTTATATTTGTATTTTACCTCCTCAATTTAGCATTATGGACAGGGAAAAACCTAATCTAAAATCTGCACACAAATATTTTGCCTTCAAATTCATACCGTGATCGTAGCATGCATTGACTCGACTCATATGACTGAGATTTCCGTGAAAAAGTTTGTGGGCCGAAAACGAGTGATCACTGTACATTTCTCTTCTGTTTCCTACTTATATTTCTATTTTACCTTCTCAATTTAGCATTATGGACAGAGAAAGACCTAATCTAAAATCTGCACAAAAATATTTTGCCTTCAAATTCATACCGTGATCGTAGCATGCATGGACTCAACTTATATGACTGGGATTTCAATGAAAAAGATAGTGGGCAGAAAATGGGTGATCACTGTACATTTCTCTTCTGTTTCCTATTTATATTTATATTTTACCTCCTCAATTTAGCATTATGGACAGGGAAAGACCTAATCTAAAATCTGCACAAAAATATTTTGCCTTCAAATTCATACCGTGATCGTAGCATGCATGGACTCGACTGATATGACTGGGATTTCCATGAAAAAGATTGTGGGCCGAAAATGGGTGATCACTGTACATTTCTCTTCTGTTTCCGATTTATATTTCTATTTTACCTCCTCAATTTAGCATTATGGACAGGGAAAGACCTAATCTAAAATCTGCACAAAAATATTTTGCCTTGAAATTCATACCGTGATCGTAGCATGCATGGACTCGACTCATATGACTGGGATTTCAATGAAAAAGATTGTGGGCCGAAAATGGGTGATCACTGTACATTTCTCTTCTGTTTCCTATATATATTTATATTTTACCTCCTAAATTTAGCATTATGGACAGTGAAAGACCTAATCTAAGTTCTGCACAAAAATATTTTGCCTTCAAATTCATACCGTGATCATAGCATGCATGGAATCGACTCATATGACTGGGATTTCCATGAAAAAGATTGTGGGCAGAAAATGGGTGATCACTGTACATTTCTCTTCTGTTTCCTATTTACATATCTATTTTACCTCCTCAATTTAGCATTATGGACAGGGAAAGACCTAATCTAAGCTCTGCACAAAAATATTTTGCCTTCAAATTCATACCCTGATCGTAGCATGCATGAACTCGACTCATATGACTGGGATTTCCATGAAAAAGATTGTGGGCACAAAATGGGTGATCACTGTACATTTCTCTTCTGTTTCCTATTAATATTTCTATTTTACTTCCTTAATTTAGCATTATGGTCAGTGAAGGACCTAATCTAAGATCTGTAAAAATATATTTTGTCTTCATATTCATACCGTGATCGTAGCATGCATGGACTCGACTCATATGACTGGGATTTCCATGAAAAAGATTGTGGGCCGAAAATGGGTGATCACTGTACATTTCTCTTCTGTTTCCTATTTATATTTCTATTTTACCTCCTCAATTTAGCATTATGGACAGGGAAAGACATAATCTAAAAACTGCACAAAAATATTTTGCCTTGAAATTCATACCGTGATCGTAGCATGAATGGACTCGACTCATATGACTGGGATTTCCATGAAAAAGATTGTGGGCCGAAAATGGGTGATCACTGTACATTTCTCTTCTGTTTCCTATTTATATTTCTATTTTACCTCCTCAATTTAGCATTAAGGACATGGAAAGAACAAATCTAAGATCTGCACAAAAATATTTTGCCTTCAAATTCACACCGTGATCGTAGCATGCATGGATGCGACTCATATGACTGTGATATCCATGTAAAAGATTGTGAGCCGAAAATGGGTGATCACTGTACATTTCTCTTCTATTTCCTATTTATATTTCTATTTTACCTTCTCAATTTAGCATTATGGACAAGGAACGTCCTAATCTAAAATCTTCACAAGAATATTTTGCCTTCAAATTCATACCGTGATCGTAGCATGCATGGACTCGAGTCATATGCCTGGGATTTACATGAAAAAGATTGTGGGCCGAAAATGGTGATCACTGTACATTTCTCTTCTGTTTCCTATTTATATTTGTATTTTACCTCCTCAATTTAGCATTATGGACAGGGAAAAACCTAATCTAAAATCTGCACACAAATATTTTGCCTTCAAATTCATACCGTGATCGTAGCATGCATTGACTCGACTCATATGACTGAGATTTCCGTGAAAAAGTTTGTGGGCCGAAAACGAGTGATCACTGTACATTTCTCTTCTGTTTCCTACTTATATTTCTATTTTACCTTCTCAATTTAGCATTATGGACAGAGAAAGACCTAATCTAAAATCTGCACAAAAATATTTTGCCTTCAAATTCATACCGTGATCGTAGCATGCATGGACTCAACTTATATGACTGGGATTTCAATGAAAAAGATAGTGGGCAGAAAATGGGTGATCACTGTACATTTCTCTTCTGTTTCCTATTTATATTTATATTTTACCTCCTCAATTTAGCATTATGGACAGGGAAAGACCTAATCTAAAATCTGCACAAAAATATTTTGCCTTCAAATTCATACCGTGATCGTAGCATGCATGGACTCGACTGATATGACTGGGATTTCCATGAAAAAGATTGTGGGCCGAAAATGGGTGATCACTGTACATTTCTCTTCTGTTTCCGATTTATATTTCTATTTTACCTCCTCAATTTAGCATTATGGACAGGGAAAGACCTAATCTAAAATCTGCACAAAAATATTTTGCCTTGAAATTCATACCGTGATCGTAGCATGCATGGACTCGACTCATATGACTGGGATTTCAATGAAAAAGATTGTGGGCCGAAAATGGGTGATCACTGTACATTTCTCTTCTGTTTCCTATATATATTTATATTTTACCTCCTAAATTTAGCATTATGGACAGTGAAAGACCTAATCTAAGTTCTGCACAAAAATATTTTGCCTTCAAATTCATACCGTGATCATAGCATGCATGGAATCGACTCATATGACTGGGATTTCCATGAAAAAGATTGTGGGCAGAAAATGGGTGATCACTGTACATTTTTCTTCTGTTTCCGATTTATATTTCTATTTTACCTCCTCAATTTAGCATTATGGCCAGGGAAAGACCTAATCTAAGCTCTGCACAAAAATATTTTGCCTTCAAATTCATACCGTGATCGTAGCATCCATGGACTTGAACCATATGACTGGGATTTCCATGAAAAAGATTGCGGGCCGAAAATGGGTGATCACTGTACATTTCTCTTCTCTTTCCTATTTATATTTCTTTTTTACCGCCTCAATTTAGCATTATGGTCAGGGAAAGATCTAATCTAAAATCTGCACAAAAATATGCCTTCAAATTCATACCGTGATTGTAGCATGCATGGACTCGACTCATATGACTGGGATTTCTATGAAAAAGATTGTGGGCCGAAAATGCCTGATCACTGTATATTTCTCTTTTGTTTCCTATTTATATTTCTATTTTACCTCCTCAATTTAGCATTATGGACAGGGAAAGACCTAATCTAAGATCTGCACAAAAATATTTTGCCTTCAAATTCATACCGTGATCGTAGCATGCATGGACACGATTCATATGACTGGGTTTTCCATGAAAAATATTGTGGGCCGAAAATGGGTGATCACTGTACATTTCTCTTCAGTTTCCTATTTATATTTCTATTTCACCTCCTCGATTTAGCATTATGGACGGGGAAAGTCCTAATCTAAAATCTGCACGAAAATATTTTGCCTACATATTCATACCGTGATCGTAGCATGCATGGACTAGACTCATATGACTGTGATTTCCATGAAAAAGATTGTGGGCCGAAAATGGGTGATCACTGTACATTTCTGTTCTGTTTCGTATTCATATTTCTATTTTACCTCCTCAATTTAGCATTATGGCCAGGGAAAGCCCTAATGTCAGCTGTGTACAAAAATATTTTGCCTTCAAATTCATACTGTGATCGTAGCATGCATGGACTCGACTCATATGACTGGGATTTCCATGAAAAAGATTGTGGGCCGAAAATGGGTGATCACTGTACATTTCTGTTCTGTTTCCTATTTATATTTATATTTTACCTTCTCAATTTAGCATTATGGACAGGGAAAGACCTAATCTAAACTCTGCACAAAAATATTTTGCCTTGAAATTCATACCGTGATCGTTGCATGCATGGACTCGACTCATATGACTGGGATTTCCATGAAAAACATTTTGGGGAGAAAATGGGTGATCACTGTACATTTCTCTTCTGTTTCCTATTTATATTTCTATTTTACCTCCTCAATTTAGCAATATGGACAGGGAAAGACCTAATCTAAGATCTGCACAAAAATATTTTGCCTTCAAATTCATACCGTGATTGTAGCATGCATGGACTCGACTCATATGATTGGGATTTCCATGAAAAAGATTGTGGGCCGAAAATGCGTGATCACTGTACATTTCTCTTCTGTTTCCTATTTATATTTCTATTTTACCTCCTCAATTTAGCATTATGGCCAGGGAAAGCCCTAATGTCAGCTGTGTACAAAAATATTTTGCCTTCAAATTCATACTGTGATCGTAGCATGCATGGACTCGACTCATATGACTGGGATTTCCATGAAAAAGATTGTGGGCCGAAAATGGGTGATCACTGTACATTTCTGTTCTGTTTCCTATTTATATTTCTATTTTACCTCCTCAATTTAGCATTATGGACAGGGAAAGACCTAATCTAAAATCTGCAAAAAAATATGTTGCCTTCAAATTCATACCGTGATCGTAGCATGCATGGACTCGACTCATATGACTGGGATTTCCATGAAAAAGTTTATGGGCCGAAAATGGGTGATCACTGTACATTTCTCTTCTGTTTCCTATTGATATTTCTATTTTACCTCCACTATTTAGCATTATGGACAGGGAAAGACCTAATCTAAAATCTGCACAAAAATATTTTGCCTTCATATTCATACCGTGATCGTAGCATGCATGGACTCGACTCATATGACTTAGATTTCCATGAAAAAGATTGTGGGCCGAAAACGGGTGATCACTGTACATTTCTCTCCCGTTTCCTATATATATTTCTATTTTACCTCCTCAATTTAGCATTATGGTCAGGGAAAGACCTAATCTAAGCTCTGCACAAAAATATTTTGCCTTCAAATTCATACCGTGATCTTAGCCTGCATGGACTCGACTCATATGACTGGGATTTCCATGAAAAAAATTGTGGGCCGAAAATGGGTTATCACTGTACATTTCTCTTCTGTATTCTATTTATATTTCTATTTTACCTCCTCAATTTAGCATTATAGCCAGGGAAAGACCTAATCTAAGCTCTGGACAAAAATATTTTGCCTTCAAATTCATACCGTGATCGTAGCATGCATGGACTCGACTCATATGACTGGGATTTCCATGAAAAAGATTGTGGCCAGAAAATGGGTGATCACTGTACATTTCTCTTCTGTTTCCTATTTATATTTATATTTTACCTCCTCAATTTAGCATTATAGACAGGGAAAGACCTCATCTAAGATCTGCACAAAAATATTTTGCTTCAAATTCATACCGTGATCGTAGCATGCATAGATTCCACTCATATGACTGGGATTTCCATGAAAAAGATAGAGCGCCGAAAATGGGTGATCACTGTACATTTTTCTTCTGTTTCCTATTTATATTTCTATTTTACCTCCTCAATTTAGCATTATGGACAGGGAAAGACCTAATCTAAGATCTGCACAAAAATATTTTGCCTTCAAATTCATACCGTGATCGTAACATGAATTGACTAGACTCATATGACTGGGATTTCCATGAAAAAGATTCTGGACCGAAAATGGGTGATCACTCTACATTTCTCTTCTGTTTCCTATTTATATTTCTATTTTACCTCCTCAATTTAGCATTATGGACAGGGAAAGACCTAATCTAAGCTCTGCACAAAAATATTTTGCCTTCAAATTCATAACGTGATCGTAGCATGCATGAACTCTACTCATATGACTGGGATTTCCATGAAAAAGATTGTTGGCAGAAAACGGGTGATCACTGTACATTTCTCTTCTGTTTCCTATTTATATTTATATTTTACCTCCTCAATTTAGCATTATGGACAGGGAAAGACCTAATCTAAGCTCTGCACAAAAATATTTTGCCTTCAAATTCATACCGTGATCTTAGCCTGCATGGACTCGACTCATATGACTGGGATTTCCATGAAAAAGATTGTGGGCCGAAAATGGGTTATCACTGTACATTTCTCTTCTGTATTCTATTTATATTTCTATTTTACCTCCTCAATTTAGCATTATAGCCAGGGAAAGACCTAATCTAAGCTCTGGACAAAAATATTTTGCCTTCAAATTCATACCGTGATCGTAGCATGCATGGACTCGACTCATATGACTGGGATTTCCATGAAAAAGATTGTGGCCAGAAAATGGGTGATCACT
Organism: Acanthosepion lycidas; assembly: GCA_963932145.1. Taxonomy (NCBI): domain Eukaryota; kingdom Metazoa; phylum Mollusca; class Cephalopoda; order Sepiida; family Sepiidae; genus Acanthosepion; species Acanthosepion lycidas. The sequence goes on along the minus strand of OZ010589.1, from coordinate 1,706,516 downwards.
GTACATTTCTCTTCTGTTTCCTATTTATATTTATATTTTACCTCCTCAATTTAGCATTATGGACAGGGAAAGACCTCATCTAAGATCTGCACAAAAATATTTTGCTTCAAATTCATACCGTGATCGTAGCATGCATAGATTCCACTCATATGACTGGGATTTCCATGAAAAAGATAGAGCGCCGAAAATGGGTGATCACTGTACATTTTTCTTCTGTTTCCTATTTATATTTCTATTTTACCTCCTCAATTTAGCATTATGGACAGGGAAAGACCTAATCTAAGATCTGCACAAAAATATTTTGCCTTCAAATTCATACCGTGATCGTAACATGAATTGACTAGACTCATATGACTGGGATTTCCATGAAAAAGATTCTGGACCGAAAATGGGTGATCACTCTACATTTCTCTTCTGTTTCCTATTTATATTTCTATTTTACCTCCTCAATTTAGCATTATGGACAGGGAAAGACCTAATCTAAGCTCTGCACAAAAATATTTTGCCTTCAAATTCATAACGTGATCGTAGCATGCATGAACTCTACTCACATGACTGGGATTTCCATGAAAAAGATTGTGGGCAGAAAATGGGTGATCACTGTACATTTCTCTTCTGTTTCCTATTTATATTTATATTTTACCTCCTCAATTTAGCATTATGGACAGGGAAAGACCTAATCTAAGCTCTGCACAAAAATATTTTGCCTTCAAATTCATACCGTGATCGTAGCATGCATGGACTCGACTCATATGACTGGGATTTCCATGAAAAAGATTGTGGGCCGAAAATGGGTGATCACTGTACATTTATCTTCTGTTTCCTATTTATATTTCTATTTTATTTCCTCAATTTAGCATTATGGACAGGGAAAGACCTAATCTAATATCTGCTAAAAAATATTTTGCCTTCAAATTCATACAGTGATCGTAGCATGCATGGACTCGACTCATATGACTGGGATTTTCATGAAAAAGATTGTGGGCAGAAAATGGGTGATCACTGTACATTTCTCTTCTATTTCCTATTTATATTTTTATTTTACTTCCTTCATTTAGCATTATGGACAGGGAAAGACCTAATCTAAGATCTGCAAAAAAATATTTTGCCTTCAAATTCATACCGTGATCGTAGCATGCATGGACTCGACTCATATGACTGGGATTTCCATGAAAAAGATTGTGGGCCTAAAATGGGTGATCACTGTACATTTCTCGTCTGTTTCCTATTTATATTTCTTTTTTACCTCCTCAATTTAGCATTATGGACAGGGAAAGACCTAATCTTAGATCAGCAGAAAAATATTTTGCCTTCATATTCATACCGTGAATGCATGGACTCGACTCATATGACTGGGATTTCCATGAAAAAGATTGTGGGCCGAAAATGGGTGACCACCGTACATTTCTCTGCTGTTTCCTATTTATATTTATATTTTACCTCCTCAATTTAGCATTATGGACAGGGAAAGACCTAATCTAAGCTCTGGACAAAAATATTTTGCCTTCAAATTCATACCGTGATCGTAGCATGCATGGACTCGAGTCATACGACTTGGATTTCCATGAAAAAGATTGTCGGGCGAAAATGGGTGATCACTGTACATTTCTCTTCTGTTTCCTATTTATATTTACATTTTACCTCCTCATTTTAGCATTATGGACAGTGAAAGATATTATCTAAGCTCTGCACACAAATATTTTGCCTTCAAATTCATACCGTGATCGTAGCATGCATGCCCTCGACTCATATGACTGGGATTTCCACGTAAAAGATTGTGGGCCGAAAATGGGTGATCACTGTACATTTCTCTTCTGTTTCCTATTTATATTTATATTTTACCTCCTAAATTTAGCATTATGGACAGGAAAAACCTAATTTAAGCTCTGCACGAAAATATTTTGCCTTCAAATTCATACCGTGATCGTAGCATGCATGGACTCGACTCATATGACTGTGATTTCCATGAAAAAGATTGTGGGCCGAAAATGGGTGATCACTGTACATTTCTCTTCTGTTTCTTATTTATATTTATATTTTACCTGCTCAATTTATCATTATGGCCAGGGAAAGACCTAATCTAAGCTCTGCACAAAAATATTTTGCCTTCAAATTCATACCGTGATCGTAGCATGCATGGACTCGACTCATATGACTGTGATTTCCATGAAAAAGATTGTGGGCCGAAAATGGGTGATCACTGTACATTTCTCTTCTGTTTCCTATTTATATTTATATTTTACCTCCTCAATTTAGCATTATGGCCAGGGAAAGACCTAATCTAAGCTCTGCACAAAAATATTTTGCCTTCAAATTCATACCGTGCTCGTAGCATGCATGGACTCGACTCATATGACTGTGATTTCCATGAAAAAGATTGTGGGCCGAAAATGGGTGATCACTGTACATTTCTCTTCTGTTTCCTATTTATATTTATATTTTACCTCCTCAATTTAGCATTATGGACAGGGAAAGACCTAATCTGAAATCTTCACAAAAATATTTTGACTTCAAATTCATACCGTGATCGTAGCATGCATGGACTCGACTCATATGACTGGGATTTCCATTAAAAAGTTTCTGGGCCGAAAATGGGTGGTCACTGTACATTTCTCTTCTGTTTCCTATTTATATTTCTATTTTACCTCCTCAATTTAGCATTATGGACAGAGAAAGACCTAATCTAAAATCTGCACAAAAATATTTTGCCTTCAAATTCATACTGTGATCGTAGCATGCATGGACTCGACTCGTAAGACTGGGATTTCCATGAAAAAGATTGTGGGCCGAAAATGGGAGATCGCTGTACATTTCTCTTCTGTTTCCTATTTATATTTCTATTTTACCTCCTCAATTTAGGATTATGGACAGGGAAAGACCTAATCTAAAATCTGCACAAAAATATTTTGCATTCAAATTCATACCGTGATCGTAGCATGCATGGACTCGACTCATATGACTGAGATTTCCATGAAAAAGATTGTGCGCCGAAAATGGGTGATCACTGTACATTTCTGTTCTGTTTCGTATTCATATTTCTATTTTACCTCCTCAATTTAGCATTATGGACAGGGAAAGACCTCATCTAAAATCTGCACAAAAATATTATGCCTTCAAATTCATACCGTGATTGTAGCATGCATGGACTCGACTCATATGACTGGGATTACCATGAAAAAGATTGTGGGCCGAAAATGGGTGATCACTGTACATTTCTCTTCTGTTTCTTATTTATATTTCTATTTTAACTCCTCAATTTAGCATTATGGACAGGGAAAGACCTAATCTAAAATCTGCACAAAAATATTTTGCCTTCAAATTCATACCGTGATCGTAGCATGCATGGACTCGACTCATATGACTGGGATTTCCCTGAAAAAGATTGTGGGCCGAAAATGGGTGATCACTGAACATTTCTCTTCTGTTTCCTATTTATATTTATATTTTACCTCCTCAATTTATCATTAAGGACAGGAAAGTCCTAATCTAAAATCTTCACAAAAATATTTTGCTTTCAAATTCATACCGTGATCGTAGCATGCATGGACTAGAGTTATACGACTTGGATTTCCATGAAAAAGATTGTAGGGCGAAAATGGGTGATCACTGTACATTTCTCTTCTGTTTCCTATTTATATTTACATTTTACCTCCTCATTTTAGCATTATGGACAGCGAAAGATATTATCTAAGCTCTGCACAAAAACATTTTGCCTTCAAATTCATACCGTGATCATAGCATGCATGGACTCGACTCATATGACTGGGATTTCCATGAAAAAGATTGTGGGACGAAAATGGGTAATCACTGTACATTTCTCTTCTGGTTCCTATTTATATTTATATTTTACCTGCTCAATTTAGCATTATGGCCAGGGAAAGACCTAATCTAAGCTCTGCACAAAAATATTTTGCCTTCAAATTCATACCGTGATCGTAGCATGCATGGACTCGACTCATATGACTGGGATTTCCATGAAAAAGATTGTGGGCCGAAAATGGGTGATCACTGTACATTTCTCTTCTGTTTCCTATTTATATTTATATTTTACCTGCTCAATTTAGCATTATGGCCAGGGAAAGACCTAATCTAAGCTCTGCACAAAAATATTTTGCCTTCAAATTCATACCGTGATCGTAGCATGCATGGACTCGACTCATATGACTGGGATTTCCATGAAAAAGATTGTGGGCCGAAAATGGGTGATCACTGTACATTTCTCTTCTGATTCCTATTTATATTTCTATTTTACCTCCTCAATTTAGGATTATGGACAGGGAAAGACCTAATCTAAAATCTGCACAAAAATATTTTGCATTCAAATTCATACCGTGATCGTAGCATGCATGGACTCGACTCATATGACTGGGATTTCCATGAAAAAGTTTGTGGGCGGAAATTGGTGATCACTGTACATTTCTCTTCTGTTTCCTATTTATATTTATATTTTACCTCCTCAATTTAGCATTATGGACAGGGAAAGACCTAGTCTAAAATCTGCACAAAAATATTTTGCCTTCAAATCCATACCATGATCGTAGCATACATGGACTCGACTCATATGACTGGGATTTCAATGAAAAAGATTTTGGGCAGAAAATCGGTGATCACTGTACATTTCTCTTCTGTTTCCTATTTATATTTATATTTTACCTCCTCAATTTAGCATTCTGGACAGGGAAAGACCTAATCTAACATCTGCACAAAAATATTTTGCCTTCAAATTCATACCGTGATCTCAGCATGCATGGACTCGACTCATATGACTGGGATTTCCATGAAAAAGATTTTGGGCAGAAAATCGGTGATCACTGTACATTTCTCTTCTGTTTCCTATTTATATTTATATTTTACCTCCTCAATTTAGCATTCTGGACAGGGAAAGACCTAATCTAACATCTGCACAAAAATATTTTGCCTTCAAATTCATACCCTGATCGTAGCATGCATGGACTCGACTCATATGACTGGGATTTCCATGAAAAAGATTGTGCGCCGAAAATGGGTGATCACTGTACATTTCTGTTCTGTTTCGTATTCATATTTCTATTTTACCTCCTCAATTTAGCATTATGGACAGTGTAAGACCTAATCTAAGATCTGCGCAAAAATATTTTGCCTTCAAATTCATACCGTGATCGTAGCATGGATGGATTCGACTCATATGACTGGGATTTCCATGAAAAAGTTTGTGGGCCGAAAAAGGGTGATCACTGTACATTTCTCTTCTGTTTCCTATTTATATTTCTATTGTACCTCCTCAATTTAGCATTATGGACAGGGAAAGACCTAATCTAAGCTCTGCACAAAAATATTTTGCCTTCAAATTCATACCGTGATCGTAGCATGCATGTACTCGACTCATATGACTGGGATTACCATGAAAAAGATTGTGGGCCGAAAATGGGTGATCACTGTACATTTCTCTTCTCTTTCCTATTTATATTTATATTTTAATTCCTCAATTTAGCATTATGGACAGGGAAAGACCTAATCTAAGATCTGCACAAAAATATTTTGCCCTCAAATTCATACCGTGATCGTAGCATGCATGTACTCGACTCATATGACTGGGATTACCATGAAAAAGATTGTGGGCCGAAAATGGGTGATCACTGTACATTTCTCTTCTCTTTCCTATTTATATTTATATTTTAATTCCTCAATTTAGCATTATGGACAGGGAAAGACCTAATCTAAGATCTGCACAAAAATATTTTGCCCTCAAATTCATACCGTGATCGTAGCATGCATAGACTCGACTCAATTCCTGGAATTTTCATGAAAAACTTTGTGGGCCGAAACGGGTGATCACTGTACATTTCTCTTCTGTTTCCTATTTATATTTCTATTGTACCTCCTCAATTTAGCATTATGGACAGGGAAAAACCTAATCTAAGATCTGCAAAAAATTATTTTGCCTTCCAATTCGTACCGTGATCGTAGCATGCATGGATTCGACTCATATGACTGGGATTTCCATGAAAAAGATTGTGGGCACAAAATGGGCGATCACTGTACATTTCTCTTCTGTTTCCCATTACTATTTCTATTTTACTTCCTCAATTTAGCATTATGGGCAGTGAAAAACCTAATCTAAGATCTGCAAAAAATTATTTTGCCTTCCAATTCATACCGTGATCGTAGCATGCATGGATTCGACTCATATGACTGGGATTTCCATGAAAAAGATTGTGGGCACAAAATGGGCGATTACTGTACATTACTCTTCTGTTTCCCATTACTATTTCTATTTTACTTCCTCAATTAAGCTTTATGGACAGGGAAAGACATAATCTAAGATCTGCAATAAAATATTTTGCCTTCAAATTCATACCATGATCGTAGCATGCATGGACTCGACTCATATGACTGGGATTTCCATGAAAAAGATTGTGGGCACAAAATGAGTGATCACTGTACATTTCTCTTCTGTTTCCCATTACTATTTCTATTTTACTTCCTCAATTTAGCATTATGGACTGGGAAAGACCTAATCTAAGATCTGCAAAAAAATATTTTGCCTTCAAATTCATACCGTGATCGTAGCATGCATGGATTTGACTCATATGACTGGGATTTCCATGAAAAAGATTGTGGGCACAAAATGGTTGATCACTGTACATTTCTCTTCTGTTTCCCATTACTATTTCTATTTTACTTCCTCAATTTAGCATTATGGGCAGTGAAAGACCTAATCTAAGATCTGCAAAAAAATATTTTGCCTTCAAATTCATACCGTGATCGTAGCATGCATGGATTCGACTCATATGACTGGGATTTCCATGAAAAAGATTGTGGGCAGAAAATGGGTGATCACTGTACATTTCTCTTCTGTTTCCCATTACTATTTCTATTTTACTTCCTCAATTTAGCATTATGGGCAGTGAAAGACCTAATCTAAGATCTGCAAAAAAATATTTTGCCTTCAAATTCATACCGTGATCGTAGCATGCATGGACTCGACTCATATGACTGGGATTTCCATGAAAAAGATTGTGGGCACAAAATGGGTGATCACTGTACATTTCTCTTCTGTTTCCCATTACTATTTCTATTTTACTTCCTCAATTTAGCATTATGGGCAGTGAAAGACCTAATCTCAGATCTGCAAAAAAATATTTTGCCTTCAAATTCATACCGTGATCGTAGCATGCATGGATTCGACTCATATGACTGGGATTTCCATGAAAAAGATAGTGGGCACAAAATGGGTGATCACTGTACATTTCTCTTCTGTTTCCCATTACTATCTCTATTTTACTTCCTCAATTTAGCATTATGGGCAGTGAAAGACCTAATCTAAGATCTGCAAAAAAATATTTTGCCTTCAAATTCATACCGTGATCGTAGCATGCATGGACTCGACTCATATGACTGGGATTTCCATGAAAAAGATTGTGGGCACAAAATGGGTGATCACTGTACATTTCTCTTCTGTTTCCCATTACTATTTCTATTTTACTTCCTCAATTTAGCATTATGGGCAGTGAAAGACCTAATCTAAGATCTGCATAAAAATATTTTGCCTTCAAATTCATACCGTGAACGTAGCTGGCATGGATTCGACTCATATGACTGGGATTTCCATGAAAAAGATTGTGGGCACAAAATGGGTGATCACTGTACATTTCTCTTCTGTTTCCCATTACTATTTCACTTCCTCAATTTAGCATTATGGGCAGGGAAAGACCTAATCTAAGATCTGCAAAAAAATATTTTGCCTTCACATTCATACCGTGATCGTAGCATGCATGGACTCGTTCATATGAATGGGATTTCCATGAAAATGATTGTGGGCTCAGAATGGGTGATCACTGTACATTTCTCTTCTGTTTCCCATTACTATTTCTATTTTACTTCCTCAATTTAGCATTATGGACAGGGAAAGACCTAATCTAAGATCTGCAGAAAATATTTTGCCTTCAAATTCATACCGTGATCGTAGCATGCATGGACTCGACTCATATGACTAGGATTTCCATGAAAAAGTCTGTGGGCACAAAATGGGTGATCACTGTACATTTCTCTTCTGTTTCCCATGACTATTTCTATTTTACTTCCCCAATTTAGCATTATGGACAGGGAAAGACCTAATCTAAGATCTGCAAAAAAATATTTTGCCTTCACATTCATACCGTGATCGTAGCATGCATGGACTCGACTCATATGACTGGGATATCCATGAAAAAGATTGTGGGCACAAAATGGGTGATCACTGTATATTTCTCTTCTGTTTCCCATTACTATTTCTATTTTACTTCCTCAATTTAGCATTATGGACAGGGAAACACCTAATCTAAGATCTGCAAAAAAATATTTTGCCTTCAAATTCATACCGTGATCGTAGCATACATGGATTCGTTCATCTGAATGGGATTTCCATGAAAATGATTGTGGGCACAAAATGGGTGATCACTGTACATTTCTCTTCTGTTTCCCATTACTATTTCTGTTTTACTTCCTCAATTTAGCATTATGGACAGGGAAAGACCTAATCTAAGATCTGCAGAAAATATTTTGCCTTCAAATTCATACCGTGATCGTAGCATGCATGGACTCGACTCATATGACTAGGATTTCCATGAAAAAGTTTGTGGGCACAAAATGGGTGATCACTGTACATTTCTCTTCTGTTTCCCATGACTATTTCTATTTTACTTCCCCAATTTAGCATTATGGACAGGGAAAGACCTAATCTAAGATCTGCAAAAAAATATTTTGCCTTCACATTCATACCGTGATCGTAGCATGCATGGACTCGACTCATATGACTGGGATATCCATGAAAAAGATTGTGGGCACAGAATGGGTGATCACTGTACATTTCTCTTCTGTTTCCCATTACTATTTTTATTTTACTTCCTCAATTTAGCATTATGGACAGGGAAAGACCTAATCTAAGATCTGCAAAAAATTATTTTGCGTTCCAATTCATACCGTGATCGTAGCATGCATGGATTCGACTCATATGACTGGGATTTCCATGAAAAAGATTGTGGGCACAAAATGGGCGATCACTGTACATTTCTCTTCTGTTTCCCATTACTATTTCTATTTTACTTCCTCAATTAAGCTTTATGGACAGGGAAAGACATAATCTAAGATCTGCAATAAAATATTTTGCCTTCAAATTCATACCATGATCGTAGCATGCATGGACTCGACTCATATGACTGGGATTTCCATGAAAAAGATTGTGGGCAGAAAATGGGTGATCACTGTACATTTCTCTTCTGTTTCCCATTACTATTTCTATTTTACTTCCTCAATTTAGCATTATGGGCAGTGAAAGACCTAATCTAAGATCTGCAAAAAAATATTTTGCCTTCAAATTCATACCGTGATCGTAGCATGCATGGATTCGACTCATATGACTGGGATTTCCATGAAAAAGATTGTGGGCAGAAAATGGGTGATCACTGTACATTTCTCTTCTGTTTCCCATTACTATTTCTATTTTACTTCCTCAATTTAACATTATGGGCAGTGAAAGACCTAATCTAAGATCTGCAAAAAAATATTTTGCCTTCAAATTCATACCGTGATCGTAACATGCATGGATTCGACTCATATGACTGGGATTTCCATGAAAAAGATTGTGGGCAGAAAATGGGTGATCACTGTACATTTCTCTTCTCTTTCCCATTACTATTTCTATTTTACTTCCTCAATTTAGCATTATGGGCAGTGAAAGACCTAATCTAAGATCTGCAAAAAAATATTTTGCCTTCAAATTCATACCGTGATCGTAGCATGCATGGATTCGACTCATATGACTGGGATTTCCATGAAAAAGATTGTGGGCACAAAATGGGCGATCACTGTACATTTCTCTTCTGTTTCCCATTACTATTTCTATTTTACTTCCTCAATTTAGCATTATGGGCAGTGAAAAACCTAATCTAAGATCTGCAAAAAATTATTTTGCCTTCCAATTCATACCGTGATCGTAGCATGCATGGATTCGACTCATATGACTGGGATTTCCATGAAAAAGATTGTGGGCACAAAATGGGCGATTACTGTACATTACTCTTCTGTTTCCCATTACTATTTCTATTTTACTTCCTCAATTAAGCTTTATGGACAGGGAAAGACATAATCTAAGATCTGCAATAAAATATTTTGCCTTCAAATTCATACCATGATCGTAGCATGCATGGACTCGACTCATATGACTGGGATTTCCATGAAAAAGATTGTGGGCACAAAATGAGTGATCACTGTACATTTCTCTTCTGTTTCCCATTACTATTTCTATTTTACTTCCTCAATTTAGCATTATGGACTGGGAAAGACCTAATCTAAGATCTGCAAAAAAATATTTTGCCTTCAAATTCATACCGTGATCGTAGCATGCATGGATTTGACTCATATGACTGGGATTTCCATGAAAAAGATTGTGGGCACAAAATGGTTGATCACTGTACATTTCTCTTCTGTTTCCCATTACTATTTCTATTTTACTTCCTCAATTTAGCATTATGGGCAGTGAAAGACCTAATCTAAGATCTGCAAAAAAATATTTTGCCTTCAAATTCATACCGTGATCGTAGCATGCATGGATTCGACTCATATGACTGGGATTTCCATGAAAAAGATTGTGGGCAGAAAATGGGTGATCACTGTACATTTCTCTTCTGTTTCCCATTACTATTTCTATTTTACTTCCTCAATTTAGCATTATGGGCAGTGAAAGACCTAATCTAAGATCTGCAAAAAAATATTTTGCCTTCAAATTCATACCGTGATCGTAGCATGCATGGACTCGACTCATATGACTGGGATTTCCATGAAAAAGATTGTGGGCACAAAATGGGTGATCACTGTACATTTCTCTTCTGTTTCCCATTACTATTTCTATTTTACTTCCTCAATTTAGCATTATGGGCAGTGAAAGACCTAATCTCAGATCTGCAAAAAAATATTTTGCCTTCAAATTCATACCGTGATCGTAGCATGCATGGATTCGACTCATATGACTGGGATTTCCATGAAAAAGATAGTGGGCACAAAATGGGTGATCACTGTACATTTCTCTTCTGTTTCCCATTACTATCTCTATTTTACTTCCTCAATTTAGCATTATGGGCAGTGAAAGACCTAATCTAAGATCTGCAAAAAAATATTTTGCCTTCAAATTCATACCGTGATCGTAGCATGCATGGACTCGACTCATATGACTGGGATTTCCATGAAAAAGATTGTGGGCACAAAATGGGTGATCACTGTACATTTCTCTTCTGTTTCCCATTACTATTTCTATTTTACTTCCTCAATTTAGCATTATGGGCAGTGAAAGACCTAATCTAAGATCTGCATAAAAATATTTTGCCTTCAAATTCATACCGTGAACGTAGCTGGCATGGATTCGACTCATATGACTGGGATTTCCATGAAAAAGATTGTGGGCACAAAATGGGTGATCACTGTACATTTCTCTTCTGTTTCCCATTACTATTTCACTTCCTCAATTTAGCATTATGGGCAGGGAAAGACCTAATCTAAGATCTGCAAAAAAATATTTTGCCTTCACATTCATACCGTGATCGTAGCATGCATGGACTCGTTCATATGAATGGGATTTCCATGAAAATGATTGTGGGCTCAGAATGGGTGATCACTGTACATTTCTCTTCTGTTTCCCATTACTATTTCTATTTTACTTCCTCAATTTAGCATTATGGACAGGGAAAGACCTAATCTAAGATCTGCAGAAAATATTTTGCCTTCAAATTCATACCGTGATCGTAGCATGCATGGACTCGACTCATATGACTAGGATTTCCATGAAAAAGTCTGTGGGCACAAAATGGGTGATCACTGTACATTTCTCTTCTGTTTCCCATGACTATTTCTATTTTACTTCCCCAATTTAGCATTATGGACAGGGAAAGACCTAATCTAAGATCTGCAAAAAAATATTTTGCCTTCACATTCATACCGTGATCGTAGCATGCATGGACTCGACTCATATGACTGGGATATCCATGAAAAAGATTGTGGGCACAAAATGGGTGATCACTGTATATTTCTCTTCTGTTTCCCATTACTATTTCTATTTTACTTCCTCAATTTAGCATTATGGACAGGGAAACACCTAATCTAAGATCTGCAAAAAAATATTTTGCCTTCAAATTCATACCGTGATCGTAGCATACATGGATTCGTTCATCTGAATGGGATTTCCATGAAAATGATTGTGGGCACAAAATGGGTGATCACTGTACATTTCTCTTCTGTTTCCCATTACTATTTCTGTTTTACTTCCTCAATTTAGCATTATGGACAGGGAAAGACCTAATCTAAGATCTGCAGAAAATATTTTGCCTTCAAATTCATAGCGTGATCGTAGCATGCATGGACTCGACTCATATGACTAGGATTTCCATGAAAAAGTTTGTGGGCACAAAATGGGTGATCACTGTACATTTCTCTTCTGTTTCCCATGACTATTTCTATTTTACTTCCCCAATTTAGCATTATGGACAGGGAAAGACCTAATCTAAGATCTGCAAAAAAATATTTTGCCTTCACATTCATACCGTGATCGTAGCATGCATGGACTCGACTCATATGACTGGGATATCCATGAAAAAGATTGTGGGCACAGAATGGGTGATCACTGTACATTTCTCTTCTGTTTCCCATTACTATTTTTATTTTACTTCCTCAATTTAGCATTATGGACAGGGAAAGACCTAATCTAAGATCTGCAAAAAATTATTTTGCGTTCCAATTCATACCGTGATCGTAGCATGCATGGATTCGACTCATATGACTGGGATTTCCATGAAAAAGATTGTGGGCACAAAATGGGCGATCACTGTACATTTCTCTTCTGTTTCCCATTACTATTTCTATTTTACTTCCTCAATTAAGCTTTATGGACAGGGAAAGACATAATCTAAGATCTGCAATAAAATATTTTGCCTTCAAATTCATACCATGATCGTAGCATGCATGGACTCGACTCATATGACTGGGATTTCCATGAAAAAGATTGTGGGCAGAAAATGGGTGATCACTGTACATTTCTCTTCTGTTTCCCATTACTATTTCTATTTTACTTCCTCAATTTAGCATTATGGGCAGTGAAAGACCTAATCTAAGATCTGCAAAAAAATATTTTGCCTTCAAATTCATACCGTGATCGTAGCATGCATGGATTCGACTCATATGACTGGGATTTCCATGAAAAAGATTGTGGGCAGAAAATGGGTGATCACTGTACATTTCTCTTCTGTTTCCCATTACTATTTCTATTTTACTTCCTCAATTTAACATTATGGGCAGTGAAAGACCTAATCTAAGATCTGCAAAAAAATATTTTGCCTTCAAATTCATACCGTGATCGTAACATGCATGGATTCGACTCATATGACTGGGATTTCCATGAAAAAGATTGTGGGCAGAAAATGGGTGATCACTGTACATTTCTCTTCTCTTTCCCATTACTATTTCTATTTTACTTCCTCAATTTAGCATTATGGGCAGTGAAAGACCTAATCTAAGATCTGCAAAAAAATATTTTGCCTTCAAATTCATACCGTGATCGTAGCATGCATGGATTCGACTCATATGACTGTGATTTCCATGAAAAAGATTGTGGGCACAAAATGGGTGATCACTGTACATTTCTCTTCTGTTTCCCATTACTATCTCTATTTTACTTCCTCAATTTAGCATTATGGGCAGTGAAAGACCTAATCTAAGATCTGCAAAAAAATATTTAGCCTTCAAATTCATACCGTGATCGTAGCATGCATGGATTCGACTCATATGACTGGGATTTCCATGAAAAAGATTGTGGGCACAAAATGGGTGATCACTGTACATTTCTCTTCTGTTTCCCATTACTATTTCTATTTTACTTCCTCAATTTAGCATTATGGGCAGTGAAAGACCTAATCTAAGATCTGCATAAAAATATTTTGCCTTCAAATTCATACCGTGATCGTAGCTTGCATGGATTCGACTCATATGACTGGGATTTCCATGAAAAAGATTGTGGGCACAAAATGGGTGATCACTGTACATTTCTCTTCTGTTTCCCATTACTATTTCACTTCATCAATTTAGCATTATGGGCAGTGAAAGACCTAATCTAAGATCTGCATAAAAATATTTTGCCTTCAAATTCATACCGTGATCGTAGCATGCATGGACTCGACTCATATGACTGGGATTTCCATGAAAAAGATTGTGGGCACAAAATGGGTGATCACTGTATATTTCTCTTCTGTTTCCCATTACTATTTCTATTTTACTTCCTCAATTTAGCATTATGGACAGGGAAACACCTAATCTAAGATCTGCAAAAAAATATTTTGCCTTCAAATTCATACCGTGATCGTAGCATGCATGGATTCGTTCATCTGAATGGGATTTCCATGAAAATGATTGTGGGCACAAAATGGGTGATCACTGTACATTTCTCTTATGTTTCCCATTACTATTTCTATTTTACTTCCTCAATTTAGCATTATGGACAGGGAAAGACCTAATCTAAGATCTGCAGAAAATATTTTGCCTTCAAATTCATACCGTGATCGTAGCATGCATGGACTCGACTCATATGACTAGGATTTCCATGAAAAAGTTTGTGGGCACAAAATGGGTGATCACTGTACATTTCTCTTCTGTTTCCCATGACTATTTCTATTTTACTTCCCCAATTTAGCATTATGGACAGGGAAAGACCTAATCTAAGATCTGCAAAAAAATATTTTGCCTTCACATTCATACCGTGATCGTAGCATGCATGGACTCGACTCATATGACTGGGATATCCATGAAAAAGATTGTGGGCACAGAATGGGTGATCACTGTACATTTCTCTTCTGTTTCCCATTACTATTTCTATTTTACTTCCTCAATTTAGCATTATGGACAGGGAATGACCTAATCTAAGATCTGCAAAAAATTATTTTGCCTTCCAATTCATACCGTGATCGTAGCATGCATGGATTCGACTCATATGACTGGGATTTCCATGAAAAAGATTGTGGGCACAAAATGGGCGATCACTGTACATTTCTCTTCTGTTTCCCATTACTATTTCTATTTTACTTCCTCAATTAAGCTTTATGGACAGGGAAAGACATAATCTAAGATCTGCAATAAAATATTTTGCCTTCAAATTCATACCATGATCGTAGCATGCATGGACTCGACTCATATGACTGGGATTTCCATGAAAAAGATTGTGGGCAGAAAATGGGTGATCACTGTACATTTCTCTTCTGTTTCCCATTACTATTTCTATTTTACTTCCTCAATTTAGCATTATGGGCAGTGAAAGACCTAATCTAAGATCTGCAAAAAAATATTTTGCCTTCAAATTCATACCGTGATCGTAGCATGCATGGATTCGACACATATGACTGGGATTTCCATGAAAAAGATTGTGGGCAGAAAATGGGTGATCACTGTACATTTCTCTTCTGTTTCCCATTACTATTTCTATTTTACTTCCTCAATTTAACATTATGGGCAGTGAAAGACCTAATCTAAGATCTGCAAAAAAATATTTTGCCTTCAAATTCATACCGTGATCGTAACATGCATGGATTCGACTCATATGACTGGGATTTCCATGAAAAAGATTGTGGGCAGAAAATGGGTGATCACTGTACATTTCTCTTCTCTTTCCCATTACTATTTCTATTTTACTTCCTCAATTTAGCATTATGGGCAGTGAAAGACCTAATCTAAGATCTGCAAAAAAATATTTTGCCTTCAAATTCATACCGTGATCGTAGCATGCATGGATTCGACTCATATGACTGTGATTTCCATGAAAAAGATTGTGGGCACAAAATGGGTGATCACTGTACATTTCTCTTCTGTTTCCCATTACTATCTCTATTTTACTTCCTCAATTTAGCATTATGGGCAGTGAAAGACCTAATCTAAGATCTGCAAAAAAATATTTAGCCTTCAAATTCATACCGTGATCGTAGCATGCATGGATTCGACTCATATGACTGGGATTTCCATGAAAAAGATTGTGGGCACAAAATGGGTGATCACTGTACATTTCTCTTCTGTTTCCCATTACTATTTCTATTTTACTTCCTCAATTTAGCATTATGGGCAGTGAAAGACCTAATCTAAGATCTGCATAAAAATATTTTGCCTTCAAATTCATACCGTGATCGTAGCTTGCATGGATTCGACTCATATGACTGGGATTTCCATGAAAAAGATTGTGGGCACAAAATGGGTGATCACTGTACATTTCTCTTCTGTTTCCCATTACTATTTCACTTCATCAATTTAGCATTATGGGCAGTGAAAGACCTAATCTAAGATCTGCATAAAAATATTTTGCCTTCAAATTCATACCGTGATCGTAGCATGCATGGACTCGACTCATATGACTGGGATTTCCATGAAAAAGATTGTGGGCACAAAATGGGTGATCACTGTATATTTCTCTTCTGTTTCCCATTACTATTTCTATTTTACTTCCTCAATTTAGCATTATGGACAGGGAAACACCTAATCTAAGATCTGCAAAAAAATATTTTGCCTTCAAATTCATACCGTGATCGTAGCATGCATGGATTCGTTCATCTGAATGGGATTTCCATGAAAATGATTGTGGGCACAAAATGGGTGATCACTGTACATTTCTCTTATGTTTCCCATTACTATTTCTATTTTACTTCCTCAATTTAGCATTATGGACAGGGAAAGACCTAATCTAAGATCTGCAGAAAATATTTTGCCTTCAAATTCATACCGTGATCGTAGCATGCATGGACTCGACTCATATGACTAGGATTTCCATGAAAAAGTTTGTGGGCACAAAATGGGTGATCACTGTACATTTCTCTTCTGTTTCCCATGACTATTTCTATTTTACTTCCCCAATTTAGCATTATGGACAGGGAAAGACCTAATCTAAGATCTGCAAAAAAATATTTTGCCTTCACATTCATACCGTGATCGTAGCATGCATGGACTCGACTCATATGACTGGGATATCCATGAAAAAGATTGTGGGCACAGAATGGGTGATCACTGTACATTTCTCTTCTGTTTCCCATTACTATTTCTATTTTACTTCCTCAATTTAGCATTATGGACAGGGAATGACCTAATCTAAGATCTGCAAAAAATTATTTTGCCTTCCAATTCATACCGTGATCGTAGCATGCATGGATTCGACTCATATGACTGGGATTTCCATGAAAAAGATTGTGGGCACAAAATGGGCGATCACTGTACATTTCTCTTCTGTTTCCCATTACTATTTCTATTTTACTTCCTCAATTAAGCTTTATGGACAGGGAAAGACATAATCTAAGATCTGCAATAAAATATTTTGCCTTCAAATTCATACCATGATCGTAGCATGCATGGACTCGACTCATATGACTGGGATTTCCATGAAAAAGATTGTGGGCACAAAATGGTTGATCACTGTACATTTCTCTTCTTTTTCCCATTACTATTTCTATTTTACTTCCTCAATTTAGCATTATGGACAGGGAGAGACCTAATCTAAGATCTGCAAATAAATACTTTGCCTTCAAATTCATACCGTGATCGTAGCATGCATGGACTCGACTCATATGATTGGGATTTACATGAAAAAGATTGTGGGCAGAAAATGGGTGATCACTGTACATTTCTCTTCTGTTTCCCATTACTATTTCTATTTTACTTCCTCAATTTAGCATTATGGGCAGTGAAAGACCTAATCTAAGATCTGCAAAAAAATATTTTGCCTTCAAATTCATACCGTGATCGTAGCATGCATGGATTCGACTCATATGACTGGGATTTCCATGGAAAAGATTGTGGGCACAAAATGGGTGATCACTGTACATTTCTCTTCTGTTTCCCATTTCTATTTCTATTTTGCTTCCTGAATTTAGCATTATGGGCAGTGAAAGACCTAATCTAAGATCTGCAAAAAAATATTTTGCCTTCAAATTCATACCGTGATCGTAGCATGCATGGACTCGACACATATGACTGGGATTTCCATGAAAAAGATTGTGGGCACAAAATGGGTGATCACTGTACATTTCTCTTCTGTTTCCCATTACTATTTCTATTTTACTTCCTCAATTTAGCATTATGGGCAGTGAAAGACCTAATCTAAGATCTGCAAAAAAATATTTTGCCTTCAAATTCATACCGTGATCGTAGCATGCATGGATTCGACTCATATGACTGGGATTTCCATGAAAAAGATTGTGGGCACAAAATGGGTGATCACTGTACATTTCTCTTCTGTTTCCCATTACTATCTCTATTTTACTTCCTCAATTTAGCATTATGGGCAGTGAAAGACCTAATCTAAGATCTGCAAAAAAATATTTAGCCTTCAAATTCATACCGTGATCGTAGCATGCATGGATTCGACTCATATGACTGGGATTTCCATGAAAAAGATTGTGGGCACAAAATGGGTGATCACTGTACATTTCTCTTCTGTTTCCCATTACTATTTCTATTTTGCTTCCTGAATTTAGCATTATGGGCAGTGAAAGACCTAATCTAAGATCTGCATAAAAATATTTTGCCTTCAAATTCATACCGTGATCGTAGCATGCATGGACTCGACACATATGACTGGGATTTCCATGAAAAAGATTGTGGGCACAAAATGGGTGATCACTGTACATTTCTCTTCTGTTTCCCATTACTATTTCTATTTTACTTCCTCAATTTAGCATTATGGGCAGTGAAAGACCTAATCTAAGATCTGCATAAAAATATTTTGCCTTCAAATTCATACCGTGATCGTAGCTTGCATGGATTCGACTCATATGACTGGGATTTCCATGAAAAAGATTGTGGGCACAAAATGGGTGATCACTGTACATTTCTCTTCTGTTTCCCATTACTATTTCTATTTTACTTCCTTCATTAGCATTATGGACAGGGAAAGACCTAATCTAAAATCTGCACAAAAATATTTTGCTTTCAAATTGATACCGTGATCGTAGCATGCATGGACTCGACTCATATGACTGGGATTTCCATGAAAAATATTGTGGGCCGAAAATGGGTGATCACAGTACATTTTTCTTCTGTTTCCTATTTATATTTATATTTTACCTCCTCAATTTAGCATTATGGACAGGGAAAGACCTAATCTAAAATCTGCACAAAAATATTTTGCCTTCAATTCATACCCTGATCGTAGCATGCATGTACTCGACTCATATGACTGGGATTTCGATGAAAAATTTTGTGGGGCGAAAATGGGTGATCAATGTACATTTCTCTTCTGTTTCCTATTAATATTTCTATTTTATCTCCTCTATTTAGCATTATGGACAGTGAAAGACATAATCTAAGTGCTGCACAAAAATATTTTGCCTTCAAATTCATACCGTGATTGTAGCATGCATTTTCATGACTCATATGACTGGGATTTCCATGAAAAAGATTGTGCGCCGAAAATGGGTGATCACTGTACATTTCTCTTCTGTTTCCTATTTATATTCATATTTTATCTCCTCAATTTAGCATTATGGACAGGGAAAGACCAAATCTAAGACCTGCAAACAAATATTTTGCCTTCAAATTCATACCGTGATCGTAGCATGCATGGACTCGACTCATATGACTGGGATTTCCATGAAAAAGATTGTGTGCCGAAAATGGGTGATCACTGTACATTTCTCTTCTGTTTCCTATTTATATTTCTATTTTACCTCCTTAATTTAGCATTATGGACAGGGAAAGACCTAATCTAAAATCTGCACAAAAATATTTTGCTTTCAAATTCATACCGTGAACATAGCATGCATTGAAACAACTCATATGACTGGAATTTCCATGAAAAAGATTGTGGGCCGAAAATGGGTGATCACTGTACATTTCTCTTCTGTTTCCTATTTATATTTATATTTTACCTCCTCAATTTAGCATTATGGACAGGGAAAGACCTAATCTAAAATCTGCACAAAATATTTTGCCTTCAAATTCATCGAGTGATCGTAGCATGCATGGACTCGACTCATATGACTGAGATTTCCATGAAAAGTTTGTGGGCCGAAAATGGGTGATCACTGTACAATTCTCTTCTGTTTCCTATTTATATTTATATTTTACTTCCTCAATTTAGCATTATGGACAGGGAAAGACCTAATCTAAAATCTGCACAAAAATATATTGCTTTCAAATTCATACCGTGATCGTAGCATGCATTGATTCGACTCATATGACTTGGATTTCCATAAAAAAGTCTTTGGGCCGAAAATGGGTGATCACTGTACATTTCTCTTCTGTATTCTATTTATATTTCTATTTTACCCACTCAATTTAGCATTATGGACAGGGAAAGACCTAATCTAAGCTCTGCACAAAAATATTTTGCCTTCAAATTCATACCGTGATCGTAGCATGCATGAACTCGACTCATATGACTGAGATTTCCATGAAAAAGATTGTGGGCCGAAAACGGGTGATCACTGTACATTTCTCTTCTGTTTCCTATTTATATTTCTATTTTACCTCCTCTATTTAGCATTATGGACAGGGAAAGACCTAATCTAAGCTCTGCACAAAAATATTTTCCCTTCAAATTCATACCGTGATCGTAGCATGCATGACCTCGACTCATATGACTGGGATTTCCATGAAAAAGATTGTGGGCCGAAAATGGGTGATCACTGTACATTTCTCTTCTGTTTCCTATTTATATTTCTATTTTACCTCCTCTATTTAGCATTATGGACAGGGAAAGACCTAATCTAAAATCTGCACAAACATAATTCGCCTTCAAATTCATACTGTGATCGTAGCATGCATGGACTCGACTCATATGACTGAGATTTCCATGAAAAAGATTGTGGGCCGAAAACGGGTGATCACTGTACATTTCCCTTCTGTTTCCTATTTATATTTATATTTTACCTCCTCAATTTAGCATTATGGACAGGGAAATACCTAATCTAAGCTCTGCACAAAAATATTTTGCCTTCAAATTCATACCGTGATCGTAGCATGCATGGACTCGACTCATATGACTGGGATTTCCATGAAAAAGATTGTGGGCCGAAAATGGGTGATCATTGTACATTTAACATCTGTTTCCTATTTATATTTCTATTTTACCTCCTCAATTTAGCATTATGGCCAGCGAAAGACATAATCTAAGCTCTGCACAAAAATATTTTGCCTTCAAATTCATACCGTGATCGTAGCATGCATGGACTCGACTCATATGACAGGGATTTCCATGAAAAAGTTTGTGGGCCGAAAATGGGTGATCACTGTACATTTCTCTTCTGTTTCCTATTTATATTTCTATTTTACCTCCTCAATTTAGCATTATGGACAGGGAAAGTCCTAATCTAAAATCTGCACAAAAATATTTTGCCTTCAAATTCATACCGTGATCGTAGCATGCATTGACTCGACTCATATGACTGGGATTTCCATGAAATGAATTTGGGCCGAAAATGGGTGATCACTGTACATTTCTCTTCTGTTTCCTATTTATATTTCTATTTTACCTTTTCAATTTAGCATTATGGACAGGGAAAGACCTAATCTAAGTTCTGCACAAAAATATTTTTTCCTTCAAATTCATACCGTGATCGTAGCATGCATGGACTCGACTCATATGACTGGGATTTCCATGAAAAAGATTGTGGGCAGAAAATGGGAGATCACTGTACATTTCTCTTCTGTTTCCTATTTATATTTATATTTTACCTACTCAATTTTGCATTATGGACAGGGAAAGACCTTATTTAAAATCTGCAAAAAAATATGTTGCCTTCAAATTCATACCGTGATCGTAGCATGTATGGACTCGACTCATATGACTGGGATTTCCATGAAAAAGATTGTGGGCCGAAAATGGGTGACCACTGTACATTTCTCTTCTGTTTCCTATTTATATTTCTATTTTACCTCCTCTATTTAGCATTATGGACAGGGAAAGACCTAATCTAAAATCTGCACAAACATAATTCGCCTTCAAATTCATACCGTGATCGTAGCATGCATGGACTCGACTCATATGACTGAGATTTCCATGAAAAAGATTGTGGGCCGAAAACGGGTGATCACTGTACATTTCTCTTCTGTTTCCTATTTATATTTATATTTTACCTCCTCAATTTAGCATTATGGACAGGGAAATACCTAATCTAAGCTCTGCACAAAAATATGTTGCCTTCAAATTCATACCGTGATCGTAGCATGCATGGACTCGACTCATATGACTGGGATTTCCATGAAAAAGTTTGTGGGCCGAAAATGGGTGATCACTGTACATTTCTCTTCTGTTTCCTATTTATATTTCTATTTTACCTCCTCTATTTAGCATTATGGCCAGGGAAAGACCTAATCTAAAATCTGCACAAAAATATTTTGCCTTCAAATTCATACTGTGATCGTAGCCTGCATGGACTCAACTCATATGACTGGGATTTCCATGAAAAAGATTCTGGGCCGAAAATGGGTTATCACTGTACATTTGTCTTCTGTATTCTATTTATATTTATATTTTACCTCCTCAATTTAGCATTATAGCCAGGGAAAGACCTAATCTAAGCACTGGACAAAAATATTTTGCATTCAAATTCATACCATGATCGTAGCATGCATGGACTCGACTCATATGACTGGGATTTCCAAGAAAAAGATTGTGGGCGGAAATTGGTGATCACTGTACATTTCTCTTCTGTTTCCTATTTATATTTCTATTCTACCTCCTCAATTTAGCATTATGGACAGGGAAAGACCTAATCTAAGATCTGCACAAAAATATTTTGACTTCAAATTCTTACCGTGATCGTAGCATGCATGAATTCTACACATATGACTAGGATTTCCATGAAAAAGATTGTGGGCCGAAAATGCGTGATCACTGTACATTTCTCTTCTGTTTCCTATTTATATTTTTATTTTACCTCCTCAATTTAGCAATATGGCCAGGGAAAGACCTAATCTAAGCTCTGCACAAAAATATTTTGCCTTCAAATTCATAACGTGATCGTAGCATGCATGGACTTGACTCACATGACTGGGATTTCCCTGAAAAGGATTGTGGGCCGAAAATGGGTGATCACTGTACATTTCTCTTCTGTTTCCTATTTATATTTCTATTTTACCTCCTCAATTTAGCATTATGGACAGGG
Source organism: Acanthosepion lycidas (assembly GCA_963932145.1). Taxonomy (NCBI): domain Eukaryota; kingdom Metazoa; phylum Mollusca; class Cephalopoda; order Sepiida; family Sepiidae; genus Acanthosepion; species Acanthosepion lycidas. The sequence goes on along the minus strand of OZ010589.1, from coordinate 1,683,387 downwards.
AAAGACCTAATCTAAATTCTGCACAAATATATTTTGCCTTCAAATTCATACCGTGATCGTAGCATGCATGGACTCGACTCATATGACTGGGATTTCCATGAAAAAGATTGTGGGCCAAAAATGGGTGATCACTGTACATTTCTCTTCTGTTTCCTATTTATATTTATATTTTACCTCCTCAATTTAGCATTATGGACAGGGAAAGACCTAATCTAAGATCTGCACAAAAATATTTTGCCTTCAAATTCATAACACGATCGTAGCTTGCATGAACTCGACTCATATGACTGGGATTTCCATGAAAAAGATTGTGGGCCGAAAATGGGTGATCACTGTACATTTCTCTTCTGTTTCTTATTTATATTTCTATTTTACCTCCTCAATTTAGCATTATGGCCAGGGAAAGACCTAATCTAAGTTCTGCACAAAAATATTTTGCCTTCAAATTCATACCGTGATCGTAGCATGCATGGACTCGACTCATATGACTGGGATTTCCATGAAAAAGATTGTGGGCCGAAAATGGGTGATCACTGTACATTTCTCTTCTGTTTCCTATTTATATTTCTATTTTACCTCCTCTATTTAGCAATATGCACACGGAAAGACCTAATCTAAGCTCTGCACAAAAATATTTTGCCTTCAAATTCATACCGTGATCGTAGCATGCATGGACTCGAAACATATGACTGGGATTTCCATGAAAAAGATTGTGGGCCAAAAATGGGTGATCACTGTACATTTCTCTTCTGTTTCCTATTTATATTTATATTTTACCTCCTCAATTTAGCATTATGGACAGGGAAAGACCTAATCTAAGATCTGCACAAAAATATTTTGCCTTCAAATTCATACCGTGATCGTAGCATGCATGGACTCGACTCACATGACTGGGATTTCCCTGAAAATGATTGTGGGCAGAAAATGGGTGATCACTGTACATTTCTCTTCTGTTTCCTATTTATATTTATATTTTACCTCCTCAATTTAGCATTATGGACAGGGAAAGACCTAATATAAAATCTGCACAAAATTATTTTGCCTTCAACTTCATACCGTGATCGTAGCATGGATGAACTCTACTCATATGACTGGAATTTCCATGAAAAAGATTGTGGGCCGCAAATGGGTGATCACTGTACATTTCTCTTCTGTTTTCTGTTTATATTTCTATTTTACCTCCTCAATTTAGCATTATGGCCAGTGAAAACCTAATCAAAGCACTGCACAAAAATATTTTGCCTTCAAATTCATAACATGATCGTAGCATGCATGGACTCGACTCACATGACTGGGATTTCCCTGAAAATGATTGTGGGCAGAAAATGGGTGATCACTGTACATTTCTCTTCTGTTTCCTATTTATATTTATATTTTACCTCCTCAATTTAGCATTATGGACAGGGGAAGACCTAATCTAAGATCTGCACAAAAATATTTTGCCTTCCAATTAATACCGTGATCGTTGCATGCATGGACTCGACTCATATGACTGGGATTTCCATGAAAAAGATTGTGAGCCAAAAACGGGTGATCACTGTACATTTCTCTTCTGTTTCCTATTTATATTTCAATTTTACCTCCTCAATTTAGCATTATGGACAGGAAAAGACCTCATCTAAGATCTGCACAAAAATATTTTGCCTTCAAATTCATACCGTGATCGTAGCATGCATGGACTTGACTCATATAACTGTGATGTCCATGAAAAAGATTGTGGGCCGAAAATTGGTGATCACTGTACATTTCTCTCCTGTTTCCTATTTATATTTATATTTTACCTCCTCAATTTAGCATTATGGACAGGGAAAGACCTAATCTAAGCTCTTCACAAAAATATTTTGCCTTCAAATTCATACCGTGATCGTAGCATGCATGGACTCAACTCATATGACTGGGATTTCCATGAAAAAGATTGCGGGCAGAAAATGGGTGATCACTGTACATTTCTCTTCTGTTTCCTATTTATATTTATAATTTACCTCCTCAATTTAGCATTATGGACAGTGAAAGACCTCATCTAAGTTCTGCACAAAAATATTTTGACTTCAAATTCATACCGTGATCGTAGCATGCATGGACTCCACTCATATGACTGGGATTTCTATGAAAAAGTTTGCGGGGAGAAAATGGGTGATCACTGTACATTTCTCTTCTGTTTCCTATTTATATTTCTATTTTACCTCCTCAATTTAGCATTATGGACAGTGAAAGAACTAATCTAAAATCTACACAAAAATATTTTGCCTTCAAATTCATACCGTGATCGTAGCATGAATGACCTCGACTCATATAAATGGGATTTCCATGAAAAAGATTGTGGACTGAAAATGGGTGATCACTGTACATTTCTCTTCTGTATTCTATTTATATTTCTATTTTACCTCCTCAATTTAGCATTATGGCCAGGGAAAGACCTAATCTAAGCTATGCACAAAAATATTTTGCCTTCAAATTCATACCGTGATCGTAGCATGCATGGACTCGACTCATATGACTGGGATTTCCATGAAAAAGATAGTGGGCTGAAAATGGGTGATCACTGTATATTTCTCTTCTGTTTCCTATTTATATTTACATTTTACCTCCTCAATTTAGCATTATGGACAAAGAAAGACCTAATCTAAAATCTGTACAAAAATATTTTCCCTTCAAATTCATACCGTGATCGTAGCATGCTTGGATTCGACTCATATGACTGCTATTTCCATGAAAAAGATTTTGGGTCGAAAATGGGTGATCACTGTACATTTCTCTTCTGTTTCCTATTTCTATTTCTATTTTACCTCCTCAATTTAGCATTATGGACAGGGAAAGACCTAATCTAACTCTTCACAAAAATATTTTGCCTTCAAATTCATACCGTGATCGTAGCATGCATGAACTCGACGCATATGACTGGGATTTCCATGAAAATGATTGTGGGCCGAAAATGGGTGATCACTGTACATTTCTCTTCTGTATTCTATTTATATTTCTATTTTACCTCCTCAATTTAGCATTATGGACAGGGAAAGACCTAATCTAAGCTCTGCACAAAAATATTTTGCCTTCAAATTCATACCGTGATCGTAGCATGCATGGACTCCACTCATATGACTGGGATTTCCATGAAAAAGATTGTGGGCAGAAAATGGGTGATCACTGAACATTTCTCTTCTGTTTCCTATTTATATTTCTATTTTACCTCCTCAATTAGCATTATGGACAGGGAAAGGCCTAATCTAAGCTCTTCACAAAAATATTTTGCCTTCAAATTCATACCGTGATCGTAGCATGCATGGACTCGACTCATATGACTGGGATTTCCATGAAAATGATAGTGGGCTGAAAATGGGTGATCACTGTATATTTCTCTTCTGTTTCCTATTTATATTTCTATTTTAGCTCCTCAATATAGCATTATGGACAGGGAAAGACCTAATCTAAAAACTGCACAAAAATATTTTGCCTTCAAATTCATACCGTGATCGTAGCATGCATGGACTCGACTCATATGACTGGGATTTCCATGAAAAAGATAGTGGGCCGAAAATGGGTGATCACTGTACATTTCTCTTCTGTTTCCTATTTATATTTCTATTTTACCTCCTCAATTTAGCATTATGTCCAGGGAAAGACATAATCTAAGCTCTGCACAAAAATATTTTGCCTTAAAATTCATACAGTGATCGTAGCATGCATGGACTTGACTCATATGACTGGGATTTCCATGAAAAAGATTGTGGGCCAAAAATGGGTGATCACTGTACATTTCTCTTCTGTTTCCTATTTATATTTATATTTTACCTCCTCAATTTAGCAATATGGACAGGGAAAGACCAAATCTAAGATCAGCACAAAAATATTTTGCCTTCAAATTCATACCGTGATCGTAGCATGCATGGACTCGACTCATATGACTGGGATTTCCATGAAAAAGATTGTGGGCCGAAAATGCGTGATCACTGTATATTTCTCTTTTGTTTCCTATTTATATTTCTATTTTACCTCCTCAATTTAGCATTATGGACAGGGAAAGACCTAATCTAAAATCTGCACAAAAATATTTTGCCTTCAAATTCATACCGTGATCGTAGCATGCATGGACTCGACAAATATGACTGGGATTTCCATGAAAACGATTGTGGGCCGAAAATGGGTGATCACTGTACATTTCTCTTCTGTTTCCTATTTATATTTATATTTTCCTCCTCAATTTAGCATTATGGACAGGGAAAGACCTAATCTAAAATCTGCACAAAAATATTTTGCCTTCAAATTCATACCGTGATCGTAGCATGCATGGACTCGACTCATATGACTGGGATTTCCATGAAAAAGATAGTGGGCCGAAAATGGGTGATCACTGTACATTTCTCTTCTGTTTCCTATTTATATTTCTATTTTACCTCCTCAATTTAGCATTATGTCCAGGGAAAGACATAATCTAAGCTCTGCACCTAAATATTTTGCCTTAAAATTCATACAGTGATCGTAGCATGCATGGACTTGACTCATATGACTGGGATTTCCATGAAAAAGATTGTGGGCCAAAAATGGGTGATCACTGTACATTTCTCTTCTGTTTCCTATTTATATTTATATTTTACCTCCTCAATTTAGCAATATGGACAGGGAAAGACCAAATCTAAGATCAGCACAAAAATATTTTGCCTTCAAATTCATACCGTGATCGTAGCATGCATGGACTCGACTCATATGACTGGGATTTCCATGAAAAAGATTGTGGGCCGAAAATGCGTGACCACTGTATATTTCTCTTTTGTTTCCTATTTATATTTCTATTTTACCTCCTCAATTTAGCATTATGGACAGGGAAAGACCAAATTTAAGATCTGCTAAAAAATATTTTGCCTTCAAATTAATACCATGATCGTAGCATGCATGGACACGACTCATATGAGTGGGATTTCCATGAAAAAGATTGTCGGCAGAAAATGGGTGATCACTGTACATTTTCCTTCTGTTTCCTATTTATATTTATAATTTACCTCCTTAATTTAGCATTATGGACAGGGAAAGACGTAATCTATGCTCTGCACAAAAATATTTTGACTTCACATTCATACCGTGATCGTAGCATGCATGAACTCGACTCATATGACTGGGATTTCCATGAAAAATATTGTGGGCCGAAAATGGGTGATCACTGTACATTTCTGTTCTGTTTCGTATTCATATTTCCTTTTTTACCTCCTCAATTTAGCATTATGGACAGGGAAAGTTCTAATCTAAAATCTGCACAAAAATATGCCTTCAAATTCATACCGTGATTGTAGCATGCATGGACTCAACTCATATGACTGGGAATTCCATGAAAAAGATAGTGGGCCGAAAATGGGTGATCACTGTACATTTCTCTTCTGTTTCCTATTGATATTTATATTTTACCTCCTCAATTTAGCATTATGGACAGGGAAAGACCTAATCTAAAATCTGCACAAAAATATTTTGCCTTCAAATTCATACCGTGATCGTAGCATGCATGGACTCGACTCATATGACTGGGATTTCCATGAAAAAGATTGTGGGCCAAAAATGGGTGATCACTGTACATTTCTCTTCTGTTTCCTATTTATATTTATATTTTACCTCCTCAATTTAGCAATATGGACAGGGAAAGACCAAATCTAAGATCAGCACAAAAATATTTTGCCTTCAAATTCATACCGTGATCGTAGCATGCATGGACTCGACTCATATGACTGGGATTTCCATGAAAAAGATTGTGGGCCGAAAATGCGTGATCACTGTATATTTCTCTTTTGTTTCCTATTTATATTTATATTTTACCTCCTCAATTTAGCATTATGGACAGGGAAAGACCTAATCTAAAATCTGCACAAAAATATTTTGCCTTCAAATTCATACCGTGATCGTAGCATGCATGGACTCGACAAATATGACTGGGATTTCCATGAAAAAGATTGTGGGCCGAAAATGGGTGATCACTGTACATTTCTCTTCTGTTTCCTATTTATATTTCTATTTTACCTCCTCAATTTAGCATTATGGACAGGGAAAGACCTAATCTAAAATCTGCACAAAAATATTTTGCCTTCAAATTCATACCGTGATCGTAGCATGCATGGACTCAAATCATATGACTGGGATTTCCATGAAAAAGTTTGTGGGCCGAAAATGGGTGATCACTGTACATTTCTCTTCTGTTTCCTATTTATATTTATATTTTACCTCCTCAATTTAGCATTATGGACAGGGAAAGAACTAATCTAAAATCTGCACAAAAATATTTTTCCTTCAAATTCTTACCGTGATCGTAGCATGCATGGACTCAACTCATATGACTGGGATTTCCATGAAAAAGATTGTGGGCCGAAAATAGGTGATCACTGTACATTTCTCTTCTGTTTCCTATTTATATTTATATTTTACATCCTCAATTTAGCATTATGGACAGGGATTGACCTAATCTAAGATCTGCACAAAAATATTTTGCCTTCAAATTCATACCGTGATCATAGCATGCATGGACACGACTCATATGACTGGGATTTCCATGAAAAAGATCGTGGGCCGAAAATGGGAGATCACTGTACATTTCTCTTCTGTTTCCTATTTATATTTCTATTTTACCTCCTCAATTCAGCATTATGGCCAGGAAAGACCTAATCTAAGCTCTGCACAAAAATATTTTGCCATCAAATTCATACCGTGATCGTAGCATGCATGGACTCGACTCATATGACTGGGATTTCCATGAAAACATTGTGGGCCGAAAATGGGTGATCACTGTACATTTCTCTTCTGTTTCCTATTTATATTTCTTTTTTACCTCCTCAATTTAGCATTATGGCCAGGGAAAGACCTAATCTAAGCTCTGCACAAAAATATTTTGCCTTCAATTTCATACCGTGATCGTAGCATGCATGGAATCGACTCATATGACTGGGATTTCCATGAAAAAGATTGTGGGCCGAAAATACGTGAACACTGTACATTTCTCTTCTGTTTCCTATTTATATTTCTATTTTACCTCCTCAATTTAGCATTATGGCCAGGGAAAGACATAATCTAAGCTCTGCACAAAAATATTTTGCCTTCAAATTCATACCGTGATCTTAGTATGCCTGGAGTCCACTCATATGACTGGGATTTACATGAAAAAGATTGTGGGCCGAAAATGGGTGATCACTGTACATTTCTCTTCTGTTTCCTATTTACATTTCTATTTTACCTCCTCAATTTAGCATTATGGACAGTGAAACACCTCATCTAAGTTCTGCACAAAAATATTTTGCCTTCAAATTCATACCGTGATCGCAGTATGCATGGACTCGACTCATATGACTGGGATTTCTATGAAAAAGTTTGTCGGCCGAAAATTAGTGATCACTGTACATTTCTCTTCTGTTTCCAATTTATATTTCTATTTTACCTCCTCAATTTAGCATTATGGACAGGGAAAGACCTAATCTAAGATCTGCAAAAAAATATTTTGCCTTCAAATTCATACCGTGATCGTAGCATGCATGGACACTACTCATATGACTGCGATTTCCATGAAAAAGATTGTGGGGCGAAAATGGGTGATCACTGTACATTTCTCTTCGGTTTCCTATTTATATTTCAATTATACCTCCTCAATTTAGCATTATGGACAGGGAAAGAACAAATCAAAGATCTGCACAAAAATATTTTGCCTTCAAATTCATACCGTGATCGTAGCATGCATGGACACTACTCATATGACTGGGATTTCCATGTAAAAGATTGTGGGCCGAAAATGGGTGATCACTGTACATTTCTCTTCCGTTTCCTATTTATATTTATATTTTACCTTCTCAATTTAGCATTATGGACAGGGAAAGACCTAATCTAAGCTCTGCACAAAAATATTTTGCCTTCAAATTCATACCGTGATCGTAGCATGCATGGACTCGACTCATATGACTGGGATTTCCATGAAAAGGATTGTGGGCCGAAAATGGGTAATCACTGTACATTTCTCTTCTGTTTCCTATTTATATTTATATTTTACCTCCTCAATTTAGCATTATGGACAGGGAAAGACATAATCTAAAATCTGCACAAAAATATTTTGCCTTCAAATTCATACCGTGAACGTAGCATGCATGGACTCGACTCATATGACTGGGATTTCCATGAAAAAGATTGTGGGCCGAAAATCGGTGGTCACTGTACATTTCTCTTCTGTTTCCTATTTATATTTATATTTTACCTCCTCAATTTAGCATTATGGACAGGGAAAGACGAAATCTAAGATCTGCACAAAAATATTTAGCCTTCAAATTCATACCGTGATCGTAGCATGAATGGACTCGACTCATATGACTGGGATTTCCATGAAAAAGATTGTGGGCAGAAAATGGGTGATCACTGTACATTTCTCTTCTGTTTTCTATTTATATTTATATTTTACCTCCTCAATTTAGCATTATGGACAGGGAAAGTCCTAATCTAAAATCTTCACAAAAATATTTTGCTTTCAAATTCATACCGTGATCGTAGCATGCATGGAATCGACTCATATGACTGGGATTACCATGAAAAAGATTGTAGGGCGAAAATTGGTGATCACTGTACATTTATCTTCTGTTTCCTATTTATATTTCTATTTTACCTCCTCAATTTAGCATTATGGACAGGGAAAGATATTATGTAAGCTCTGCTCACAAATATTTTGCCTTCAAATTCGTACCGTGATCGTAGCATGCATGGACTCGACTCATATGACTGGGATTTCCATGAAAAAGATTGTGGGCCGAAAATGGGTGATCACTGTACATTTCTCTTCTGTTTCCTATTTATATTTATATTTTACATCGTCAATTGAGCATTATGGACAGGGAAAGACCTAATCTAAGATCTGCACAAAAATATTTTGCCTTCAAATTCATACCGTGATCGCAGCATGAATGGACTTGACTCATATGATTGGGATTTCCATGAAAAAGGTTGTGGGCTGAAAATGGGTGATCACTGTACATTTCTCTTCTGTTTCCTGTTTATATTTATATTTTACCTCCTCAATTTAGCATTATGGACAGGGAAAGACCTAATCTAAGATCTGCACAAAAATATTTTGCCTTCAAATTCATACCGTGATGGTAGCATGCATGGACTCGACTCATATGACTGGGAATTCCATGAAAAAGGTTGTGGGCAGAAAATGGGTGATCACTGTACGTTTCTCTTCTGTTTCCTATTTATATTTCTATTTTACCTCCTCAATTTAGCATTATGGAGAGGGAAAGACCTAATCTAAGATCTGCACAAAAATATGTTGCCTTCAAATTCATACCGTGATCGTAGCATGCATGGACCCGACTCATATGACTGGGATTTCCATGAAAAAGATTGTGGGCCGAAAATGGGTGATCACTGTACATTTCTCTACTGGTTCCTATTTATATTTATATTTTACCTCCTCAATTTAGCATTATGGCCAGGGAAAGACCTAATCTAAGCTCTGCACAAAAATATTTTGCCTTCAAGTTCATACCGTGATCGTAGCATGCATGGACTCGACTCATATGACTGGGATTACCATGAAAAAGATTGTGGGCAGAAAATGGGTGATCACTGTACATTTCTCTTCTGTTTTCTATTTATATTTATATTTTACCTCCTCAATTTAGCATTATGGACAGGGTAAGTCCTAATCTAAAATCTTCACAAAAATATTTTGCTTTCAAATTCATACCGTGATCGTAGCATGCATGGAATCGACTCTTGACTGGGATTTCCATGAAAAAGATTGTAGGGCGAAAATTGGTGATCACTGTACATTTATCTTCTGTTTCCTATTTATATTTATATTTTACCTCCTCAATTTAGCATTATCGACAGGGAAAGATATTATCTAAGATCTGCTCACAAATATTTTGCCTTCAAATTCATACCGTGATCGTAGCATGCATGGACTCGACTCATATGAAGGTGATTTCCATGTAAAAGATTGTGGGCCGAAAATGGGTGATCACTGTACATTTCTCTTCTTTTTCATATTTATATTTATATTTTACCTCCTAAATTTAGCATTATGGACAGGGAAAGAACTAATCTAAAATCTGCACAAAAATATTTTGCCTTCAAATTCATACCGTGATTGTAGCATGCATGGACTCGACTCATATGACTGGGATTTCCATGAAAAAGATTGTGGGCCGAAAATGGGTGATCACTGTACATTTCTCTTCTGTTTCCTATTTATATTTATATTTTACCTCCTCAATTTAGCATTATGGACAGGGAAAGACCTAATCTAAAATCTACACAAAAATATTTTGCCTTCAAATTCATACCGTGATCGTAGCATGCATGGACTCGACTCATATGACTGGGATTTCCATGAAAAAGATTGTGGGCCGAAAATGGGTGATCACTGTACATTTCTCTTCTGTTTCCTATTTATATTTATATTTTATTTCCTTCATTTAGCATTATGGACAGGGAAAGACCTAATCTAAGCTCTGCACACGAATATTTTGCCTTCAAATTCATACCGTGATCGTAGCATGCATGGACTCGACTCATATGACTGGGATTTCCATGAAAAAGATTGTGGGCCGAAAATGGGTGATCACTGTACATTTCTCATCTGTTTCCTATTTATATTTATATTTGACCTCCTCAATTTAGCATTATGGACACGGAAAGAACTAATCTAAAATCTGCACAAAAATATTTTGCCTTCAAATTCATACCGTGATCGTAGAATGCATGGACTCGACTCATATGACTGGGATTTTCATGAAAAAGATTGTGGGCCGAAAATGGTTGATCACTGTACATTTCTCTTCTGTTTCCTTTTTATATTTATAATTTAGTTCCTCAATTTAGCATTATGGGCAGGGAAAGATCTAATATAAGATCTGCACAAAAATATTTTGCCTTCAAATTCATACCGTGATCGTAGCATGCATGGACTTGACTCGTATGACTGGGATTTCCATGAAAAAGATTGTGGGCACAAAATGGGTGATCACTGTATATTTCTCTTCTGTTTCCTATTTCTATTTCACTTCTTTAATTTAGCATTATGGACAGGGAAAGACGTAATCTAAAATCTGCAAAAAAATATTTTGCCTTCAAATTCATACTGTGATCGTAGCATGAATTGACTCGACTCATATGACTGGGATTTCCATGAAAAAGATTGTCGGCAGAAAATGGGTGATCACTGTACATTTCTCTTCTGTTTCCTATTACTATTTCACTTCCTCAATTTAGCATTATGGACAGGGAAAGACGTAATCTAAAATCTGAAAAAAAATATTTTGCATTCAAATTCATACCGTCATCGTAGCATGCATGGACTCGACTCATATGACTGGGATTTCTATGAAAAAGATTGTCGGCAGAAAATGGGTGATCACTGTATATTTCTTTCCTGTTTCCTATTTATATTTCTATTTTACTTCCTTAATTTAGCATTATGGACAGGGAAAGACCTAATCTAAGATCTGCAAAAAAATATTTTGCCTTCAAATTCATGCCGTTATCTTTGCAGACACCGTAAAGTGACAACGGTGACAGCATTGACATGGTCGAAGCTGCTGTTTGCCGCAGGAAAGCGAACGAATAATGCTTGTAGCCATGGACAGAATGAGAGATTCCACACAATTTGATACCAATTTGCAAAAGATTCCAGCTACTGGAAAAAATTCATAATGCAATGAATTAGGGGAGGCCCCCCCCTAGTTTTGGTGCGCATAAAATTCCAACAAATTCACTAACGCTAGGTCCCGAATCGTCGAAGGTCACTCCCTTCCCACACAAGCGACTGAAATAAACCTTTGACTGATGGAGTCAGCAGGAAATTCCACACAATCTGACATCTATATCATGAGGATCCCCTTGAGAGGAAAAAGTAGATATGCGATCTCTTCGGGCTAACCGCTTTTCAGCAACTGTAAAGTGCCAACGGTGACAGCAGTGACATGGTCGAAGCTGCAGTTTACCGCATGAAAGCGAACGAAAAATGCTTGTAGCCATGCACAGAGTGAGAGATTCCACACAATTTGACACCAATTTGTAAGAGATTCCAGCTACTGGAAAAAATTGTAAAGCAATGTATTGGGGTAGCCCCCCAGGTTTGGTGCGCATGAAAATACCAACAAACTCACTAACGCTATGTTCCGAATCGTCGAAAGTAACTTCCTCCCCACACAAGCGACTGAAATAAACCTATGACTGATGGAGTCAGCAGGAAATTCCCCACAATCTGACATCTATCTCATGAGGATCCCCTAGAGAGCGAAAAATAGAGATGCCATCTCTTCGAGGAATCCGCTTTTCGGACACCGTACAGTGCCAACGGTGACAGCAGCGACATGGTCGAAGCTGCAGTTTGCCGCATGAAAGCAAATGAAAAATGCTTTTAGCCATGCAGAGAGTGAGAGATTCCACACAATTTCATTCCAATTTGGAAGAGAATCCAGCTACTTGAAAAAATTTATAAAGCAATGATTTGAGGGATTCCCCGCCAATGTTGGTGTGCATGAATATTCTAACAAATTTACTAACGCTAAGTCACGAATCGTCGAAGGTCACTCCCTGCCCACACAATCGACTGAAATAAACCTTTGACTGATGGAGTCACCAGGAAATTCCCGACAATCTGACATCTATCTCATGAGGATCCCCTAGAGAGGTAAAAATAGAAATGCGATCTCTTCGAGCAAAACGCTTTTCGGACACCGTAAAGTGCCAACGGTGACAGCAGTAACATGGTCGAAGGTGCAGTTTGCCGCATGAAAGCGATCGAAAAATGCTTGTAGCCATTCACAGTGTGAGAGATTCCACACAATTTGATACCAATTTGGAAGAGATTCCATCTACTGGAAAAAATTTATAAAGCAATGAATTGGGGGCTTCACCCCCAGTTTTGGGGGCGCATGAAAATTACAACAAATTTACTAACGCTAGGTCCCGAATAGTCGAAGGTCACTCCCTCCCCACACAAAGCAACTGAAATAAACCTTTGAATGATGGAGTCAGCAGGAAATTCCCCACAATCTGACATCTATCTCCTGAGGATCCCCTGGAGAGGAAAAAACTGAAATGTGATCTCTTTGAGCAAACCGCTTTTCGGACACCGTACGGTGACAGCAGTGACATGGTCGAAGCTGCAGTTTGCCGCATGAAAGCGAACGAAAAATGCTTGTAGCCATGGACAGAGTGAGAGATTCCAACCAATTTGATACCAATTTGGAAGATATTCCAGCTACTGGAAAAAAATTTATAAAGCAATGAATTGGGGGAACCCCCGCCCAGTTTTGATGCGTATTGAAATACCAACAAATTCACTAACGCTAGGTCCCGAATCGTCGAAGGTCACTCCCTCCCCACTCAAGCGACTGAAATAAACCTTTGACTGATGGAGTCAACAGGAAATTCCCCACAATCTGACATCTCATGAGGATCCCCAAGAGAGGAAAAAGTAGAAATGGGATCTCTGCGAGCAAACCGCTTTTCAGACACCATAAAGTGCCAACAGTGACAGCAGTGACATGGTCGAAGCTGCAGTTTGCCGAATGAAAGCGAACGAAAAATGCTTGTAGCCATGCACAGAGTGAGAGATTTCACACAATTTGATACCTATTTGGAAGAGATTCCAGCTACTGGAAAAAAATTATAAAGCAATGAATTGGGGGAGGTCCCCCCCCCAGTTTTGGTGCGCATGAAAATTCCAACAAATTCACTAACGCTAGGTCCCGAATCGTCGAAGGTCACTCCCTCCCCACACAAGCGACTGAAATAAACATTTGACTGATGTAGTCAGCAGGAAATTCCCCACAATCTGACATCTATCTGATGAGAATCCCCTGGAGAGGAAAAAATAGAAATGCGATCTCTTCGAGCAAACCGCTTTTCGGACACCGTACTGTGACAGCAGTGACATGGTCGAAGCTACAGTTTGCCGCATGAAAGTGAATGAAAAATGCTTGTAGCCATGCACAGAGTGAGAGATTCCGCAGAATTTGATACCAATTTGGAAGAGATTCCAGCTACTGGAAAAAATTTATAATGCAATGTATTGGGCGTGGCCCCCCAATTTTGGTCCGCTTCCAACAAATTCACTAACGGTAGGTCCCGAATCGTTGAAGTTCACTCTCTCCCCACGCAATCGACTTAAATAATTATTTGACTCATGGATTAAGCAAGAAATTCCTCATAATTTGATATCAATTTCATGAGGGTGCCCAAGAGTGGAGAAAGTTGAAATCTGATCTCTTCGAGAAAACTGCTTTTCGGACACCGTAAATTGCCAGCGGTGACAGCTGCGGCAAGTTCGAAGCTAGACTTTGCCCTGTAAAAGCTACTTAGAAATGCTTGTTGGCATGGACTGAGTCAGAGACTTCGCACAATTTAATACCAAGTTTGAAGAGATTTCATCTGCTGGAAAAAAAGTTATAAAGCAGGGAAATGGTGAGGGATCCCCCAGTTTTGGTCCACTTCAAAATTCCGACAAATTCACTACATGAGGTCCCGTATCGTTGAACGTCACTCCCTCCCTACACAAGGGACTGAAATAATTCTTTGACTCATTGAGTTAGCAGGAAATTCCTCACAATCTGATATCTATTTCATGAGGATCCCCTCGAGAGGAAAAACTGGAAATGGGATCTCCTTGAGCAAACCGCTTTTCGGACACTGTAAATTGCCCACGGTGACACCAGCGACACACTCGAAGCTACACTTTGCACTATAAAAGCAAATGAAAAATGCTTGTAGACATCGACAGAGTGAGAGATTTCGCACAATTTAATACCAATTTTGAAGAGATTTCATCTGCTGGAAAAAAGTTATAAAGCAGGGATATGGTGAGAGATCCCCCAGTTTTTGGTCCGCATGAAAATTCCAACAAATTCAATAACACAAGGTCCCGTATCCTCAAACATCACTCCCTCCCTACAGAAGTGACTGAAATAATTCTTTGACTCCTGCATTAAGCAGGAAATTCCACACAATGTGATATCTATTTTATGAGGGTTCCTTAGATGGGAAAAATTTGTATTGCAATCTTATCGAGCAAACCGGTTTCCGAACACTGTCAGTTATCAAAGGCCACAGCATCTACATGGTCGTTGCTGTATCGTGTCTATTAAACCTATTTTAAAATCATTCTAGACAGGCCTGTGTCGAGACATTCAGCCCAATTTAATATCAAAAATTGAAGTTATTTCACTTACTGGATAAAAGTTAAGTAGTGAAAATGTGTGATTACCCAGTTACGGTCTGCATGAAAAATCCCACAATTCTACTAACCCAAGTTACCGTATCATCTAAGGCCTTCTCTCCCTACTCAATCTACTTAAATAATTCTTTCATACATGGATTAAGCAAGAAATTCCGCTCAATCTCATATCTATTTTATGAGGGCTCCATAGAGGGGCAAAGTTCAAATGCAATCTTTCGGACACTGTAAACTTTGAAAGGGCACAGCAGCGACATGGTCGATGCTTTACTTTGCTCTATTAAGCCAAATTTTAAATCCTTCAAGACAGGCATGAGTCGACAAATTCTGCACAATTTAATACTTGCACTAAAAGATTGCAATTGTTTTTTTTATTTTCTCATGTATCAAACTACATTAGAATCAATAATAAAATCAATATGAATAAAAATTTTGGAAAATACCATTTTTGAGGTTTCTATTACTAGTAGGGGCTAAAACCTCGATCTTCGATGTCTGATTTAAGGCTTATATCTTGCAAAAAATGATTGCCATTGTTTTTTTTCTTTTCTTACCCATCAAACCACATAAGAATCAATAATAAAATCCCAAAATAAAAAGTTTTGGAAAATGGTATTTTTGAGGCTTCTCTTACTACTAGGGGCTAAAACCACTATCTTCGATGTCTGATTTAAGGCATATATAAGGATTGCTATTGTTTTTTTTTCTTTTCTTACTCATCTAACTACATTAGAATCAATAATAAAATGAATATGAATAAAAAGTTTTGGAAATTGGCATTTTTGAGGCTTCTATTACTATGAGGGTTTAAAACCGCTATCTTCCATGTCTTATTTAAGGCATATATCTTGCACGAATATGATTGCAATTGTTTTTTTCTTATCTTATGCATCTAACTACATAAGAATTAATAATAAAATCAATATGAATAAAAAATTTTGATCCCCCAGTTTTGGGCCTCATGAAAATCCCAACAAATCCACTAACACAAGTCGACGTATCATCAAACGCCACATTGTCCATACTTAAGCAACTGGAAAAATTCTTTTATACATGGATTAAGCAAGAAATTAAGAAGAAATGCAGACCCATTGAGCAAACCGGTTTTCGGACATCTTAATTGTTAAAGGACACAACAGTGACATTGTCAAAGCTGCACTTTGCTCGATTCAACCAAATGAAAAATCCTTGTAGACATGGATGTATTGATAAATTTCCTACAATACTAATTTTTAAAATATTTCATTTAATGGAAAAAGTGGGTTGACAACTCTAAAACTCTGTAGAATGCAGTGTGTATTATACAATGCACTGGCTGATAGGTTGAGTAGCACTGGCATTGAATTACATTGCCTTTCATTGTATCATTCTCATCATTTTATGTTGCCAGCAGACTCATTCATACATTACATTCGAGGTAACGATTGGGTAAGCATTCTCTTGTGAGTCAAATCAACAAAGCAACATTTCATGGCATCTACAGCTAGACTTTTACATATTTTGTATTATGAGATATCTGACAGAGTCCTTTTCCACAAGTGCGGGAGGGTGAAATCATGCAGTGTACTGTTTATTCTAATGGTATTGGCAATTAATTATCACCATTATACTATTCTCACTCCCAAAGAAGGAAACCATCCACTATCCTATCCCAAATGTGTCAGTAATATCACAGTTTTATCTAATGGATTACTAAGGAGTTTCTTGAATTAATCCAATATCCATGTGACTAATATAAATTAAGTTCTCTCTTATTGATATAGATTTGGTTAAAAGAGAATCCATTTTTCTGATGATGCTATTTCATTTCTTTCACTATTTTATCAAGTTCTTCCCATGCTAATGCTGGGAGTGGCTTCAGACTTTTGAACAATATATATATATTATATATTACAAGTAGATAAAATTCAATACCCCATAGGATAAAGAGCCATTTTACCCAGAACCAGCTTGTCAACACCAAGAAGTTAGATAAAGAAATGAATCAATGTTTTTGTAAATACGAAGAAAGAGGGGGGAAATTAACAACTAGGAGTAAATGTATTTAAAAAGACAAGCCCATTGTGGGTGAAATGGCTATATATCATATGGGGTATTGAATTTTATCTACAGTAATTCCTGTTTGCTTTATAATAAATATATTGAGATCTCTTCTGTGGATCAGTCTTAATATTTTATATTACGAGGATTCACATGGATTACTTACTATATATATATATATATATATATATATTTAAAGTATGCTATATTTATGAGCTATAACTGCCTCAGCAAGTTGGCATAGTACTCACCATTGATGGTAACTCCTAAACCGTATTTGTCTGCAAACATTTATTGGTATTTTTTAAATAATCGTGTACATTTACACCAGAATGGAAATTTTCATTACAATTGGTTTCTGGGGCTTAATATGCAAATTTACTGAAAAATGACCCTGGATCTTTACTGACTGAGCATAAAAACACAATAATATTTGACTAATTAATTTAATGAAATTACTTATTATTCAACATTCTAGTATTATCACTTAATAAACATTAAAGAATTTAACACTGAAAAATGATGAGACCTCAAAAAACAGAAACGTGATTCTACAGAAGGATACTGAGGATACCAAGGACTGAATATGTAAGCAACAAGTAAGAATTAAGTTTTAAAGAAAATGGAAACCAGAAGGAAACTTATACTTAACATATGTTGATAGTTGAAATTTCCTTGGCACATAATGAGTAAAGAGGGCTTGGCAAATCTGATACTCGCAAGAAGGCAAGAGGGACAGAGGAAAACAATGTATAACCTATTTAGTAAGCTTGAGTAAATGGAACAAGGTTTAGGAGAAATAACAAAAAAATGAATTATTAAGAGCTATGAAGGATAGGAAGTTGTGGAAAGCCATGATTGCCTACATCATGAAGAGAGGAAGTCAGCTTTTAAGACATCCATTTTGCTATTAACTTCTTTCAAGGAATCTTTGAGTAGATTGTAACTTATAGCTTTATCATTTATTATTTCAGATCCTTGTTTCTCAGTTGGTGCTTTCATTCACATCAATGTTCCCTGAAAGAAAACAAGGTGTGCCCCACATTAACAGGACAGTAATTTATGGATCATTTTTATATTTAAAAAAATCTTTCTTTTTAAAAGTTAAAGACACCAAGCAATGTAATGTCTAAAAAAAAAAAAAAAAAAAAGAAATTAATGCTTATTTCAGGAGACCTCTGTATTATTTTCCTATTTTCAAATTTCATGATTAATGATTTCCTTATTAAAATTTAAAGTATGCCCCAGAATTTCAGTTATTCTACAAGTGTGTCCTGAATTAAAAAAAAAATGTTTGTGAAATACAAAGAGTTTAGATTGGATTAAAGCTAAAAGTAACAAGACCTCAACAGAATCCAGAGATGGAAATAGGATATGATGGGTCCTGATCTGGCATCTCATCTACTGTCAATTTCTCACAGATGTACCTTTGCTTCCCTCTGTCTTTTCTACAAGTATTTTCACAGCAACTGCTCTGATGAACTACTTTCTCTGGTTCCCAAACTGCATGAATTCAAGCATGCTACTAGGTTGAAATGATTAAATATAGCCGTCTCTTCTACTCGAACAGCTTCTTATCTTGCACTTCCCATCTGTGGAACTCCCTTCCTCTTAGTTGCTTCCCTAATAGCTACAATCTTCAAATATGCATATGTCAATAGACATGTTCTAATGCTTTGTTTCCCGTCTTTCTCTTTCTTCTTTCCTCAAACACACCACTTTACTCTTGCTCTCATTCACTGTACCACCTACGTTGCTAGTAGGACTTCCACCTTGCATGGAGTGAAATGCTAAAAAAAAAAACAACAAAAAAACATACCCACCTTACAAGACACCAACATGCAGAGTCACCTGTCACTTTATTTTCTGATTGTATACACCAGCAAACATTTTCATGAAGAGGAGATGAGATGGTCGGATGAGCAAATCAAAACTGAAAATGCCATAAACAAAGGAAATTATTCAATTAATATTCTAGTATTAAAAAATCAAACTGCTGGATACATTCATCAAAATCAATAAATGGAACAGATCAATAGTTATATATGGTATCAGACTATTGATAAATGCAGGGCTAATATCATTCTTCAGTCAAACAAATTGCTAACAAAAATTGATTTCAATTGCTTCATCAATTTAGTTTTTGATTTTGGATTATTTTTATAATTATTTCAATTACATAACATTGTGTTTAATAAAATTCTAAATGTCAAATTTACCATTTATTTTTCATCTTGTAATTTAAATATGAATGTAATGACTGCTATTTTTTCTGTGACTTTCTTTATTTACAAAGTGTATTCCTTTTCCACAACTGTTCCTAAGTGATTCTGGTAATGCTTTGCAATTACAAAGACAAGTTTGTCAGATGAACGACTACTTATTTCTCTACATATTTAACTATCCTGCTCAATTTCCCCCCACCCCACCCCATTGGTGGCACTCACAGAAGATCAGACAGGAAGAGTCTGATGCCTTGCTGTATGATTGCTACAAATTCATGGGTATAAATTGGATGCTAAAAATAAATGGTTATTATGCAGAGAAAAATAGATATTTTTTTTTTAGTGATGTGTATATAGTCCAAAAGGATATTAATATGCATACAAAATTTGATTAACCAATGATTAGCTGAGACAGCTTCTCTGTTGACCAATCAGAGAACAGAATTATGTAACTTTATCTTATACATGAATGTCCAGGTGCTACAACGTTATCAGCAGAGAAAATAGAATTAAAAAGTCAATTTGGTTCGGTTGTTTTTTTATGAGTCAAATGGCTTGTTTAATATCAAAATCTAAATATTAAAAATTCAAATCATGAAATAAATGTATTTAAATGTATTCACTTTTGAATTATTTATAAATTAAAGAGAATGAGTTTATTTCATGGTTAAATTATAATTACGTATCTGCATTTTTGAAACAAATAACCTAACAAAATCAAATAAGAAGTAAAAACTTGTTTCTCTTTTCAATAAATGAAATTAATCATACCAAATTGTTTGTTTTTTTTAAATTTTAAAAATCTTTTTTGACAATCTGTGCCATGTTTTCAATTTTGCTATATGACCCGGAGGATAAATTTTTATTAATTTTACTATAAATATGTATCTTTCATACTTTTTTTTATGAAAATATATTGTTTGTGACCTTATGTATAAAGTACAGCTATACAGGGGAGTTAACCATTTTTACCTATTCTTCTTACAAGCCTCAACTTCAAACAGTAACCCTCTACATTGAGTAGCTCTTGAGCCTTGTTTTAGGTGAACAATTAGTTAAAAAAAATAATGTTAACAATAATTCAAATAAATTCAGTTCTTTCTTTAAATTATTTATGGAAGATTAAGCCATTTCATAAATACCAATGAAGGCAGCTAACATTTCTTCAGAAATATCAGTGTACATGTAGCCTGGTTTTTTAAGCTCCATTAAGTACCACATAGTTTATGGTTGAGTTTTCTTTTCATTCAACAGCAAAAACAAATGCCAACTGAATGTTTTATGCAATTTTTGTAGCACAAATCAATATTCTTTGCAAAAGTATATTGAGGAATATAAGTGGAAGAGAATTTGCTTTTTTATCAAATGAAGGATTGTCAACAATTAATTTCCAATCCATTTTGTTTAATTCCAATCAGAGACTAACATTCAAAATACTTGTTTTGAAAAGCAAGTCAAATTAAGATGAAACAAAAAGAGGAAAACTAGAATTTTCAATGTTTAATAAAAATTCAATATTAATACTAATACTACTTGATGAAAAACAATAGAAATTAAATAAGTCAAAATTGACTAATGACTGTCGATGCTTCATCTTATAAAAATTCCAGATAATATTACTACAAATACTAAGAGAGAAAAAAGCTGACAGAAATATTGTGGAGAAATTAACTGTTGGTCAGACAGCAAAGGAGAAGAGTATTTACCTTGTGTTGTTCAAATGCTTACTAAACAAAAGCTTGTTATTTTCTGTACTAACCCTTTAGAGTTACAGTGGTCACATGACAGGTTTACTATGTGATCCCTGAAGTTGCATAAAAAGAAGGGAAAAATCTTTTTTTTATTGCTAAATTTACCTTCTATATTTATACATCACAGAGAAGTGGCAATATATTTTGCAACTTGAGATAAGTGCTATTGCTCCCCCCTCTCTGCTCAACCTGACTAGTCTCCATTCGTTTGGGGGATTGGGAGCATTTTCTCAACAGTACTAATCAAAAATTAATATTGGTTGACAATATTTTATCTAATAAAGAATAAATCAATATTACCACCACCACTGCTAATACTAATAATAATAGTGGTAAAAATAATCGCAAATATGGCATCAAACATCCAAGGGGAAAATGTAAAAGTTTAATGGTTAAACTGGGTCTTTTGCCAACCACAAAAGTCCCAGCAGCTTAATCTGTAGAGCAGCAGCTGAACATAGATTTCCTCAAGTAAAAAGGTTGAAAGTAATATCTCACCTGGAGTCTATTCCTTATTTCCATTCCGTATTGTTTACTGCTGTGGTGAAAAGTAACATCAGATATCTATCAAAAATTAATAAAAGATAACATTCCTAAACATAATGCTTGAACTGAAAGTTTGAAACATAAACGGCATCTACTGATTTGCATATTTATGAAAAATTTCAAATGAAAAAGAGCCACTTGGTTAGATGGGCTGTAGACAGTGCAGAAAACAACTATCAACCACCGATTTTTCTCCAAATGTTGTTTTTCATATTCCATAGATGTTAATATCACAAATCAATAGCAATAATGGATCTTTGTTTCTACCAGAAAATATCATCAGATGTTTAACAAGAATAGTGCTAGCACAGTTACTTTAATAGCTTCTGAAGAAATTTAAAATATTTGCTTCATTTATGACTTGTAAAGGATTTTTATAGACGGTTTAAGAGCCATTCGAAGTAGAGGATTACTGAACGGTTGAAGGGTGTTATCACTAACATTTTTTGTCAAGATTTACAAACTATGTTTCATTCAATTTTGCAAACTACCGTAATTCCCCACGTATAATACGACTTCATCCATAATACGCACCCCTAAAATTTTGACTGAAAATGTGGGGAAAATGCTTCTACACACGTAGAATACGCACCCCTTGTTTGGTAATCAACAAATTAACTTCTCCACACGTGTTCCGCAAAAGTAAAGGCCTTAACAGCGGAGAACAATGCTTAACCCAAATAACGCAACTTAATTATATTCTGGTTGGTCTTCCGTACTTTATAATTACAGCCCGGTTATAAGCACAAAATTACATTTCTTAATTACTGTGGATCTTCTGATTAGTCAAAATGATATAATTTACAACGCGCTAAAAAAGATCTATCTCATAAGGACACTTAGGAAAATCGATGGGGCTTTTAACTACTTTTATAATATTTTAATGTAAATCTATTATAACTAATAACTTTTAACTAATTTTATAATATTTAAATGTAAAATCTATTATCATTAAAGAAATAAATAATTGTATTAAAAATTCATTTTTCATCGAAAAAATTTTTTTGCTTACAGGATTTCTTGTCCATATTCATAAAAACAACTAAAAGAAATAAAAGCATTTGAAATTAAATAATATCTTTGTTTTATTGGGTTTTGTATGTTACAATTCAGAGCTGATTTTCAGGTACGTTGGCTCCAATTAAAAACAAAAAAAGACATGCTTTGCATTCCTCAAAGCCCTGTGCTTTTAATTTTTGTAATCACTAAACCCGATGCGATCGAATTTCTAGCGTTTTCATAAAATTAGTTGGGGGGGGGGGTAATAAATATTTAAAAAAAATATTTCTACCATGACCTTAATAAAAAAAAACATTTATAATAATTTCGATCATCTGTGAATAGTTCCTGAAAGTTTCATTAACATCCGACAATTATTTCTATTTTTGCACGATTTTTCAAATGAATGTGTGTCATACCAAAAAAACGTGCTAAAAATTGTCTGTTATTTACTAGTTCCGCTGATACAAACAGAAACAAAGTTTTTTAATCAAAATTTAGTATGTTCTAAAAAGAAGGAAACATTTTTAAAAATAAAAAAAAAAAACTTTGGTCTTTCCTCTTAATAACATAAGCATTTAGACAATAAAATTTTGTTTTCGGCAAGATTGGCGTCTTTTTCATCAAGCTATGCTCATTTTTTTTAGCGATTTCGTGGAGGTACATAAATACGACTTCATCCATAATACGCACCCCTAAAATTTTGGCTGAAAATGTTGGGAAAATGCTTCTACAAACGTAGAATACGCACCCCTTGTTTGGTAATCAAACCCCATAAACTGTACCTCCCCAATTTCATTACGGCCAGCGTTTCCTACTCTTATTAACAAAATGGTTTTAGAATAATATTCTGATTTAGTTTTATAATAATTCTTATTTTATTTTACATTTCTAAGTATTCTTAGGTACATATGATTGTATTTAACATCCTTATGCGGTCGCAATCGCCGAATGTTTTTGTCATATTGACGTCTGTTTGTGGTGAATAGTCATTTCGTAACTAAAATCAACCTATGAAAACGCAAATTTTAAAGATTCTTTTTGTTGCTGCGCATAATACGGACTCCTAATTTTGCTTAATTTTTTTTAGAAAAAAATGCGTATTATACATGGAGAAATTTGAATAAATTGATTTCTTTGGAAAAACCCTCTTTGTCAAAAACCCTACTTTGTGGTTATATAATTTCTCTAATTTTAGGACTTCATGGCAAACAATTTTTAACAGTGACGAATAATAAATTCAACGCTGTTAATAACAAGAGGAACTAGATGATCAAATGTCTATGAAGTGTATTTAAAGTTTCAATTTTAAACAGTAATATTCAAAATTTAAAGAAAGGAAAAGAAGTTCGGTTACCTTTCGTAGTTGAAATTAAGTCTTTTTTCTGATCTCTCTTTTACTTGTTTTGATTTCTTCGTCTTCTCTTTTCTCAGCAAATAAAAACACCAGTTGAGGTTTGTTTTTGGTTTGATTTTTTCGGGTTTTTTTTTTGTTTTTGTTTTTTTAGTGGGGAGAGAGAGGGGGTGGCTTATGACGAGTGACAAAGATTCCCCCGGCAACTCAAAAAGTTTTAACGAGAGAGGAAAAGTCTTGTCTTTTATACAGCTTCTATGGATGATCTTATTTCAGTCAACAGGGGTGACATTTGCACTAAGTCAGTAAGAGCTGACATCGCTAGCTCGTTAACTGAATGCTGTAAGTTCAATCCTTGCGCTAGGCAGTACATTTTATTATTTTTCTCTTCAACATCACATTCTATAATATTTCAAAATAAACAACATGTTCAGCAAGACATCAATTTTCTAAATTTCCTTTTACCATTATGAAAAGTCCATTTGAATTTCAAACTTTTAGACATTAATACATCGGAGTTACCATGTAAAAAAAAACAAAACAACTAATGTTTGTTATTTACTCCGAATTGTTATTTACTACAACAAATAATTTTATTTTTAAAATTTGCTGTTTTTCATCTGTTTAAAATAAATAATTCGGTACAGGCAGTTTTCACAGAATCTACATTATTTTTATTTATTTAGATAATTCTGTAGAACTTTTTCGGTTCCGCTTGACGTTAGTAGTGTAGTAATGACAGGCGAGAACAATTGTTTTGAAGAAATATGAAGTAAGTTCGTTAACTAATAATATCAGTCCTAAAATATAGAAATTTATAACAAAAATGATATTTCTAAATTATTTAAACCCGCTTCTAAAAAAGGAGCTTATTCTTAGAAACCCAAATTCTTACATTTACTTTACGTAGATGACCCCTTCATACTCTGGTCAACCCAGGAAGAAGTCCAATTTCTCCTGAACCAAGTGAACTCAATAAGATCATCGAAACAGTTCCCAGTGGACAGAAAAAACGACATCAAACTCGCAAACTGCACTAATATCTCGAACAGAGCATAGCTTCAAGACATCTCTATACCGCAAGCCAACATTCACCGACCTATACCTCAACTTCAACTCCTAACAGGCATACAGTGTAAAGAAAGGAGTTGTCCCCTTCTTACAACATCGAGCAAAAGTCATAAGTGGTGATTCAGAGACATATGACCAAGAAATGGTCAGTAGAAGCAGTACTCTACAACGTAACAACTAATCTAGGTACATGACAGCAGCTCCTACAAACTGGGATAGAAGGATACAAGAGGATAACTATATTCAGAAAACAGCTTCGGTCAACTTATGTGAAGGGATTATCGGAAAAAAATACAAAAGATCTGAGATCTATATAACATCTGGACGACCTTCAAAAGTTTTTGAAAACTTCGCAGACACGTCCTTTCGGTTAAGAAATAGAGGAGAACTTGATTGAGGACTATGTGTTCACCATCCCCTGCAGTTTTGGTAAGAAAGGAAAAACGGGCTGCTCCCTTAAGACTGCAAGAACATCGTAAAACCATAACACGAGGGGAAATAGAAAAATCAGGCGGAGCTGACCACATATGAAGGAAAAAGTGAGATCACCGCCCCTTGTTGTTTTACTTTTAAATGTAATTTTTTATCACAACATTTGTTGAAGCATGCGGCCCCCCAAAAAGTTTGGGAACCACTGCTCTAGCGGAACAAAACTTGGTAACAAAAAAGGAAAGGCCAGATAAACAGAATAAAGAAATATATATAAATATATATATATATAACAATCAAGAATGATCTTAAACTGCAAATCACCACCATACCAATTTATTTTTTAATAACTTACCAACTTACCAGATACATTTTTGGTTTCCTTATTTTTATCAGATAGAAAAGAATGAAAGAATCTTTCTTGTTGGCCGTATTCAATATATATATATATATATATATATATATATATATATATATATATATACACACATACATACATATATATATATATTATATTGTTCGGGCTGTTGTCCTGATCTTTATTGCTATATTCACGAGGTTTCGGACGTTGTACGCTCGGGCCTTCTTCAGGTGATATACGCTAGAATTTCGAGCCAAACCACTTATTTAATCCATGGGGATATATTGTTCTAATTCCACGTGTCATGAGTTGGGATATTAATTCGCAAGCCTCCAAGTTTGTTTTTATTTATTTATTTATTTTTCCTCTTTTGGATCCCTTAACCAACACTTTTATCCACACACAGGTGCCCTTAGAGACTTCAGAGAATTAATTTTGCGGACTTATAAACGTAATTGTACAATAAATACATACGCACACACATATATATATATTAGGTTGGTGCAAAAATAATTTCGTTTTCTAACATATGTTAGTATGTGTGAAAACGAAATTATTTTTGCACCAACCAAATATATATATATATATATATATATATATATTACCAGAGCGCATATACAATTTTGTTATTGTTGTTTTTCACCAGCTCTCTGTATTACTGGTTCCCATATTTCATTCATGTCTATGCTTGGCCGAGATTTTTGTAGTCTGGCGCTGATTCCTTAAGTTTTTTGTATTTTCACTAATGTTCTCTATTATATCAAGTTAATCCCACAGAGGCAGGGATCTCCCTCTTCCCTTCATATATGATCAGCCATGCCTGATCTTCTTATTTTCCCTCGTGTTATGTCCTGACGGTGTTCCTGTAGTCTTATC
Source organism: Acanthosepion lycidas (assembly GCA_963932145.1). NCBI lineage: Eukaryota > Metazoa > Mollusca > Cephalopoda > Sepiida > Sepiidae > Acanthosepion > Acanthosepion lycidas. The sequence continues at coordinate 1,656,545 of OZ010589.1, read as the reverse complement.
TTCAGGCGACGGCCTGTTTGTCCTTCATATTTCGTGCCACAATTCCACGGGATGATGTTACGCACAGTCCTTAATCTTGTTCTCCTTTATAGGTGGTCTTACTCGAAAGAGGTGTTTACGTAGTGTTGAACCACACCGGAAGGTTGCTCTAATGATATACAGACCACAGATCCTTTATACCTTTCCCAATAAACCATTCACCTAGGGTGGGAAGACCGAGATTGTTTTCTGAGTGTTGTTATCATTTTGTACACTTCTTTCCCAGTTTATGGGGGATTTTTTCATCTACCCAAGGTAGTTATTACACTTTAGGCTACTGTTTATACTGACCATTTCTTGTTCATATGTCTCTGGATCACCACATGACTTTTACTCGATATTGTAGGTTACTTTGTTGGGGGTCGAAGTTGAGGTATAGTTCGGTGAATGTTGGCTTGCGATAAAGGGATATCTTGAACCCAGGTTCTGATAAAGATATTAGTACATCCATCAATGCTAGTCTTTTTTGTTGATTTCTCTCTCCATTGTAAATTATATCAATGCATTTTTAGTCCACATGGCCAGCAGTATCTCTCTTGTCGACCTCTCTGCCTCCGAGCGAGAGAAACCCAGACGAGACTATGCCAAACGGCAAAGTATCGTCTAGGGAAGCAGACAACTTCCCGACCCCGAGTATGCAAGGTCTACGAGTAATTTTTGCCCAAACATACCCTCTCGGAGAGTCCCATGTTAAAAACCGACCTTGCACCACATCACACCTCGTGGTCGTGGTGGTGGTGGGGGGGTCTCGGATAAATGTCGAAGCAGTCGAATCGATCAGAGGATGGGTTTTCCCGTTGGAGGAGATGCTGCTGTAGTATCTATTCCGTGCTGGTGACTGTCCTCTCCCCACTGCCTGGACAGAATCCTCGAACTTGTTCCGTAAAATCTGTTCTGTAGTGGTGGGATAACCGACTATAACTAGCTCAGACCAGTTTTATCTAGTGGCCCGAGTGTTGACACACAAGTCCCCACGTTAAAACAAACTGACCTTGTGTCACATTTTGATTCAGTGGTGAGTCAAACGTAAATGCCCACAGGACTCTTAGAGTTTGTCGACCTTTCTATCTTCGGGCAGAATAGAACCTACGCCGAAGAGATAGAGAGCAACCCAAGCCCGTGTATAAGGGGTCTATGAGTAATTTTTACCCGAGCCTATGGGTTCGGAAAACTCCATGTAAAAAAGGCCTTGAGCTGCATATATATATATATATATATATATATATATATATATATATATATATATTCTATTTTTGTAAATTTTTTAATAAAAATATTTTGTTTTAAATATATTTTTTCATAAAATAGTAAATGATAAATATCACATTGTAATTGGATCATATACTTTTATATTCTTATAAATAAACATTACTGAGTGAGTAGAAAGTGTATTCATTAATCGTGGCGTCAAAGGAATAACAGCTCTTTTGACCTCCCAGCAGACACCATCTTGATTCAGGGCAGCACTACTTCTTGAAGTAGGCCTCCGTGTCGAGTCTGATGTTCTTTTCTTATCAGAACAATCAGAGTTAATTTTTTGAGCTGCTGTGCCTTTGTAATCACAATTAGATTCATCCAACTCTTTCGGAATCCTCTGCACTGTCTTCAGATTGACATCTAAACACCATGAAATGTTCGTACTGAAGCTTCTGGTGCAAATGCCAAGCAATACATATTTCTGGCTGAGTGGATTGCGTCATGGTGCTCTTTTTCTCACTGGAAGTAGCCCTCATTAACATCGGGGAAAGCTAAAACAATATGCGAGTCCTTACGAAGTTGGTTCTTTATGTACGGTGCACCGGAGGAGATATCGTCGGACGGAAGAACGCAATTTGACTCCCAAAAATACAATTCGTTCCTTAAGGATTAGGGAATAAAAAAAAAAAATACATATCATCAGTACATTACCCTCAAAGTAATGGACGAGAGCAGAAGTGGTGATATTACCCGTCGTAGATATGCCAGACTACCAGACATCACAACCGCTTACATCGATGACGAACCACCATACACCGCACTGAAAAGTATGGAAATAGACGAGCCGGGATGCGACGACAGGGTCTTGGACAAAATGGAAGTGGACGGAAGACAACCCACAATCGTATAACTACCAACAAATCAGGGTCTACGGCGTAGTACAAAGGTATCACAACCACCTAGATTATTAACCCAACAAATGCGAGGACCGGCACATGATTACCCGTCCTATGAACACAATTCATAGGCCTTGTGGTCATGGGAGGGGGAGCATGTCGGGAAGAGAGGCCCACCGAAAAGATGAAATGAATAAAGTGATCATTGGTAAGAAAACCGGTGAAGGAAAAACAATGTAAATACCAAACAAGCAGCACTTACGAACATTCTGTTTGAACGACTGTCAAGAGAACAATACTCATGCTACATAGCTTTAATGGTGGCATGACCCACATGTACTCGCGTCCAGGGCTCCATTTCCTTTGGCCAGAAGTGAATTTTAGTTTGCCTAAATTTCTTTATTTCTGCACACTTTGGGGTTTTTTTTTACCATGTTCTTCCACCCTCTTGAATAGCCTGGCCACCATGCTTACAATGTTAAACACATATGCGTAACCAATATACTTCCATGTATATCGTTGCGCACGGCTTTAATTAATTCTTTTCTCGGAGACTGTGGAGGTACTAGGATATCTTCATTACACATAATTTCTTTTTCTATCGTTGTGTCTTGATTCTTTAAAAGGTCTCTCGGTCATACAGCAATTCTTCCATGTATTTCTCTTTATTTCTACCCATAATTCTATTCAACACTGGTCCCTGTCTATTTCCCAGCCTAAGCCCTTTTAAGGATAATACATCCATTTCTATCTAGTACAAAAAACTATCCGCAATATTTCCGATTACTTCAATATTTTTACTCCCAAACTTATAACCAAGATAATGCATCAACATACGGAATAGTATTTCCTTTAATATATACAATGTCAAAGTCAAACGACATCAGCCTAATCGTCCATATTAATATCCTTGCAGATTTGACATTTGGGAACTCTTTTCTGGTGTTGAATATAAATTCCAAAGGCTTATGATCAGATTTCAATAGAAATGTCCTACCCAGCAAAAAAAAAAAAAAAAAAAAAAAAAAATCTAGCTCTTTCTTTGCTCCACACAATCGCTATTTCCTCCTCCTTGTCAATATTTAAATAATTCGCCTCCGTCAATGTTAGTTTTCCGGATAAGTACATTACAAGGTAATAACCCCATGTGACAACATTGCGGCTATAGCACAGTCACTGACATCAGTAGTTAACGTCAATTTTTTCGCCGAGTCCAAAATTTTAACAACTCCTTTGTTTACGAGTGTTTTATTTTTTAATTTCTCGAAAGCAACCTCCTGTCTTTTTGTCCATTGAAATTCGGTATTCTTCTTCCTTATTTTGTTAAATCGTTCCACTATATCGCGGTAGATATCTGTTATAGAAATTGGTTAATCACAAAAAAGATTCTGACTCTTATTTCTGGGTGCAGCTATCTCTCAAATCTTACGAGTTTATCATCCAGCAATATACCATCTTTGGATATTTGATATCCTAAGTATGATTTTCCCAATTAAACTTGCATTTATCACGATTAATTGTCATACAGTCCTATTTAATTTTCTCAAACTTGCCCCGTTTTACTGTTTAGCGCTTCTTTTCTGCAAGCACCAATGCCAATATTGTCCTCTTATACAATTATATTTTTAATCACTTCTAAAACATTTTCGATGGTTTTTTTGATTTTGTGTTTTAAATTTTTAACTCCAAACGTCCTTCTGTTTAATCCAATAATATGTTCATTTTGGTGACTTCTTGAAACTTTCTATCAATTGTTATCTGATTATATGCTGACTTGAAGTTAACTTTAGCAAATTATTTAATACCAGCAAACTCATGGTACGTTATTTCAGTGTTTGGCAGTGGCAATGAATCAGAACAGTTTTGGTGATTCACGCCAATCTTATAATTGCCACAAATTCTTAAATCTTCATTGTACTTGCATATCAGCACAGTGGATGAATCCTAACTGCTACCATCCTGGCTGACTTTTTCTAATATTCCTTGTTCCAACACATTTTCAGCTTAGTAACAACCAAGGGTAACATATGAATATGAACTTTTCGGGCTTGAAAATACATTGGTTGATTGCTTTCTTTAAGCCAAATTCTCGTCTGTATCACTTTAATAATCCAGTATCCGCTTCTAGAATTCATGGAACTTACCAGCTTCGATGTATCCACTCTTCAATACCTAAAAGACCGTGAATTTTGATGTTTTCCACCCCTCAAAAAATACCCTTTGGTATGACAGGGAAGATATTACGGAATAAAAAAAGAGAAAGAGACTTAAAAAGAAAGAAAAAAAAAACATAAAAAATTTAGTGCCTTTGATTTATTTTAAAAAAATTATCACATGTAGACACCATCCCTTCTTCCGACAGATTCCAAGGATTATGTCTGAAAATAATGTATCAATTTATATTTTCAAAAATATTCCTTTTTCAAGTCCGAACTTCTTTTTCTAAAGAGGGAAATAATTTTACCTTGCAAGATCAGCGTAGACAGATAACTCATTTTTAAGACTTTCTTTTAATCTCTCATCTCTGGATATGATTAAAAATTAGAAAAGTTTTATACACAACAATTAAATAAAATCCTTGCTGATAACTTTTATTTCGATTTTAATTTTTGCAAGTAGGTAAAAATGAAGCATAATAAAAGATCTTAAATAATTTGTAAAAAAGGAAATAATCTCATTAGAGTCCAAATTGGGCCACAATTCCATTTATTATCTTTTTGAAGAATGCACAACTCCAAAGTATCTATTGTATCTGAACTATGTCTGGTTTTACAGGTCCTGAACTGGCATCTCCGTATTCAGAAATGATAAGCTAAGCTCCCTATGCAATAATGGATCTGAAATTTTTTGAAGTCATTATAATTGCACATTTAAAGAAGATAAAAAATATTTGATTGCTATTTCAACTTTTCACATCATAAACGTTTAATTCATTTCAAATTTGTTTTCGTTTTCTTGACGTTCAACTGATGTTTTAAAAATACAAACGAAAAACTAACGTATTTAAACTTATTGTTTTAAATATACATTTCTGACATGCTTTAAGTTTGGGCATCAAATATCTCGGAATTTTGTTTACTGTGTAAGCCTAAGAATAACTTATCCTTGATGACTGGCATCACATCACGTACATTTGAGTAGCGAAATTAAACCTCCTTTAACTTTTACAATTTAAAAAAGCATTGAAACTTATCCATCTAATCACGCAAGGGTTATTTAATGGAAACAGTTGTTACCTGCCTTCCGCCAGACAACTTGGCTAGATTCAAAGACCTTGTTGGTATCCAGATAATTTCAACTCCAGATTACCTGATACATATTGCTGATCTCGATATTCTTAATAAACACGCCAGTCAGTTATGTGCCATGCATGATACACGTTTAGGCGATCATGTACCTATCGATACATGACTGATGAGGCAGATTTTTTCTCGCGGTAGGTTGCCATTTCTTTCTGCAGTAGATCAGATGCCATCCAAGGCTACAGAACCCGGTCTGTACTGATATTTACCCATAGCTTGGGAAGAAAAAGTGCATTCATACATTTCGCAAGGGAATTAACACGTAAGCGAATGTAATGGATTCAACTGGGAATTCGAGCTCGGTCCTCCGATTCAGTTAAGTGCCATGCGCGATACACTTTTAGGCGATCATGTATCTTTCGATACATGACTGATGAGGCAGATTTTTTTTTCTCGCAGTAGGTTGCCATTTCTTTTTGCAGTAGACCAGATGCCATCCAGGAATATAGAACCCGGTCTGTACTGCTATTTAACCATAGCTGGTGAGAAGAAGAGGATTCATATCTTTTCCAAGGGAATTCGAACTTGGCTCCAAGCCGCTATCAAATACTCCACCGTGCCTCTTGACTTATTACCAATATGACTGTTTCATTATTTAATTTTTCTTTTCCTTTCATTTTCCGATTTTTATTTCAGAAAAAGTTCTATAAAATTATTTTAAATAGAATTTTTGATGTCGCAGGAAATGAAACCAAAAAAAAAAAAAAATCATCTTCATGAACTGAAATGAAATTTTGATACTTTAAATCAGGTGAACAAGTATTGGTACGGTCAGATTTTATTATCAAAGTCAATGTTTTCTCCTCGAAATTCGTGTTAACCAACCAATGTTGGTAAGTTTCGGCATATGAATTTCAGTCTATGTAAAATGAACATTCTTTCATATCAACATATTTAATTAATAATTAATTAAATAAAGGTAAAAATAAATAAACAAAAATAAATAAATAAAGGGAAAAATAGATTACTTTACTTTCCTGGTTTTATCCGAAATAAATACTGCAGTCTGCATAGTTCTTAGATATTTTCCAAATAAATCAATCTCTAGATAGAAGGATAAAGAGCATCACGAAAATATCTATAATTAAATGGAACGGTGTATGATCCAAGAAAATAGATTTCTTCTCCTAATTATAGACTGGAATTTTTTTTAAAATCCTCCTGACCAATAAGTTTCAAAGATTTGATTTTAATCGAATATGTGGATGCGTGTCAGAATTTAAAATTATCAAGAATCTATTTCAAGATGAATTTGTCCCATGTTTTGCTTAGATTATGAAAAATATATAAATAGAAAATACTAAAGTTAAGAAAAGCTTACTACTGAAATGTTGTGCAGTTGTTCTGACACATTAACAAAAGTAAAAGAAATGTTGAAACTTTCAGCGCAATAGCAAACATGTTGGTTTTGATAAACTGTAAGACTGAACACACATTAAATGATTTTTGTAAAAAGGAATTTGAAAATTGCAAATCTATGGTGCGATATGTTTCAGGTAGTGAAAGAATGGACTAAAACTTAGAAATAATTGGAAGGGGTTGACTTCCTCACAGCCACAGTACTGAAGATAACTTGATGACTTTTAGGTATCTGACCAATTTGGTTCGACACAAGAATTTTCTTTATCAGAACAAGAGTTTAATATATATACACTTTATATGCCTACCTTCTATATGAAGTGAAATGTTTGGGCCCAAAATGAAAGACGTAATACAGTGGCAATAAGAAAGTTCACATCTATTCAGTTTTAAACTATGTATTAACAAAAACGTATTTTCCATATACAAGTAAATTGTTTGAAAACGAAAGATGTGCTACAAATCAGGCAACTGATAAATTAACGCAATTTGAAAACTTAATTTGTGCACTATATATTGTTGAAACATAATAAAATATCGAACGGTTTAAATATTCGTAATCATTTAAAATACATTGTATAATAATTGTTGAAACTAAAATAATTTTCACTCACCATTTACGATATTCCGACACAGAAATCTTTTATCGGTAAACTCTAATATTCCTTCTTAGGTGGTACTTCAAAGAGCTAATCAGTGTAACAAAGAAAATAACATGAACCAGCAAAGAACCTCCCGTCAAGAGTTGAGTTTTTACGTGTGGATATTAGCGAATTGAAGCCAAGTGTGATTTTTTAAAATCTTTGTTAGTGGTTTGAACTTTTTACCCCTCCCATCTTTTTTTTTTTTAGTTTTGTTTTCCGCTTCAAGCCGCATACCATTTTTTTCTATTTGACTTACTTTTTAATTTTTTAGTCAAATTCTAATTTTCACCCTCCTCCCACTTTAGTTTCTGGCTTTTTTAAGCAGAACTTTCATTTTTTGGTTTGTCTTATTTTCTTTTTCTTATTCTTTTTGCGTTTTTACGTGTGACTTGTTTTTTGGCATAGCCAAGCTTTGTTGAATTTTATTTGGTTTCTTGGCCCGTTTTTCTTGAGTTTTGTTGTAATGCAAATTAAAGAAAAGAAAATTACATTAACAGCACTAAGGTCGTGCTGCTAATGAGGGACTCTGAAAAATCACCGCCGGTAAAGAAACGGACCGGGCTGAAAACGGGCCAAAGAAAAGCCGCACCCTGTTTTTCTTGCGAGTTTTAGTACGTCGATTAGGGGTGGAGAGTTGCCAGCAATAATGGCAAATCCAACGCCGATAAGATCTCCAACGGACGCACAGGAATAATTGATTTCCCGTACAACTAACCATTAGTATGGGTTGCTTGCCAGAATTGAACATGTAACAGCAAGTCCATTTTTTCTCAGACATACCGCTACCTTATAGATTTTTATTGACTTATAAACCTAATGTTTGTTGGCATGGTCTGTTGTAAGAAAAATGTAACATAGCCGCGAGTCTGGCACGATCCTACAATCAGAGATTTCGTGGGTAGAGATCTTACCACTGAACCATTATCGCCGCCTTACAAATTCTTGCCTAATAATTGAACTTGAAGTGGGGACTCTTTGGAATTGAAACCGCAAACTATGAGTCCGATTAACTTCGCCTCGGAACATATTAATTTTCATTTCAACTTTGACATTCACTAGGAAATTATTTCTAAATAGAATGATGAAAATTCATATTTGTTTCAAAGGTATATTTATTCTTAAGACTTTTTAAACCAGCCAACCAAAGTCTCAAAGTTTTATTATTGTTATGTAATTATTTTGAATTTAACTTCGACGTGTCAAAATATTCCCGCCGCTTCTGGGGTCAGGGGTTAATCTTTTTTAAGGATATAGTTTATATGGTTAACTGGTTATTGCACTTCTTTATTTTGAACATGGCCCGTTTAGACCGTTACAAAGTTAAAGTTATCATTTCTAATCGAATAGTAAGGATTACATGGGTCATTTATTGATTTATTAGCTAGCAGGTTTGAAAAGGCGGGTACAAAAAAGACTGATGACGTGCGGACAGGGGCGAATTCGACATGATCTTCTGTACTTGGCCCTATCAAACCAAATCCTTGGAGAAATGGAAGGACTGAGACATTCCGCACAATTTAATACCAATTTTGAAGAGATTTCATCCACTGTAAAAAAATTACAAAGAAGTGAATTCTGAGCGATCCCCCAGTTTTGGACCGCAAGAAATTCCAACAAATTCACTAGCACAAGGTACCTCATTTTCGAATGTCACTCCTTCCCTACACAAGAGACTGAAATAATTCATTGACTCAAGGATTAAGCAGGAAATTCTGCAGAAACTGATATCAATTTCATAAGGATTCCCTGGAGAGGAAAAGTTCAAATGCGATCTCATCGAGAAAACTGCTTTTCCGACACCGTAATTTGTCAACGGGCACAGCAGCGACACGGTCGAAGCTGAACTTTGCCCTATAAAACCAAATGGAAAAATCATTCTAGACATGGATGGACTGAGAAATTCCGCACAATTTAATACCAATTTTGAAGAGATTTCAGTTAATGTAAAAAAGTCCTAAAGAAGTGAAAGGTGAGTGATCTCTCAGTTTCGGTCTGCATGAAAATTCCAACAAATTCACTAGCACAAGGGCCTGTATAGTCGAAGGTTACTCCCTCCCTACACAAGCGACTGAAATAATTCTTTAACACATGGATTCAGCAGGAAATTCCTCACAATTTGATACCTATTTCATGAAGATCGCCTAGAGAGGACAAAGTTAGAGGCTTCCATTATTACTAGGGCCTAAAACTGCAATGTTCGATGTCTGATTTAAGGCATATGTCTTGCACGAAATGGGCTGCAATTGCTTTTTTGTTTCTTATGCATCAACTTCTATAGGAATCAAAAATTAAATGTGTACAAATAAAACATTTTGGAAATTGGCATTTTTGAGGGTTCTAGTACTACTAGGGCCTAAAACTACAATGTTCGATGATTGATTTAAGGCATATGTCTTCCACGAAAAGGACTGCAATTGCTTTTTTCTTTTCTTATGCACCAAACCGTATAGGAGACAATAATAAAATGTGTACAAATAAGAAATTTTGGAAATTGGAATTTTTGAGGCTTCTATTACTACTAGGGCCTAAAACTGCAATGTTCGATGTCTGATTTAAGGTATATGTCTTGTACGAAAAGGACAGCAATAGCTTTTTTCTTTTCTCATGCATCAAACTGTATAGGAATCAATAAAAAAATTTTAAAAAATAAGAAATTATGGAGATTGGCATTTCTGAGGCTTCTATTACTTGTATGGTCTTAAAGTGCAATGTTCGATGTCTGATTTATGCCATGTTTCTTGCACAAACAGGACTGGAATTGCTTTTTTCTTTTTTTATTCATCAAACTGTATAGGAATCAATAACAAAATGTGTACAAAAAAACATTTTGGAAATTGATATTTTTGTGGCTTCTATTACAACTACGGCCTAAAACTGCAATGTTCGATGTCAGATTTAAGGCATTTTTCTTGCACGAAAATGACTGCAATTGATTTTTTTCATGCATCAAACTGTATAGGATTCAATAATAAAATGTGTACAAATAAGAAATTTTGGAATTTGGCATTTTTGAGGCTTCTATTACTACTATGCGTAAAACTGAAATGTTCGATGTCAGATTTAAGGGATATGTCTTGCACGAAAAGGACAGCAATTACTTATTTCTTTTCTCATGAGTCAAACTGTATAGGAATCAATAAAAAAAATGTGTACAATTAATAAATTTTGGAAATTGGCATTTTTGAGTCTTCTATTACTACTAGGGCCTAAAACTGCAATGTTCAATGTCTGATTTAAGGCATATGTCTTGAACGAAAAGGACTGCAATTGCTTTTCTCTTTTCTTATGCATCAAACTGTATAGGAATCAATAATAAAATTAGTACAAATAAAACATTTTGGAAATTGGCATTTTTGAGGCTTCTATTACTACTACGGACTAAAGTGCATTGTTCGATGTCTTATTTAAAGCATATGTCTTGCACAAAAAGGACTGCAATTGCTTTTTTCTTTTCTTATGCATCAAACTGTATAGGAATCAGTAATAAAATGTGTACAAATAAGAAATTTTAGAAATTGGCATTTTTGAGGCTTCTATTACTACTAGGACCTTAAACTGCAATGTTCGATGACTGATTTAAGGCATTTGTCTTGCAGGAAATGGACTGTAATTGCTTTTTTCTTTTCCCATGAGTCAAACTGTATAGGAATCAATAAAAAAAATGTGTACAATTAATAAATTTTGGAAATTGGCATTTTTGAGTCTTCTATTACTACTAGGGCCTAAAACTGCAATGTTCGATGACTGATTTAAGGCATTTGTCTTGCAGGAAATGGACTGTAATTGCTTTTTTCTTTTCCCATGCATCAAATTGTATAGGAATCAATAATAAAATGTGAAGAAATAAGAAATGTTGGAAATTGGCATTTTTGAGGCTCCTATTACTACTAGGGCCTAAAACTGCAATGTTCGATATCTGGTTTAAGGCATATATCTTGCACGAAAAGGACTGCAATTGCTTTTTTCTATTCTTATGCATCAAACTGTATAGGAATCAATAATACAATGTGAAGAATTAAGAATTGTTGGAAATTGGCATTTTTGAGGCTTCAATTACTACTAGGGCCTAAAACTGCAATGTTCGATATCTGATTTAAGCCATATGTCTTGCAGGAAAAGGAAAGCTTTTGCTTTTTTCTTTTCTTATGCATCAAACTGTATCGGAATCAATAATAAAATGTGTACACATACAACATTTTGGAAATTGGCATTTCTGAGCCTTCTATTACTTCTAGGGACTAAAACTGCAATGTTCGATATCTAATTTAAGGCATATGTTTTGCACGGAAAGGACTACAATTGCTTTTTTCTTTTCTTATGCATCAAACTGTATAGGAATAAATAATAAAATGTGTACAAATAAGAATTTTTGGAAATTAGCATTTTTGAGGCTACTATTACTACTAGGGCCTAAAACTGCAATGTTCAATGTCAGATTTAAGGCATATATCTTGCACGGAAAGGACAGCAATTGCTTTTTTCTTTTCTAATTCATCAAACTGTATAGGAATCAATAATAAAATGTGTACAAACAAAAAATCTTGGAAATTGGCATTTCTGAAGCTTCTAGGGCCTAAAACTGCATTGTTCGAAGTCTTAAAAAGATTTAATTCATATGTCTAGCACGAAAAGGAATGCAATTGCTTTTTTCTTTTCTCATGCATCAAACTCTATAGGAATGAATAGTAAAATGTGTACAAATAAAAAAAATTGGAAATTGGCATTTTAAGGCTTCTATTACAATTTATAAAGCACTGAATTGGGAGAGGCCCCCCAGTTTTGGTCCGCATGAAAATTCCAACAAATTCACTAACGCTAGGTCCCGAATTGTCGAAGGTCACTCCCTCCCCATACAAGCGACTGAAATAATTCTTTGACCGATGGAGTCAGCAGGAAATTCCCCAAAATCTGACATCTATCTCATGAGGATCCCCTAGAGAGGAAAAAGTTGAAATGCGATCTCCTCGAGCAAACCGCTTTTCGGACACCGTAAATTGCCAACGGTGACAGCAGCGACATGGTCGAAACTGCATTTTCCCGCCTAAAAGCGAATTAAAAATGCTTGTAGCCATGCACAGAGTGAGAGATTCCGCACAATTTACTCCCAATTTTGAAGAGATTTCATCTACTGGAAAAAAGTTATAAAGAAGTTAAATGTGAGTGATCCTCCTGTTTTGGTCTGCCTGAAATTTCCAATAAATTCACTAACACAAGGCCCCGTATCATTGAAGGTCACTTTCTCCCCACACAAGTGACTGAAATAATTCTTTGACCCATGGAGTAAGCAGGAAATTCCACACAATGATATCTATTTCATGAGGATTCCCTAGAGAGGACAAAGTGGAAATGTGATCTCATCGAGCCAACCTTAAATTGCCAACGTTCACAGCAGCGACATTGTCGAAGGTGCACGTTTCCCTATAAATCCGAATTAAATATCCTTGTATAAGTGGATGTATTGATAAATTTCCTACAATACTAATTTTTTAAATATTTCATTTAATGGAAAAAAATTAAAAAGAATTGAAACTTTACTGATCCCCCAGGTTTGGGCCGTATTAAAATTCTATCAAATCCCTTATCAGAAGTCCTATTCAAATGCCTGAAAAAAATTTTTTTCAACATGGATTAAGCAAGAAATTCCCTAACATTTGATATCAATTTGATAACTATTCTATAGACGCGGAAAAGTTGAAATACGGAGTCCTCAATCAAACCGGTTTTTGGATGCCGTAAATTTTCAAAGAATGCACCAAAGACATGGTTGCACCTCCAGTTTGCTCTATTCAACAAAATGTATAATCTTTGTAGACATGGATTAATTAATAAATATCCTACAATTTAATACTAATTTTTAAATTATTTCATTCAATGTAAAAATATAAAAAGTGAAATATGACTGATCACCCACTTTTGGGCTGTACTAAAAATTCCCACAAATCCCCTAACAAGTTGCCACTTCATCCAATCACACGTTGTCCTTATTCAACTGACTGAAAAAATTTTTTAACCCTGGTTTAAGGAAAATATCCATCACATTTGATATCAATTTTATAAGTATTCTATAGAAACGAAAAAGTGGTATTCCAGATTCATCGAGCAAACCGTTTTTTGTATGCCTTTAATTTTCAAAGTACACGACAGAAATCATATGACTGGGATATGCATGAAAAAGATTGTGGGCAGAAAATGGGTGATCACTGTATATTTCTCTTCTGTTTCCTATTTATATTTCTATTTTACTTCCTCAATTTAGCATTATGGATCAGAAAAGACCTAATCTAAGATCTGCAAAAAAAATATATTGCCTTCAAATTCATACCGTGATCGTAGCATGCATGGATTCGACTCATATGACTGGGATTTCCATGAAAGAGATTGTGGGCAGAAAATGGGTGATCACTGTACATTTCTCTTCTGTTTCCTATTTATATTTATATTTTACTTTGTTAATTTACCATTATGGACCAGGAAAGACCTAATCTAAGATCTGCAAAAAAATATTTTCCCTTCAAATTCATACCGTGATCGTAGCATGCATGGACTCGACTCGTATGACTGGGATTTCCATGAAAAAGATTGTGTGCAGAAAATGGGTGATTACTGTACATTTCTCTTCTGTTTCCTATTTATATTTATATTTTACTTCCTCAATTTAGCATTATGGAGAGGGAAAGAACTAATCTAAGATCTGCAAAAAAATATTTTGCCTTCAAATTCATACCGTGATCGTAGCATGCATGGACTCGACTCATATGACTGGGATTTCCATGAAAAAGATTGTGGGCAGAAAATGGGTGAACACTGTACATTTCTCTTCTGTTTCCTATTTATATTTCTGTTTTACTTCCTTAATTTATCGTTATGGACAGGGAAAGACCTAACCTAAGATCTGCAAAAAATACTTTGCCTTCAAATTCATACCGTGATCGTAGCATGCATGGACTCAACTCATATGACTGGGATTTCCATGAAAAAGATTGTGTGCAGAAAATGGGTGAACACTGTACATTTCTCTTCTGTTTCCTATTTATATTTATATTTTACCTCATAAATTTAGCATTATGGACAGTGAAAGAACTAATCTAAAATCTATACAAAAATATTTTGCCTTCTAATTCATACCGTGATCGTAGCATGCATGGACTCGATTCATATGATTGGGATTTCCATGAAAAAGATTGTGGGCCGAATATGGGTGATCACTGTACATTTCTCTTCTGTATTCTATTTATATTTCTATTTTACCTCCTCCATTTAGCATTATGGACAGGGAAAGACCTAATCTAAAATCTGCAAAAAAATATTTTGCCTTCAAATTCATACCGTGATCGTAGCATGCATGGACTCGACTCATATGACTGGGATTTCCATGAAAATATTGTGGGCCGAAAATTGGTTATCACTGTACATTTCTCTTCTGTTTCCTATTTATATTTAACCTCCTCAATTTAGCATTATGGACAGGGAAAGACCTAATGTAAGCTCTGTACAAAAATATTTTGCCTTCAAATTCATACCGTGATCGTAGCATGCATGGACTCGACTCATATGATTGGGATTTCCATGAAAAAGATTGTGGGCCGAAAATGGGTGATCACTGTACATTTCTCTTCTGTTTCCTATTTATATTTCCATTTTACTTTCTCAATTTAGCATTATGGACAGGGAAAGACCTAATCTAAGATCTGCACAAAAATATTTTGCCCTCAAATTCATACCGTGATCGTAGCATGCATGGACACGACTCATATGCCTGGGATTTCCATGAAAAACTTTGTGGGCCGAAAACGGGTTATCACTGTACATTTCTCTTCTGTTTACTATTTATATATCTATTTTACCTCCTCAATTTAGCATTATGGACAGGGAAAGACCTAATCTAAGATCTGCACAAAAATATTTTGCCTTCAAATTCATACCGTGATCGTAGCATGCATGGACTCGACTCATATGACTGGGATTTCCATGAAAAAGATTGTGGCCCGAAAATGGGTGATCACTGTACATTTCTCTTCTGTTTCCTTTTTATATTTATATTTTACCTCCTCAATTTAGCATTATGGACAGGGAAAGACCTAAACTAATATCTGCACAAAAATATTTTGCCCTCAAATTTATACCCTGATCGTAGCATGCATGGACTCGACTCATATGACTGGGATTTCCATGAAAAAGATTGTGGGCACAAAATTGGTGATCACTGTACATTTCTCTTCTGTTTCCTATTTATATTTCTATTTTACCTCCTCAATTTAGCATTATCGCCAGTGAAAGACCTAATCTAAGCTGTGCACAAAAATATTTTGCCTTCAAATTCATACCGTGATCGTAGCATGCATGGACTCGTCTCATATGACTGGGATTTCCATGAAAAAGATTGTGGGCCGAAAATGGGTGATCACTGTATATTTCTCTTCTGTTTCCTATTTATATTTATATTTTACCTCCTCAATTTACCATTATGGACAGGGAAAGACCTAATCTAAGATCTGCACAAAAATATTTTGCCCTCAAATTCATACCGTGATCGTAGCATGCATGGACTCGACTCATATGCCTGGGATTTCCATGAAAAACTTTGTCGGCCGAAAACGGGTGATCACTGTACATTTCTTTTCTATTTCCTATTTATATTTCTATTTTACCTCCTCAATTTAGCATTATGGACAGGGAAAGACCTAATCTACGATCTGCACAAAAATATTTTGCCTTCAAATTCATACCGTGATCGTAGCATGCAAGTACTAGACTCATATGACTGGGATTTCCATGAAAAAGATTGTGGGCCGAAAATTGGTCATCACTGTACATTTCTCTTCTGTTTCCTATTTATATTTATATTTTACCTCCTCAATTTAGCATTATGGACAGGGAAAGACCTACTCTAAGATCTGGACAAAAATATTTTGCCTTCAAATTCATACCGTGATCGTAGCATGCATGGAGTCGACTCATATGACTGGGATTTCCATGAAAAAGATTGTGGGCCGAAAATGGGTGAACACTGTACATTTCTCTTCTGTTTACTATTTATATTTCTTTTTTACCTCCTCAAGTTAGCATTATGGCCAGGGAAAGACCTAATCTAAGCTCTGCACAAAAATATTTTGCCTTCAAATTCATACCGTGAACGTAGCATGCATGGACTCGACTCATATAACTGGGATTTCCATGAAAAAGATTGTGGGCCGAAAATGGGTGATCACTGTACATTTCTCTTCTGTTTCCTATTTATATTTCTATTTTACCTCCTCAATTTAGCATTATGGACAGAGAAAGACCTAATCTAAGCTCTGCACAAAAATATTTTGCCTTCAAATTCATACCGTGATCGTAGCATGCATGGACTCGACTCATATGACTGGGATTTCCATGAAAAAGATTGTGGGCCGAAAATGGGTGATCACTGTACATTTCTCTTCTGTTACCTATTTATATTTCTATTTTACCTTCTCAATTTAGCATTATGGACAGGGAAAACCTAATCTAAAATCTGCACAACAATATTTTGCCTTCAAATTCATACCGTGATCGTAGCATGCATGGACTCGAATCATATGACTGGGATTTCCATGAAAAAGATTGTGGGCCGAAAATGGGTGATCACTGTACATTTCTCTTCTGTTTCCTATTTATATTTCTATTTTACTTCCTTCATTTAGCATTATGGACAGGGAAAGACCAAATCTTAGCTCTGCACAAAAATATTTTGCCTTCAAATTCATACCGTGATCGTAGCATGCATGACTCGACTCATATGACTGGGATTTCCATGAAAAAGATTGCGGGCCGAAAATGGGTGATCACTGTACATTTCTCTTCTGTTTCCTATTTATATTTCTATTTTACCTCCTCAATTTAGCATTATGGACAGGGAAAGACCTAATATAAGATCTGCACACAAATATTTTGCCTTCAAATTCAGAGCGTGATCGTAGCATGCATGGATTCGACTCATATGACTGGGATTTCCATGAAAAAGATTGTGGGCCGAAAATGGGTGATCACTGTACATTTCTCTTTTGTTTCCTATTTATATTTATATTTTACCTCCTCAATTTAGCATTATGGACAGGGAAAGACCTAATCTAAAATCTGCACAAAAATATTTTGCCTTCAAATTCATACCGTGATCGTAGCATGCATGGACTCCACTCATATGACTGGGATTTCCATGAAAAAGATTGTGGGCCGAAAATGGGTGATCTCTGTACATTTCTCTTCTGTTTCCTATTTATATTTCTATTTTACCTCCTCAATTTAGCATTATGAACAGGGAATGACCTAATCTAAAATCAGCACAAAAATATTTTGCCTTCAAATTCATACCATGATCGTAGCATGCATGGACTCGACTCATATGACTTGGATTTCCATGACAAAGATTGTGGGCAGAAAACGGGAGATCACTGTACATTTCTCTTCTGTTTCCTATTTATATTTATATTTTACCTCCTCAATTTACCATTATGGGCTGGGAAAGTAATTATCTAAGCTCTGCACACAAATATTTTGCCTTCAAATTCATACCGTGATCGTATCATGCATGGACTCGACTCATATGACTGGGATTTCCATGAAAAAGTTTGTGGGGCGAAAATGGGTGATCACTGTACATTTCTCTTCTGTTTCCTATTTATATTTATATTTTACCTCCTCAATTTAGCATTATGGACAGGGAAAGTAATTATCTAAGCTCTGCACACAAATATTTTGCCTTCAAATTCATACCGTGATCGTAGCATGCATGGATTCGACTCATATGACTGGGATTTCCATGAAAAAGATTGTGGGCCGAAAATGGGTGATCACTGTACATTTCTCTTCTGTTTTCTATTTATATTTATATTTTACCTCCTCAATTTGGCCTTATGGACAGGGAAAGACCTAATCTAAGCTCTGCACAAAAATATTTTGCCTTCAAATTCATACCGTGATCGTAGCATGCATGGATTCGACTCATATGACTGGGATTTCCATGAAAAAGATAGTGGGCGGAAAATGGGTGATCACTGTACATTTCTCTTCTGTTTCCTATTTATATTTATATTTTACCTCCTCAATTTGGCATTATGGACAGGGAAAGACCTAATCTAAGCTCTGCACAAAAATATTTTGCCTTCAAATTCATACCGTGATCGTAGCATGCATGGACTCGACTCATATGACTGGCATTTCCATAAAAAAGATTGTGGGACGAAAATGGGTGATCACTGTACATTTCTCTTCTGTTTTCTATTTATATTTATATTTTACCTCCTCAATTTGGCATTATGGACAGGGAAAGACCTAATCTAAGCTCTGCACAAAAATATTTTGCCTTCAAATTCATACCGTGATCGTAGCATGCATGGACTCGACTCATATGACTGGCATTTCCATAAAAAAGATTGTGGGACGAAAATGGGTGATCACTGTACATTTCTCTTCTGTTTCCTATTTATATTTCTATTTTACCTCCTCAATTTAGCATTATGGACAGGGAAAGACCTAATCTAAAATCTGCACAAAAATATTTTGCCTTTAAATCATACCGTGATCGTAGCATGCATGGACTCGACTCATATGACTGGGATTTCCATGAAAAAGATTGTGGGCCGAAAATGGGGGATCACTGTACATTTCTCTTCTGTTTCCTATTTATATTTATATTTTACCTCCTCAATTTAGCATTATAGACAGGGAAAGACCTAATCTAAAATCTGCACAAAAATATTTTGCCTTCAAATTCATACTGTGATCGTAGCATGCATGGACTCGACTCATATGACTGGGATTTCCATGAAAAAGATTGTGGGCGGAAAATGGGTGATCACTGTACATTTCTCTTCTGTTTCCTATTTATATTTATATTTTACCTCCTCAATTTAGCATTATGGACAGGGAAAGACCTAATCTAAGCTCTGAACAAAAATATTTTGCCTTCAAATTCATACCGGGTCGTAGCATGCATGGATTCGACACATATGACTGGGATTTCCATGAAAAAGATTGTGGGCCGAAAATGGGTGATCACTGTACATTTCTCTTCTGTTTCCTATTTATATTTATATTTTATCTCCTCAATTTAGCATTATGGACAGGGAAAGATATAATCTAAAATCAGCACAAAAATATTTTGCCTTCAAATTCATACCGTGATCGTAGCATGCATGGACTCGACTCATATGACTGGGATTTCCATGAAAAAGATTGTGGGCCGAAAATAGGTGATCACTGTACATTTCTCTTCTGTTTCCTATTTATATTTATATTTTACCTCCTCAATTTAGCATTATGGACAGGGAATGACCTAATCTAAGCTCTGCACAAAAATATTTTGCCTTCAAATTCATACCGTGATCGTATCATGCATGGACTCGACTCATATGACTGGGATTTCCATGAAATAGTTTGTGGGGCGAAAATGGGTGATCACTGTACATTTCTCTTCTGTTTCCTATTTATATTTATATTTTACCTCCTCAATTTAGCATTATGGACAGGGAAAGTAATTATCTAAGCTCTGCACACAAATATTTTGCCTTCAAATTCATACCGTGATCGTAGCATGCATGGATTCGACTCATATGACTGGGATTTCCATGAAAAAGATTGTGGGCCGAAAATGGGTGATCACTGTACATTTCTCTTCTGTTTTCTATTTATATTTATATTTTACCTCCTCAATTTGGCCTTATGGACAGGGAAAGACCTAATCTAAGCTCTGCACAAAAATATTTTGCCTTCAAATTCATACCGTGATCGTAGCATGCATGGATTCGACTCATATGACTGGGATTTCCATGAAAAAGATAGTGGGCGGAAAATGGGTGATCACTGTACATTTCTCTTCTGTTTCCTATTTATATTTATATTTTACCTCCTCAATTTAGCATTATGGACAGGGAAACACCTAATCTAAGATCTGCACAAAAATATTTTGCCTTCAAATTCATACCGTGATCGTAGCATGCATGGACTCGACTCATATGACTGGGATTTCCATGAAAAAGATTGTGGGCCGAAAATGGGTGATCACTGTACATTTCTCTTGTTTTCTATTTATATTTATATTTTACCTCCTCAATTTGGCATTATGGACAGGGAAAGACCTAATCTAAGCTCTGCACAAAAATATTTTGCCTTCAAATTCATACCGTGATCGTAGCATGCATGGACTCGACTCATATGACTGGCATTTCCATAAAAAAGATTGTGGGACGAAAATGGGTGATCACTGTACATTTCTCTTCTGTTTCCTATTTATATTTCTATTTTACCTCCTCAATTTAGCATTATGGACAGGGAAAGACCTAATCTAAAATCTGCACAAAAATATTTTGCCTTCAAATCATACCGTGATCGTAGCATGCATGGACTCGACTCATATGACTGGGATTTCCATGAAAAAGATTGTGGGCCGAAAATGGGGGATCACTGTACATTTCTCTTCTGTTTCCTATTTATATTTATATTTTACCTCCTCAATTTAGCATTATAGACAGGGAAAGACCTAATCTAAAATCTGCACAAAAATATTTTGCCTTCAAATTCATATTGTGATCGTAGCATGCATGGACTCGACTCATATGACTGGGATTTCCATGAAAAAGATTGTGGGCGGAAAATGGGTGATCACTGTACATTTCTCTTCTGTTTCCTATTTATATTTATATTTTACCTCCTCAATTTAGCATTATGGACAGGGAAAGACCTAATCTAAGCTCTGAACAAAAATATTTTGCCTTCAAATTCATACCGGGTCGTAGCATGCATGGATTCGACACATATGACTGGGATTTCCATGAAAAAGATTGTGGGCCGAAAATGGGTGATCACTGTACATTTCTCTTCTGTTTCCTATTTATATTTATATTTTATCTCCTCAATTTAGCATTATGGACAGGGAAAGATATAATCTAAAATCAGCACAAAAATATTTTGCCTTCAAATTCATACCGTGATCGTAGCATGCATGGACTCGACTCATATGACTGGGATTTCCATGAAAAAGATTGTGGGCCGAAAATAGGTGATCACTGTACATTTCTCTTCTGTTTCCTATTTATATTTATATTTTACCTCCTCAATTTAGCATTATGGACAGGGAATGACCTAATCTAAGCTCTGCACAAAAATATTTTGCCTTCAAATTCATACCGTGATCGTATCATGCATGGACTCGACTCATATGACTGGGATTTCCATGAAATAGTTTGTGGGGCGAAAATGGGTGATCACTGTACATTTCTCTTCTGTTTCCTATTTATATTTATATTTTACCTCCTCAATTTGGCATTATGGACAGGAAAGACCTAATCTAAGCTCTGCACAAAAATATTTTGCCTTCAAATTCATATCGTGATCGTAGCATGCATGGATTCGACTCATATGACTGGGATTTCCATGAAAAAGTTTGTGGGCCGAAAATGGGTGATCACTGTACATTTCTCTTCTGTTTCCTATTTATATTTATATTTTACCTCCTCAATTTAGCATTATGGACAGGGAAAGACCTAATCTAAGCTCTGCACAAAAATATTTTGCCTTCAAATTCATACCGTGATCGTAGCATGCATGGACTCGACTCATATGACTGGGATTTCCATGAAAAAGATTGTGGGCCGAAAATGGGTGATCACTGTACATTTCTCTTCTGTTTGCTATTTATATATATATATTACCTCCTCAATTTAGCATTATGGACAGGTAAAGACCAAATCTAAGATCTGCACAAAAATATTTTGCCTTCAAATTCATACCGTGATCGTAGCATGCATGGATTCGACTCATATGACTGGGATTTCCATGAAAAAGTTTGTGGGCCGAAAATGGGTGATCACTGTACATTTCTCTTCTGTTTCCTATTTATATTTATATTTTACCTCCTCAATTTAGCATTATGGACAGGGAAAGACCTAATCTAAGCTCTGCACAAAAATATTTTGCCTTCAAATTCATACCGTGATCGTAGCATGCATGGACTCGACTCATATGACTGGGATTTCCATGAAAAAGATTGTGGGCCGAAAATGGGTGATCACTGTACATTTCTCTTCTGTTTGCTATTTATATATATATATATTACCTCCTCAATTTAGCATTATGGACAGGTAAAGACCAAATCTAAGATCTGCACAAAAATATTTTGCCTTCAAATTCATACCGTGATCGTAGCATGCATGGATTCGACTCATATGACTGGGATTTCCATGAAAAAGATTGTGGGCTGAAAATAGGTGATCACTGTACATTTCTCTTCTGTTTCCTATTTATATTTATATTTTACCTCCTCAATTTAGCATTATGGACAGGGAATGACCTAATCTAAGATCTGCACAAAAATATTTTGCCTTCAAATTCATACCGTGAACGTAGCATGCATGGACACGACTCATATGACTGGGATTTCCATGAAAAAGTTTGTGGGGCGAAAATTGGTGATCACTGTACATTTCTCTTCTGTTTCCTATTTATATTTATATTTTACCTCCTCAATTTAGCATTATGGGCTGGGAAAGTAATTATCTAAGCTCTGCACACAAATATTTTGCCTTCAAATTCATACCGTGATCGTATCATGCATGGACTCGACTCATATGACTGGGATTTCCATGAAATAGTTTGTGGGGCGAAAATGGGTGATCACTGTACATTTCTCTTCTGTTTCCTATTTATATTTATATTTTACCTCCTCAATTTGGCATTATGGACAGGGAAAGACCTAATCTAAGCTCTGCACAAAAATATTTTGCCTTCAAATTCATACCGTGATCGTAGCATGCATGGATTCGACTCATATGACTGGGATTTCCATGAAAAAGTTTGTGGGCCGAAAATGGGTGATCACTGTACATTTCTCTTCTGTTTCCTATTTATATTTATATTTTACCTCCTCAATTTAGCATTATGGACAGGGAAAGACCTAATCTAAGCTCTGCACAAAAATATTTTGCCTTCAAATTCATACCGTGATCGTAGCATGCATGGACTCGACTCATATGACTGGGATTTCCATGAAAAAGATTGTGGGCCGAAAATGGGTGATCACTGTACATTTCTCTTCTGTTTGCTATTTATATATATATATTACCTCCTCAATTTAGCATTATGGACAGGTAAAGACCAAATCTAAGATCTGCACAAAAATATTTTGCCTTCAAATTCATACCGTGATCGTAGCATGCATGGATTCGACTCATATGACTGGGATTTCCATGAAAAAGATTGTGGGCTGAAAATGGGAGATCACTGTACATTTCTCTTCTGTTTCCTATTTATATTTATATTTTACCTCCTCAATTTAGCATTATGGACAGGGAAAGAACTAATCTAAAATCTGCACAAAAATATTTTGCCTTCAAATTCATACCGTGATCGTAGCATGCATGTACTCGAATGATATGACTGGGATTTCCATGAAAAAGATTGTGGGCCGAAAATGGGTGATCACTGTACATTTCTTTTCTGTTTCCTATTTATATTTCTATTTTACCTCCTCAATTTAGCATTATGGACAGGGAAAATATAATCTAAAATCAGCACAAAAATATTTTGCCTTCAAATTCATACCGTGATCGTAGCATGCATGGACTCGACTCATATGACTGGGATTTCCATGAAAAAGATTTTGGGCCGAAAATGGGTGATCACTGTACATTTCTCTTCTGTTTCCTATTTATATTTCTATTTTACCTCCTCAATTTAGCATTATGGCCAGGGAAAGACCTAATCTAAGCTCTGCACAAAAATATTTTGCCTTCAAATTCATACAGTGATCGTAGCATGCATGGACTCGACTCATATGACTGGGATTTCCATGAAAAAGATTGTGGGCCGAAAATGGGTGATCACTGTACATTTCTCTTCTGTTTCCTATTTATATTTCTGTTTTACCTCTTCAATTTAGCATTATGGATAGGGAAAGACCTAATCTAAGATCTGCACAAAAATATTTTGCCTTCAAATTCATACCGTGAACGTAGCATGCATGGACTCGACTCATATGACTGGGATTTCCATGAAAAAGATTGTGGGCCGAAAATGGGTGATCACTGTACATTTCTCTTCTGTTTCCTATTTATATTTATATTTTACGTCCTCAATTTAGCATTATGGCCAGGGAAAGACGTAATCTAAGGTCTGCACAAAAATATTTTGCCTTCAAATTCATACCGTGATCGTAGCATGCATGGACTCGAGTCATATGACTGGGATTTCCATGAAAAAGATTTTGGGCCGAAAATGGGTGATCACTGTACATTTCTCTTCTGTTTCCTATTTATATTTCTATTTTACCTCCTCAATTTAGCATTATGGCCAGGGAAAGACCTAATCTAAGCTCTGCACAAAAATATTTTGCCTTCAAATTCATACAGTGATCGTAGCATGCATGGACTCGACTCATATGACTGGGATTTCCATGAAAAAGATTGTGGGCCGAAAATGGGTGATCACTGTACATTTCTCTTCTGTTTCCTATTGATATTTCTATTTTACCTCCTCAATTTAGCATTATGGTCAGGGAAAGACCTAATCTAAAATCTGCACAAAAATATTTTGCCTTCAAATTCATACCGTGATCGTAGCATGCATTGACTCGACTCATATGACTGGGATTACCATGAAATAGATTGTGGGCCGAAAATGGGTGATCACTGTACATTTCTCTACTGTTTCCTATTTATATTTATATTTTACCTCCTCAATTTAGCATTATGGACAGGGAAAGACCAAATCTAAAATCTGCACAAAATATTTTGCCTTCAAATTCATACCGAGATCGTAGCATGCATGGACTCGACTCATATGACTGGGATTTCCATGAAAAAGATTTTGGGCCGAAAATGGGTGATCACTGTACATTTCTCTTCTGTTTCCTATTTATATTTCTATTTTACCTCCTCAATTTAGCATTATGGCCAGGGAAAGACCTAATCTAAGCTCTGCACAAAAATATTTTGCCTTCAAATTCATACAGTGATCGTAGCATGCATGGACTCGACTCATATGACTGGGATTTCCATGAAAAAGATTGTGGGCCGAAAATGGGTGATCACTGTACATTTCTCTTCTGTTTCCTATTTATATTTCTGTTTTACCTCCTCAATTTAGCATTATGGATAGGGAAAGACCTAATCTAAGATCTGCACAAAAATATTTTGCCTTCAAATTCATACCGTGAACGTAGCATGCATGGACTCGACTCATATGACTGGGATTTCCATGAAAAAGATTGTGGGCCGAAAATGGGTGATCACTGTACATTTCTCTTCTGTTTCCTATTTATATTTATATTTTACGTCCTCAATTTAGCATTATGGCCAGGGAAAGACGTAATCTAAGGTCTGCACAAAAATATTTTGCCTTCAAATTCATACCGTGATCGTAGCATGCATGGACTCGACTCATATGACTGGGATTTCCATGAAAAAGATTTTGGGCCGAAAATGGGTGATCACTGTACATTTCTCTTCTGTTTCCTATTTATATTTCTATTTTACCTCCTCAATTTAGCATTATGGCCAGGGAAAGACCTAATCTAAGCTCTGCACAAAAATATTTTGCCTTCAAATTCATACAGTGATCGTAGCATGCATGGACTCGACTCATATGACTGGGATTTCCATGAAAAAGATTGAGGGCCGAAAATGGGTGATCACTGTACATTTCTCTTCTGTTTCCTATTGATATTTCTATTTTACCTCCTCAATTTAGCATTATGGTCAGGGAAAGACCTAATCTAAAATCTGCACAAAAATATTTTGCCTTCAAATTCATACCGTGATCGTAGCATGCATTGACTCGACTCATATGACTGGGATTACCATGAAATAGATTGTGGGCCGAAAATGGGTGATCACTGTACATTTCTCTACTGTTTCCTATTTATATTTATATTTTACCTCCTCAATTTAGCATTATGGACAGGGAAAGACCAAATCTAAAATCTGCACAAAATATTTTGCCTTCAAATTCATACCGAGATCGTAGCATGCATGGACTCGAGTCATATGACTGGGATTTCCATGAAAAAGATTGTGGGCCGAAAATGGGTGATCACTGTACATTTCTCTTCTGTTTCCTATTTATATTTCTATTTTACCTCCTCAATTTAGCATTATGGACAGGGAAAGACATAATCTAAAATCTGCACAAAAATATTTTGCCTTCAAATTCATACTGTGATCGTAGCATGCATGGACTCGACTCATATGACTGGGATTTCCATGAAAGAGATTGTGGGCCGAAAATGCATGATCACTGTCCATTTCTCTTTTGTTTCCTATTTATATTTATATTTTACCTACTCAATTTAGCATTATGGACAGGGAAAGACCTAATCTGAAATCTGCACAAAAGTATTTTGCCTTCAAATTCATAGCGTGATCGTAGCATGCATGGACTCGACTCATATGACTGGGATTTCCATGAAAAAGATTGTGGGCCGAAAATAGGTGATCACTGTACATTTCTCTTCTGTTTCCTATTTATATTTATATTTTACCTCCTCAATTTAGCATTATGGACAGGGAATGACCTAATCTAAGATCTGCACAAAAATATTTTGCCTTCAAATTCATACCGTGATCGTAGCATGCATGGACTCGACTCATATGACAGGGATTTCCATGAAAAAGATTGTGGGCGGAAAATGGGTGATCACTGTACATTTCTCTTCTGTTTCCTATTTATATTTCTATTTTACCTCCTCAATTTAGCATTATGGACAGGGAAAGACCTAATCTAAAATCTGCACAAAAATATTTTGCCTTCAAATTCATACAGTGATCGTAGAATGCATGGACTCGACTCATATGACTGGGATTTCCATGAAAAAGATTGTGGGCCGAAAATGGGTGATCACTGTACATTTCTGTTCTGTTTCGTATTCATATTTCTATTTTACCTCCTCAATTTAGCATTATGGACAGCGAATGACCTAATCTAAAATCTTCACAAAAATATTATGCCTTCAAATTCATACCGTGATTGTAGCATACATGGACTCGACTCATATGACTGGGATTTCCATAAAAAAGATTGTGCGCCGAAAATGGGTGATCACTGTACATTTCTGTTCTGTTTCGTATTCATATTTCTATTTTACCTCCTCAATTTAGCATTATGGACAGGGAAAGACCTAATCTAAAATCTGCACAAAAATATTATGCCTTCAAATTCATACCGTGATTGTAGCATACATGGACTCGACTCATATGACTGGGATTTCCATGAAAAAGATTGTGCGCCGAAAATGGGTGATCACTGTACATTTCTCTTCTGTTTCCTATTTATATTTCTATTTTACCTCCTCAATTTAGCATTATGGACAGGGAAAGACATAATCTAATCTCTGCACAAAAATATTTTGCCTTCAAATTCATACCGTGATCGTAGCATGCATGGACTCGACTCATATGACTGGGATTTCCATGAAAAAGATTTTGGGCCAAAAATGGGTGATCACTGTACATTTCTCTTCTGTTTCCTATTTATATTTATATTTTACCTCCTCAATTTAGCATTATGGAGAGGGAAAGACCTAATCTAAGATCTGCACAAAAATATTTTGCCTTCAAATTCATACCGTGATCGTAGCATGCATGGACTCGACTCATATGACTGGGATTTCCATGGAAAAGATTTTGGGTGGAAAATGGGTTATCACTGTACATTTCTCTTCTGTTTCCTATTGATATTTCTATTTTAACTCCTCAATTTAGCATTATGGACAGGGAAAGACCTAATCTAAAATCTGCACAGAAATATTTTGCCTTCAAATTCATACCGTGATCGTAGCATGCATTGACTCGACTCATATGACTGGGATTTCCATGAAAAAGATTGTGGGCCGAAAATGGGTGATCACTGTACATTTCTCTTCAGTTTCCTATTTATATTTATATTTATATTTTACCTCCTCAATTTAGCATTATGGACAGGGAAAGACCAAATCTAAAATCTGCACAAAAATATTTTGCCTTCAAATTCATACCGAGATCGTAGCATGCATGGACTCGACTCATATGACTGGGATTTCCATGAAAAAGATTGTGGGCGGAAAATGGGTGATAACTGTACATTTCTCTTCTGTTTCCTATTTATATTTCTATTTTACCTCCTCAATTTAGCATTATGGACAGGGAAAGACCTATTCTAAAATCTGCACAAAAATATTTTGCCTTTAAATTCATACTGTGATCGTAGCATGCATGGACTCGACTCATATGCCTGGGATTTCCATGAAAAAGATTGTGCGCCGAAAATGGGTGATCACTGTACATTTCTCTTCTGTTTCCTATTTATATTTCTATTTTACCTCCTCAATTTAGCATTATGGACAGGAAAAGACATAATCTAAGCTCTGCACAAAAATATTTTGCCTTCAAATTCATACCGTGATCGTAGCATGCATGGACTCGACTCATATGACTGGGATTTCCATGAAAAACATTGTGGGCGGAAAATGGGTGATCACTGTACATTTCTCTTCTGTTTCCTATTTATATTTCTATTTTACCTCCTCAATTTAGCATTATGGACAGGGAAAGACCTATTCTAAAATCTGCACAAAAATATTTTGCCTTCAAATTCATACTGTGATCGTAGCATGCATGGACTTGACTAATATGACTGGGATTTCCATGAAAAAGATAGTGGGCTGAAAATCGGAGATCACTGTACATTTCTCTTCTGTTTCCAATTTATATTTATATTTTACCTCGTCAATTTAGCATTATGGACAGGGAAAGACCTAATCTAAAATCTGCACTCATACCGTGATCGTAGCATGCATTGACTCGACTCATATGACTGGGATTTCCATGAAAAGGTTTGTGCACCGAAAATGGGTAATAACTGTACATTTCTCTTCTGTTTCCTATTTATATTTCTATTTTACCTCCTCAATTTAGCATTATGGACAGGGAAAGACCTAATCTAAAACCTGCACAAAAATATTTTGCCTTCAAATTCATACCATGATCGTAGCATGCATGGACTCGACTCATATGACTGGGATTTCCATGAAAAAGATTGTGGGCCGAAAATGGGTGATCACTGTACATTTCTCTTCTGTATTCTATTTATATTTCTATTTTACCTCCTAAATTTAGTATTATGGCCAGGTATAGACCTAATCTGAAATCTTCACAAAAATATTTTGCCTTCAAATTCATACCGTGATCGTAGCATGCATGGACTCGACTCATATGACTGGGATTTCCATGAAAAAGATTGTGGGCCGAAAATGGTTGGTCACTGTACATTTCTCTTCTGTTTCCTATTTATATTTATATTTTACCTCCTCAATTTAGCATTATTGACAGGCAACGACCAAATCTAAAATCTGCACAAAAATATTTTGCCTTCAAATTCATACTGTGATCGTAGCATGCATGGACACGACTCATATGACTGGGATTTCCATGAAAATATTGTGGGCCGAAAATGGGTGATCACTGTACATTTCTCTTCTGTTTCCTATTTATATTTCTATTTTACCTCCTCAATTTACCATTATGGACAGGGAAAGAACTAATCTAAAATCTGCACAAAAATATTTTGCCTTCAAATTCATACCGTGATCGTAGCATGCATGGACTCGATTCATATGACTGGGATTTCCATGAAAAAGATTGTGGGCCGAAAATGGGTGATCACTGTACAATTCTCTTCTGTTTCCTATTTATATTTCTATTTTACTTCCTTCATTTAGCATTATGGACAGGGAAAGACCTAATCTAAAATCTGCACAAAAATATTTTGCCTTCAAATTCATACCGTGATCGTAGCATGCATGGACTCGACTCATGTGACTGGGATTTCCATGAAAAAGATTGTGGGCCGAAAAAGGGGGATCACTGTACATTTCTCTTCTGTTTCCTATTTATATTTCTGTTTTACCTCCTCAATTTAGCATTATGGACAGGGAAAGACCTAATCTAAGATCTGCACAAAAATATTTTGCCTTCAAATTCATACCGTGATCGTAGCATGCATGGACTCGACTCATATAACTGGGATTTACAGGAAAAAGATTGTGGGCCGAAAATGGGTGATCACTGTACATTTCTCTTCTGTTTCCTATTTATATTTATATTTTACCTCCTCAATTTAGCATTATGGACAGGGAAAGACCTAATCTAAAATCTGCACACAAATATTTTGCCTTCAAATTCATACCGTGATCGTAGCATGCATGGACTCGACTCATATGACTGGGATTTCCATGAAAAAGATTGTGGGCCGAAAATGTGTGATCGCTGTACATTTCTCTTCTGTTTCCTATTTATATTTATATTTTACCTCCTCAATTTAGCATTATGGACAGGGAAAGACCTAATCTAAAATCTGCACACAAATATTTTGCCTTCAAATTCATACCGTGATCGTAGCATGCATGGACTCGACTCATATGACTGGGATTTCCATGAAAAAGATTGTGGGCCGAAAATGGGGGATCACTGTACATTTCTCTTCTGTTTCCTATTTATATTTATATTTTACTTCCTCAATTTAGCATTATGGCCAGGGAAAGACCTAATGTAAGCTCTGTACAAAAATATTTTGCCTTCAAATTCATACCGTGATCGTAGCATGCATGGACTCGACTCATATGACTGGGATTTCCATGAAAAAGATTGTGGGCCGAAAATGTGTGATCGCTGTACATTTCTCTTCTGTTTCCTATTTATATTTATATTTTACCTCCTCAATTTAGCATTATGGACAGGGAAAGACCTAATCTAAAATCTGCACAAAAATATTTTGCCTTCAAATTCATACCGTGATCGTAGCATGCATG
Source organism: Acanthosepion lycidas (assembly GCA_963932145.1). Lineage (NCBI taxonomy): Eukaryota > Metazoa > Mollusca > Cephalopoda > Sepiida > Sepiidae > Acanthosepion > Acanthosepion lycidas. The sequence continues at coordinate 1,625,314 of OZ010589.1, read as the reverse complement.
GACTCGACTCATATGACTGGTATTTCCATGAAAAATATTGTGGTCCGAAAATGGGTGATCACTGTACATTTCTCTTCTGTTTCCTATACATATTTCAATTTTACCTCCTCAATTTAGCATTATGGACAGGGAAAGACCTAATCTAAAATCTGCACAAAAATATTATGCCTTCAAATTCATACTGTGATCGTAGCATGCATGGACTCGACTCATATGACTGGGATTTCCATGAAAAAGAATGTGGGCCGAAAATGGGTGATCACTGTACATTTCTTTTCTGTTTCCTATTTATATTTATATTTTACCTCCTCAATTTAGCATTATGGACAGGGAAAGACCTAATCTAAAATCTGCACAAAAATATTATGCCTTCAAATTCATACTGTGATCGTAGCATGCATGGATTCGACTCATATGACTGGGATTTCCATGAAAAAGATTGTGGGCCGAAAATGTGTGATCGCTGTACATTTCTCTTCTGTTTCCTATTTCTATTTCTATTTTACCTCCTCAATTTAGCATTATGGACAGGGAAAGACCTAATCTAAAATCTGCACAAAAATATTTTGCCTTCAAATTCATACCGTGATCGTAGCATGCATGGACTCGACTCATATGACTGGGATTTCCATGAAAAAGATTGTGGGCCGAAAATGGGTGATCCCTGTACATTTCTCTTCTGTTTCCTATACATATTTCAATTTTACCTCCTCAATTTAGCATTATGGACAGGGAAAGACCTAATCTAAAATCTGCACAAAAATATTATGCCTTCAAATTCATACTGTGATCGTAGCATGCATGGACTCGACTCATATGACTGGGGTTTCCATGAAAAAGATTGTGAGCCGAAAATGGGTGATCACTGTACATTTCTCTTCTGTTTCCTATTTATATTTCTTTTTTACCTCCTCAATTTAGCATTATGGCCATGGAAAGACCTAATCTAAGCTCTGCTCAAAAATATTTTGCCTTCAAATTCATACCGTGATAGTAGCGTGCATGGACTCGACTCATATGACTGGGATTTCCATGAAAAAGATTGTGGGCCGAAAATGGGTGATCACTGTACATTTCTCTTCTGTTTCCTATTTATATTTCTATTTTACCTCCTCAATTTAGCATTATGGACAGGGAAAGACCTAATCTAAGATCTGCACGAAAATATTTTGCCCTCAAATTCATACCGTGATCGTAGCATGCATGGACTCGACTCATATGCCTGGGATTTCCATGAAAAACTTTGTGGGCCGAAAATGGGTGGTCACTGTACATTTGTCTTCTGTTTCCTATTTATATTTATATTTTACCTCCTCAATTTAGCATTATGGACAGGCAACGACCAAATCTAAGATCTGCACAAAAATATTTTGCCTTCAAATTCATACCGTGATCGTAGCATGCATGGACTCGACTCATATGACTGGGATTTCCATGAAAAAGATTGTAGGCCGAAAATGGGTGATCACTGTACATTTCTCTTCTGTTTCCTATTTATATTTCTATTTTACCTCCTCAATTTAGCATTATGGTCAGGGAAAGACGTAATCTAAAATCTGCACAAAAATATTTTGCCTTCAAATTCATACCGTGATCGTAGCATGCATGGACTCGACTCATATGACTGGGATTTCCATGAAAAAGATTGTGGACCGAAAATGTGTGATCGCTGTACATTTCTCTTCTGTTTCCTATTTATATTTATATTTTACCTCCTCAATTTAGCATTATGGACAGGGAAAGACCTAATCTAAAATCTGCACAAAAATATTTTGCCTTCAAATTCATACCGTGATCGTAGCATGCATGGACTCGACTCATATGACTGGTATTTCCATGAAAAAAGATTGTGGGCCGAAAATGGGTGATCACTGTACATTTCTCTTCTGTTTCCTATTTATATTTATATTTTACCTCCTCAATTTAGCATTATGGACAGGGAAAGACCTAATCTAAAATCTGCACAAAAATATTATGCCTTCAAATTCATACTGTGATCGTAGCATGCATGGACTCGACTCATATGACTGGGATTTCCATGAAAAAGATTGTGGGCCGAAAATGTGTGATCGCTGTACATTTCTCTTCTGTTTCCTATTTATATTTCTATTTTACCTCCTCAATTTAGCATTATGGACAGGGAAAGACCTAATCTAAAATCTGCACAAAAATATTTTGCCTTCAAATTCATACCGTGATCGTAGCATGCATGGACTCGACTCATATGACTGGGATTTCCATGAAAAAGAATGTGGGCCGAAAATGGGTGGTCACTGTACATTTCTCTTCTGTTTCCTATTTATATTTCTATTTTACCTCCTCAATTTAGCATTATGGACAGGGAAAGACCTAATCTAAAATCAGCACAAAAATATTTTGCCTTCAAATTCATACCATGATCGTAGCATACATGGACTCGACTCATATGACTGGGATTTCCATGAAAAAGATTGTATGCCGAAAATGGGTGATCACTGTACATTTCTCTTCTGTTTCCTATTCATATTTCTATTTTACCTCCTCAATTTAGCATTATGGACAGGGAAAGACCTAATCTGAAATCTTCACAAAAATATTTTGCCTTCAAATTCATACCGTGATCGTAGCATGCATGGACTCGACTCATATGACTGGGATTTCCATGAAAAAGATTGTGGGCCGAAAATGGGTGGTCACTGTACATTTCTCTTCTGTTTCCTATTTATATTTCTATTTTACCTCCTCAATTTAGCATTATGGACAGGGAAAGACTTGATGTAATCTCTATAAAAAAATATTTTGCCTTCAAATTCATACCGCGATCGTAGCATGCATGGACTCGACTCATATGACTGGGGTTTCCATGAAAAAGATTGTGAGCCGAAAATGGGTGATCACTGTACATTTCTCTTCTGTTTCCTATTTATATTTCTTTTTTACCTCCTCAATTTAGCATTATGGCCAGGGAAAGACCTAATCTAAGCTCTGCTCAAAAATATTTTGCCTTCAAATTCATACCGTGATCGTAGCATGCATGTACTCGACTCATATGACTGGGATTTCCATGAAAAGATTGTGGGCACAAAATGGGTGATCACTGTACATTTCTCTTCAGTTTCCTATTTATATTTCTATTTTACCTCCTCAATTTAGCATTATGGACAGGGAAAGACCTAATCTAAGATCTGCACAAAATTATTTTGCCTTCAAATTCATACCGTGATAGTAGAATGCATGGACTCGACACATATGACTGGGATGTCCATGAAAAAGATTGTGGGCCGAAAATGGGTGATCACTGTACATTTCTCTTCTGTTTCGTATTCATATTTCTATTTTACCTCCTCAATTTAGCATTATGGACATGGAAAGACCTAATCTAATCACTGCAGAAAAATATTTTGCCTTCAAATTCATACCGTGATCGTAGCATGCATGGACTTGACTCATATGACTGGGATTTCCATGAAAAAGATTGTGGGCCGAAAATGGGTGATCACTGTACATTTCTCTTCTGTTTTCATATTTATATTTATATTTTAACTCCTCAATTTAGCATTATGGACAGGGAAAGACCGAATCTAAAATCTGCACCAAAAATTTTGCCTTGAAATTCATACCGTGATCGTAGCATGCATTGACTCGACTCATATGACTGGGATTTCCATGAAAAAGATTGTGGGCCGAAAATGGGTGATCACTGTACATTTCTCTTCTGTTTTCTACTTATATTTCTATTTTACCTACTCAATTTAGCATTATGGACAGGGAAAGACCTAATCTAAAATCTGCACAAAAATATTTTGCCTTCAAATTCATACCGTGATCGTAGCATGCATGGACTCGACTCATATGACTGGGATTTCCATGGAAAAGATCGTGGGCGGGAAATGGGTGATCACTGTACATTTCTCTTCTGTTTCCTATTGATATTTCTATTTTAACTCCTAAATTTAGCATTATGGACAGGGAAAGACCTAATCTAAAATCTGCACAAAAATATTTTGCCTTCAAATTCATACCGTGATCGTAGCATGCATTGACTCGATTCATATGACTGGGATTTCCATGAAAAAGATTGTGGGCCGAAAATGGGTGATCACTGTACATTTCTCTTCTGTTTCCTATTTCTATTTCTATTTTACCTCCTCAATTTAGCATTATGGACAGGGAAAGACCTAATCTAAAATCTGCACAAAAATATTTTGCCTTCAAATTCATACCGTGATCGTAGCATGAATGGACTCGACTCATATGACTGGGATTTCCATGAAAAAGATTGTGGGCCGAAAATGGGTGATCACTGTACATTTCTCTTCCGTTTCCTATTTATATTTCTATTTTACGTCCTCAATTTAGCATTATGAACAGGGAATGACCTAATCTAAAATCGTCACAAAAATATTTTGCCTTCAAATTCATACCGTGATCATAGCATGCATGGACTCGACTCATATGACTGGGATTTCCATGAAAAAGATTGTGGGCCGAAAATGGGTGAACACTGTACATTTCTCTTCTGTTTTCATATTGATATTTATATTTTAACTCCTCAATTTAGCATTATGGACAGGGAAAGACCTAATCTAAAATCTGCACAAAAATATTTTGCCTTCAAATTCATACCGTGATCGTAGCATGCATGGACTCGACTCATATGACTGGGATTTCCATGAAAAAGATTGTGGGCCGAAAATGGATGATCACTGTACATTTCTCTTCCGTTTCCTATTTATATTTCTATTTTACGTCCCCAATTTAGCATTATGGACAGGGAAAGACCTAATCTAAAATCGTCACAAAAATATTTTGCCTTCAAATTCATACCGTGATCGTAGCATGCATGGACACGACTCATATGACTGGGATTTCCATGAAAAAGATTGTGGGCGGAAAGTGGGTGATCACTGTACATTTCTCTTTTGTTTCCTATTTATATTTCTATTTTACCTCCTCAATTTAGCATTATGGACAGGGAAAGACCTAATCTAAAATCTGCACAAAAATATTTTGCCTTCAAATTCATATCGTGATCGTAGCATGCATTGACTCGACTCATATGACTGGGATTTCCATGAAAAAGATTGTGGGCCGAAAATGGGTGATCACTGTACATTTCTCTTCTGTTTTCTACTTATATTTCTATTTTACCTACTCAATTTAGCATTATGGACAGGGAAAGACCAAATCTAAAATCTGCACAAAAATATTTTGCCTTCAAATTCATACCGTGATCGTAGCATGCATGGACTCGACTCATATGACTGGGATTTCCATGAAAAAGATTGTGGGCGGAAAATGGGTGATCACTGTACATTTCTCTTCTGTTTTCTATTTATATTTCTATTTTACCTCCTCAATTGCCCCTTATGGACAGGGAACGACCTAATCCAAAATCTGCACAAAAATATTTTGCCTTCAAATTCATACCGTGATCGTAGCATGCATGGACTCGACTCATATGACTGGGATTTCCATGAAAAAGTTTGTGGGCGGAACATGGGTGATCACTGTCCATTTCTCTTTTGTTTCCTATTTATATTTCTATTTTACCTCCTCAATTTAGCATTATGGACAGGGAATGACCTAATCTAAGTTCTGGACAAAAATATTTTGCTTTCAAATTCATACCGTGAACGTAGCATGCATGGACTCGATTCATATGACTGGGATTTGCATGAAAAATATTGTGGGCCGAAAATGGGTGGTCACTGTACATTTCTCTTCTGTTTCCTATTTATATTTATATTTTACGTCCCCAATTTAGCATTATGGACAGGGAAAGACCAAATCTAAGATCTGCACAAAAATATTTTGCCTTCAAATTCATACCGTGATCGTAGCATGCATGGACTCGACTCATATGACTGGGATTTCCATGAAAAAGTTTGTGGGCAGAAAATAGGTGATGACTGTACATTTCTCTTCTGTTTCCTATTTATATTTCTATTTTACCTCCTCAATTTAGCATTATGGACAGGGAATGACCTAATATAAAATCTGCACAAAAATATTTTGCCTTTAAATTCATACCTTGGTCGTAGCATGCATGGACTCGAATCATATGACTGGGATTTCCATGAAAAAGATTGTGGGCCGAAAATGGGTGATCACTGTACATTTCTCTTCTGTTTCCTATTTATATTTATATTTTACCACCTCAATTTAGCATTATGGACATGGAAAGACCAAATCTAAAATCTGCACAAAAATATTTTGCTTTCAAATTCATACCGTGATCGTAGTATGCATGGACTCGACTCATATGACTGGGATTTCCATGGAAAAGATTGTGGGCGGAAAATGGGTGATCACTGTACATTTCTCTTCTGTTTCCTATTTATATTTATATTTTACCTCCTCAATTTAGCATTATGGACACGGAAAGACCTAATCTAAAATCTGCACAAAAATATTATGCCTTCAAATTCATACCGTGATTGTAGCATGCATGGACTCGACTCATATGACTGGGATTTACATGAAAAAGTTTGTGGGCGGAAAATGGGTGATCACTGTACATTTCTCTTCTGTTTCCTATTTATATTTCTATTTTACCTCCTCAATTTAGCATTATGGACAGGGAAAGACCTAATCTAAAATCTGCACAAAAATATTTTGCCTTCAAATTCATACCGTGATCGTAGCATGCATGGACTGGACTCATATGACTGGGATTTCTATGAAAAAGATTGTGGGCTGAAAATGTGTGATCACTGTACATTTCTCTTCTGTTTCCTATTTATATTTCTATTTTACCTCCTCAATTTAGCATTATGGACAGGGAATGACCTAATCTAAAATCTGCACAAAAATATTTTGCCTTTAAATTTATACCGTGGTCGTAGCATGCATGGACTCGACTCATATGACTGGGATTTCCATGAAAAAGATTTTGGGCAGAAAATGGGTGATCACTGTACATTTCTCTTCTGTTTCCTATTTATATTTCTCTTTTACCTCCTCAATTTAGCAGTATGGACAGGGAAAGACCTAATCTAAAATCTGCACAAAAATATTTTGCCTTCAAATTCATACCGTGATCGTAGTATGCATGGACTCGACTCATATGACTGGGATTTGAATGAAAAAGATTGTGGGCTGAAAATGGGTGATCACTGTACATTTCTCTTCTGTATTCTATTTATATTTCTATTTTACCTCCTCAATTTAACATTATGGACAGGGAAAAACCTAATCTAAGCTCTGAAAAAAATATTTTGCTTCAAATTCATACCGTTATCGTAGCATGCATGGACTTGACACATATGACTGGGATTTCCATGAAAAAGATTGTGGGGAGAAAATGGGTGTTCACTGTACATTTCTCTTCTGTTTCCTATTTATATTTATATTTTACCTCCTCCATTTAGCATTATGGACAGGGAATGACCTAATCTAAGATCTGCAAAAAAATATTTTGCCTTCAAATTCATACCGTGATTGTAGCATGCATGGACTCGACTCATATGACTAGGATTTCCATGAAAAAGATTGTCGGCAGAAAATGGATGAACACTGTACATTTCTCTTCTGTTTCCTATTTATATTTCTATTTTACCTCCTCAATTTAGCATTATGGACAGGGAAAGACCTAATCTAAGATCTGCAAAATATATTTTGCCTTCAAATTCATACCGTGATCGTAGAATGCATGGACTCGACTCATATGATTGGGATTTCCATGAAAAAGATTGTGGGCAGAGGATGGGTGATCACTGTACATTTCTCTTCGGTTTCCAATTTATATTTATATTTTACTTCCTCAATTTAGCATTATGGACAGGGAAAGACCAAATCTAAGATCTGAAAAGAAATATTTTGCCTTCAAATTCATACCGTGATCGTAGCCTGCATCGACTCAACTCATACGACTGGGATTTCCATGAAAAAGATTGTGGCCAGAAAATGGGTGATCACTGTACATTTCTCTTCTGTTTCCTATTTATATTTATATTTTACCTCCTCAATTTAGCATTATGGACAGGGAAAGACCAAATCTAAGATCTGAAAAGAAATATTTTGCCTTCAAATTCATACCGTGATCGTAGCCTGCATCGACTCAACTCATACGACTGGGATTTCCATGAAAAAGATTGTGGCCAGAAAATGGGTGATCACTGTACATTTCTCTTCTGTTTCCTATTTATATTTATATTTTACTTCCTTCATTTAGCATTATGTACAGGGAAAGTGCTAATCTAAGATCTGAAAAAAATATTTTGGCTTCAAATTCATACCGTGATCGTAGCCTGCATCGACTCAACTCATATGACTGGGATTTCCATGAAAAAGATTGTGGCCAGAAAATGGGTGATCACTGTACATTTCTCTTCTGTTTCCTATTTATATTTATATTTTACTTCCTTCATTTAGCATTATGGACAGGGAAAGACCTAATCTAAATATTTTGCCTTCAAATTCAAACCGTTATCGTAGCATGCATGGACTCGACTCATATGACTGGGATATCCATGAAAAAGATTGTGGGCAGAATATGGGTGATCACTGTACATTTCTCTTCTGTTTCCTATTTATATTTATATTTTACCTCCTCAATATAGCATTATGGACAGGGAAAGACCTAATCTAAAATCTGCACAAAAATATTTTACCTTCAAATTCATACTGTGATCGTAGGATGCATGGACTCAACTCATATGACTGGGATTTCCATGAAAAAGATTGTGGGCAGAAAATGGGTGATCACTGTACATTTCTCTTCTGTTTCCTATTTATATTTATATTTTACCTTCTGAATTTAGCATTATGGACAGGGAAAGACCTAATCTAAGATCTGCACAAAAATATTTTACCTTCAAATTCATACTGTGATCGTAGGATGCATGGACTCGACTCATATGACTGGGATTTCCATGAAAAAGATTGTGGCCAGAAAATTGGTGATCACTGTACATTTCTCTTCTGTTTCCTATTTATATTTATATTTTACTTCCTCAATTTAGCATTATGGACGGGGAAAGACATAATCTAAAATCTGCAAACAAAATATTTTGCCTTCAAATTCATACCGTGATCGTAGCATGCATGGACTCGACTCATATGACTGGGATTTCCATGAAAAAGATTGTGGGCCGAAAATGGGTGATCACTGTACATTTCTCTTCTGTTTCCTATTTATATTTCTATTTTACTTCCTTCATTTAGCATTATGGACAGGGAAGGACCTAATCTAAGCTCTGCAAAAAATATTTTGCCTTCAAATTCATTCCGTGATCGTAGCATGCATGGACTCGACTCATATGATTGGGATTTCCATGAAAAAGATTGTGGGCAGAAAATGGGTGATCACTGTACATTTCTCTTCTGTTTTCTATTCATATTTCTATTTTACCTCTTTAATTTAGCATTATGGACAGGGAAAGACCTAATCTAAGATCTGCAAAAAAATATTTTGCATTCAAATTCATACCGTGATCGTAGCATGTATGGACTCGACTCACATGACTGGGATTTCCATGAAAATATTATGGGCAGAAAATGGGTGATCACTGAAAATTTCTCTTCCGTTTCCTATTTATATTTATATTTTACTTCCTTCATTTAGCATTATGGACAGGGAAAGACCTAATCTAAGTTCTGCAAAAAAATATTTTGCCTTCAAATTCATACCGTGAGCGTAGCATGTATGGACTCGACTCATATGACTGGGATTTCCATGACAAAGATTGTGGGCACAAAATAGGTGATCACTGTACATTTCTCCTCTGTTTCCTATTTATATTTATATTTTACCTCCTCAATTTAGCATTATGAACAGGGAAAGACCTAATCTAAATCTGCACAAAAATATTTTGCCTTCAAATTCATACCGTGAGCGTAGCATGCATGGACTCGACTCATATGACTGGGATTTCCAAGAAAAATATTGTGGGCAGAAAATGGGTGATCACTGTACATTTCTCTTCTGTTTCCTCTTTATATTTCTATTTTACTTCCTTCATTTAGCATTATGGACAGGGAAAGACATAATCTAAGCTCTGTAAAAAAATATTTTGCCTTCAAATTCATACCGTAATCGTCGCGTGCATGGAATCGACTCATATGACTGGGATTTCCTTGAAAGAGATTGTGGGCAGAAAACGGGTGATCACTGTACATTTCTCTTCTGTTTCCTATTTATATTTCTATTTTACTTCCTCAATTTAGCATTATGGACAGTGAAAGACCTAATCTAAAATCTGCACAAAAATATTTTGCCTTCTAATTCATACCGTGATCGTAGCATGCATGGACCCGACTCATATGACTGGGATTTCCATGAAAAAGATTGTGGACCGAAAATGGGTGATCAATGTACATTTCTCTTCTGTTTCCCATTTATATTTATATTTTACATCCTCAATTTAGCATTATGGACAGGGAAAGACCTAATCTAAAATCTGCAATAAAATATTTTGCCTTCAAATTCATACCGTGATCGTAGCATGCATGGACTCGACTCATATGACTGGGATTTCCATGAAAATGATTGTGGGCAGAAAACAGGTGATCACTGTACATTTCTCTTCTGTTTCCTATTTATATTTATATTTTATTTCCACAATTTAGCATTATGGACAGGGAAAGACCTAATCTAAGATCTGCAAAAAAATATTTTGCCTTCAAATTCATACCGTGATCGTAGCATGCATGGACTCGACTCATATGACTGGGATTTCCATGAAAAAGATTGTGTGCAGAAAATGGGTGATCACTGTACATTTCTATTCTGTTTCCTATTTATATTTATATTTTACTTCCACAATTTAGCATTATGGACAGGGAAAGACCTAATCTAAGATCTGCAAAAAAATATTTTCCCTTCAAATTCATACCGTGATCGTAGCATGCATGGACTCGACTCATATGCCTGGGATTTCCATGAAAAAGATTGTGGGCAGAAAATGGGTGATCACTGTACATTTCTCTTCTGTTTCCTATTCATATTTCTAATTTCCTTCCTCAATTTAGCATTATGGACCGGGAAAGACCTAATCTAAGATCTACACAAAAATATTTTGCCTTCAAATTCATACCGTGATCGTAGCATGCATGGACTCGACTCATATGACTGGGATTTCCATGAAAAAGTTAGTGGGCGGAAAATGGGTGATCACTGTACATTTCTCTTCTGTTTTCTTTTTATATTTCTATTTTACTTCCACAATTTAGCATTATGTACAGGGAAAGACCTAATCTAAGATCTGCACAAAATATTTTGCCTTCAAATTCATACCGTGATCGTAGCATGCATGGATTCGACTCATATGATTGGGATTTCCATGAAAAAGTTTGTGGGCAGAAAATGGGTGATCACTGTACATTTCTCTTCTGTTTCTTTTTTATATTTCTATTTTACATCATCAATTTAGCATTATGGACAGGGAAAAACCTAATCTAAGACATGCACAAAAACATTTTGCCTTCAAATTCATACCGTGATCGTAGCATGCATGGACTCGACTCATATGACTGGGATTTCCATGAAAATGATTGTGGGCAGAAAATGGGTGATCACTGTACATTTCTCTTCTGTTTCCTATTCATATTTCTATTTTCCTTCCTCAATTTAGCCTTATGGACAGGGAAAGACCTAATCTAAGATCTGCAAAAAAATATTTTGCCTTCAAATTCATACCGTGATCGTAGCATGCATGGACTCGACTCATATGACTGGGATATCCATGAAAAAGTTTGTGGGCCAAAAATGGGTGATCACAGTACATTTCTCTTCTGTTTCGTATTCATATTTATATTTTACCTCCTCAATTTTGCATTATGGACAGGGAAAGACCTAATCTAAGATCTGCACAAAAATATTTAACCTTCAAATTCATACCGTGATCGTGGCATGAATGGACTCGACTCATATGACTGGGATTTCCATGAAAAAGATTGTGGGCCGAAAATGGGTGATCACTGTACATTTCTCTTCTGTTTCCTATTTATATTTCTATTTTACCTCCTCAATTTAGCATTATGGACAGGGAAAGACCTAATCTAAGTTCTGCACAAAAATATTTTGCCTTCAAATTCATACCGTGATCGTAGCATGCATGGACTCGACTCATATGACTGGGATTTCCATGAAAAAGATTGTGGGCCTAAAATGGGTGATCACTGTACATTTCTTTTCTGTTTCCTATTCATATTTCTTTTTTACCTCCTCAATTTAGCTTTATGGACAGGGAAAGACCTAATCTAAAATCTGCACAAAAATATTTTGCCTTCAAATTCATACCGAGATCGTAGCATGCATGGACTCGACTCATATGACTGGGATTTCCATGAAAAAGATTGTTTTAAGAAAATTGGTGATCACTGTACATTTCTCTTCTGTTTCCTATTTATATTTATATTTTACCTCCTCAATTTAGCATTATGGACAGGGAAAGACCTAATCTAAAATCTGCACTAAAATATTTTGCCTTCAAATTCATACCGTGATCGTAGCATGCATGGACTCGACTCATATGACTAGGATTTCCATGAAAAAGATTGTGCGCCGAATATGTGTGATCACTGTATATTTCTCTTCTGTTTCCTATTTATATTTATATTTTACCTCCTCAATTTATTATTATGGACAGAGAAAGACCTAATAAAGATCTGCACAAAAATATTTTGCCTTCAAATTCATACCGTGATCGTAGCATGCATGGGCTCGACTCCTATGACTGGGATTTCCATGAAAAATATTGTAGGCCGACAATGGGTGATCACTGTACATTTCTCTTTTGTTTCCTATTCATATTTCTATTTTACCTCCTCAATTTAGCATTATGGCCAGGGAAAGACCTAATCTAAGCTCTGCACAAAAATATTTTGCCTTCAAATTCATACCGTGATCGTAGCATGCATGGACTCGGCACATATGACTGGGATTTCCATGAAAAAGATTGTGGGCCGAAAATGTTTGATCACTGTATATTTCTCTTCTGTTTCCTATTTATATTTCTTTTTTACCTCCTCAATTTAGCATTATGGCCAGGGAAAGACCTAATCTAAGCTCTGCAGAAAAATATTTTGCCTTCAAATTCATACCGTGATCGTAGCATGCATGGACTCGACTCATATGACTGGGATTTCCATGAAAAAGATTGTGGGCCGAAAATGGGTGCTCACTGTACATTTCTCTTCTGTTTCCTATTTATATTTATATTTTCCCTCCTCAATTTAGCATTATGGACAGGGAAAGACCTAATCTAAAATCTGCACAAAAATATTTTGCCTTCAAATTCATACCGTGATCGTAGCATGCATGGACTCGACTCATATGACTGGGATTTCCATGAAAAAGATTGTGCGCCGAAAATGGGTGATCACTGTACATTTCTCTTCTGTTTCCTATTTATATTTATATTTTACCTCCTCAATTTAGCATTATGGACAGGGAAAGACCTAATCTGAAATCGTCACAAAAACATTTTGCCTTCAAATTCATACCGTGATCGTAGCATGCATGGACTCGACTCATATGACTGGGATTTCCATGAAAAAGACTCTGGGCCGAAAATGGGTGATCACTGTACATTTCTGTTCTGTTTCGTATTCATATTTATATTTTACTTCCTCAATTTAGCATTATAGACAGGGAAAGACCTAATCTAAGATCTGCAAAATTGTTTTGCCTTCAAATTCATACCGTGATTGTAGCATGCATGGACTCGACTCATATGACTGGGATTTCCATGAAAAAGATTGTGGGCGGAAAATGGGTGATCACTGTACATTTCTCTTCTGTTTCCTATTTATATTTCTATTTTACTTCCTCAATTTAGCATTATGGACTGCGAAAGACCTAATCAAAGATTGCAAAAAAATATTTTGCCTTCAAATTCATACCGTGAACGTAGCATGCATGGACTCGACACATATGACTGGGATTTCCATGAAAAAGATTGTGGGCAGAAAATGGGTGATCACTGTACATTCCTCTTATGTTTCCTATTACTATTTCTATTTTACTTCCTTAATTTAGCATTATAGATAATTAAACACCTAATCTAAGATCTGCAAAAAATATTTTGCCTTCAAATTCATACCGTGATCGTAGCATGCTTGGACTCGACTCATATGACTGGGATTTACATGAAAAAGTTTGTGGGCAGAAAATGGGTGATCACTGTACATTTCTCTTCTGTTTCCTATTTATATTTATATTTTACTTCCTCTATTTTGCATTATGGACCACGAAAGACCTAATCTAAGATCTGCAAAAAAATATTTTGCCTTCAAATTCATACCGTGACCGTAGTATGCATGGACTCGACTCTTATGACTGGGATTTCCATGAAAAAGATTGTGTGCACAAAATGGGTGATCACTTTACATTTATCTTCTGTTTCCCATTACTATTTCTATTTTACTTCCACAATTTAGCATTATGGGCAGTGAAAGACCTAATCTAAGATCTGCAAAAAAATATTTTGCCTTCAAATTCATACCGTGATCGTAGCATGCATGGACTTGACTCATCTGACTGGGATTTCCGTAAAAAAGATTGTGGGCAGAAAATGGGTGATCACTGTACATTTCTCTTCTGTTTCCATTACTATTTCTATTTTACTTCCTCAATTTAGCATTATGGACAGGGAAAGACCTAATCTAAGATCTGCAAAAAAATATTTTGCCTTCAAATTCATACCGTGATCGTAGCATGCATGGACTTGACACATATGATTTGGATTTCCATGAAAAGATGTTCGGGAGAAAATGGGTGATCACTGTATATTTCTCTTCTGTTTCCTATAACTATTTCAATTTTACTTCCTTAATTTAGCATTATGGACTGGGAAAGACCTAATCTAAGATCTGGAAAGAAATATTTTGCCTTCAAATTCATACCGTGATCGTAGCATGCACGGACTCGACTCATATGACTGGGATTTCCATGCAAAAGATTGTGGGCTCAAAATGGATGTTCGCTGTACATTTGTTTTCTGTTTCCTATTTATATTTATATTTAACTTAATTAATTTAGCATTATGGACTGGGAAAAACCTCATCTAAAATCTGCAAAAAAATATTTTGCCTTCAAATTCATAACGTGATCGTAGTATGCATGGACTCGACTCATATGACTGGGATTTCCATGAAAAAGATTGTGGGAACAAAATGGGTGATCACTGTACATTTTTCTGCTGTTTGCCATTACTATTTCTATTTTACATCCTCAATTTACCATTATGGACTGGGAAAGACCTAATCTAAGCTTTGCAAAAAAATATTTTGCCTTCAAATTCATACTGTGATCGTAGCATGCATGGACTCGACTCATACGACTTGGATTTTCATGAAAAAGATTGTTTGTCGAAAATGGTTGATCAATGTACATTTCTCTTCTGTTTCCTATTTATATTTATATTTTACTTCCTCAATTTAGCATTATGGACAGGGAAACACCTAATCTAAGATCTTCAAAAAAATATTTTGCCTTCAAATTCATACCGTGATCATAGCATGCATGGACTTGACTCATCTGACTGGGAGTTCCATGAAAAAGATTGTGGGCCGAAAATGGGTGATCACTGTACATTTCTCTTCTGTTTCCTATTTATATTTCTATTTTACCTCCTCAATTTAGCATTATGGACAGGAAAAGACCTAATCTAAGATCTGCACAAAAATATTTTGCCTTCAAATTCATACCGTGATCGTAGCATGCAGGGACTCGACTCATATTACTGGGATTTCCATGAAAAAGATTGTGGGCCGAAAATGGGTGATCACTGTAAATTTCTCTTCTGTTTCCTATTTATATTTATATTTTACCTCCTCAATTTAGCATTATGGACAGGGAACGACCCAATGTAAAATCTGTACAAAATTATTTTGCCTTCAAATTCATACCGTGATCGTAGCATGCATGGACTCGACTCATATGACTATGATTTCAATGAAAAAGATTGTGGGCCGAAAATGGGTGATCACTGTACATTTTTCTTCTGTTTCCTATTAATATTTCTATTTTATCTCCTCAATTTAACATTATGGCCAGTGAAAGACATAATCTATGCTCTGCACAAAAATATTTTGCCTTCAAATTCATTCCGTGATCGTAGCATGCATGGACTCGACTCATATGACTGGGAGTTCCATGAAAAAGATTGTGGGCCGAAAATGGTGATCACTGTACATTTCTCTTCTGTTTCCTATTTATATTTCTATTTTACCTCCTCAATTTAGCATTATGGACAGGGAAACACCTAATCTAAGATCTTCAAAAAAATATTTTGCCTTCAAATTCATACCGTGATCATAGCATGCATGGACTTGACTCATATGACTGGGATATCCATGAAAAAAATTGTGGGCCGAAAATGGGTGATCACTGTACATTTCTCTTCTGTTTCCTGTTTATATTTCTATTATACCTCCTCAATTTAGCATTATGGCCAGGGAAAGACCTAATCTAAGCTCTGCACAAAAATATTTTGCCTTCAAATTCATACCGTGATCGTAGCATGCACGGACTCGACTCATATGACTGGGATTTCTATGAAAAAGATTGTGGGCCGAAAATGGGTGATCACTGTACATTTCTCTTCTGTTTCCTATTTATATTTCTGTATATCTCCTCAATTTAGCATTATGGCCAGCGAAAGACATAATCTAAGCTCTGCGCAAAAATACTTTGCCTTCAAATTCATACCGTAATCGTAGCATGCATCGACTCAACTCATATGACTGGGATTTCCATGACAAATTTTGTGGGCCGAAAATGGGTGATCACTGTACATTTCTCTTCTGTTTCCTATTTATATTTGTATTTTACCTCCTCAATTTAGCATTATGGACAGGGAAAGAACTAATCTAAGCACTGCACAAAAATATTTTGCCTTCAAATTCATACCGTGATCTTAGCATGCATGGACTCGACTCATATGACTGGGATTTCCATGTAAAAGATTGTGGGCCGAAAATTGGTGATCACTGTACATTTCTCTTCTGTTTCCTATTTATATTTATATTGTACTTCCTCTATTTTGCATTATGCACCACGAAAGACCTAATCTAAGATCTGCAGAAAAATATTTTGGCTTCAAATTTATACCGTGATCGTAGCATGCATGGACTCGACTCATATGACTGGGATTTCTATGAAAAAGATTGTCGGCCGAATATGGGTGATCACTGTACATTTCTCTTCTGTTTCCTATTTATATTTCTATTTTATCTCCTCAATTTAGCATTATGGACAGTGAAAGACATAATCTAAGCTCTGCACAAAAATATTTTGCCTTCAAATTTCATACCGTGATCGTAGCATTCATGGATTCGACTCATATGACTGGGATTTCCATGACAAAGTTTGTGGG
Organism: Acanthosepion lycidas; assembly: GCA_963932145.1. Taxonomy (NCBI): domain Eukaryota; kingdom Metazoa; phylum Mollusca; class Cephalopoda; order Sepiida; family Sepiidae; genus Acanthosepion; species Acanthosepion lycidas. The sequence continues at coordinate 1,608,011 of OZ010589.1, read as the reverse complement.
CCGAAAATGGGTGATCACTGTACATTTCTCTTCTGTTTCCTATTTATATTTCTATTTACCTCCTCAATTTAGCATTATGGACAGTGAAAGACCTAATCTAAAATCTGCACAAAAATATTTTGCCTTCAAATTCATACCGTGATAGTAGCATGCATGGACTCAACTCATATGACTGGGATTTCCATGAAAAAGATTGTGGGCCGAAAATTTGTGATCACTGTACATTTCTCTTCTGTTTCCTATTTATATTTATATTTTACCTCCTCAATATAGCATTATGGACAGGGAAAGACCTAATCTAAAATCTGCACAAAAATATTTTCCCTTCAAATTCATACCGTGATCGTAGCATGCATGGACTTGACTCATATGACTGGGATTTCCATGAAAAAGATTGTGGGCAGAAAATGGGTGATCACTGTCCATTTCTCTTCTGTTTCCTATTTATATTTATATTTTAACTCCTCAATTTAGCATTACGGACAGGGAAAGACCTAATCTAAAATCTGCACGAAAATATTTTGCCTTCAAATTTATACCGTCATCGTAGCATGTATGTACTCGACTCATATGACTGGGATTTCCATGAAAAAGATTGTGGGCCGAAAATGGGTGATCACTGTACATTTCTCTTCTGTTTCCTATTTATATTTCAATTTTACCTCCTCAATTTAGCATTATGTACATGAAAAGACCTAATCTAAAATCTGCACAAAAATATTTTGCTTTCAAATTCATACCGTGATCGTAGCATGCATGGATTCGACTCATATGACTGGGATTTCCATGAAAAAGATTGTGGGCCGAAAATGGGTGATCACTGTACATTTCTCTTCTGTTTCCTATTTATATTTCTATTTTACCTCCTCAATTTAGCATTATGAACAGGGAAAGACCTAATCTAAGCTCTGCACAAAAATATTTTGCCTTAAAATTCATACCGTGATTGTAGCATGCATGGACTCGACTCATATGACTGGGATTTCCATGAAAAATATTGTGTGCCGAAAATGGGTGATCACTGTACATTTCTCTTCTGTTTCCTATTTATATTTATATTTTACCTCCTCAATTTAGCATTATGGACAGGGAAAGACCTAATCTAAAATCTGCACAAAAATATTTTGCTTTCAAATTCATACTGTGATCGTAGCATGCATGGACTCGACACATATGACTGGGTTTTCCATGAAAAAGATTGTGGGCCGAAAATGGGTGATCATTGTACATTTCACTTCTGTTTCCTATTTATATTTCTATTTTACTTCCTCAATTTAGCATTATGGACAGGGAAAGACCTAATCTAAGCTCTGCACAAAAATATTTTCCCTTCAAATTCATACCGTGATTGTAGCATGCATTGACACGACTCATACCACTGGGATTTCCATGAAAAAGATTGTGGGCTGAAAATGGGTGATCACTGTACATTTCTCTTCTGTTTCCTATTTATATTTCTATTTTACTTCTTCAATTTAGCATTATGGACAGGGAAAGACCAAATCTAAGATCTGCAAAAAAATATTTTGCCTTAAAATTCATACCGTAATCGTAGCATGCATGAACTCGACTCATATGACTGGGATTTCCATGAAAAAGATTGTGTGCCGAAAATGTGTGATCACTGTACATTTCTCTTCTGTTTCCTATTTATATTTATATTTTACCTCCTCAATTTAGCATTATGGATAGGGAAAGACCTAATCTAAGCTCTGCACAAAAATATTTTGCGTTCAAATTCATACCGTGATCGTAGCATGCATGGACTCGACTCATATGACCGGGATTTCCATGAAAAAGATTGTGTGCCGAAAACGGGTGATCACTGTACATTTCTCTTCTGTTTCCTACTTATATTTCTATTTTACCTCCTCAATTTAGCATTATGGACAGGGAAAGACCTAATCTAAAATCTACACAAAAATATTTTGCTTTCAAATTCATACTGTGATCGTAGCATGCATGGACTCGACTCATATGACTGGGATTTCCATGAAAAAATTGTGGGCCGAAAATGGGTGATCATTGTACATTTCACTTCTGTTTCCTATTTATATTTCTATTTTACTTCCTCAATTTAGCATTATGGACAGGGAAAGACCTAATCTAAGCTCTGCACAAAAATATTTTGCCTTCAAATTCATACCGTGATCGTAGCATGCATTGACACGACTCATACGACTGGGATTTCCATGAAAAAGATTGTGGGCTGAAAATGGGTGATCACTGTACATTTCTGTTCTGTTTCCTATTTATATTTATATTTTACCTCCTCAATTTAGCATTATGGACAGGGAAAGACCTAATCTAAGCTCCGCACAAAAATATTTTGCCTTCAAATTCATACCGTGATTGTAGCATGCATGGACTCGACTCATATGACTGGGATTTCCATGAAAAAGATTGTGGGCTGAAAATGGGTGATCACTGTACATTTCTCTTCTGTTTCCTATTTATATTTCTATTTTACTTCTTCAATTTAGCATTATGGACAGGGAAAGACCAAATCTAAGTTCTGCAAAAAAATATTTTGCCTTAAAATTCATACCGTAATCGTAGCATGCATGAACTCGACTCATATGACTGGGATTTCCATGAAAAAGATTGTGTGCCGAAAATGTGTGATCACTGTACATTTCTCTTCTGTTTCCTATTTATATTTATATTTTACCTCCTCAATTTAGCATTATGGACAGGGAAAGACCTAATCTAAGCTCTGCACAAAAATATTTTGCGTTCAAATTCATACCGTGATCGTAGCATGCATGGACTCGACTCATATGACCGGGATTTCCATGAAAAAGATTGTGTGCCGAAAACGGGTGATCACTGTACATTTCTCTTCTGTTTCCTACTTATATTTCTATTTTACCTCCTCAATTTAGCATTATGGAAAAGGAAAGACCTAATCTAAAATCTGCACAAAAATATTTTGCCTTCAAATTCATACCGTGATCGTAGCATGCATGGACTCGACTCATATGACTGGGATTTCCATGAAAAAGATTGTGGGCCAAAAATGGGTGATCACTGTACATTTCTCTTCAGTTTCCTATTTATATTTATATTTTACCTCCTCAATTTATCATTATGGACAGGGAAAGACCTAATCTAAAATCTGCACAAATATATATTGCCTTCAAATTCATACCGTGATCGTAGCATGCATGGACTAGACTCATATGACTGGGATTTCCATGAAAACGATTTTTGGCCAAAAACGGTTGATCACTGTACATTTCTCATATGTTTCCTATTTATATTTATATTTTACTTCTTCAATTTAGCATTATGGACAGGAAAAGACCAAATCTAAGATCTGCTCAAAAATATTTTGCCTTCAAATTCATACCGTGTTCGTAGCATGCATGGACTCGACTCATATGACTGGGATTAAAATTAAAAAGATTGTGGGCCGAAAATGGGTGATCACTGTCAATCTCTCTTTTGTTTCCTATTTATATTTATATTTTACCTCCTCAATTTAGCATTATGGACAGGGAAAGACCTAATCTAAGATCTGCAAAAAAATATTTTGCCTTGAAATTCATACGGTGATTGTAGCATGCATGGACTCGACTCATATGACTGGGATTTCCATGAAAAAGATTGTGGGCAGAAAATGGGTGATCACTGTACATTTCTCTTCTGTTTCCTATTTATATTTCTATTTTACCTCCTCAATTTAGCATTATGGACAGGGAAAGACCTAATCTAAAATCTGCACAATAATATTTTGCTTTCAAATTCATACCTTGATCGTAGCATGCATGGACTCGACTCATATGACTGGGATTTCCATGAAAAAGATTGTGGGCCGAAAATGGGTGATCACTGTACATTTCACTTCTGTTTCCTATTTATATTTTTATTTTACTTCCTCAATTTAGCATTATGGACAGGGAAAGACCTAATCTAAGCTCTGCACAAAAATATTTTGCCTTCAAATTCATACCGTGATCGTAGCATGCATTGACACGACTCATACGACTGGGATTTCCATGAAAAAGATTGTGGGCCGAAAATGGGTGATCACTGTACATTTCTCTTCTGTTTCCTATTTATATGTATATTTTACCTCCTCAATTTAGCATTATGGACAGGGAAAGACCTAATCTAAGCTCTGCACAAAAATATTTTGCCTTCAAATTCATACCGTGATCGTGGCATGCATGGACTCGACTCATATGACTGGGATTTCCATGAAAAAGATTGTGGGACGAAAATGGGTGATCACTGTGCATTTCTCTTCTGTTTCCTATTTATATTTATATTTTACCTCCTCAATTTAGCATTATGAACAGGGAAAGACCTAATCTAAGCTCTGCACAAAAATATTTTGCCTTCAAATTCATACCGTGATCGTAGCATGCATGGACTCGACTCATATGACTGGGATTTCCATGAAAAATATTGTGGGCCGAAAATGGGTGATCACTGTACATTTCTCTTCTGTTTCCTATTTATATTTATATTTTACCTCCTCTTTTTAGCACTATTGACAGGGAAAGACCAAATCTAATATCTGAAAAAAATATTTTGCGTTCAAATTTATACCGTGATCGTAGCATGCATGGACTTGACTCATATGACTGGGATTTCAATGAAAAAGATTGTGGGACGAAAATGGGTGATCACTGTACATTTCTCTTCTGTTTCCTATTTATATTTCTATTTTACCTCCTCAAGTTAGAATTATGGACAGGGAAAGACCAAATCTAAGAACTGCACAAAAATACTTTGCCTTCAAATTCATACCGTGAACGTAGCATGCATGGACTCGACTCATATGACTGGGATTTCCATGAAAAAGATTGTGGGCCGAAAATGGGTGATCACTGTCATTTCTCTTCTGTTTCCTATTTATATTTATATTTTACCTCCTCAATTTAGCATTATGGACAGGGAAAGACCTAATCTAAAATCTGCACAAAAATATTTTGCCTTCATATTCATACCGTGATCGTAGCATGAATGGACTCGACTCATATGACTGGGATTTCCATGAAAAAGATTGTGGCATGAAAATGGGTGATCACTGTACATTTCTCTTCTGTTTCCTATTTATATTTCTATTTTACCTCCTCAATTTAGCATTATGGACAGGGAAAGACCTAATCTAAGATCTGCAAAAAAATATTTTGCCTTCAAATTCATACTGAGATCGTAGCATGCATGGACTCGACTCATATGACTGGGATTTGCATGAAAAAGATTGTGGCATGAAAATGGGTGATCACTGTACATTTCTCTTCTGTTTCCTATTTATATTTCTATTTTACCTCCTCAATTTAGCATTATGGACAGGGAAAGACCTAATCTAAGATCTGCAAAAAAATATTTTGCCTTCAAATTCATACCGTGATCGTAGCATGCATGGACTCGACTCATATGACTGGGATTTCCATGAAAAAGATTGTGGGCCAAAAATAAGTGATCACTGTACATTTCTCTTCTGTTTCCTATTTATATTTATATTTTACCTCCTCAATTTAGCATTATGGACAGGGAAAGACCAAATCTAAGATCTGCACAAAAATATTTTGCCTTCAAATTCATACCATGATCGTAGCATGCATGGACTCGACTCATATGACTGGGATTTCCATGAAAAAGATTGTGGGCCGAAAATGGCTGATCACTGTACATTTCTCTTCTGTTTCCTATTTATATTTATATTTTACCTCCTTAATTTAGCATTATGGACAGGGAAAGACCTAATCTAAGATCTGCACAAAAATATTTTGCCTTCAAATTCATACCGTGATCGTAGAATGCATGGACTCGACTCATATGACTGGGATTTCCATGAAAATGTTTGTGGGCCGAAAATGGGTGATCACTGTACATTTCTCTTCTGTTTCGTATTCATATTTCTATTTTACCTCCTTAATTTAGCATTATAGACAGGGAAAGAACTAATCTAAGATCTGCACAAAAATATTTTGCCTTCAAATTCATACCGTGATCGTAGCATGCATGGACTCGACTCATATGACTGGGATTTCCATGAAAAAGATTGTGGGCCAAAAATAAGTGATCACTGTACATTTCTCTTCCTTTTCCTATTTATATTTATATTTTACCTCCTCAATTTAGCATTATGGACAGGGAAAGACCAAATCTAAGATCTGCACAAAAATATTTTGCCTTCAAATTCATACCATGATCGTAGCATGCATGGACTCGACTCATATGACTGGGATTTCCATGAAAAAGATTGTGGGCCGAAAATGGCTGATCACTGTACATTTCTCTTCTGTTTCCTATTTATATTTATATTTTACCTCCTTAATTTAGCATTATGGACAGGGAAAGACCTAATCTAAGATCTGCACAAAAATATTTTGCCTTCAAATTCATACCGTGATCGTAGAATGCATGGACTCGACTCATATGACTGGGATTTCCATGAAAATGTTTGTGGGCCGAAAATGGCTGATCACTGTACATTTCTCTTCTGTTTCCTATTTATATTTATATTTTACCTCCTTAATTTAGCATTATAGACAGGGAAAGAACTAATCTAAGATCTGCACAAAAATATTTTGCCTTCAAATTCATACCGTGATCGTAGAATGCATGGACTCGACTCATATGACTGGGATTTCCATGAAAATGTTTGTGGGCCGAAAATGGGTGATCACTGTACATTTCTCTTCTGTTTCGTATTCATATTTCTATTTTAACTCCTCAATTTAGCATTATGGACAGGGAAAGAACTAATCTAAAATCTGCACAAAAATATTATGCCTTCAAATTCATACCGTGATTGTAGCATGCATGGACTCGACTCATATGACTGGGATTTCCATGAAAAAGATTGTGGGCGGAAAATGGGTGATCACTGTACATTTCTCTTCTGTTTCCTATTTATATTTCTATTTTACCTTCTCAATTTAGCATTATGGACAGAGAAAGACCTAATCTAAAATCTGCACAAAAATATTTTGCCTTCAAATTCATACTGTGATCGTAGCATGCATGGACTCGACTCATATGACTGGGATTTCCATGAAAAAGATTGTGGGCTGCAAATGGGAGATCACTGTACATTTCTCTTCTGTTTCCTATTTATCTTTATATTTTACCTTCTCAATTTAGCATTATGGACAGTGAAAGACATAATCTAAAATCTGCGCAAAAATATTTTGCCTTCAAATTCATACCGTGATCGTAGCATGCATGGACTGGACTCATATGACTGGGATTTCCATGAAAAAGATTGTGGGCCGAAAATGTGTGATCACTGTACATTTCTCTTCTGTTTCCTATTTATATTTATATTTTACCTCCTCAATGTAGCATTATGGACAGGGAAAGACCTAATCTGAAATCTGCACAAAAATATTTTGCCTTCATATTCATACCGTGATCGTAGCATGCATGGACTCGACTCATATGACTGGGATTTGCATGAAAAAGATTGTGGTCCGAAAATGCGTGATCACTGTCCATTTCTCTTTTGTTTCCTATTTATATTTATATTTTACTTATTCAATTTAGCATTATGGACAGGGAAAGACATAATCTAAAATCTGCACAAAAATATTTTGCCTTCAAATTCATACCGTGATCGTAGCATGCATGGACTCGACTCATATGACTGGGATTTCCATGAAAAATATTGTGGGCCGAAAATGGGTGATCACTGTATATTTCTCTTCTGTTTCCTATTTATATTTCTATTTTACCTCCTCAATTTAGCATTATGGACAAGGAAAGACCTAATCTAAGATCTGCACAAAAATATTTGGCCTTCAAATTCATACCATGATCGTAGCTTGCATGGACTCGACTCATATGACTGGGATTTCCATGAAAAAGTTTGTGGGCCGAAAATAAGTGATCACTGTACATTTCTCTTCTGTTTCCTATTTATATTTATATTTTACCTCCTCAATTTAGCATTATGGACAGGGAAAGACCAAATCTAAGATCTGCACAAAAATATTTTCCCTTCAAATTCATACCATGATCGTAGCATGCATGGACTCGACTCATATGACTGGGATTTCCATGAAAATGTTTGTGGGCCGAAAATGGGTGATCACTGTACATTTCTCTTCTGTTTCGTATTCATATTTCTATTTTAACTCCTCAATTTAGCATTATGGACAGGGAAAGACCTAATCTAAAATCTGCACAAAAATATTTTGCCTTCAAATTCATACCGTGATCGTAGCATGCATGGACTCGACTCATATGACTGGGATTGCGATGAAAAAGATTGTGGGCCGAAAATGGGTGATCACTGTAAATTTCTCTTCTGTTTCCTATTTATATTTCTATTTTACCTCCTCAATTTAGCATTATGGACAGGGAAAGAACTAATCTAAAATCTGCACAAAAATATTATGCATTCAAATTCATACCGTGATTGTAGCATGCATGGACTCGACTCATATGACTGGGATTTCCATAAAAAAGATTGTGCGCCGAAAATGGGTGATCACTGTACATTTCTGTTCTGTTTCGTATTCATATTTCTATTTTACCTCCTCAATTTAGCATTATGGACAGGGAAAGACCGAATCTAAAATCTGCACAAAAATATTTTGCCTTCAAATTCATACCGTGATTGTAGCATTCATGGACTCGACTCATATGACTGGGATTTCCATGAAAAAGATTGTGGGCAGAAAATGAGTGATCACTGTACATTTCTCTTCTGTTTCCTATTTATATTTATATTTTAGCTCCTCAATTTAGCATTATGGCCAGGGAAAGACATAATCTAAAATCTGCGCAAAAATATTTTGCCTTCAAATTCATACCGTGATCGTAGCATGCATTGACTCGACTCATATGACTGGGATTTCCATGAAAAAGATTGTGGGGCGAAAATGGGTGATCACTGTACATTTCTCTTCTGTTTCCTATTTATATTTCTATTTTACCTCCTCAATTTAGCATTACGGACAGGGAACGACCTAATCTAAAATCTGCACAAAAATATTTTGCCTTCAAATTCATACCGTGATCGTAGCATGCATGGACTCGACTCATATGACTGGGATTTCCATGAAAAAGATTGTGGGCGGAAAATGGGTGATCACTGTACATTCCTCTTCTGTTTCCTATTTATATTTATATTTTACCTCCTCAATTTAGCATTATGGACAGGGAAAGACCTAATCTAAGATCTGCACAAAAATATTTTGCCTTCAAATTCATACCATGATCGTAGCATGCATGGACTCAACTCATATGACTGGGATTTCCATGAAAAATATTGTGGGCCGAAAATGGGTGATCACTGTACATTTCTCTACTGTTTCCTATTTATATTTCTTTTTTACCTCCTCAATTTAGCATTATGGCCAGGGAAAGACCTAATCTAAGCTCTGCACAAAAATATTTTGCCTTCAAATTCATACCGTGATCGTTGCATGCATGGACTCGACTCATATGACTGGCATTTCCATGAAAAAGATTGTGGGCCGAAAATGGTGATCACTATACATTTCTCTTCTGTTTCCTATTTATATTTCTATATTACCTCCTCAATTTAGCATTATGGCCAGGGAAAGACCTAATCTAAGCTCTGCACAAAGATATTTTGCCTTCAAATTCATACCGTGATCGTAGCATGCATGGACTCGACTCATATGACTGGGATTTCCATGAAAAAGATTGTTGTCCGAAAATGGGTGATCACTGTACATTTCTCTTCTGTTTCCTATTTATATTTCTATTTTACCTCCTGAATTTAGCATTATGGACAGGGAAAGACCTAATCTAAGATCTGCACAAAAATATTTTGCCTTCAAATTCATACCGTGATCGTAGCCTGCATGGACTCGACTCATATAACTGGGATTTCCATGAAAAAGATTGTGGGCCGAAAATGGGTGATCACTGTACATTTCTCTTCTGTTTCGTATTTATATTTCTATTGTACCTCCTCAATTTAGCATTATGGACAGGGAAAGACCTAATCTAAAATCTGCACAAAAATATTTTGCCTTCAAATTCATACCGTGATCGTAGCATGCATGGACTCGACTCATATGACTGGGATTTCCATGAAAAAGATTGTGGGCCGAAAATGGGTGATCACTGTACATTTCTCTTCTGTTTCCTATTTATATTTATATTTTACCTCCTCAATTTAGCATTATGGACAGGGAAAGACCTAATCTAAAATCTGCACAAAAATATTTTGCCTTCATATTCATACCGTGATCGTAGCATGCATGGACTCGACTCATATGACTGGGATTTCCATGAAAAAGATTGTGGTCCGAAAATGCGTGATCACTGTCCATTTCTCTTTTGTTTCCTATTTATATTTATATTTTACTTATTCAATTTAGCATTATGGACAGGGAAAGACATAATCTAAAATCTGCACAAAAATATTTTGCCTTCAAATTCATACCGTGAACGTAGCATGCATGGACGCGACTCATATGACTGGGATTTCCATGAAAAATATTGTGGGCCGAAAATGGGTGATCACTGTACATTTCTCATCTGTTTCCTATTTATATTTCTATTTTACCTCCTCAATTTAGCATTATGGACAGGGAAAGACCAAATCTAAGATCTGCACAAAAATATTTTGCCTTCAAATTCATACCATGATCGTAGCATGCATGGACTCGACTCATATGACTGGGATTTCCATGAAAAAGATTGTGGGCCGAAAATGGCTGATCACTGTACATTTCTCTTCTGTTTCCTATTTATATTTATATTTTACCTCCTTAATTTAGCATTATAGACAGGGAAAGACCTAATCTAAGATCTGCACAAAAATATTTTGCCTTCAAATTCATACCGTGATCGTAGAATGCATGGACTCGACTCATATGACTGGGATTTCCATGAAAATGTTTGTGGGCCGAAAATGGGTGGTCACTGTACATTTCTCTTCTGTTTCGTATTCATATTTCTATTTTAACTCCTCAATTTAGCATTATGGACAGGGAAAGACCTAATCTAAAATCTGCACAAAAATATTTTGCCTTCAAATTCATACCGTGATCGTAGCATGCATGGACTCGACTCATATGACTGGGATTTCCCTGAAAAAGATTGTGGGCCGAAAATGGGTGATCACTGTACATTTCTCTTCTGTTTCCTATTTATATTTCTATTTTACCTCCTCAATTTAGCATTATGGACAGGGAAAGAACTAATCTAAAATCTGCACAAAAATATTATGCATTCAAATTCATACCGTGATTGTAGCATGCATGGACTCGACTCATATGACTGGGATTTCCATAAAAAAGATTGTTCGCCAAAAATGGGTGATCACTGTACATTTCTGTTTCGTATTCATATTTCTATTTTACCTCCTCAATTTAGCATTATGGACAGGGAAAGACCGAATCTAAAATCTGCACAAAAATATTTTGCCTTCAAATTCATACCGTGATTATAGCATTCATGGACTCGACTCATATGACTGGGATTTCCATGAAAAAGATTGTGGGCGGAAAATGTGTGATCACTGTACATTTCTCTTCTGTTTCCTATTTATATTTATATTTTGCCTCCTCAATTTAGCATTATGGACAGGGAAAGACCTAATCTAAGATCTGCACAAAAATATTTTGCCTTCAAATTCATACCATGATCGTAGCATGCATGGACTCGACTCATATGACTGGGATTTCCATGAAAAATATTGTGGGCCGAAAATGGGTGATCACTGTACATTTCTCTTCTGTTTCCTATTTATATATATATTTTACCTCCTCAATTTAGCATTATGGACAGGGAAAGACCTAATCTAAGATCTGCACAAAAATATTTTGCCTTCAAATTCATACCGTGATCGTAGCCTGCATGGACTCGACTCATATGACTGGGATTTCCATGAAAAAGATTGTGGGCCGAAAATGGGTGATCACTGTACATTTCTCTTCTGTTTCGTATTTATATTTCTATTGTACCTCCTCAATTTAGCATTATGGACAGGGAAAGAACTAATCTAAAATCTGCACAAAAATATTTTGCCTTCAAATTCATACCGTGATCGTAGCATGCATGGACTCGACTCATATGACTGGGATTTCCATGAAAAAGATTGTGGGCCGAAAATGGGTGATCCCTGTACATTTCTGTTCTGTTTCCTATTTATATTTATATTTTACCTCCTCAATTTAGCATTATGGACAGGGAAAGACCTAATCTAAGATCTGCACAAAAATATTTTGCCTTCAAATTCATACCGTGATCGTAGCATGCATGGACTCGACTCATATGACTGGGATTTCCATGAAAAAGATTGTGGGCCGAAAATGGGTGATCACTGTACATTTCTCTTCTGTTTCCTATTTATATTTCTATTTTACCTCCTCAATTTAGCATTATGGACAGGGAAAGAACTAATCTAAAATCTGCACAAAAATATTATGCATTCAATTTCATACCGTGATTGTAGCATGCATGGACTCGACTCATATGACTGGGATTTCCATAAAAAAGATTGTGCGCCAAAAATGGGTGATCACTGTACATTTCTGTTTCGTATTCATATTTCTATTTTACCTCCTCAATTTAGCATTATGGACAGGGAAAGACCGAATCAAAAATCTGCACAAAAATATTTTGCCTTCAAATTCATACCGTGATTATAGCATTCATGGACTCGACTCATATGACTGGGATTTCCATGAAAAAGATTGTGGGCGGAAAATGGGTGATCACTGTACATTTCTCTTCTGTTTCCTATTTATATTTCTATTTTGCCTCCTCAATTTAGCATTATGGACAGGGAAAGACCTAATCTAAGATCTGCACAAAAATATTTTGCCTTCAAATTCATACCATGATCGTAGCATGCATGGACTCGACGCATATGACTGGGATTTCCATGAAAAATATTGTGGGCCGAAAATGGGTGATCACTGTACATTTCTCTTCTGTTTCCTATTTATATATATATTTTACCTCCTCAATTTAGCATTATGGACAGGGAAAGACCTAATCTAAGATCTGCACAAAAATATTTTGCCTTCAAATTCATACCGTGATCGTAGCCTGCATGGACTCGACTCATATGACTGGGATTTCCATGAAAAAGATTGTGGGCCGAAAATGGGTGATCACTGTACATTTCTCTTCTGTTTCGTATTTATATTTCTATTGTACCTCCTCAATTTAGCATTATGGACAGGGAAAGAACTAATCTAAAATCTGCACAAAAATATTTTGCCTTCAAATTCATACCGTGATCGTAGCATGCATGGACTCGACTCATATGACTGGGATTTCCATGAAAAAGATTGTGGGCCGAAAATGGGTGATCCCTGTACATTTCTGTTCTGTTTCCTATTTATATTTATATTTTACCTCCTCAATTTAGCATTATGGACAGGGAAAGACCTAATCTAAGATCTGCACAAAAATATTTTGCCTTCAAATTAATACCGTGATCGTAGCCTGCATGGACTCGACTCATATGACTGGGATTTCCATGAAAAAGATTGTGGGCCGAAAATGGGTGATCACTGTACATTTCTCTTCTGTTTCGTATTTATATTTCTATTGTACCTCCTCAATTTAGCATTATGGACAGGGAAAGAACTAATCTAAAATCTGCACAAAAATATTTTGCCTTCAAATTCATACCGTGATCGTAGCATGCATGGACTCGACTCATATGACTGGGATTTCCATGAGAAAGATTGTGGGCCGAAAATGGGTGATCCCTGTACATTTCTGTTCTGTTTCCTATTTATATTTATATTTTACCTCCTCAATTTAGCATTATGGACAGGGAAAGACCTAATCTAAGATCTGCACAAAAATATTTTGCCTTCAAATTCATACCGTGATCGTAGCCTGCATGGACTCGACTCATATGACTGGGATTTCCATGAAAAAGATTGTGGGCCGAAAATGGGTGATCACTGTACATTTCTGTTCTGTTTCCTATCTTTATTTCTATTTTACCAACTCAGTTTAGCATTATGGACAGGGAAAGACCTAATCTAAGATCTGCAAAAAAATATTTTGCCTTCAAATTCATACCGTGATCGTAGAATGCATGGACTCGACTCATATGACTGGGATTTCCATGAAAAAGATTGTGGGCCGAAAATGGGTGATCACTGTACATTTCTCTTCTGTTTCCTATTTATATTTCTATTTTGCCTCCTCAATTTAGCATTATGGACAGGGAAAGACCTAATCTAAGATCTGCACAAAAATATTTTGCCTTCAAATTCATACCATGATCGTAGCATGCATGGACTCGACGCATATGACTGGGATTTCCATGAAAAATATTGTGGGCCGAAAATGGGTGATCACTGTACATTTCTCTTCTGTTTCCTATTTATATATATATTTTACCTCCTCAATTTAGCATTATGGACAGGGAAAGACCTAATCTAAGATCTGCACAAAAATATTTTGCCTTCAAATTCATACCGTGATCGTAGCCTGCATGGACTCGACTCATATGACTGGGATTTCCATGAAAAAGATTGTGGGCCGAAAATGGGTGATCACTGTACATTTCTCTTCTGTTTCGTATTTATATTTCTATTGTACCTCCTCAATTTAGCATTATGGACAGGGAAAGAACTAATCTAAAATCTGCACAAAAATATTTTGCCTTCAAATTCATACCGTGATCGTAGCATGCATGGACTCGACTCATATGACTGGGATTTCCATGAAAAAGATTGTGGGCCGAAAATGGGTGATCACTGTACATTTCTCTTCTGTTTCGTATTTATATTTCTATTGTACCTCCTCAATTTAGCATTATGGACAGGGAAAGAACTAATCTAAAATCTGCACAAAAATATTTTGCCTTCAAATTCATACCGTGATCGTAGCATGCATGGACTCGACTCATATGACTGGGATTTCCATGAAAAAGATTGTGGGCCGAAAATGGGTGATCCCTGTACATTTCTGTTCTGTTTCCTATTTATATTTATATTTTACCTCCTCAATTTAGCATTATGGACAGGGAAAGACCTAATCTAAGATCTGCACAAAAATATTTTGCCTTCAAATTCATACCGTGATCGTAGCATGCATGGACTCGACTCATATGACTGGGATTTCCATGAAAAAGATTGTGGGCCGAAAATGGGTGATCACTGTACATTTCTCTTCTGTTTCCTATTTATATTTCTATTTTACCTCCTCAATTTAGCATTATGGACAGGGAAAGAACTAATCTAAAATCTGCACAAAAATATTATGCATTCAAATTCATACCGTGATTGTAGCATGCATGGACTCGACTCATATGACTGGGATTTCCATAAAAAAGATTGTGCGCCAAAAATGGGTGATCACTGTACATTTCTGTTTCGTATTCATATTTCTATTTTACCTCCTCAATTTAGCATTATGGACAGGGAAAGACCGAATCAAAAATCTGCACAAAAATATTTTGCCTTCAAATTCATACCGTGATTATAGCATTCATGGACTCGACTCATATGACTGGGATTTCCATGAAAAAGATTGTGGGCGGAAAATGGGTGATCACTGTACATTTCTCTTCTGTTTCCTATTTATATTTCTATTTTGCCTCCTCAATTTAGCATTATGGACAGGGAAAGACCTAATCTAAGATCTGCACAAAAATATTTTGCCTTCAAATTCATACCATGATCGTAGCATGCATGGACTCGACGCATATGACTGGGATTTCCATGAAAAATATTGTGGGCCGAAAATGGGTGATCACTGTACATTTCTCTTCTGTTTCCTATTTATATATATATTTTACCTCCTCAATTTAGCATTATGGACAGGGAAAGACCTAATCTAAGATCTGCACAAAAATATTTTGCCTTCAAATTCATACCGTGATCGTAGCATGCATGGACTCGACTCATATGACTGGGATTTCCATGAAAAAGATTGTGGGCCGAAAATGGGTGATCCCTGTACATTTCTGTTCTGTTTCCTATTTATATTTATATTTTACCTCCTCAATTTAGCATTATGGACAGGGAAAGACCTAATCTAAGATCTGCACAAAAATATTTTGCCTTCAAATTAATACCGTGATCGTAGCCTGCATGGACTCGACTCATATGACTGGGATTTCCATGAAAAAGATTGTGGGCCGAAAATGGGTGATCACTGTACATTTCTCTTCTGTTTCGTATTTATATTTCTATTGTACCTCCTCAATTTAGCATTATGGACAGGGAAAGAACTAATCTAAAATCTGCACAAAAATATTTTGCCTTCAAATTCATACCGTGATCGTAGCATGCATGGACTCGACTCATATGACTGGGATTTCCATGAAAAAGATTGTGGGCCGAAAATGGGTGATCCCTGTACATTTCTGTTCTGTTTCCTATTTATATTTATATTTTACCTCCTCAATTTAGCATTATGGACAGGGAAAGACCTAATCTAAGATCTGCACAAAAATATTTTGCCTTCAAATTAATACCGTGATCGTAGCCTGCATGGACTCGACTCATATGACTGGGATTTCCATGAAAAAGATTGTGGGCCGAAAATGGGTGATCACTGTACATTTCTCTTCTGTTTCGTATTTATATTTCTATTGTACCTCCTCAATTTAGCATTATGGACAGGGAAAGAACTAATCTAAAATCTGCACAAAAATATTTTGCCTTCAAATTCATACCGTGATCGTAGCATGCATGGACTCGACTCATATGACTGGGATTTCCATGAGAAAGATTGTGGGCCGAAAATGGGTGATCCCTGTACATTTCTGTTCTGTTTCCTATTTATATTTATATTTTACCTCCTCAATTTAGCATTATGGACAGGGAAAGACCTAATCTAAGATCTGCACAAAAATATTTTGCCTTCAAATTCATACCGTGATCGTAGCCTGCATGGACTCGACTCATATGACTGGGATTTCCATGAAAAAGATTGTGGGCCGAAAATGGGTGATCACTGTACATTTCTGTTCTGTTTCCTATCTTTATTTCTATTTTACCAACTCAGTTTAGCATTATGGACAGGGAAAGACCTAATCTAAGATCTGCAAAAAAATATTTTGCCTTCAAATTCATACCGTGATCGTAGAATGCATGGACTCGACTCATATGACTGGGATTTCCATGAAAAAGATTGTGGGCCGAAAATGGGTGATCACTGTACATTTCTCTTCTGTTTCCTATTTATATTTCTATTTTGCCTCCTCAATTTAGCATTATGGACAGGGAAAGACCTAATCTAAGATCTGCACAAAAATATTTTGCCTTCAAATTCATACCATGATCGTAGCATGCATGGACTCGACGCATATGACTGGGATTTCCATGAAAAATATTGTGGGCCGAAAATGGGTGATCACTGTACATTTCTCTTCTGTTTCCTATTTATATATATATTTTACCTCCTCAATTTAGCATTATGGACAGGGAAAGACCTAATCTAAGATCTGCACAAAAATATTTTGCCTTCAAATTCATACCGTGATCGTAGCCTGCATGGACTCGACTCATATGACTGGGATTTCCATGAAAAAGATTGTGGGCCGAAAATGGGTGATCACTGTACATTTCTCTTCTGTTTCGTATTTATATTTCTATTGTACCTCCTCAATTTAGCATTATGGACAGGGAAAGAACTAATCTAAAATCTGCACAAAAATATTTTGCCTTCAAATTCATACCGTGATCGTAGCATGCATGGACTCGACTCATATGACTGGGATTTCCATGAAAAAGATTGTGGGCCGAAAATGGGTGATCCCTGTACATTTCTGTTCTGTTTCCTATTTATATTTATATTTTACCTCCTCAATTTAGCATTATGGACAGGGAAAGACCTAATCTAAGATCTGCACAAAAATATTTTGCCTTCAAATTAATACCGTGATCGTAGCCTGCATGGACTCGACTCATATGACTGGGATTTCCATGAAAAAGATTGTGGGCCGAAAATGGGTGATCACTGTACATTTCTCTTCTGTTTCGTATTTATATTTCTATTGTACCTCCTCAATTTAGCATTATGGACAGGGAAAGAACTAATCTAAAATCTGCACAAAAATATTTTGCCTTCAAATTCATACCGTGATCGTAGCATGCATGGACTCGACTCATATGATTGGGATTTCCATGAAAAAGATTGTGGGCCGAAAATGGGTGATCCCTGTACATTTCTGTTCTGTTTCCTATTTATATTTATATTTTACCTCCTCAATTTAGCATTATGGACAGGGAAAGAACTAATCTAAGATCTGCACAAAAATATTTTGCCTTCAAATTCATACCGTGATCGTAGCCTGCATGGACTCGACTCATATGACTGGGATTTCCATGAAAAAGATTGTGGGCCGAAAATGGGTGATCACTGTACATTTCTGTTCTGTTTCCTATTTATATTTCTATTTTACCAACTCAGTTTAGCATTATGGACAGGGAAAGACCTAATCTAAGATCTGCAAAAAAATATTTTGCCTTCAAATTCATACCGTGATCGTAGAATGCATGGACTCGACTCATATGACTGGGATTTCCATGAAAAAGATTGTGGGCCGAAAATGGGTGATCGCTGTACATTTCTCTTCTGTTTCACATTTATATTTCTATTTTACCTCCTCAATTTAGCATTATGGACAGGGAAAGACCTAATCTAATATCTGCACAAAAACATTTTGCCTTCAAATTCATACCGTGATCGTAGCATGCATGGACTCGACTCATATGACTGGGATTTCCATGAAAATGATTGTGGGCCGAAAATGGGTGATCACTGTACATTTCTCTTCTGTTTCCTATTTATATTTCTATTTTACCTCCTCAATTTAGCATTATGGACAGGGAAAGACCTAATCTAAAATCTGCACAAAAAGATTTTGCCTTCATATTCATACCGTGAACGTAGCATGCATGGACTCGACTCATATGACTGGGATTTCCATGAAAAAGATTGTGGTCCGAAAATGCGTGATCACTGTCCATTTCTCTTTTGTTTCCTATTTATATTTCTATTTTACTTCCTCAATTTAGCATTATGGACAGCGAAAGATATAATCTAAAAGCTGCACAAAAATATTTTGCCTTCAAATTCATACCGTGATCGTAGCATGCATGGACTCGACTCATATGACTGGGATTTCCATGAAAAATATTGTGGGCCGAAAATGGATGATCACTGTACATTTCTCTTCTGTTTCCTATTTATATTTATATTTTACCTCCTCAATTTAGCATTATGGAGAGGGAAAGACCTAATGTAAAATCTGCACAAAAATATTTTGCCTTCAAATTCATACCGAGATCGTAGCATGCATGGACTCGACTCATATGACTGGGATTTACATGAAAAAGATTGTTGGCCGAAAATGGGTGATCACTGTACATTTCTCTTCTGTTTCCTATTTATATTTATATTTTACCTCCTCAATTTAGCATTATGGACAGGGAAAGAACTAATCTAAAATCTGCACAAAAATATTATGCATTCAAATTCATACCGTGATTGTAGCATGCATGGACTCGACTCATATGACTGGGATTTCCATAAAAAAGATTGTGCGCCAAAAATGGGTGATCACTGTACATTTCTGTTTCGTATTCATATTTCTATTTTACCTCCTCAATTTAGCATTATGGACAGGGAAAGACCGAATCTAAAATCTGCACAAAAATATTTTGCCTTCAAATTCATACCGTGATTATAGCATTCATGGACTCGACTCATATGACTGGGATTTCCATGAAAAAGATTGTGGGCGGAAAATGGGTGATCACTGTACATTTCTCTTCTGTTTCCTATTTATATTTCTATTTTGCCTCCTCAATTTAGCATTATGGACAGGGAAAGACCTAATCTAAGATCTGCACAAAAATATTTTGCCTTCAAATTCATACCATGATCGTAGCATGCATGGACTCGACGCATATGACTGGGATTTCCATGAAAAATATTGTGGGCCGAAAATGGGTGATCACTGTACATTTCTCTTCTGTTTCCTATTTATATATATATTTTACCTCCTCAATTTAGCATTATGGACAGGGAAAGACCTAATCTAAGATCTGCACAAAAATATTTTGCCTTCAAATTCATACCGTGATCGTAGCCTGCATGGACTCGACTCATATGACTGGGATTTCCATGAAAAAGATTGTGGGCCGAAAATGGGTGATCACTGTACATTTCTCTTCTGTTTCGTATTTATATTTCTATTGTACCTCCTCAATTTAGCATTATGGACAGGGAAAGAACTAATCTAAAATCTGCACAAAAATATTTTGCCTTCAAATTCATACCGTGATCGTAGCATGCATGGACTCGACTCATATGACTGGGATTTCCATGAAAAAGATTGTGGGCCGAAAATGGGTGATCCCTGTACATTTCTGTTCTGTTTCCTATTTATATTTCTATTTTACCAACTCAGTTTAGCATTATGGACAGGGAAAGACCTAATCTAAGATCTGCAAAAAAATATTTTGCCTTCAAATTCATACCGTGATCGTAGAATGCATGGACTCGACTCATATGACTGGGATTTCCATGAAAATGATTGTGGGCCGAAAATGGGTGATCACTGTACATTTCTCTTCTGTTTCCTATTTATATTTCTATTTTACCTCCTCAATTTAGCATTATGGACAGGGAAAGACCTAATCTAAAATCTGCACAAAAAGATTTTGCCTTCATATTCATACCGTGAACGTAGCATGCATGGACTCGACTCATATGACTGGGATTTCCATGAAAAAGATTGTGGTCCGAAAATGCGTGATCACTGTCCATTTCTCTTTTGTTTCCTATTTATATTTCTATTTTACTTCCTCAATTTAGCATTATGGACAGCGAAAGATATAATCTAAAAGCTGCACAAAAATATTTTGCCTTCAAATTCATACCGTGATCGTAGCATGCATGGACTCGACTCATATGACTGGGATTTCCATGAAAAATATTGTGGGCCGAAAATGGATGATCACTGTACATTTCTCTTCTGTTTCCTATTTATATTTATATTTTACCTCCTCAATTTAGCATTATGGACAGGGAAAGACCTAATGTAAAATCTGCACAAAAATATTTTGCCTTCAAATTCATACCGAGATCGTAGCATGCATGGACTCGACTCATATGACTGGGATTTACATGAAAAAGATTGTTGGCCGAAAATGGGTGATCACTGTACATTTCTCTTCTGTTTCCTATTTATATTTCTATTTTACCTCCTGAATTTAGCATTATGGAGAGGGAAAGACCTAATCTAAGATCTGCACAAAAATATTTTGCCTTCAAATTCATACCGTGATCGTAGCCTGCATGGACTCGACTCATATGACTGGGATTTCCATGAAAAAGATTGTGGGCCGAAAATAAGTGATCACTGTACATTTCTCTTCTGTTTCCTATTTATATTTATATTTTACCTCCTCAATTTAGCATTATGGACAGGGAAAGACCTAATCTAAAATCTGCACAAAAATATTTTGCCTTCAAATTCATAACGTGATCGTAGCATGCATGGACTCGACTCATATGACTGGGATTTCCATGAAAAAGATTGTGGGCCGAAAATGGGTGATCACTGTACATTTCTGTACTGTTTCGTATTCATATTTCTATTTTACCTCCTCAATTTAGCATTATGGAGAGGGAAAGACCTAATCTAATATCTGCACAAAAACATTTTGCCTTCAAATTCATACTGTGATCGTAGCATGCATGGATTCGACTCATATGACTGGGATTTCCATGAAAATGATTGTGGGCCGAAAATGGGTGATCACTGTACATTTCTCTTCTGTTTATTATTTATATTTATATTTTACCTCCTCAATTTAGCATTATGGACAGGGAAAGACCGAATCTAAAATCTGCACAAAAATATTTTGCCTTCAAATTCATACCGTGATTGTAGCATGCATGGACTCGACTCATATGACTGGGATTTCCATGAAAATTTTGTGGGCAGAAAATGGGTGATCACTGTACATTTCTCTTCTGTTTCCTATTTATATTTCTATTTTACCTTCTCAATTTAGCATTATGGACAGGGAAAGACCTAATCTAAAATCTGCACAAAAATATTTTGCCTTCAAATTCATACTGTGATCGTAGCATGCATGGATTCCACTCATATGACTGGGATTTCCATGAAAAAGATTGTGGGCTGCAAATGGGAGATCACTGTACATTTCTCTTCTGTTTCCTATTTATATTTATATTTTACCTCCTCAATTTAGCATTATGGACAGGGAAAGACATAATCTAAAATCTGCGCAAAAATATTTTGCCTTCAAATTCATACCGTGATCGTAGCATGCATTGACTCGACTCATATGACTGGGATTTCCATGAAAAAGATTGTGGGGCGAAAATGGGTGATCACTGTACATTTCTCTTCTGTTTCCTATTTATATTTATATTTTACCACCTCAATTTAGCATTATGGACAGGGAAAGACCTAATCTAAAATCTGCACAAAAATATTTTGCCTTCAAATTCATATCGTGATCGTAGCATGCATGGACTCGACTCATATGACTGGGATTTCCATGAAAAAGATTGTGGGCAGAAAATGGGTGATCACTGTACATTTCACTTCTGTTTCCTATTTATATTTCTATTTTCCCTCCTCAATTTAGCATTACGGACAGGGAACGACCTAATCTAAAATCTGCACAAAAATATTTTGCCTTCAAATTCATACCGTGATCGTAGCATGCATGGACTCGACTCATATGACTGGGATTTCCATGAAAAAGATTGTGGGCGGAAAATGGGTGATCACTGTACATTCCTCTTCTGTTTCCTATTTATATTTATATTTTACCTCCTTAATTTAGTATTATGGACAGGGAAAGACCTAATCTAAGATTTGCACAAAAATATTTTGCCTTCAAATTCATACCATGATCGTAGCATGCATGGACTCGACTCATATGACTGGGATTTCCATGAAAAATATTGTGGGCCGAAAATCGGTGATCACTGTACATTTCTCTTCTGTTTCCTATTTATATTTCTTTTTTACCTCCTCAATTTAGCATTATGGCCAGGGAAAGACCTAATCTAAGCTCTGCACAAAAATATTTTGCCTTCAAATTCATACCGTGATAGTTGCATGCATGGACTCGACTCATATGACTGGCATTTCCATGAAAAAGATTGTGGGCCGAAAATGGGTGATCACTATACATTTCTCTTCTGTTTTTTATTTATATTTCTCTTTTACCTCCTCAATTTAGCATTATGGACAGGGAAAGACCTAATTTAAGATCTGCACAAAAATATTTTGCCTTCAAATTCATACCGTGATCGTAGCATGCATGGACTCGACTCATATGACTGGGATTTCCATGAAAAGGTTGTGGGCCGAAAATGGGTGATCACTGTACATTTCTCTTCTGTTTCCTATTTATATTTCTATTGTACCTCCTCAATTTAGCATTATGGACAGGGAAAGAACTAATCTAAAATCTGCACAAAAATATTATGCATTCAAATTCATACCGTGATCGTAGCATGCATGGACTCGACTCATATGACTGGGATTTCCATGAAAAAGATTTTCGGCCTTAAATGGGTGATCACTATTCATTTCTCTTCTGTTTCCTATTTATATTTCTATTTTACTTCCTTCATTTAGCATTATAGACAGGGAAAGACC
This sequence comes from Acanthosepion lycidas, assembly GCA_963932145.1. Taxonomy (NCBI): domain Eukaryota; kingdom Metazoa; phylum Mollusca; class Cephalopoda; order Sepiida; family Sepiidae; genus Acanthosepion; species Acanthosepion lycidas. The sequence goes on along the minus strand of OZ010589.1, from coordinate 1,584,427 downwards.
TAATCTAAGCTCTGCGCAAAAATATTTTGCCTTCAAATTCATACCGTGATCGCAGCATGCATGGACTCGACTCATATGACTGGGATTTCCATGAAAAAGATTGTCGGCCGAAAATGGGTGATCACTGTACATTTCTCTTCTGTTTCCTATTAATATTTCTATTTTACTTCCTTAATTTGGCATTATGGTCAGTGAAAGACCTAATCTAAGATCTGTAAAAATATATTTTGCCTTCATATTCATACCGTGATCGTAGCATGCATGGACTCGCCTCATATGACTGGGATTTCCATGAAAAAGATTGTGGGCCGAAAATGGGTGATCACTGTAATTTCTCTTCTGTTTCCTATTTACATTTCTATTTTACCTCCTCAATTTAGCATTATGGACAGTGAAAGACCTAATCTAAGCTCTGCACAAAAATATTTTGCCTGCAAATTCATACCGTGATCGTAGCATGCATGGACTCGACTCATATGACTGGGATTTCCATGAAAAAGATTGTGGGCCGAAAATGGGTGATCACTGTACATTTCTCTTCTGTTTCCTATTTATATTTATATTTTACCTCCTCAATTTAGCATTATAGACAGGGAAAGACCTAATCTAAGATCTGCACAAAAATATTTTGCCTTCAAATTCATACCGTGATCGTAGAATGCATGGACTCGACTCATATGACTGGGATTTCCATGAAAAAGATTGTGGGCCGAAAATGGGTGGTCACTGTACATTTCTCTTCTGTTTTGTATTCATATTTCTAATTTACCCCCTCAATTTAGCATTATGGACAGGGAAAGACCTAATCTAAAATCTGCACAAAAATATTTTGCCTTCAAATTCATACCGTGATCGTAGCATGCATGGACTCGACTCATATGACTGGGATTTCCATGAAAAAAATTGTGGGCCGAAAATGGGTGATCACTGTACATTTCTCTTCTGTTTCCTATTTACATTTCTATTTTACCTCCTCAATTTAGCATTATGGACAGGGAAAGACCTAATCTAAAATCTGCACAAAAATATTTTGCCTTCAAATACATACCGTGATCATAGCATGCATGGACTCGACTCATATGACTGGGATTTCCATGAAAAAAATTGTGGGCCGAAAATGGGTGATCACTGTACATTTCTCTTCTGTTTCCTATTTATATTTCTATTTTACCTCCTCAATTTAGTATTATGGACAGGGAAAGACCTAATCTAAAATCTGCACAAAAATATTTTGCCTTCAAATACATACCGTGATCGTAGCATGCATGGAATCGACTCATATGACTGGGATTTCCATGAAAAAGATTGTGGGCGGAAAATGGGTGATCACTGCACATTTCTCTTCTGTTTCCTATTTATATTTATATTTTACCTCCTCAATTTAGCATTATGGACAGTGAAAGACCTAATCTAAGCTCTGCACAAAAATATTTTGCCTTCAAATTCATACCGTGATCGTAGCATGCATGGACTCGACTCATATGACTGGGATTTCCATGAAAAAGATTGTGGGCCGAAAATGGGTGATCACTGTACATTTCTCTTCTGTTTCCTATTTATATTTATATTTTACCTCCTCAATTTAGCATTATAGACAGGGAAAGACCTAATCTAAGATCTGCACAAAAATATTTTGCCTTCAAATTCATACCGTGATCGTAGAATGCATGGACTCGACTCATATGACTGGGATTTCCATGAAAAAGATTGTGGGCCGAAAATGGGTGATCACTGTACATTTCTCTTCTGTTTTGTATTCATATTTCTAATTTACCCCCTCAATTTAGCATTATGGACAGGGAAAGACCTAATCTAAAATCTGCACAAAAATATTTTGCCTTCAAATACATACCGTGATCGTAGCATGCATGACTCGAATCATATGACTGGGATTTCCATGAAAAAGATTGTGGGCCGAAAATGGGTGATCACTGTACATTTCTCTTCTGTTCCCTATTTATATTTCTATTTTACCTCCTCAATTTAGCATTATGGACAGGGAAAGACCTAATCTAAAATCTGCACAAAAATATTTTGCCTTCAAATACATACCGTGATCGTAGCATGCATGGACTCGACTCATATGACTGGGATTTCCATGAAAAAGATTGTGGGCGGAAAATGGGTGATCACTGCACATTTCTCTTCTGTTTCCTATTTATATTTATATTTTACCTCCTCAATTTAGCATTATGGACAGGGAAAGACCTAATCTAAGCTCTGCACAAAAATATTTTGCTTTCAAATTCATACCGTGTTCGTAGCATGCATGACTCGACTCATATGACTGGGATTTCCAGGAAAAAGATTGTGTGCCAAAAATGGGTAATCACTCTACATTTCTCTTCTGTTTCCTATTTATATTTCTATTTTATCTCATCAATTTAGCATTATGGACAGGGAAAGACCTAATCTAAAATCTGCACAAAAATATTTTGCCTTCAAATTCATACCGTGATCGTAGCAAGCATGGAATCGACTCATATGACTGATTTCCATGAAAAAGTTTGTGGGCCGAAAATGGGTGATCACTCTACATTTCTCTTCTGTTTCCTATTTATATTTCTATTTTACCTCCTCAATTTAGCATTATGGACAGGGAAAGACCTAATCGAAAATCTGCACAAAAATATTTTGCCTTCAAATTCATACCGTGATCGTAGCATGCATGGACTCGACTCATATGACTAACATTTCCATGAAAAAGATTGTGGGACGAAAATGGGTGATCACTGTACATTTCTCTTCTGTTTCCTATTCATATTTATATTTTACCTCCTCAATTTAGCATTATGGACAGGGAAAGACCTAATCTAAAATCTGCACAAAAATATTTTGCTTTCAAATTCATACCGTGATCGTAGCATGCATGACTCGACTCATATGACTGGGATTTCCATGAAAAAGATTGTGGGCCGAAAATAGGTGATCACTGTACATTTCTCTTCTGTTTCCTATTTATATTTATATTTTACCTCCTCAATTTAGCATTATGGACAGGGAAAGACCTAATCTAAAATCTCCACAAAAATATTTTGCTTTCAAATTCATACCGTGATCGTAGCATGCATGGACTCGACTCATATGACTGGGATTTACATGAAAAAGATTGTGGTCCTAAAATGGGTGATTACTGTACATTTCTCTTCTGTTTCCTATTTATATTTATATTTTACCTCCTCAATTTAGCATTTAGGACCGGGAAAGAACTAATCTAAAATCTGCACAAAAATATTTTGATTCAAATACATACCGTGATCGTAGCATGCATGGACTCGATACATATGACTGGGATTTCCATGAAAAAGATTGTGGGCCGAAAATGGGTGATCACTGTACATTTCTCTTCTGTTTCCTATTTATATTTATATTTTACCACCTCAATTTTGCATTATGGACAGGGAAAGACCTAATCTAAAATCTGCACAAAAATATTTTGCCTTCAAATTCATACCGTGATCGTAGCATGCATTGACTCGACTCATATGACTCGGATTTCCATGTAAAAGATTGTGGGCCGAAAATGGGTGATCACTGTACATTTCTTTTCTGTTTCCTATTTATATTTATATTTTACCTCCATCAATTTAGCATTATGTACAGAGAAAGACCTAATCTAAGCACTGCACAAAAATATTTTGCCTTCAAATTCATACCGTGATCGTAGCATGCATGGACTCGACTCATATGACTGGGATTTCCATGAAAAAGATTGTGGGCCGAAAATGGGTGATCTCTGTACATTATTCTTCTCTTTCCTATTTATATTTCTCTTTTACCTCCTCAATTTAGCATTATGGACAGGGAAAGACATAATCTAATATCTGCACAAAAATATTTTGCTTTCAAATTCATACCGTGATCGTAGCATGCATTCAATCGACTCATATGACTGGGATTTCCATGAAAAAGATTGTGGGCAGAAAATGGGTGATCACTGTACATTTCTCTTCTGTTTCCTATTTATATTTCTATTTTACCTCCTCAATTTAGCATTATGGACAGCGAAAGACCTAATCTAAAATCTGCACAAAATTATTTTGCTTTCAAATTCATACCGTGATCGTAGCATGCATGGACTCGACTCATATGACTGGGATTTCAATGAAAAAGATTGTGGGCCGAAAATGGGTGATCACTGTACATTACTGTTCTGTTTCCTATTTATATTTATATTTTACCTCCTAAATTTAGCATTTTGGACCGGGAAAGAACTAATCTAAATCTGCACAAAAATATTTTGCCTTCAAATTCATACCGTGATCGTAGCATGCATGGACTCGACTCATATGACTGGGATTTACATGAAAAAGATTGTGGGCCGAAAATGGTGATCACTGTACATTTCTCTTCTGTTTCCTATTTATATTTATATTTTACCTCCTCAATTTAGCATTATGGACAGTGAAAGACCTAATCTAAAATCTGCACAAAAATATTTTGCTTTCAAATTCATACCGTGATCGTAGCATGCATGGACTCGACTCATATGACTGGGATTTACATGAAAAAGATTGTGGGCCAAATATGGGTGATCACTGTACATTTCTCTTCTGTTTCCTATTTATATTTATATTTTACCTCCTCAATTTAGCATTATGGACAGGGAAAACCTAATCTAAAATCTGCACAAAAATATTTTGCTTTCAAATTCATACCGTGATCGTAGCATGCATTCAATCGACTCATATGACTGGGATTTCCATGAAAAAGATTGTGTACCGAAAATGGGTGATCACTGTACATTTCTCTTCTGTTTCCTATTTATATTTATATTTTACCTCCTCAATTTAGCATTATGGACAGGGAAAGACCTAATCTAAAATCTGCACAAAAATATTTTGCTTTCAAATTCATACCGTGATCGTAGCATGCATGGACTCGACTCATATGACTGTGATTTCCATGAAAAAGATTGTGGGCCGAAAATGGGTGATCACTGTACATTTCTCTTCTGTTTCCTATTTATATTTATATTTTACCTCCTCAATTGAGCATTATGGACAGGGAAAGACCTAATCTAAAATCTTCACAAAAATATTTTGCTTTCAAATTCATACCGTGATCGTAGCATGCATGGAATCGACTCATATGACTGGGATTTCCATGTAAAAGATTGAGGGCCGAAAATGGGGGATCACTGTACATTTCTCTTCTATTTCCTATTTATATTTCTATTTTAGATCCTCAATTTAGCATTATGGACAAGGAAAGTCCTAATCGAAAATCATCACAAAAATATTTTTCTTTCAAATTCATACCGTGATCGTAGCATGCATGGACTCGACTCATATGACTGGGATTTCCATGAAAAAGATTGTGGGCCGGAAATGGGTGATCACTGTACATTTCTCTTCTGTTTCCTATTTATATTTCTATTTATCTCCTCAATTTAGCATTATGGACAGGGAAAGACCTAATCTAAAATCTTCACAAATATATTTTGCCTTCAAATTCATATCGTGATCGTAGCATGCATTGACTCGACTCATATGACTGGGATGTCCATGAAAAAGATTCTGGGCCGAAAATGGGTGATCACTGTACATTTCTCTTCTGTTTCCTATTTATATTTCTATTTTACCTCCTCAATTTAGCATTATGGACAGGGAAAGATCTAATCTAAAATCTGCACAAAAATATTTTGCTTTCAAATTCATACCGTGTTCGTAGCATGCATGACTCGACTCATATGACTGGGATTTCCATGAAAAAGATTGTGGGCCGAAAATGGGTGAACACTCTACATTTCTCTTCTGTTTCCTATTTATATTTCTATTTTACCTCCTCAATTTAGCATTATGGACAGGGAAAGACCTAATCTAAAATCTGCACAAAAACATTTTGCTTTCAAATTCATACCGTGATCGTAGCATGCATGGACTCGACTCATATGACTGGGATTTCCATGAAAAAGATTGTGGGCCGAAAATGGGTGATCTCTGTACATTATTCTTCTCTTTCCTATTTATATTTCTATTTTACCTCCTCAATTTAGCATTATGGACAGGGAAAGACATAATCTAAAATCTGCACAAAAATATTTTGCCTTCAAATTCATACCGTGATCGTAGCATGCATGGACTCGACTCATATGACTGGGATTTCCATGAAAAAGATTGTGGGCCGAAAATGGGTGATCACTGTACATTTCTCTTCCGTTTCCTATTTATATTTCTATTTTACCTCCTCAATTTAGCATTATGGACAGGGAAAGACCTAATCTAAGCTCTGCACAAAAATATTTAGCCTTCAAATTCATACCGTGATCGTAGCATGCATGGACTCGACTCATATGACTGGGATTTCCATGAAAAAGATTGTGGGGGGGAAATTGGTGATCACTGTACATTTCTCTTCTGTTTCCTATTCATATTTATATTTTACCTCCTCAATTTAGCATTATGGACAGGGAAAGACCAAATCTAAGATCTGCACAAAAATATTTTCCCTTCAATTTCATACCGTGAACGTAGCATGCATTGACTCGACTCATATGACTGGGATTTCCATGAAAAAGATTGTGGGCCGAAAATGTGTGATCACTGTACATTTCTCTTCTTTTTCCTATTTATATTTCTGATTTACCTCCTCAATTTAGCATTATGGACAGGGAAAGACCTAATCTGAAATCTGCACAAAAATATTTTGCCTTCAAATTCATACCGTGATCGTAGCATGCATGGACACGACTCATATGACTGGGATTCCCATGAGAAACATTTTGTCCCGAAAATGGGTGATCACTGTACATTTCTCTTCTGTTTCCTATTTATATTTATATTTACCTCCTCAATTTAGCATTATGGACAGGGAAAGACCTAATCTAAAATCTGCACAAAAATATTTTGCTTTCAAATTCATACCGTGATCGTAGCATGCATGGACTCGACTCATATGACTGGGATTTCCATGAAAAAGATTGTGGGCCGAAAATGGGTGATCACTGTACATTACTGTTCTGTTTCCTATTTATATTTATATTTTACCTCCTAAATTTAGCATTTGGACCGGGAAAGAACTAATCTAAAATCTGCACAAAAATATTTTGCCTTCAAATTCATACCGTGATCGTAGCATGCATGGACTCGACTCATATGACTGGGATTTCCATGAAAAAGATTGTGGGCCAAAAATGGTGATCACTGTACATTTCTCTTCTGTTTCCTATTTATATTTATATTTTACCTCCTCAATTTAGCATTATGGACAGTGAAAGACCTAATCTAAAATCTGCACAAAAATATTTTGCTTTCAAATTCATACCGTGATCGTAGCATGCATGGACTCGACTCATATGACTGGGATTTACATGAAAAAGATTGCGTACCGAAAATGGGTGATCACTGTACATTTCTCTTCTGTTTCCTATTTATATTTATATTTTACCTCCTCAATTTAGCATTATGGACAGGGAAAGACCTAATCTAAAATCTGCACAAAAATATTTTGCTTTCAAATTCATACCATGATCGTAGCATGCATGGACTCGAATCATATGACTGGGATTTCCATGAAAAAGATTGTGGGCCGAAAATGGGTGATCACTGTACATTTCTCTTCTGTTTCCTATTTATATTTATATTTTACCTCCTCAATTTAGCATTATGGACAGGGAAAGACCTAATCTAAAATCTGCACAAAAATATTTTGCTTTCAAATTAATACCGTGATCGTAGCATGCATGGAATCGACTCATATGACTGTGATTTCCATGAAAAAGTTTGTGGGCCGAAAATGGGTGAACATTGTACATTTCTCTTCTGTTTCCTATTTATATTTCTATTTTACCTCCTCAATTTAGCAATATGTACAGGGAAAGATATAATCTAAAATCTGCAGAAAAATATTTTGCCTTCAAATTCATACCGTGATTGTAGCATGCATTGAATCGACTAATATGACTGGGATTTCCATGAAAAAGTTTGTGGGCCGAAAATGGTTGATCACTGTACATTTCTTTTCTGTTTCCTATTTATATTTATATTTTACCTCCTCAATTTAGCATTATGGACAGGGAAAGACCTAATCTAAAATCTGCACAAAAATATTTTGCCTTCAAATTCATACCGTGAACGTAGCATGCATGGACTCGACTCATATGACTGGGATTTCCATGAAAAAGATTGTGGGCCGAAAATGGGTGATCACTTTACATTTCTCTTCTGTTTCCTATTTATATTTCTATTTTACCTCCTCAATTTAGCATTATGGACAGGGAAAGATCTAATCTAAAATCTGCACAAAAATATTTTGCTTTCAAATTCATACCGTGTTCGTAGCATGCATGATTCGACTCATATGACTGGGATTTCCAGGAAAATGATTGTGGGCCGAAAATGGGTGATCACTCTACGTTTCTCTTCTGTTTCCTATTTATATTTCTATTTTACCTCCTCAATTTAGCATTATGTACAGGGAAAGACCTAATCTAAGCTCTGCACAAAAATATTTTGCCTTCAAATTCACACCGTGATTGTAGCATGCATGGACGCGACTCATATGACTGGGATTTCCATGTAAAAGATTGTGGGCCGAAAATGGGTGATCATTGTACATTTCTCTTCTATTTCCTATTTATATTTTACCTTCTTAATTTAGCATTATGGACAAGGAAAGTCCTAATCTAAAATCTGCACAAAAATATTTTGCTTTCAAATTCATACCGTGATCGTAGCATGCATTCAATCGACTCATATGACTGGGATTTCCATGAAAAAGATTGTGGGCAGAAAATGGGTGATCACTGTACATTTCTCTTCTGTTTCCTATTTATAATTATATTTTACCTCCTCAATTAAGCATTATGGACAGGGAAAGACCTAATCTAAAATCTGCACAAAAATATTTTGCCTTCAAATTCATACCGTGATCGTAGCATGCATGGACTCGACTCATATGACTGGGATTTCCATGAAAAAGATTGTGGGCCGGAAATGGGTGATCACTGTACATTTCTCTTCTGTTTCCTATTTATATTTCTATTTATCTCCTCAATTTAGCATTATGGACAGGGAAAGACCTAATCTAAAATCTGCACAAAAATATTTTGCCTTCAAATTCATACCGTGATCGTAGCATGCATGGACTCGACTCATATGACTGGGATTTCCATGAAAAAGATTGTGGGCCGGAAATGGGTGATCACTGTACATTTCTCTTCTGTTTCCTATTTATTTTTCTATTTATCTCCTCAATTTAGCATTATGGACAGGGAAAAACCTAATCTAAAATCTGCACAAAAATATTTTGCCTTCAAATTCATACCGTGATCGTAGCATGCATGGACTCGACTCATATGACTGGGATTTCCATGAAAAAGATTGTGGGCCGAAAATGGGTGATCACTGTACATTTCTCTCCTTTTCCTATTTATATTTCTGTTTTACCTTCTCAATTTAGCATTATGGACAAGGAAAGTCCTAATCTAATATCTTCACAAAAAAATTTTGCTTTCAAATTCATACCGTGATCGTAGCATGCATGGAATCGACTCATATGACTGTGATTTCCATGAAAAAGTTTGGGGGCCGAAAATGGGTGAACACTGTACATTTCTCTTCTGTTTCCTATTTATATTTCTATTTTACCTCCTCAATTTAGCATTATGGACAGGGAAAGACCTAAACTAAGCTCTGCACAAAAATATTTTGCTTTCAAATTCATACCGTGATCGTAGCATGCATGGACGCGACTCATATGACTGGGATTTCCATGTAAAAGATTGAGGGCCGAAAATGGGTGATCACTGTACATTTCTCTTCTGTTTCCTATTTATATTTATATTTTAGATTCTCTATTTAGCATTATGGACAAGGAAAGTCCTAATCAAAAATCTTCACAAAAATATTTTGCTTTCAAATTCATACCGTGATCGTAGCATGCATGACTCGACTCATATGACTGGGATTTCCATGAAAAAGATTGTGGACCGAAAATGGGTGATCACTGTACATTTCTCTTCTGTTTCCTATTTATATTTCTATTTTACCTCCTCAATTTAGCATTATGGACAGGGAAAGACCTAATCTAAGCTCTGCACAAAAATATTTTGCCTTCAAATTCACACCGTGATCGTAGCATGCATGGACGCGACTCATATCACTGGGATTTCCATGTAAAAGATTGTGAGCCGAAAATGCGTGATCACTGTACATTTCTCTTCTATTTCCTATTTATATTTCTATTTTACCTTCTCAATTTAGCATTATGGAAAAGGAAAGTCCTAATCTAAAATCTTCACAAAAATATTTTGCTTTCAAATTCATACCGTGATCGTAGCATGCATGGACTCGACTCATATGACTGGGATTTCCATGAAAAAGATTGTGGGCCGAAAATTGGTGAACACTGTACATTTCTCTTCTGTTTCCTATTTATATTTCTATTTTACCTCCTCAATTTAGCAATATGTACAGGGAAAGATATAATCTAAAATCTGCACAAAAATATTTTGCCTTCAAATTCATACCGTGATCGTAGCATGCATGGACTCGGCTCATATGACTGGGATTCCATGAAAAAGATTGTAGACCGAAAATGGGTGATCACTGTACATTTCTCTTCTGTTTCCTATTTATATTTATATTTTACATCGTCAATTTAGCATTATGGACAGGGAAAGTCCTAATCTAAGATCTGCACAAAAATATTTTGCCTTCAAATTCATACCGTGATCGTAGCATGCATGGACTCGAATCATATGACTGGTATTTCAATGAAAAAGATTGTGGGCTGAAAATGGGTGATCACTGTACATTTCTCTTCTGTTTACTATTTATATTTCTATTTTACCTCCTCAATTTAGCATTATGGACAGTGAAAGACCTAATCTACAATCTGCACAAAAATATTTTGCCTTCAAATTCATACCGTGATCGTAGCATGCATGGACTCGACTCATATGACTGGGATTTCTATGAAAAAGATTGTGGGCCGAAAATGGGAGATCGCTGTACATTTCTCTTCTGTTTCCTATTTATATTTCTATTTTACCTCCTCAATTTAGCATTATGGACAGGGAAAGACCTAATCTAAAATCTGCACATAAATATTTTGCCTTTAAATTCATACCGTGATCGTAGCATGCATGGACTCGACTCATATGACTGGGATTTCCATGAAAATATTGTGGGCCGAAAATGGGTGATCACTGTACATTTCTCTTCTGTTTCGTATTTATATTTATATTTTACCTCCTCAATTTAGCATTATGGACTGTCAAATACCAAATCTAAGATCTGCACAAAAATATTTTGCCTTCAAATTCATACCGTGATCGTAGCATGCATGGACTCGACTCATATGACTGGGATTTCCATGAAAAAGATTGTGGGCCGAAAATGGGTGATCACTGTACATTTCTCTTCTGTTTCTTATTTATATTTATATTTTACCTCCTCAATTTAGCATTATGGACAGGGAAAGACCTAATCTAAAATCTGCACAAAAATATTTTGCCTTCAAATTCATACCGTGATCGTAGCATGCATGGACTCGACTCATATGACTGGGATTTCCATGAAAAAGATTGTGGGCCGAAAATAGGTGATCACTGTACATTTCTCTTCTGTTTCCTATTTATATTTCTATTTTACCTCCTCATTTTAGCATTATGGACAGGGAAAGACCAAATCTAAGATCTGCACAAAAATATTTTGCCTTCAAATTCATACCGTGATCGTAGCATGCATGGACTCGACTCATATGACTGGGATTTCTATGAAAAAGATTGTGGGCCGAAAATGCGTGATCACTGTACATATCTCTTTTGTTTCCTATTTATATTCATATTTTACCTCCTCAATTTAGCATTATGGACAGGGAAAGACCTAATCTAAGATCTGCACAAAAATATTTGTCCTTCAAATTCATACCGTGATCGTAGCATGCATGGACTCGACTCATATGACTTGGATTTCCATGAAAAAGTTTGTGGGCGGAAAATGGGTGATCACTGTACATTTCTCTTCTGTTTTCTATTTATATTTCTATTTTACCTCCTCAATTTAGCATTATGGATAGGGAAAGACCTAAACTAAAATCTGCACAAAAATATTTTGCCTTCAAATTCATACCGTGATCGTAGCATGCATGGACTCGACTCATATGACTGGGATTTCCATGAAAAAGATTCTGGGCCGAAAATAGGAGATCGCTGTACATTTCTCTTCTGTTTCCTATTTATATTTCTATTTTACCTCCTCAATTTAGCATTATTGACAGGGAAAGACCTAATCTAAAATCTGCACAAAAATATTTTCCCTTCAAATTCATATCGTGATCGTAGCATGAATGGACTCGACTCATATGAATGGGATTTCCATAAAAAAGATTGTGGGCCGAAAATGGGTGATCACTGTACATTTCTCTTCTGTTTCCTATTTATATTTCTATTTTACCTCCTCAATTTAGCATTATGGACAGGGAATGACCTAATCTAAGATCTGCACATAAATATTTTGTCTCCAAATTTATACCGTGAATGTAGCATGCATGGACTCGACTCATATGACTGGGATTTGAATGAAAAAGATTGTGGGGTGAAAATGGGTGATCACTGTACATTTCTATTCTGTTTCCTATTTATTAACTTCCTCAATTTAGCATTATGGCCTGGGAAAGACCTAACCCAATTTCTGCTCAAAAATATTTTGCCTTCAAATTCATACCGTGACCGTAGCATGCATGGACTCTACTCATACGACTGGGATTTCCATGAAAAAGATTGTGGGCGGAAAATGCGTGATCACTGTACATTACTCTTCTGTTTCCTATTTATATTTCTATTTTACCTCCTCAATTTAGCATTTTGGACCGGGAAAGACATAATCTAAGATCTGCACAAAAATATTTTGCCTTCAAATTCATACCAAGATCGTAGCATGCATGGACTCGACTCATATGACTGGGATTTCCATGAAAAAGATTGTGGGCCGAAAATGGGTGATCACTGTACATTTCTCTTCTGTTTCCTATTTATATTTTTATTTTACTTCCTCAATTTAGCATTATGGACAGGGAAAGACCTAATCTGAAATCTTCACAAAAATATTTTGCCTTCAAATTCATACCGTGATCGTAGCATGCATGGACTCGACTCATATGACTGGGATTTCCATGAAAAAGATTGTGGGCGGAAAATGGGTGATCACTGTACATTTCTCTTCTGTTTCCTATTTATATTTATATTTTACCTCCTCAATTTAGCATTATGGACAGGGAAAGACCTAATCTAAAATCTGTACAAAAATATTTTGCCTTGAAAACAATACCGTGATCGTAGCATGCATGGACTCGACTCATATGACTGGGATTTCCATGAAAAAGATTGTGGGCCGAAAATGGGTGATCACTGAACATTTCTCTTCTGTTTCCTATTTATATTTATATTTTATTACCTCAATTTAGCATTATGGACAGGGAAAGACATAACCTAAGATCTGCACAAAAATTTTTTGCCTTCAAATTCATACCGTGATCGTAGCATGCATGGACTCGACTCATATGACTGGGATTTCCATGAAAAAGATTGTGGGCAGAAAATGGGTGATCACTGTACATTTCTCTTCTGTTTCCTATTTATATTTCTATTTTACATCCTCAATTTAGCATTATGGACAGGGAAAGACCTAATCTAAGATCTGCACAAAAATATTTTGACTTCAAATTCATACCGTGATCGTAGCATGCATGCACTCGACTCATATGACTGGGATTTCCATGAAAAAGATTGTGGGCAGAAAATGGGTGATCACTGTACATTTCTCTTCTGTTTCCTATTTATATTTCTATTTTACTTCCTTAATTTAGCATTATGGACAGTGAAAGACCAAATCTAAGATCTGCAAAAAAATATTTTGCCTTCAAATTCATACCGTGATCGTATCATGCATGGACTCGACTCATATGACTGGGATTTTAATGAAAAAGATTCTGGGCCGAAAATGGTTGATCACTCTACATTTGTCTTCTGTATTCTATTTATATTTCTATTTTACTTCCTCAATTTAGCATTATGGACAGTGAAAGACCTAATCTAAGATCTGAACAAAAATATTTTGCCTTCAAATTCATACCGTGATCGTAGCATGCATGGACACGACTCATATGAATCGGATTTCCATGAAAAAGATTGTGGGCAGAAAATGGGTGATCACTGTACATTTTTCTTCAGTTTCCTATTTATATTTCTATTTTACGTCCTTCATTTAGCATTATGGACAGGGAATGAGCTAATCTAAAATCTGCACAAAAATATTTTCCCTTCAAATTCATACTGTGATCGTAGCATGCATGGACTCGACTCATATGACTGGGATTTCCATGAAAAAGATTGTGGGCCGAAAATGGGTGATCACTGTACATTTCTCGTCTGTTTCCTATTTATATTTCTATTTTACCTCCTCAATTTAGCATTATGGACAGGGAAAGACCTAATCTAAGATCTGCACAAAAATAATATGCCTTCAAATTCGAACCGTAATCGTAGCATGTATGGACTCGACTCCTATGACTGGGATTTCCATGAAAATGTTTGTGGGCAGAAAATGGGTGATCACTGTACATTTCTCTTCTGTTTCCTATTTATATATCTATTTTACCTCCTCAATTTAGCATTATGGCAGGTAAAGACCAAATCTAAGATCCGCAAAAAAATATTTTGCCTTCAAATTCATACCGTGATCGTGGCATGCATGGACTCGACTCATATGACTGGGATTTCCATGAAAAAGATCGTGGTTCAAAAATAGGTGATCACTGTACATTTCTCTACTGTTTCCTATTTATATTTATATTTTACCTCCTCAATTTAGCATTATGGACAGGGAAAGACCTAATCTAAGATCTGCAAAAAAATATTTTGCGTTCAAATTCATACCGTGATTGTAGCATGCATGGACTCAACTCATATGACTGGGATTTCCATGAAAAAGATTGTGGCCAGAAAATGGGTTGTCACTGTACATTTCTCTTCTATTTCCTATTTATATTTATATTTTAATTCCTTAATTTAGCATTATGGACAGGGAAAGAGCTAATCTAAAATCTGCACAAAAATATTTTGCCTTCAAATTCATACCGTGATCGTAGCATGCATGGACTCGACTCATATGACTGGGATTTCCATGAAAAAGATTGTGGGCACAAAATGGTTGATCACTGTACATTTCTTTTCTGTTTCCTTTTTATATTTATATTTTACCTCCTCAATTTAGCATTATGGACAGGGAAAGACCTAATCTAAGCTCTGTAAAAAATATTTTGCCTTCAAATTCATACCGTGATTGTAGCATGCATGGCCTCGACTCATATGACTGGGATTTCCATGAAAAAGATTGTGGGCCGAAAATGGGTGATCACTGTACATTTCTCTTCTGTTTCCTATTTATATTTCTATTTTTCCTCCTCAATTTAGCATTATGGACAGGGAAAGACCTAATCTAAGATCTGAAAAAAATATTTTGCCTTCAAATTCGTGCCATGTTCGTAGCATGTATGGACTCGATTCATATGACTAGGATTTCCATGAAAAAGATTGTGGGCAGAAAATGGGTGATCACTGTACATTTCTCTTCTGTTTCCGATTTATATTTATATTTTACTTCCTCAATTTAGCGTTATGGACAGGGAAAGACCTAATCTAAGATCTGCAAAAAAATATTTTGCCTTCAAATTCATACCGTGATCGTAGCATGCATGGACTCGACTCATATGACTGGGATTTCCATGAAAAAAATTGTCTGCAGAAAATGGGTGATCACTGTACATTTCTCTTCTGTTTCCTATTTATATTTCTATTTTACTTCCTTCATTTAGCATTATGGACAGGGAAAGACGTAATCTAAGATCTGCACAAAAATATTTTCCCTTCCAATACATAAGGTGATCGTAGCAGGTATGGACTTTACTCATATGTCTGGGATTTCCATGAAAAAGATTGTGGGCAGAAAATGGGTGATCACTGTACATTTCTCTTGTTTCCTATTTATATTCATTTTTTACCTCCTCAATTTAGCACTATAGACAGGGAAAGACCTAATCTAAGATCTGCAATAAAATATTTCGCCTTCAAATTCATACCGTGATCGTAGCATGCATGGACTCGACTCATATGACTGGGATTTCCATGAAAAAGATTGTGGGCAGAAAATGGGTGATCACTGTACATTTCTCTTCTGTTTCCTATTTATATTTCTATTTTACTTCCTTCATTTAGCATTATGGACAGGGAAAGACCTAATCTAAGATCTGCACGAAAATATTTTCCCTTCAAATTCATACCGTGATCGTAGTATGCATGGACTCGACTAATATCACTGGGATTTCCATGAAAAAGATTGTGGGCAGAAAATGGGTGATCACTGTACATTTCTCTTCTGTTTCCTATTTATATTTATATTTTACTTCCTTCATTTAGCATTATGGACAGGGAAAGACCTAATCTAAGTTCTGCAAAAAAATATTTTGCCTTAAAATTCATACCGTGATCGTAGCATGCATGCACTCGACTCATATGACTGGGATTTCCATGAAAAAGATTGTGGGCAGAAAATGGGTGATCACTGTACATTTCTCTTCTGTTTCCTATTTATATTTCTATTTTACTTCCTTCATTTAGCATTATGGGCAGGCAAAGACCTAATATAAACTCTGCAAAAAAATATATTGCCTTCAAATTCATGCCGTAATCGTAGCATGTATGGACTCGACTCATATGACTAAGATTTCCATGAAAAAGATTGTGGGCAGAAAATGGGTGATCACTGTACATTACTCTTCTGTTTCCTATTTATATTTCTATTTTACCTTCTCAATTTAGCATTATGGACAGGGAAAGACCTAATCTAAGATCTGCAAAAAATATTTTGCCTTCAAATTCATACCGTGACCGTAGCATGCATGGACTCGACTAATATGACTGGGATTTCCATGAAAAAGATTGTGGGCAGAAAATTGGAGATCACTGTACATTTCTCTTCTGTTTCCTATTGATATTGCTATATTACTTCCTTCATTTAGCATTACGGGCAAAGAAAGTCCTAATGTAAGCTCTGTACAAAAATATTTTGCCTTCAAATTCATACCGTGATCGTTGCATGTATGGATTCGACTCATATGACTGGGATATCAATGAAAAAGATTGAGGGCAGAAACTGGGTGATCACTGTACATTTCTCTTCTGTTTCCTATTTATATTTCTATTTTACTTCCTTCATTTAGCATTATGGACAGGGAAAGACATAATCTAAGCTCTGCAAAAAAATATTGTGCCTTCAAATTTGTACCGTGATCGTAGCATATATGGACTCGACTCATATGACTGGGATATCCATGAAAAAGATTGAGGGCAGAAAATGGGTGATCACTGTACATTTCTCTTCTGTTTCCTATTTATATTTATATTTTACCTCCTCAATTTAGCATTATGGACAGGGAAAGACCTAATCTAAGACCTGCACAAAAATATTTTGCCCTCAAATTCATACCGTGATCGTAGCATGCATGGACTCGACTCATATGCCTGGGATTTCCATGAAAAACTTTGTGGGCCGAATCTGGGTGATCACTGTACCTTTCTCTTCTGTTTCCTATTTATATTTCTATTTTACCTCCTCAATTTAGCATTATGGACAGGGAAAGACCTAATCTAAAATCTGCCCAAACATATTTTGCCTTCAAATTCATACCGTGATCGTAGCATGCATGTACTCGACTCATATTACTGGGATTTCCATGAAAAAGATTGTGGGCCGAAAATGGGTGATCACTGTACATTTCTCTTCTGTTTCCTATTTACATTTCTATTTTACCTCCTCAATTTAGCATTATGGACAGTGAAAGACCTAATCCATGCACTGCACAAAAATATTTTGCCTTCAAATTCATACCGTGATCGTAGCATGCATGGATTCGACTCATATGACTGGGATTTCCAGGAAAAAGTTTGTGGGACGAAAATGGGTGATCACTGTACATTTCTCTTCTGTTTCCTATTTATATTTCTATTTAACCTCCTTAATTTAGCATTATGGACAGGGAAAGAACTAATCTAAAATCTGCACAAAAATATTTTGCCTTCAAATTCATACCGTGATCGTAGCTTGCATGGACTCGACTCATATGACTGGGATTTCCATGAAAAAGATTGTGGGCAGAAAATGGATGATCACTGTACATTTCTCTTCTGTTTCCGATTTATATTTATATTTTACTTCCTCAATTTAGCGTTATGGACAGGGAAAGACCTAATCTAAGATCTGCAAAAAAATATTTTGCCTTCAAATTCATACCGTGATCGTAGCATGCATGGACTCGACTCATATGACTGGGATTTCCATGAAAAAAATTGTCTGCAGAAAATGGGTGATCACTGTACATTTCTCTTCTGTTTCCTATTTATATTTCTATTTTACTTCCTTCATTTAGCATTATGGACAGGGAAAGACGTAATCTAAGATCTGCACAAAAATATTTTCCCTTCAAATTCATAAGGTGATCGTAGCAGGTATGGACTTTACTCATATGTCTGGGATTTCCATGAAAAAGATTGTGGGCAGAAAATGGGTGATCACTGTACATTTCTCTTGTTTCCTATTTATATTCATTTTTTACCTCCTCAATTTAGCACTATAGACAGGGAAAGACCTAATCTAAGATCTGCAATAAAATATTTCGCCTTCAAATTCATACCGTGATCGTAGCATGCATGGACTCGACTCATATGACTGGGATTTCCATGAAAAAGATTGTGGGCAGAAAATGGGTGATCACTGTACATTTCTCTTCTGTTTCCTATTTATATTTCTATTTTACTTCCTTCATTTAGCATTATGGACAGGGAAAGACCTAATCTAAGATCTGCACGAAAATATTTTCCCTTCAAATTCATACCGTGATCGTAGTATGCATGGACTCGACTAATATCACTGGGATTTCCATGAAAAAGATTGTGGGCAGAAAATGGGTGATCACTGTACATTTCTCTTCTGTTTCCTATTTATATTTATATTTTACTTCCTTCATTTAGCATTATGGACAGGGAAAGACCTAATCTAAGTTCTGCAAAAAAATATTTTGCCTTAAAATTCATACCGTGATCGTAGCATGCATGCACTCGACTCATATGACTGGGATTTCCATGAAAAAGATTGTGGGCAGAAAATGGGTGATCACTGTACATTTCTCTTCTGTTTCCTATTTATATTTCTATTTTACTTCCTTCATTTAGCATTATGGGCAGGCAAAGACCTAATATAAACTCTGCAAAAAAATATATTGCCTTCAAATTCATGCCGTAATCGTAGCATGTATGGACTCGACTCATATGACTAAGATTTCCATGAAAAAGATTGTGGGCAGAAAATGGGTGATCACTGTACATTTCTCTCCTGTTTCCTATTTATATTTCTATTTTACCTCCTCAATTTAGCATTATGGACAGGGAAAGACCTAATCTAAGCTCTGCACAAAAATATTTTGCCTTCAAATTCATACCGTGATCGTAGCATGCATGGACTCGAGTCATATGACTTGGATTTCCATGAAAAAGATTGTGGGCCGAAAATGGGTGATCACTGTACATTTCTCTACTGTTTCCTATTTATATTTATATTTTATCTCCTCAATTTAGCATTATGGACAGGGAAAGACCTAATCTAAGATCTGCACAAAAATATTTTGCCTTCAAATTCATACCGTGATCGTAGCATGCATGGACTCGACTCATATGACTGGGATTTCCATGAAAAAGATTGTGTGCGGAAAATGGGTGATCACTGTACATTTCTCTTCTGTTTCCTATTTATATTTCTATTTTACCTCCTCAATTTAGCATTATGGACAGGGAAAGACCTAATCTAAGATCTGCACAAAAATATTTTGCCTTCAAATTCATACCGTGATCGTAACATGCATGGACTCGACTCATATGACCGGGATTTCCATGAAAAAGATTCTGGGCCGAAAACGGGTGATCACTGTACATTTCTCTTCTGTTTCCTATTGATCTTTCTATTTTACCTCCTCAATTTAGCATTATGGCCAGAGAAAGACCTAATGTAAGCTCTATACAAAAATATTTTGCCTTCAAATTCATACCGTGATCGTAGCATGCATGGACTTGACTCATATGACTGGGATTTCCATGAAAAAGATTGTGGGCCGAAAATGGGTGATCACTGTACATTTCTCTTCTGTTTACTATTTATATTTATATTTTACCTCCTCAATTTAGCATTATGGACAGGGAAAGACCTAATCTAAGATCTGCACGAAAATATTTCGCCTTCAAATTCATACCGTGATCGTAGCATGCATGGACTTGACTCATATGACTGGGATTTCCATGAAAAAGATTGTGGGCACAAAATGGGTGGTCACTGTACATTTCTCTTCTGTTTCTGATTTATATTTCTATTTTATCTCCTCAATTTAGCATTATCGCCAGTGAAAGACCTAACCTAAGCTCTGCACAAAAATATTTTGCCTTCAAATTCATACCGTGATCGTAGCATGCATGGACTCGACTCATGTGACTGGGATTTCCATGAAAAAGGTTGTGGGCCGAAAATGGTTGATTACTGTAAATTTCTCTTCTGTTTACTATTTATATTTATATTTTACCTCCTCAATTTAGCATTATGGACAGGGAAAGACCTAATCTAAAATCAGCACAAAAATATTTTGCCTTCAAATTCATACCGTGATCATAGCATGCATGGACTCGACTAATATGACTGGGATTTCTATGAAAAAGATTGTGGGCCAAAAATGGGTGATCCCTGTACATTTCTCTTCTGTTTCCTATTTATATTTCTATTTTACTTCCTCAATTTAGCATTATGGAGAGGGAAAGACATAATCTAAGATCTGCACAAAAATATTTAGCCTTCAAATTCATACCGTGATCGTAGCATGCATGGACTCGAATCATATGACTGGGATTTCCATGAAAAAGATTGTGGGCCGAAAATGGGTGATAACTGTTCATTTCTCTTCTGTTTCCTATTTATATTTATATTTTACCTCCTCAATTTAGCATTATGGCCAGGGATAGACCTAATCTAAGCTCTGCACAAAAATATTTTGCCTTCAAATTCATACCGTGATCGTAGCATGCATGGACTCGACTCATATGACTGGGATTTCCATGAAAAAGATTGTGGGCCGAAAATGGGTGATTATTGTACATTTCTCTTCTGTTTCCTATTTATATTTATATTTTACGTCCTCAATTTAGCATTATGGCCAGGGAAAGACCTAATCTAAGCTCTGCACAAAAATATTTTGCCTTCAAATTCATACCGTGATCGTAGCATGCATGGACTCGACTCATATGACTGGGATTTCCATGAAAAAGATTGTGGGCCGAAAATGGGTGATCACTGTACATTTCTCTTCTGTTTCCTATTTATATTTATATTTTACCTCCTCAATTTAGTATTATGGCCAGGGAAAGACCTAATCTAAGCTCTGCACAAAAATATTTTGCCTTCAAATTCATACCGTGATCGTAGCATGCATGGACTCGACTCATATGACTGGGATTTCCATGAAAAAGATTGTGGGCCGAAAATGGGTGATCACTGTACATTTCTCTTCTGTTTCCTATTTATATTTATATTTTACCTCCTCAATTTAGTATTATGGCCAGGGAAAGACCTAATCTAAGCTCTGCACAAAAATATTTTGCCTTGAAATTCATACCGTGATCGTAGCATGCATGGACTCGACTCATATGACTGGGATTTCCATGAAAAAGATTGTGGGCCGAAAATGGGTGACCACTGTACATTTCTCTTCTGTTTCCTATTTATATTTATATTTTACCTACTTAATTTAGCATTATAGACAGAGAAAGACTTAATCTAATATATGCACAAAAATATTTTGCCTTCAAATTCATACTGTGATCGTAGCATGCATGGACTCGACTCATATGACTGGGATTTCCATGAAAAAGATTGTGGGCCAAAAATGGGTGATCACTGTACATTTCTGTTCTGTTTCGTATTCATATTTCTATTTTACCTCCTCAATTTAGCATTATGGACAGGGAAAGACCTAATCTGAAATCTGCACAAAAATATTTTGCCTTCAAATTCATACCGTGATCGTAGCATGCATGGACTCGACTCATATGACTGGGATTTCCATGAAAAAGATTGTGGGCCGAAAATGGGTGATCACTGTACATTTCTCTTCTGTTTCCTATTTATATTTATATTTTACCTCCTCAATTCAGCATTATGGCCACGAAAGACCTAATCTAAGCTCTGCACGAAAATATTTTGCCTTCAAATTCATACCGTGATCGTAGCAAGCATGGACTCGACTCATATGACTGGGATTTCCATGAAAAAGATTGTGGGCCGAAAATGGGTGATCACTGTACATTTCTCTTCTGTTTCCTATTTATATTTCTATTTTACCTCCTCAATTTAGCATTAAGGCCAGGGAAAGACCAAATCTAAGATCTGCACAAAAATATTTTGCCTTCAAATTCATACCGTGATCGTAGCATGCATGGACTCGACTCATATGACTGGGATTTTTATGAAAAAGATTGTGGGCCGAAAATGCGTGATCACTGTACATTTCTCTTCTGTTTCCTATTTATATTTCTATATTACCTCCTCAATTTAGCATTATGGACAGGGAAAGACCTTATCTAAGCTCTGCACAAAAATATTTTGCCTTCAAATTCATACCGTGATCGTACCATGCATGGACTCGACTCATATGACTGGGATTTCCATGAAAAAGATTGTGAGCCGAAAATGGGTGGTCACTGTACATTTCTCTTCTGTTTCCTATTTATATTTATATTTTACCTCCTCAATTTAGCATTATGGACAGGGAAACACCAAATCTAAGATCTGCACAGAAATATTTTGCCTTCAAATTCATACCGTGATCGTAGCATGCATGGCCTCGACTCATATGACTGGGATTACCATGAAAAAGTTTGTAGGCCGAAAATGCGTGATCACTGTGTGTTTCTCTTTTGTTTCCTATTTATATTTATATTTTACCTCCTAAATTTAGCATTATGGACAGTGAAAGACCTAATCTAAGATCTGCACAAAAATATTTTGCTTTCAAATTCATACCATGATCGTAGCATGCATGGACTCATATGACTGGGATTTCCATGAAAAAGATTGTGGGCAGAAAATGGGTGATCACTCAACATTTCTCTTCTTTTTTCTATTTATATTTCTATTTTACCTCCTCAATTTAGCATTAAGGACAGGGAAAGTCCTAATCTAAAATCTTCTGAAAAATATTTTGCTTTCAAATTCATACCGTGATCGTATCATGCATGGACTCGAGTCATATGACTGGGATTTCCATGAAAAAGATTGTAGGGTGAAAATGGGTGATCACTGTACATTTCTCTTCTGTTTCCTATTTATATTTATATTTTACCTCCTCATTTTAGCATTATGGACAGGGAAAGGTATTATCTAAACTCTGCACACAAATATTTTGCCTTCAAATTCATACCGTGATCGTATCATGCATGGACTCGACTCATATGACTGTGATTTCCATGATAAAGATTGTGGGCCGAAATGGGTGATCACTGTACATTTCTCTTCTGTTTCCTATTTATATTTATATTTTACCTCCTAAATTTAGCATTATGGACAGGGAAAGAACTAATCTAAAATCTGCACGAAAATATTTTGCCTTCAAATTCATACCGTGAACGTAGCATGCATTTACTCGACTCATATGCCTGGGATTTCCATGAAAAAGATTGTGGGCCGAAAATGGGTGATCACTGTACATTTCTCTTCTGTTTCCTATTTATATTTATATTTTACCTCCTCAATTTAGCATTAAGGCCAGGGAAAGACCTAATCTAAGCTCTGCACAAAAATATTTTGCCTTCAAATTCATACCGTGATCGTAGCATGCATGGACTCGACTCATATGACTGGGATTTTTATGAAAAAGATTGTGGGCCGAAAATGCGTGATCACTGTACATTTCTCTTCTGTTTCCTATTGATATTTCTATATTACCTCCTCAATTTAGCATTATGGACAGGGAAAGACCTTATCTAAGCTCTGCACAAAAATATTTTGCCTTCAAATTCATACCGTGATCGTAGCATGCATGGACTCGACTCATATGACTGGGATTTCCATGAAAAAGATTGTGGGCCGAAAATGGGTGATCACTGTACATTTCTCTTCTGTTTCCTATTTATATTTATATTTTACCTCCTCAATTTAGTATTATGGCCAGGGAAAGACCTAATCTAAGATCTGCACAAAAATATTTTGCCTTCAAATTCATACCGTGATCGTAGCATGCATGGACTCGACTCATGTGACTGGGATTTCCATGAAAAAGATTGTCAGCCGAAAATGGGTGATCACTGTACATTTCTCTTCTGTTTCCTATTTATATTTCTATTTTACTTCCTAAATTTAGCATTATGGACAGGGAAAGACCTAATCTAAGATCTGCACAAAAATATTTAGCCTTCAAATTCATACCGTGATCATAGCATGAATGGACTCGACTCATATGACTGGGATTTCCATGAAAAAGATTGTGGGCCGAAAATGGGTGATCACTGTACATTTCTCTTCTGTTTACTATTTATATTTATATTTTACCTCCTCAATTTAGCATTATGGACAGGGAAAGACCTAATCTAAGATCTGCACGAAAATATTTCGCCTTCAAATTCATACCGTGATCGTAGCATGCATGGACTTGACTCATATGACTGGGATTTCCATGAAAAAGATTGTGGGCACAAAATGGGTGGTCACTATACATTTCTCTTCTGTTTCTGATTTATATTTCTATTTTATCTCCTCAATTTAGCATTATCGCCAGTGAAAGACCTAACCTAAGCTCTGCACAAAAATATTTTGCCTTCAAATTCATACCGTGATCGTAGCATGCATGGACTCGACTCATGTGACTGGGATTTCCATGAAAAAGATTGTGGGCCGAAAATGGGTGATCACTGTAAATTTCTCTTCTGTTTACTATTTATATTTATATTTTACCTCCTCAATTTAGCATTATGGACAGGGAAAGACCTAATCTAAAATCTGCACAAAAATATTTTGCCTTCAAATTCATACCGTGATCATAGCATGCATGGACTCGACTAATATGACTGGGATTTCTATGAAAAAGATTGTGGGCCAAAAATGGGTGATCCCTGTACATTTCTCTTCTGTTTCCTATTTATATTTCTATTTTACTTCCTCAATTTAGCATTATGGAGAGGGAAAGACCTAATCTAAGATCTGCACAAAAATATTTAGCCTTCAAATTCATACCGTGATTGTAGCATGCATGGACTCGACTCATATGACTGGGATTACCATGAAAAAGATTGTGCGCCGAAAATCGGTGATCACTGTACATTTCTCTTCTGTTTCCTATTTATATTTCTATTTTACCTCCTCAATTTATCATTATGGACAGGGAAAGACATAATCTAAGCTCTGCACAAAAATATTTTGCCTTCAAATTCATACCGTGATCGTATCATGCATGGACTCGACTCATATGACTGCGATTTCCACGAAAAAGATTGTGGGCAGAAAATGGGTGATCACTGTATATTTCTCTTCTGTTTCCTATTTATATTTATATTTTACCTCCTCAATTTAGCATTATGAACAGGGAAAGACCTAATCTAAAATCTGCACAAAAATATTTTGCCTTCAAATTCATACCGTGATCGTAGCATGCATGGACTCGACTCATATGACTGAGACTTCCATGAAAAAGATTGTGGGCCGAAAATGGGTGATCACTGTACATTTCTCTACTGTTTCCTATTTATATTTTACCTCCTCAATTTAGCATTATGGCCAGGGAAAGACCTAATCTAAGCTCTGCACAAAAATATTTTGCCTTCAAATTCATGCCGTGATCGTTGCATGCATATACTCGACTCATATGACTGGGATTTCCATGAAAAAGATTGTGGGCCGAAAATGGGTGATCACTGTACATTTCTCTTCTGTTTCCTATTTATATTTATATTTTACCTCCTCAATTTAGCATTATGGAGGGGGAAAGACCTAATCTAAGATCTGCACAAAAATATTTTGCCTTCAAATTCATACCCTGATCGTAGCATGCATGTACTCGACACATATGACTGGGATTTCCATGAAAAAGATTGTGGGCCGAAAATGGGTGATCACTGTACTTTTCTCTTGTTTCCTATTTATGTTTCTATTTTACCTCCTCAATTTAGCATTATGGCCAGGGAAAGACCTAATCTAATCTCTGCACAAAAATATTTTGCCTTCAAATTCATACCGTGATCGTTCCATGCATGGACTCGACTCATATGACTGGGATTTCCATGAAAAAGATTGTGGGCCGAAAATGGGTGATCACTGTACATTTCTCTTCTGTTTCCTATTTATATTTCTTTTTTACCTCCTCAATTTAGCATTATGGACAGGGAAAGACCTCTGTAAGCTCTGTACAAAAATATTTTGCCTTCAAATTCATACCGCGATCGTAGCATGCATGGACTCGACTCATATGACTGGGATTTCCATGAAAAACATTGTGGGCACAAAATGGTTGGTCACTGTACATTTCTCTTCTGTTTCCTATTTATATTTCTTTTTTAGCTCCTCAATTTAGCATTATGGACAGGGAAAGACCTAATCTAAGCTCTGCACAAAAATATTTTGCCTACAAATTCATACCGTGATCGTAGCATGCGTGGACTCGACTCATATGACTCGGATTTCCATGAAAAAGGTTGTGGGCCAAAAATGGGTGATCACTGTACATTTTTCTTCTGTTTCTTATTTATATTTCTATTTTACTTCCTCAATTTAGCATTATGGACAGGGAAAGACCTAATCTAAGACCTGCACAAAATATTTAGCCTTCAAATTCATACCGTGATCGTAGCATGCATGGACTCGACTCATATGATTAGGATTTCCATGAAAAAGATTGTGGGCCAAAAATGGGTGATCACTGTACATTTCTCTTCTGTTTCCTATTTATATTTCTATTTTACGTCCTCAATTTAGCATTATGGACAGGGAAAGACCTAATCTCAGATCTGCACAAAAATATTTTGCCTTCAAATTCATACGGTGATCGTAGCATGCATGGACTCGACTCATAGGACTGGGATCTCCATGAAAAAGATTGTGGGCCGAAAATGGGTGATCACTGTACATTTCTCTTGTGTTTCCTATTTATATTTCTATTTTACGTCCTCAATTTAGCATTATGGACAGGGAAAGACCAAATGTAAGCTCTGTACAACAATATTTTGCCTTCAAATTCATACCGTGATTGTAGCATGCATGGACTCGACTCATATGACTGGGATTTCCATGAAAGAGATTGTGGGCCGAAAATGGGTGATCACTGTACATTTCTCTTCTGTTTCCTATTTATATTTCTATTTTACCTCCTCAATTTAGCATTATGGCCAGGGAAAGACCTAATCTAAACTCTGCACAAAAATATTTTGCCTTCAAATTCATACCGTGATCGTATCATGCATGGACTCGACTCATATGACTGCGATTTCCACGAAAAAGATTGTGGGCAGAAAATGGGTGATCACTGTATATTTCTCTTCTGTTTCCTATTTATATTTATATTTTACCTCCTCAATTTAGCATTATGGACAGGGAAAGACCTAATCTAAAATCTGCACAAAAAGATTTTGCCTTCAAATTCATACTGTGATCGTAGCATGCATGGACTCGACTCATATGACTGGGATTTCCATGAAAAATTTTGTAAGCCGAAAATGGGTGATCACTGTACATTTCTGTTCTGTTTCGTATTCATATTTCTATTTTACCTCCTCAATTTAGCATTATGAACAGGGAAAGACCTAATCTAAAATCTGCACAAAAATATTTTGCCTTCAAATTCATACCGTGATCGTAGCATGCATGGACTCGACTCATATGACTGAGACTTCCATGAAAAAGATTGTGGGCCGAAAATGGGTGATCACTGTACATTTCTCTACTGTTTCCTATTTATATTTTACCTCCTCAATTTAGCATTATGGCCAGGGAAAGACCTAATCTAAGCTCTGCACAAAAATATTTTGCCTTCAAATTCATGCCGTGATCGTTGCATGCATGGACTCGACTCATATGACTGGGATTTCCATGAAAAAGATTGTGGGCCGAAAATGGGTGATCACTGTACATTTCTCTTCTGTTTCCTATTTATATTTATATTTTACCTCCTCAATTTAGCATTATGGAGGGGGAAAGACCTAATCTAAGATCTGCACAAAAATATTTTGCCTTCAAATTCATACCCTGATCGTAGCATGCATGTACTCGACACATATGACTGGGATTTCCATGAAAAAGATTGTGGGCCGAAAATGGGTGATCACTGTACTTTTCTCTTGTTTCCTATTTATGTTTCTATTTTACCTCCTCAATTTAGCATTATGGCCAGGGAAAGACCTAATCTAATCTCTGCACAAAAATATTTTGCCTTCAAATTCATACCGTGATCGTTCCATGCATGGACTCGACTCATATGACTGGGATTTCCATGAAAAAGATTGTGGGCCGAAAATGGGTGATCACTGTACATTTCTCTTCTGTTCCCTATTTATATTTCTTTTTTACCTCCTCAATTTAGCATTATGGACAGGGAAAGACCTCTGTAAGCTCTGTACAAAAATATTTTGCCTTCAAATTCATACCGCGATCGTAGCATGCATGGACTCGACTCATATGACTGGGATTTCCATGAAAAAGATAGTGGGCCGAAAATGAGTGATCACTGTACATTTCTCTTCTGTTTCCTATTTATATTTATATTTTACCTCCTCAATTTAGCATTGTGGCCAGTGAATGACATAATCTAAGCTCTGCACAAAAATATTTTGCCTTCAAATTCATACCGTGATCGTAGCATGCATGGACTTGACTCATATGAATGGGATTTCCATGAAAAAGATTGTGGGCCAAAAATGGGTGATCACTGTACATTTCTCTTCTGTTTCCTATTTATATTTCTATTTTACCTCCTCAATTTAGCATTATGGACAGGGAAAGACCTAATCTAAGATCTGCACAAAAATATTTTGCCTTCAAATTCATACGGTGATCGTAGCATGCATGGACTCGACTCATAGGACTGGGATTTCCATGAAAAAGATTGTGGGCCGAAAATGGGTGATCACTGTACATTTCTCTTCTGTTTCCTATTTATATTTATATTTTACCTCCTCAATTTAGCATTATGGCCAGTGAAAGACTTAATCTAAGCTCTGCACAAAAATATTTTGCCTTCAAATTCATACCGTGAACCTAGCATGCATGGACTCGACTCATCTGACTGGGATTTCCGAGAAAAAGATTGTGGGCCGAAAATGGATGATCACTGTACATTTCTCTTCTGTTTCCTATTTATATTTCTATTTTACCTCCTCATTTTAGCATTATGGCCAGGGAAAGACTTAATCTAAGCTCTGCACAAAAATATTTTGCCTTCAAATTCATACCGTGATCGTAGCATGCATATACTCGACTCATATGACTGGGATTTCCATGAAAGTGATTGTGGGCTGAAAATGGGTGATCACTGTACATTTCTCTTCTGTTTCCTATTTATATTTATATTTTACCTCCTCAATTTAGCATTATGGCCAGGGAAAGAACTAATCTAAACTCTGCACAAAAATATTTTGCCTTCAAATTCATACCGTGATCGTAGCATGCATGGACTCGACTCATATGACTGGGATTACCATGAAAAAGATTGTTGGCCGAAAATGGATGATCACTGTACAATTCTCTTATGTTTCCTATTTATATTTCTTTTTTACCTCCTCAATTTAGCATTATGGACAGGGAAAGACCTAATCTAAACTCTGCACAAAAAATATTTTGCCTTCAAATTCATACCGTGATCGTAGCATGCATGGACTCGACTCATAGGACTGGGATTTCCATGAAAAAGATTGTGGGCCGAAAATGGGTGATCACTGTACATTTCTCTTCTGTTTCCTATTCATATTTATATTTTACCTCCTCAATTTAGCATTATGGCCAGGGAAAGACCTAATCTAAGATCTGCACAAAAATATTTTTCCTTCAAATTCGTACCGTGATCGTAGCATGCATGGACTTGACTCATATGAATGGGATTTCCATGAAAAAGATTGTGGCCCCAAAATGGGTGATCACTGTACATTTCTCTTCTGTTTCCTATTTATATTTCTATTTTACCTCCTCAATTTAGCATTATGGACAGGGAAAGACCTAATCTAAGATCTGCACAAAAATATTTTGCCTTCAAATTCATACGGTGATCGTAGCATGCATGGACTCGACTCATAGGACTGGGATCTCCATGAAAAAGATTGTGGGCCGAAAATGGGTGATCACTGTACATTTCTCTTGTGTTTCCTGTTTATATTTCTATTTTACGTCCTCAATTTAGCATTATGGACAGGGAAAGACCAAATGTAAGCTCTGCACAAAAATATTTTGCCTTCAAATTCATACCGTGATTGTAGCATGCATGGACTCGACTCATATGACTGGGATTTCCATGAAAGAGATTGTGGGCCGAAAATGGGTGATCACTGTACATTTCTCTTCTGTTTCCTATTTATATTTATATTTTACCTCCTCAATTTAGCATTATGGACAGGGAAAGACCTAATCTAAGCTCTGCACAAAAATATTTTGCCTTCAAATTCATACCGTGATCGTAGCATGCATGGACTCGACTCATAGGACTGGGATTTCCATGAAAAAGATTGTGGGCCGAAAATGGGTGATCACTGTACATTTCTCTTCTGTTTCCTATTCATATTTATATTTTACCTCCTCAATTTAGCATTATGGACAGGGAAAGACCTAATCAAGATCTGCACAAAAATATTTTGCCTTCAAATTCATACCGTGATCGTAGCATGCATGGACTCGACTCATATGACTGGGATTTCCATGAAAAAGATTTTGGGCAGAAAATGGGTGATCACTGTACATTTCTCTTCTGTTTTCTATTTATATTTTACCTTTCTCAATTTAGCATTATGGACAGTGAAAAACCTAATCTAACATCTGCAAGAAAATATATTGCCTTCAAATTCATACCGTGATCGTAGCATGCTTGGACTCGACTCATATGAATGGGATTTCCATAAAAAAGATTCTGGGCAGAAAATAGGTGATCACTGTACATTTCTCTTCTGTTTCCTATTTATATTTCCTTCATTTAGCTTTATTGACAAGGAAAGACGTAATCTAAACTCTGCACAAAAAGATTTTGCGTTCAAATTCATACCGTGATCGTAGTATGCATGGACTCGACTCATATGACTGGTATTTCCATGAAAAAGATTGTCGTCAGAAAATGGTGATCACTGTACATTTCTCTTCTGTTTCCTATTTATATTTATATTTTACCTCCTCATTTTAGCATTATGGACAGGGAAAGACCTAATCTAAGTTCATCAAAAAAATATTTTGCCTGCAAATTCATACCGTGATCGTAGCATGCATGGACTCGACTAATATGACTGGGATTTCCATGAAACAGATTGTGGGCTGAAAATGGGTGGTCACTGTACATTTCTCTTCTGTTTCCTATTCATATTTCTATTTTACCTCCTCAATTTAACATTATGGACAGGGAAAGACATAATCTAAAATCTGCACAAAAATATTTTGCTTTCAAATTCATACCGTGATCGTGGCATGCATGGACTCGATTCATATGACTGGGATTTCCATGAAAAAGATTGTGGGCCGAAAATGGGTGATCACTGTACATTTCTCTCTGTTTCATATTTATATTTATATTTTACCTCCTCAATTTAGCATTATGGACAGGGAAAGACATAATCTAAAATCTGCACAAAAATATTTTGCTTTCAAATTCATACCGTGATCGTGGCATGCATGGACTCGATTCCTATGACTGGGATTTCCAGGAAAAAGATTGTGGGCCGAAAATGGGTGATCACTGTACATTTCTCTTCTGTTTCCTATTTATATTTATATTTTACCTCCTCAATTTAGCATTATGGACAGGGAAAGACCTAATCTAAAATCTGCCCAAAAATATTTTGCCTTCAAATTCATACCGTGATCGTAGCATGCATGGACTCGACACATATGACTGGGATTTCCATGAAAAAGATTGTGGGCCGAAAATGGGTGATCACTGTACATTACTCTTCTGTTTCCTATTTATATTTATATTTTACCTCCTCAATTTAGCATTTTGGACCGGAAAAGACCTAATCTAAAATCTGCACAAAAATTTTTTGCCTTCAAATTCATACCGTGATCGTAGCATGCATGGACTCAACTCATATGACTGGGATTTCCAAGAAAAAGATAGTGGGCCAAAAATGGGTGATCACTGTACATTTCTCTTCTGTTTCCTACTTATATTTCTATTTTACCTCCTCAATTTAGCATTATGGTCATGGAAAGACCTAATCTAAAATCTGCACAAAAATATTTTGCCTTCAAATTCATACCGTGATCGTAGCATGCATGGACTCGACTGATATGACTGGGATTTCAATGAAAAAGATTGTGGGCCGAAAATGGGTGATCACTGTACATTTCTCTTCTGTTTCGTATTTATATTTATATTTTACCTCCTCAATTTAGCATTATGGGCAGGAAAAGACCTAATCTAAAATCTGCACAAAAATATTTTGCCTTCAAATTCATACTGTGATCGTAGCATGCATGGACTCGACACATATGACTGGGATTTCCATGAAAAAGATCGTGGGCCGAAAATGGGTGATCACTGTACATTACTCTTCTGTTTCCTATTTATATTTATATTTTACCTCCTCAATTTAGCATTTTGGACCGGAAAAGACCTAATCTAAAATCTGCACAGAAATTTTTTGCCTTCAAATTAATACCGTGATCGTAGCATACATGGACTCAACTCATATGACTGGGATTTCCATGAAAAAGATTGTGGGCCGAAAATGGGTGGTCACTGTACATTTCTCTTCTGTTTCCTATTTATATTTCTATTTTACCTCCTCAATTTAACATTATGGACACGGAAAGACATAATCTAAAATCTGCACAAAAATATTTTGCTTTCAAATTCATACCGTGATCCTGGCATGCATGGACTCGATTCATATGACTGGGATTTCCATGAAAAAGATTGTGTGCCGAAAATGGGTGATCACTGTACATTTCTCTCTGTTTCATATTTATATTTATATTTTACCTCCTCAATTTAGCATTATGGTCATGGAAAGATCTAATCTAAAATCTGCACAAAAATATTTTGCCTTCAAATTCATACCGTGATCGTAGCATGCATGGACTCGACTGATATGACTGGGATTTCCATGAAAAAGATTGTGGGCCGAAAATGGGTGATCACTGTACATTTCTCTTCTGTTTCCTATTTATATTTCTATTTTGCCTCCTCAATTTAGCATTATGGACAGGGAAAGACCTAATCTAAAATCTGCACAAAAATATATCGCCTTCAAGTTCATACCGTGATCGTAGCATGCATGGACACAACTCATATGACTGGGATTTCCATGAAAAAGTTTTTGGGCCGAAAATGGGTGATCACTGTACATTTCTCTTCTCTTCCCTATTTATATTTCTATTTTACCTCCTCAATTTAGCATTATGGACAGGGAAAGACCTAATCTAAAATCTGCACAAAAATATTTTACTTTCAAATTCATACTCTGAACGTAGCATACATGGACTCGACTCATAAGACTGGGATTTCCATGAAAAAGTTTGTGGGCCGAAAATGGGTGATCACTGTACATTTCTCTTCTGTTTCCTATTGATATTTCCATTTTACCTCCTCAATTTAGCATTATGGACAGGGAAAGACCTAATCTAAAATCTGCACAAAAATATTTTGCCTTCGAATTCATACCGTGATCGTAGCATGCATAGACTCGACTCATATGACTGGGATTTCCATGAAAAAGATTGTGGGCCGAAAATGGGTGATCACTGTACATTTCTCTTCTCTTCCCTTTTTATATTTCTATTTTACCTCCTCAATTTAGCATTATGGACAGGGAAAGACCTAATCTAAATTCTGCACAAAAATATTTTGCCTTCAAATTCATACCGTGATCGTAGCATGCATGGACTCGACTCATATGACTTGGATTTCCATGAAAAAGATTGTGGGCCGAAAATGGGTGATCACTGTACATTTCTCTTCTGTTTCCTATTTATATTTATATTTTACCTCCTCAATTTAGCATTATGGACAGGGAAAGACCTAATCTAAAATCTTCGCAAAAATATTTTGCCTTCAAATTTATACCGTGATCGTAGCATGCATGGACTCGACGAATATGACTGGGATTTCCATGAAAAAGATTGTGGGCCGAATATGGGTGATCACTGTACATTTCTCTTCTGTTTCCTATTTATATTTCTGTTTTACCTCCTCAATTTAGCATTATCGCCAGTGAAAGACCTAATCTAAGCTCTGCACAAAAATATTTTGCCTTCAAATTCATACCGTGATCGTACCTGCATGGACTCGACTCATATGCCTGGGATTGCCATGAAAAACTTTGTGGGACGAAAACTGGTGATCACTGTACATTTCTCTTCTGTTTCCTTTTTATATTTCTATTTTACCTCCTCAATTTAACATTATGGACAGGGAAAGACCTAATCTAAGCTCTGCACAAAAATATTTTGCTCTCAAATTCATACCGTGATCGTAGCATGCATGGACTCGACTCATATGCCTGGGATTTCCATGAGAAACTTTGTGGGACGAAAATGGGTTATCACTGTACATTTCTCTTCTGTTTCCTATTTATATTTCTATTTTACCTCCTCAATTTAGCATTATAGACAGGGAAAGACCTAATCTAAGCTCTGCACAAAAATATTTTGCCTTCAAATTCATACCGTGATCGTAGCATGCATGGACTCGACTCATATGACTGGGATTTCCATGAAAAAGATTGTGGGCACAAAATGGGTGATCACTGTACATTTCTCTTCTGTTTCCTATTTATATTTATATTTTACCTCCTCAATTTAGCATTATCGCCAGTGAAACACCTAATGTAAGCTCTGCACAAAAATATTTTGCCTTCAAATTCATACCGTTATCGTAGCATGCATGGACTCGACTCATATACCTGGGATTTCCATGAAAAAGATTGTGGGACGAAAACGGGTGATCACTGTACATTTCTCTTCTGTTTCCTATTTATATTTCTATTTTACCTCCTCAATTTAACATTATGGACAGGGAAGACCTAATCTAAGCTCTGCACAAAAATATTTTGCCTTCAAATTCATACCGTGATCGTAGCATGCATGTACTCGACTCATATGCCTGGGATTTACATGAAAAAGATTTTGGGCCGAAAATGGGTGATCACTGTACATTTCTCTTCTGTTTCCTATTTATATTTATATTTTACCTCCTCAATTTAGCATTATGGACAGGCAAAACCTAATCAAGATCTGCACAAAAATATTTTGCCTTCAAATTCATACCGTGAACGTAGCATGCATGGACTTGACTCATATGACTGGGATTTCCATGAAAAATATTGTGGGCCGACAATGGGTGATCACTGTACATTTCTCTTCTATTTCCTATTTATATTTATATTTTACCTCCTCAATTTAGCATTATGGCCAGGGAAAGACATAATCTAAGCTCTGCACAAAAATATTTTGCCTTCAAATTCATACCGTGAACGTAGCATGCATGGACTTGACTCATATGACAGGGATTTCCATGAAAAAGATTGTGGACCAAAAATGGGTGATCACTGTACATTTCTCTTCTGTTTCCTATTTATATTTATATTTTACCTCCTCAATTTAGCATTATGGACAGGGAAAGACCTAATCTAAGATCTGCACAAAAATATTTTGCCTTCAAATTCATACCGTGGTCGTAGCATGCATGGAATCGACTCATATGACTGGGATTTCCATGAAAAAGATTGTGGGCCGAAAATGCGTGAACACTGTACATTTCTCTTCTGTTTCCTATTTATATTTATATTTTACCTACTCAATTTAGCATTATGGCCAGGGAAAGACCTAATCTAAGCTCTGCACAAAAATATTTTGTCTTCAAATTCATACCGTGATCTTAGCATGCATGGAGTCGACTCATATGACTGGGATTTCCATGAAAAAGGTTGTGGGCCGAAAATGGGTGATCACTGTACATTTCTCTTCTGTTTCCTATTTAAATTTATATTTTACCTCCTCAATTTAGCATTATGGACAGGGAAAGACCTAATCAAAGATCTGCACAAAAATATTTTGCCCTCAAATTCATACCGTGATCGTAGCATGCATGGACTCGACTCATATGACTGGGATTTCAATGAAAAAGATTGTGGGCCGACAATGGGTGATCATTGTACATTTCTCTTTTGTTTCCTATTTATATTTATATTTTACCACCTCAATTTAGTATTATGGACAGGGAAAGACCTAATCTAAGCTCTGCACAAAAATATTTTGCCTTCAAATTCATACCGTGATCGTAGCATGCATGGACTCGACTCATATGACTGGGATTACCATGAAAAAGATTGTGGGCCGAAAATGGGTGATCACTGTACATTTCTCTTCTGTTTCCTATTTATATTTCTATTTTACCTCCTCAATTTAGCATTATGGACAGGGAAAACCTAATCAAGATCTGCACAAAAATATTTTGCCTTCAAATTCATACCGTGATCGTAGCATGCATGGGCTCGACTCATATGACTGGGATTTCCATGAAAAATATTGTGGGCCGACACTGGGTGATCACTGTACATTTCTCTTCTGTTTCCTATTTATATTTATATTTTACCTCCTCAATTTAGCATTATGGCCAGGGAAAGACATAATCTAAGCTCTGCACAAAAATATTTTGCCTTCAAATTCATATCGTGAACGTAGCATGCATGGACTTGACTCATATCACTGGGATTTCCATGAAAAAGATTGTGGGCCGAAAATGGGTG
The DNA here is from genome assembly GCA_963932145.1 of Acanthosepion lycidas. NCBI lineage: Eukaryota > Metazoa > Mollusca > Cephalopoda > Sepiida > Sepiidae > Acanthosepion > Acanthosepion lycidas. The sequence continues at coordinate 1,547,418 of OZ010589.1, read as the reverse complement.
ATCACTGTACATTTCTCTTCTGTTTCCTATTTATATTTATATTTTACATCATCAATTTAGCATTATGGACAGGGAAAGACCTAATCTAAGATCTGCAAAAAATATTTTGCCTTCAAATTCATACCGTGATCGTAGCATGCATGGACTCGACTCATATGACTGGGATTTCCATGAAAAAGATTCTGGGCCGAAAATGGGTGATCACTGTACATTTCTCTTCTGTTTCCTATTTATATTTCTATTTTATCTCCTCAATTTAGCATTATCGCCAGTGAAACACCTAATGTAAGCTCTGCACAAAAATATTTTGCCTTCAAATTCATACCGTGATCGTAGCATGCATGGACTCGACTCATATGCCTGGGATTTCCATGAAAAACTTTGTGGGACGAAAACGGGTGATCACTGTACATTTCTCTTCTGTTTCCTATTTATATTTCTATTTTACCTCCTCAATTTAACATTATGGACAGGGAAGACCTAATCTAAGCTCTGCACAAAAATATTTTGCCTTCAAATTCATACCGTGATCGTAGCATGCATGTACTCGACTCATATGCCTGGGATTTACATGAAAAAGATTTTGGGCCGAAAATGGGTGATCACTGTACATTTCTCTTCTGTTTCCTATTTATATTTCTATTTTACCTCCTCAATTTAGCATTATGGACAGGGAAAGACATAATCTAAGATCTGCACAAAAATATTTTGCCTTCAAATTCATACCGTGATCGTAGCATGCATGGACACGACTCATATGACTGGGATTTCCATGAAAAAGATTGTGGGCTGATAATGGGTGATCACTGTACATTTCTCTTCTGTTTCCTATTTATATTTATATTTTAGCTCCTCAATTTAGCATTATGGACAGGGAAAGACCTAATCTAAAATCTGCACAAAAATATTTTGCCTTCAAATTCATACCGTGATCGTAGCATGCATGGACTCGACTCATATGACTGGGATTTCCATGAAAAAGGTAGTGGGCCGAAAATGGGTGATCACTGTACATTTCTCTTCTGTTTCCTATTTATATATATATTTTACCTCCTCAATTTAGCAATATGGACAGGGAAAGACCAAATCCAAGATCAGCACAAAAATATTTTGCCTTCAAATTCATACCGTAAACGTAGCATGCATGGACTCGACTCATATGACTGGGATTTCCATGAAAAAGATTGTGGGCCGAAAATGCGTGATCACTGTACATTTCTGTTCTGTTTCCTATTTATATTTATATTTTACCTCCTCAATTTAGCATTATGGACAAGGAAAGACCTAATCTAAAATCTGCACAAAAATATTTTGCCTTCAAATTCATACCGTGATCGTAGCATGCATGGACTCGACTCATATGACTGGGATTTCCATGAAAAATATTGTGGGCCGAAAATGGGTGATCTCTGTACATTTCTGTTCTGTTTCGTATTCATATTTCTCTTTTACCTCCTCAATTTAGCATTATGGACAGGGAAAGATCTAATCTAAAATCTGCACAAAAATATGCCTTCAAATTCATACCGTGATTGCAGCATGCATGGACTCGACTCATATGACTGGGATTTCCATGAAAAAGATTTTGGGCAGAAAATGGGTGATCACTGTACATTTCTATTCAGTTTCCTATTTATATTTCTATTTTACCTCCTCAATTTAGCATTATGAACAGGGAAAGACCTAATCTAAAATCTGCACAAAAATATTTTGCCTTCAAATTCATACCGTGATCGTAGCATACATGAACTCGACTCATATGACTGGGATTTCCATGAAAAAGATTGTGGGCCGAAAGTGGGTGATCACTGTACATTTCTGTTCTGTTTCCTATTTATATTTCTATTTTACCTCCTCAACTTAGCATTATGGACAGGGAAAGACCTAATCTAAAATCTGCACAAGAATATTATGCCTTCAAATTCATACCGTGATTGTAGCAAGCATGGACTCGACTCATATGACTGGGATTTCACTGAAAAAGATTGTGCCCGAAAATGGGTGATCAATGTACATTTCTCTTCTGTTTCCTATTTATATTTCTATTTTACCTCCTCAATTTAGAATTATGGACAGGGAAAGACCTAATCTAAGATCTGCACAAAAATATTTTGCCTTCAAATTCATACCGTGATAGTAGCATGCATGGACTCGACTCATATGACTGGGATTTCCATGAAAAAGATTGTGGGCCAAAAATGGGTGATCACTGTACATTTCTCTTCTGTTTCCTATTTATATTTATATTTTACCTCCTCAATTTAGCATTATGGAGAGGGAAAGTCCTAATCTAAATTCTGCACAAAAATATTTTGCCTACAAATTCATACCGTGATCGTAGCATGCATGGACTCGACTCATATGACTGGGATTTCCATGAAAAAGATTGTGGGCCGAAAGTAGGTGATCACTATACATTTCTCTTCTGTTTCCTATTTATATTTCTATTTTACCTCCTCAATTTAGCATTATGGACAGGGAAAGACCTAATCTAAGATCTGCACAAAAATATTTTGCCTCCAAATTCATACCGTGAACGTAGCATGCATGGACTCGACTCATATGACTGGGATTTCCATGAAAAAGATTGTGGGCCGAAAATGGGAAGTCACTGTACATTTCTCTTCTGTTTCCTATTTATATTTATATTTTACCTCCTCAATTTAGCAATATGGACAGGGAAAGACCAAATCTAAGATCAGCACAAAAATATTTTGCCTTCAAATTCATACCGTGATCGTAGCAGGCATGGACTCGACTCATATGACTGGGATTTCCATGAAAAAGATTGTGGGCCGAAAATAGGTGATCACGATACATTTCTCTTCTGTTTCCTATTTATATTTCTATTTTACCTCCTCAATTTAGCATTATGGACAGGGAAAGACCTAATCTAAAATCTGCACAAAAATATTTTGCCTTCAAATTAATACCGTGATCGTAGCATGCATCGACTCGACAAATATGACTGGGATTTCCATGAAAAAGATTGTGGGCTGAAAATGGGTGATCACTGTACATTTCTCTTCTGTTTCCTATTTATATTTATATTTTACCTCCTCAATTTAGCATTATGGAGAGTGAAAGACCTAATCTAAAATCTGCACAAAAATATTTTGCCTTCAAATTCATACCGTGATCGTAGCATGCATGGACTCGACTCATATGACTGGGATTTCCATGAAAAATATTCTGGGCCGAAAATGGGTGATCACTGTATATTTCTGTTCTGTTTCGTATTCATATTTCCTTTTTTACCTCCTCAATTTAGCATTATGGACAGGGAAAGATCTAATCTAAAATCTGCACAAAAATATGCCTTCAAATTCATAACGTGATTGTAGCATGCATGGACTCGACTCATATGACTGGGATTTCCATGAAAAAGATTGTGCGCCAAAAATTGGTGATCACTGTACATTTCTGTTCTGTTTCGTATTCATATTTCTATTTTACCTCCTCAACTTAGCATTATGGACAGGGAAAGACCTAACCTAAAATCTGCACAAAAATATTATGCCTTCAAATTCATACCGTGATCGTAGCATGCATGGACTCGACTCCTATGACTGGGATTTCCATGAAAAAGATTGTGGGCCGAAAATGGGTTTTCACTGTACATTTCTCTTCTGTTTCCTATTTATATTTATATTTTACCTCCTCAATTTAGCATTGTGGAGAGGGAAAGACCAAATCTAAAATCTGCACAAAAATATTTTGCCTTGAAATTCATACCGTGATCGTAGCATGCAGGTAGTCGACTCATATGACTGGGATTTCTATGAAAAATATTGTGGGCCGAAAATGGGTGATGACTGTATATTTCTCTTTTGTTTCCTATTTATATTTCTATTTTACCTCCTCAATTTAGCATTATGGACAGGGAAAGACCTAATCTAAGATCTGCACAAAAATATTTTGCCTACAAATTCATACCGTGATCGTAGCATGCATGGACTAGACTCATATGACTGGGATTTCCATGAAAAAGATTGTGGGCCGAAAATAGGTGATCACTGTACATTTCTCTTCTGTTTCCTATTTATATTTATATTTTACCTCCTCAATTTAGCATTATGGACAGGGAAAGACCAAATCTAAGATCTGCACAAAGATATTTTGCCTCCAAATTCATACCGTGAACGTAGCATGCATGGACTCGACTCATATGACTGGGATTTCCATGAAAAAGATTGTGGGCCGAAAATGGGTGATCACTGTACATTTCTCTCTGTTTCCTATTTATATTTATATTTTACCTCCTGAATTTAGCATTATGGAAAGGGAAAGAGCTAATCTAAAATCTGCACAAAAATATTTTGCCTTCAAATTCATACCGTGATCGTGGCATGCATGGACTCGATTCATATGACTGGGATTTCCATGAAAAAGATTGTGGCCAAAAAAGGGGTGATCACTGTACATTTCTCTTCTGTTTCCTATTTATATTTATATTTTACCTCCTCAATTTAGCATTATGGACAGGGAAAGACTTAATCTAAGATCTGCACAAAAATATTTTCCTTTCAAATTCATACCGTGATCGTGGCATGCATGGACTCGATTCATATGACTGGGATTTCCATGAAAAAGATTGTGGGCCGAAAATGGGTGATCACTGTACATTTCTCTTCTGTTTCCTATTTATATTTATATTTTACCTCCACATTTTAGCATTATGGACAGGGAAAGGCCTAATCTAAGATCTGCACAAAAATATTATGCTTTCAAATTCATACCGTGATCGTGGCATGCATGGACTCGATTCAAATGACTGGGATTTCCATGAAAAAGATTGTGGGCCGAAAATTGGTGATCACTGTACATTTCTCTACTGTTTCCTATTTATATTTATATTTTACCTCCTCAATTTAGCATTATGGACAGGGAAAGACCTAATCTAAAATCTGCACAAAAATATGTTGCCTTCAAATTAATACCGTGATCGTAGCATGCATGGACTCAACTCACATGACTGGGATTTCCAGGAAAAAGATTGGAGCCCGAAAATGGGTGATCACTGTACATTTCTTTTCTGTTTCCTATTTATATTTCTATTTTACCTCCTCAATTTAGCATTATGGACAGGGAAAGGCCTAATCAAAGATCTGAACAAAAATATTTTACTTTCAAATTCATACCGTGATCGTGGCATGCATGGACTCGACTCATATGACTGGGATTTCCATGAAAAAGATTGTGGGCCGTAAATGGGTGATCACTGTACATTTCTCTTCTGTATTCTATTGATATTTCTATTTTACCTCCTCAATTTAGCATTATGGACAGGGAAAGATCTAATCCAAAATCTGCACAAAAATATTTTGCTTTCAAATTCACACTATGATCGTAGCATGCATGGACTCGACTCATATGACTGGGATTTCCATGAAAAAGATTGTGGGCCGAAAATGGGTGATCACTGTACATTTCTCTTCTGTTTCCGATTTATATTTATATTTTACCTCCTCAATTTAGCATTATGGACAGGGAAAGACCTAATCTAAGATCTGCACAAAAACATTTTGCTTTCAAATTCATTCCGTGATCGTAGCATGCATGGACTCGACTTATATGACTGGGATTTCCTAGAAAAAGATTTTGGGTAGAAAATGGGTGATCACTGTACATTTCTCTTCTGTTTCCTATTTATATTTATATTTTACCTCCTCAATTTAGCATTATGGACAGGTAAAGACCTAATCTAAAATCTGCACAAAAATATTTTGCCTTCAAATTCATACCCTGATCGTAGCATGCATGGACTCGACTCATATGACTGGGATTTCCATGAAAAAGATTGTGGGCCGAAAATGGGTGATCACTGTACATTTCTCTGTGTTTCCTATTTATATTTATATTTTACCTCCTCAATATAGCATTATGGACAGGGAAAGACCTAATCTAAGATCTGCACAAAAATATTTTGCCTTCAAATTCATACCGTGATCGTAGCATGCATGGACTCGACTCATATGACTGGGATTTCCATGAAAAAGATTGTGGGCCGAAAATGGGTGGTCACTGTACGTTTCTCTTCTGTTTCCTTTTTATATTTATATTTAACCTCCTCTATTTAGCATTATGGTCAGGGAAAACCTAATCTAAAATCTGCACACAAATATTTTGCCTTCAAATTCATACCGTGATCGTAGCATGCATAGACTCGACTCATATGACTGGGATTTCCATGAAAATATTGTGGGCCGAAAATGGGTGATCACTGTACATTCCTCTTCTGTTTCCTATTTATATTTCTATTTTACCTCCTCAATTTAGCATTATGGACAGGGAAAGACCAAATCTAAAATCTGCACAAAAATATTTTGCCTTCAAATTCATACCGTCATCGTAGCATGCATGGACTCGACTCATATGACTGGGATTTCCATAAAAAAGATTGTGGGCCGAAAATGGGTGATCACTGTACATTTCTTTTCTGTTTCCTATTTATATTTATATTTTACCTCCTCAATTTAGCATTATGGACAGGGAAAGACCTAATCTTAAATCTGCACAAAAATATTTTGCCTTCAAATTCATACCGTGATCGTAGCATGCATGGACTCGACTCATATGACTGTGATTTGCATGAAAAAGATTGTGGGCCGAAAATGGGTGGTCACTGTACATTTCTCTTCTGTTTCCTATTTATATTTTACCTCCTGAATTTAGCATTATGGACAGGGAAAGACCTAAACCAAATCTGCACAAAAATATTTTGCCTTCAAATTCATACCGTCATCGTAGCATGCATGGACTCGACTCATATGACTGGGATTTCCATGAAAAAGTTTGTGGGCCGAAAATGTGTGATCACTGTACATTTCTCTTCTATTTCCTATTTATATTTATATTTTACCTCCTCAATTTAGCATTATGGACAGGGAAAGACCTAATCTAAAATCTGCACAAAAATATTTTGCTTTCAAATTCATACCGTGTTCGTAGTATGCATGACTCGACTCATATGACTGGGATTTCCAGGAAAAAGATTTTGGGCAGAAAATTGGTGATCACTTTACATTTCTCTTCTGTTTCCTATTTATATTTCTATTTTACCTCCTCAATTTAGCATTATGGACAGTGAAAGACCTAATCTAAGATCTGCACAAAAATATTTTGCCTTCAAATTCATACCGTGATCCTAGCATGCATGGAGACGACTCATATGACTGGGATTTCCATGAAAAAGATTGTCGGCCGAAAATGGGTGATCACTGTACATTTCTCTTCTGTTTCCTATTTATATTTATATTTTACCTCCTCAATTTAGCATTATGGACAGATAAAGTGCCAATCTAAAATCTTCACAAAAATATTTTGCTTTCAAATTCATACCGTGATCGTAGCATGCATGGACTCGACTCATATGACTGGGATTTCCATGAAAAAGATTGTAGGGCGAAAATGGGTGATCACTGTACATTTCTCTTCTGTTTCCTATTTATATTTATATTTTACCTCCTTAATTTAGCATTATGGCCAGGGAAAGACCTAATCTAATCTCTGCACAAAAATATTTTGCCTTCAAATTCATACCGTGATCGTAGCATGCGTGGACTCGACTCATATGACTGGGATTTCCATGAAAAAGATTGTGGGCCGAAAATGGGTGATCACTGTACATTTCTCTTCTGTTTCCTATTTATATTTATATTTTACCTCCTCAATTTAGCATTATGGACAGGGAATGACCTAATCTAAGATCTGCACAGAAATATTTTGCCTTCAAATTCATACCGTGAACGTAGCATGCATGGACTCGACTCATATGACTGGGATATCCATGAAAAAGATTGTGGGCCGAAAATGGGTGGGCACTGTACATTTCTCTTCTGTTTCCTATTTATATTTATATTTTACCTCCTCAATTTAGCATTATGGACAGGGAAAGACCTAATCAAGATCTGCACAAAAATATTTTGCCTTCAAATTCATACCGTGATCGTAGCATGCATGGACTCGACTCATATGACTGGGATTTCCATGAAAAAGATTGTGGGCCAAAAATGGTTGATCACTGTATATTTCTCTTCTGTTTCCTATTTATATTTATATTTTACCTCCTCAATTTAGCATTATGGACAGGAAAAGACCTAATCTAAGATCTGCACAAAAATATTTTGCCTTCAAATTCATACCGTGATCGTAGCATGAATGGACTCGACTCATATGACTGGGATTTCCATGAAAAAGATTGTGGGCCGAAAATGGGTGATCACGGTACATTACTCTTCTGTTTACTATTCATATTTATATTTTACCTCCTAAATTTAGCATTATGGACAGGGAAAGAACTAATCTAAAATCTGCACAAAAATATTTTGACTTCAAATTCATACCGTGATCGTAGCATGCATGGACTCGACTCATACGACTGGGATTTCCATGAAAAAGAGTGTGGGCTGAAAATGGGTGATCACAGTACATTACTCTTCTGTTTCCTATTTATATTTGTATTTTACCTCCTAAATTTAGCATTATGGACAGGGAAAGACCTAATCTAAGATCTGCACAAAAATATTTTGCCTTCAAATTCATACTGTGATCGTACCATGCATGGACGCGACTCATATGACTGGGATTTTCATGAAAAAGATTGTGGGCCGAAAATGGGTGAATACAGTACATTACTCTTCTGTTTCCTATTTATATTTATATTTTACCTCCTAAATTTAGCATTATGGACAGGGAAAGACCTAATCTAAAATCTGCACAAAAATATTTTGCCTTCAAATTCATACCGTGATCGTAGCATGCATTGACTCGACTCATATGACTGGGATTTCCATGAAAAAGATTGTGGGCCGAAAATGGGTGATCACTGTACATTTCTCTTCTGTTTCCCATTTATATTTATATTTTACCTCCTCAATTTAGCATTATGGACAGGGAAAGACCTAATCTAAGCTCTGCACAAAAATATTTTGCCTTCAAATTCATACCGTGATCGTAGCATGCATTAACTCGACTCATATGACTTGGATTTCCATGAAAATATTGTGGGCCGAAAGTGGGTGATCACTGTACATTTCTCTTCTGTTTCCTATTTATATTTCTATTTTACCTCCTCAATTTAGCATTATGGACAGGGAAAGATCTAATCTAAGCTCTGCACAAAAATATTTTGCCTTCAAATTCATACCGTGATCGTAGCATGCATGGACTCGACTCATATGACTGGGATTTCTATGAAAAAGATTGTGGGCCGAAAATGGGTGATCACAGTACATTACTCTTCTGTTTCCTATTTATATTTCTATTTTACCTTCTAAATTTAGCATTATGGACAGGGAAAGAACTAATCTAAAATCTGCACAAAAATATTTTGACTTCAAATTCATACCGTGATCGTAGCATGCATGGACTCGACTCATATGACTTGGATTTCCATGAAAAAGATTGTGGGCCGAAAACGGGTGAATACAGTATATTACTCTTCTGTTTCCTATTTATATTTATATTTTACCTCCTAAATTTAGCATTATGGATAGGGAAAGAACTAATCTAAAATCTGCACAAAAATATTTTGACTTCAAATTCATACCGTGATCGTAGCATGCATGGACTCGAATCATATGACTGGGATTTCCATGAAAAAGATTGTGGGCCGAAAATGGGTGATCACTGTACATTTCTCTTCTCTTTCCTATTTATATTTATATTTTACCTCCTCAATTTAGCATTATGGACAGGGAAAGACCTAATCTAAGCTCTGCACAAAAATATTTTGCCCTCAAATTCATACCGTGATCGTAGCATGCATGGACTCGACTCATATGCCTGGGATTTCCATGAAAAACTTTGTGGGCCGAAAACGGGTGATTACTGTACATTTCTCTTCTGTTTCCTATTTATATTTATATTTTACCTACTCAATTTAGCATTATGGACAGGGAAAGACCTAATCTAAGCTCTGCACAAAAATATTTTGCCTTCAAATTCATACCGTGATCGTAGCATACATGGACTCGACTCATATGACTGGGATTTCCATGAAAAAGATTGTGGGCCGAAAATGGGAGATCACTGTACATTTCTTTTCTGTTCCCTATTTATATTTATATTTTACCTCCTCAATTTAGCATTATCGCCAGTGAAAGACCTAATCTAAGCTCTGCACAAAAATATTTTGCCTTCAAATTCATACCATGATCGTAGCATGCATGGACTCGACTCATATGACTGGGATTTCCATGAAAAAGATTGTGGGCCGAAAATGGGTGATCACAGTACATTACTCTTCTGTTTCCTATTTATATTTCTATTTTACCTCCTAAATTTAGCATTATGGACAGGGAAAGAACTAATCTAAAATCTGCACAAAAATATTTTGACTTCAAATTCATACCGTGATCGTAGCATGCATGGACTCGACTCATATGACTTGGATTTCCATGAAAAAGATTGTGGGCCGAAAACGGGTGAATACAGTATATTACTCTTCTGTTTCCTATTTATATTTATATTTTACCTCCTAAATTTAGCATTATGGATAGGGAAAGAACTAATCTAAAATCTGCACAAAAATATTTTGACTTCAAATTCATACCGTGATCGTAGCATGCATGGACTCGAATCATATGACTGGGATTTCCATGAAAAAGATTGTGGGCCGAAAATGGGTGATCACTGTACATTTCTCTTCTCTTTCCTATTTATATTTATATTTTACCTCCTCAATTTAGCATTATGGACAGGGAAAGACCTAATCTAAGCTCTGCACAAAAATATTTTGCCCTCAAATTCATACCGTGATCGTAGCATGCATGGACTCGACTCATATGCCTGGGATTTCCATGAAAAACTTTGTGGGCCGAAAACGGGTGATCACTGTACATTTCTCTTCTGTTTCCTATTTATATTTATATTTTACCTACTCAATTTAGCATTATGGACAGGGAAAGACCTAATCTAAGCTCTGCACAAAAATATTTTGCCTTCAAATTCATACCGTGATCGTAGCATACATGGACTCGACTCATATGACTGGGATTTCCATGAAAAAGATTGTGGGCCGAAAATGGGAGATCACTGTACATTTCTTTTCTGTTCCCTATTTATATTTCTATTTTACCTCCTCAATTTAGCATTATCGCCAGTGAAAGACCTAATCTAAGCTCTGCACAAAAATATTTTGCCTTCAAATTCATACCATGATCGTAGCATGCATGGACTCGACTCATATGACTGGGATTTCCATGAAAAAGATAGTGGGCCGAAAATTGGTGATCACTGTACATTTCTCTTCTGTTTCCTATTTATATTTATATTTTACCTCCTCAATTTAGCATTATGGACAGGGAAAGACCTAATCTAAGATCTGCACAAAAATATTTTGCCTTCAAATTCATACCGTGATCGTAGTATGCATGTACTCGACTCATATGACTGGGATTTCCATGAAAAAGATTGTGGGCCGAAAATGGGTGATCACTGTACATTTCTCTTCTGTTTCCTATTTATATTTCTATTGTACCACCTCAATTTAGCTTTATGGAAAGGGAAAGACCTAATATAAAATCTGCACGAAAATATTTTGCCTTCAAATTCATACCGTGATCGTAGCATGCATGGACTCGACTCATATGCCTGGGATTTCCAGGAAAAACTTTGGGGGCAAAAACTTGTGATCACTGTACATTTCTCTTCTGTTTCCTATTTATATTTCTATTGTACCTCCTCAATTTAGCATTATGGACAGGGAAAGACCTAATCTAAAATCTGCACAAAAATATTTTGCCTTCAAATTCATACCGTGATCGTAGCATGCATGGACTCGACTCATATGTTTGGGATTTCCATGAAAAACTTTGTGGGCCGAAAACGGGTGATCACTGTACATTTCTCTTCTGTTTCCTATTTATATTTATATTTTACCTCCTCAATTTAGCCTTATGGACAGGGAAAGACCTAATCTAAGATCTGCACAAAATTATTTTGCCTTCAAATTCATACCGTGATCGTAGTATGCATGTACTCGACTCATATGACTGGGATTTCCATGAAAAAGATTGTGGGCCGAAAATGGGTGATCACTGTACATTTCTCTTCTGTTTCCTATTTATATTTATATTTTACCTCCTCAATTTAGCATTATGGACAGGGAAAGACCTAATCTAAAATCTGCACAAAAATATTTTGCCTTCAAATTCATACCGTGATCGTAGCATGCATTGAATCGATCCATATGACTGGGATTTCCATGAAAAAGTTTGTGGGCCGAAAATAGGTGATCACTGTACATTTCTCTTCTGTTTCCTATTTATATTTCTATTTTACCTCCTCAATTTAGCATTATGGACAGGGAATGACCTAATCTAAAATCTGCACAAAAATATTTTGCCTTCAAATTCATACCGTGATCGTAGCATGCATGGACTCGACTCATATGTTTGGGATTTCCATGAAAAACTTTGTGGGCCGAAAACGGGTGATCACTGTACATTTCTCTTCTGTTTCCTATTTATATTTATATTTTACCTCCTCAATTTAGCCTTATGGACAGGGAAAGACCTAATCTAAGATCTGCACAAAAATATTTTGCCTTCAAATTCATACCGTGATCGTAGTATGCATGTACTCGACTCATATGACTGGGATTTCCATGAAAAAGATTGTGGGCCGAAAATGGGTGATCACTGTACATTTCTCTTCTGTTTCCTATTTATATTTATATTTTACCTCCTCAATTTAGCATTATGGACAGGGAAAGACCTAATCTAAAATCTGCACAAAAATATTTTGCCTTCAAATTCATACCGTGATCGTAGCATGCATTGAATCGATCCATATGACTGGGATTTCCATGAAAAAGTTTGTGGGCCGAAAATAGGTGATCACTGTACATTTCTCTTCTGTTTCCTATTTATATTTCTATTTTACCTCCTCAATTTAGCATTATGGACAGGGAATGACCTAATCTAAGATCTGCACAAAAATATTTTGCCTCCAAATTCATACCGTGAACGTAGCATGCATGGACTCGACTCATATGACTGGGATTTTCATGAAAAAGATTGTGCGCCGAAAATGGGTGGTCACTGTACATTTCTCTTCTGTTTCCTATTTATATTTATATTTTACCTCCTCAATTTAGCATTATGGACAGGGAAAGACCTAATCTAAAATCTGAACAAAAATATTTTGCATTCAAATTCATACTGTGATCATAGCATGCATGGACTCGACTCATATGACTGGGATTTCCATGAAAAAGATTGCGGGACGAAAATGGGTGATCACTGTACATTTCTCTTTTTTTTCCTATTTATATTTCTATTTTACCTCCTCAATTTAGCATTATGGACAGGGAAAGACCTAATCTAAAATCTGCACAGAAATATTTTGCCTTCAAATTCATACCGTGATCGTAGCATGGATGGACTCGACTCATATGACTGGGATTTCCATGAAAAAGATTGTGGGCACAAAATGGGTGATCACTGTACATTTCTCTTCTTTTTCCTATTTATATTTCTATTGTACCTCCTCAATTTAGCATTATGGACAGGGAAAGACCTAATCTAAGATCTGCACAAAAATATTTTGCCTTCAAATTCATACCGTGTTCGTAGCATGCATGGACGCGACTTATATGACTGGGATTTCCATGTAAAAGATTGTGAGCCGAAAATGGGTGATCACTGTACATTTCTCTTGTATTTCTCTTCTGGTTCCTATTTATATTTATATTTTACCAACTCAATTTAGCATTATGGACAGGGAAAGATCTAATCTAAAATCTGCACAAAAATATTTTGCCTTCAAATTCATACCGTGATCGTAGCATGCATGGACTCGACTCATATGCCTGGGATTTCCATGAAAAACTTTGTGGGCCGAAAACTGGTGATCACTGTACATTTCTCTTCTGATTCCTATTTATATTTATATTTTACCTCCTCAATTTAGCATTATGGCCAGGGAAAGACCTAATCTAAGCTCAGCACAAAAATATTTTGCCTTCAAATTCATACCGTGATCGTAGCATGCATGGACTCGACTCATATGACTGGGATTTCCATGAAAAAGTTTGTGGGCAGAAAATGGGTGATCACTGTACATTTCTCTTCTGTTTCCTATTTATATTTCTATTTTACGTCCTTCATTTAGCATTATGGACAGGGAAAGACCTAATCTAAGATCTGCAAAAAAATATTTTGCCTTCAAATTCATACCGTGATCGTAGCATGCATGGACTTGACTCATATGACAGGGATTTCCATGAAAAAGATTGTGGGCAGAAAATGGATGATCACTGTACATTTCTCTTCTGTTTCCTATTTATATTTATATTTTACTCCTTCATTTAGCATTATGGACAGGGAAAGACCTAATCTAAGTTCTGCAAAAAAATATTTTCCCTTCAAATTCATAAGTTGATCGTAGCAGGTATGGACTTGACTCATATGACTGGGATTTCCATGAAAAAGATTGTGGGCCGAAAATGGGTGATCACTGTACATTTCTCTTCTGTTTCCTATTTATATTTATATTTTACTTCCTCAATTTAGCATTATGGACAGGGAAAGACCAAATTGAAGATCTGCAATAAATATTTTGCCTGCAAATTCATAACGTGATCGTAGCATGCATGGACTCGACTCATATGACTGGGATTTCCATGAAAAAGATTGTGGGCCGAAAATGGGGGATCACTGTACATTTCTCTTCTGTTTCCTATTTATATTTATATTTTACCTCCTCAATTTAGCATTATGGACAGGGAATGACCTAATCTAAAATCTGCACAAAAATATTTTGCCTTCAAATACATACCGTGATTGTAGCATGCATGGACTCGACTCATATGACTGGGATTTCCATGAAAAAGATTGTGGGCCGAAAATGGGTGATCACTGTACATTTCTCTTCTGTTTCCTATTTATATTTATATTTTACCTCCTCAATTTAGCATTATGGACAGGGAAAGACCTAATCTAAGCTCGACACAAAAATATTTTGCCTTCAAATTCATACCGTGATCGTAGCATGTATGGACTCGACTCATGTGACTGGGATTTCCATGAAAAAGATTGTGTGCAGAAAATGGGTGATCACTGTACATTTCTCTTCTGTTTCCTTTTTATATTTCTATTTTACCCCCTCAATTTAGCATTATGGACAGTGAAAGACCAAATATAAGATCTGCAAAAAAATATTTTGCCTTCAAATTCTTACCGTGATCGTAGCATGTATGGACTCGACTCATATGACTGGGATTTCCATGAAAAAGATTGTGGGCAGAAAATGGGTGATCACTGTACATTTCTCTTCTGTTTCCTATTTATATTTATATTTTACTTTCTTCATTTAGCATTATGGACAGGGAAAGACCTTATCTAAGTTCTGCAAAAAAATATTTTGCCTTCATATTCATACCGTGATCGTAGCATGCATCGACACGACTCATATGACTGGGATTTCCATGAAAAAGATTGTGGGCAGAAAATGGGTGATCACTGTACATTTCTCTTCTGTTTCCTATTTATATTTATATTTTACTTCCTCAATTTAGTATTATGTACAGGGAAAGACCCAATCTAAGATCTGCACAAAAATATTTTGCCTTTAAATTCATACCGTGATCATAGCATGCATGGACTCGACTCATATGACTGGGATTTCCATGAAAAAGATTGTGGGCAGAAAATGGGTGATCACTGTACATTTCTCTTCTGTTTCCTATTTATATTTACTTCCTTCATTTAGCATTATGGACGGGGAAAGACATAATCTAAGCTCTGCAAAAAAATATTTTGCCTTCAAATTCATACCGTGATCGTAGCATGCATGGACACGAATCATATGACTGGGATTTCCATGAAAAAGATTGGGGGCAGAAAATGGGTGATCACTGTACATTTCTCTTCTGTTTCCTATTTATATTTATATTTTACCTTCTTAATTTAGCATTATGGACAGGGAAAACCTAATCTAAGATCTGCAAAAAAGATATTTTGCCTTCAAATTCATACCTTGATCGTAGCATGCATGAACTCGACTTTTATTACTGGGATTTCCATGAAAAAGATTGTGGGCAGAAAATGGGTGATCACTGTACATTTCTCTTCTGTTTCCTATTTATATTTACTTCCTTCATTTAGCATTATGGACGGGGAAAGACATAATCTAAGCTCTGCAAAAAAATATTTTGCCTTCAAATTCATACCGTGATCGTAGCATGTATGGACTCGACTCATATGATTGGGATTTCCATGAAAAAGATTGGGGGCAGAAAATGGGTGATCACTGTATATTTCTCTTCTGTTTCCTTTTTATATTTATATTTTACTTTCTCAATTTAGCATTATGGACAGGGAAAGACCTAATCTAACATCTGCACAAAAATATTTTGCCTTCAAATTCATACCGTGATCGTAGCATGCAAGGACTCGACTCATATGACTGGGATTTCCATGAAAAAGATTAGGGGCAGAAAATGGGTGATCACTGTACTTTTCTCTTCTGTTTCCTATTTATATTTATATTTTACTTTCTTCATTTAGCATTATGGACAGGGAAAGACCTTATCTAAGATCTGCAAAAAAATATTTTGCCTTCAAATTCATACCGTGATCGTAGCATGCATGGACTCGACTCATATGACTGGGATTTCCATGAAAAATATTTTGGGCCGAAAATGGGTGATCACTGTACATTTTTCTTCTGTTTCCTATTTATTTTTATATTTTACCTCCTCAATTTAGCATTATGGCCTGGGAAAGACCTAATCTAAGCTCTGCACAAAAATATTTTTCCTTCAAATTAATACCGTGATCGTAGCATGCATGGACTCGACTCATATGACTGGGATTTCCATGAAAAAGATTGTGGGCCGAAAATGGGTGATCACTGTACATTTCTCTTCTGTTTCCTATTTATATTTATATTTTACCTCCTCAATTTAGCATTATGGCCAGGGAAAGACCTAATGCAAGCTCTGTACAAAAATATTTTGCCTTCAAATTCATACCGTGATCGTAGCATGCATGGACTCGACTCATATGACTGGGATTTCCATGAAAAAGATTGTGGGCCGAAAATGGGTGATCACTGTACATTTCTCTTCTGTTTACTATTTATATTTATATTTTACCTCCTCAATTTAGCATTATGGACAGGGAAAGACCTAATCTAAAATCTGCACAAAAATATTTTGCCTTCAAATTCATACCGTGATCGTAGCATGCATGGACTCGACTCATATGACTGGGATTTCCATGAAAAAGATTTTGGGCCAAAAATGGGTGATCACTGTACATTTCTCTTCTGTTTCCTATTTATATTTCTATTTTACCTCCTCAATTTAGCATTATGGACAGGGAAAGACCTAATCTAAGGTCTGCAATAAAATATTTTGCCTTCAAATTCATACCATGATCGTAGCATGCGAAGACTCAACTCATATGACTGGGATTTCCATGAAAAAATTGTGGGCAGAAAATGGGTGATCACTGTATATTTCTCTTCTATTTCCTTTTTATATTTATATTTTACTTCTTCAATTTAGCATTATGGACAGGGAAAGACCTAATCTAACATCTGCACAAAAATATTTTGCCTTCAAATTCATACCGTGATCGTAGCATGCAAGGACTCGACTCATATGACTGGGATTTCCATGAAAAAGATTAGGGGCAGAAAATGGGTGATCACTGTACTTTTCTCTTCTGTTTCCTATTTATATTTATATTTTACTTTCTTCATTTAGCATTATGGACAGGGAAAGACCTTATCTAAGATCTGCAAAAAAATATTTTGCCTTCAAATTCATACCGTGATCGTAGCATGTATGGACTCGACTCATATGCTTGGGATTACCATAAAAAAGATTGTGGGCAGAAAATGGGAGATCACTCTACATTTCTCTTCTGTTTCCTATTTATATTTATATTTTACCTCCTCAATTTAGCATTATGGCCAGGGAAAGACCTAATCTAAGCTCTGCACAAAAATATTTTGCCTTCAAATTCATACCGTGATCGTAGCATGCATGGACTCGACTCATATGACTGGGATTTCCATGAAAAAGATTGTGGGCCGAAAATGGGTGATCACTGTACATTTCTCTTCTGTTTCCTATTTATATTTCTATTTTACTTCCTTCATTTAGCATTATGGACAGGGAAAGACCTAATCTAAGATCTGCACAAAAATATTTTGCCTTCAAATTCATACCGTGATCGTAGCATGCATGGACTCGACTCATATGACTGGGATTTCCATGAAAAAGATTGTGGGCCGAAAATGGGTGATCACTGTACATTTCTCTTCTGTTTCCTATTTATATTTATATTTTACCTCCTCAATTTAGCATTATGGACAGGGAAAGACCTAATCTAAGCTCGACACAAAAATATTTTGCCTTCAAATTCATACCGTGATCGTAGCATGTATGGACTCGACTCATGTGACTGGGATTTCCATGAAAAAGATTGTGTGCAGAAAATGGGTGATCACTGTACATTTCTCTTCTGTTTCCTTTTTATATTTCTATTTTACCCCCTCAATTTAGCATTATGGACAGTGAAAGACCAAATATAAGATCTGCAAAAAAATATTTTGCCTTCAAATTCTTACCGTGATCGTAGCATGTATGGACTCGACTCATATGACTGGGATTTCCATGAAAAAGATTGTGGGCAGAAAATGGGTGATCACTGTACATTTCTCTTCTGTTTCCTATTTATATTTATATTTTACTTTCTTCATTTAGCATTATGGACAGGGAAAGACCTTATCTAAGTTCTGCAAAAAAATATTTTGCCTTCATATTCATACCGTGATCGTAGCATGCATCGACACGACTCATATGACTGGGATTTCCATGAAAAAGATTGTGGGCAGAAAATGGGTGATCACTGTACATTTCTCTTCTGTTTCCTATTTATATTTATATTTTACTTCCTCAATTTAGTATTATGTACAGGGAAAGACCCAATCTAAGATCTGCACAAAAATATTTTGCCTTTAAATTCATACCGTGATCATAGCATGCATGGACTCGACTCATATGACTGGGATTTCCATGAAAAAGATTGTGGGCAGAAAATGGGTGATCACTGTACATTTCTCTTCTGTTTCCTATTTATATTTACTTCCTTCATTTAGCATTATGGACGGGGAAAGACATAATCTAAGCTCTGCAAAAAAATATTTTGCCTTCAAATTCATACCGTGATCGTAGCATGCATGGACACGAATCATATGACTGGGATTTCCATGAAAAAGATTGGGGGCAGAAAATGGGTGATCACTGTACATTTCTCTTCTGTTTCCTATTTATATTTATATTTTACCTTCTTAATTTAGCATTATGGACAGGGAAAACCTAATCTAAGATCTGCAAAAAAGATATTTTGCCTTCAAATTCATACCTTGATCGTAGCATGCATGAACTCGACTTTTATTACTGGGATTTCCATGAAAAAGATTGTGGGCAGAAAATGGGTGATCACTGTACATTTCTCTTCTGTTTCCTATTTATATTTACTTCCTTCATTTAGCATTATGGACGGGGAAAGACATAATCTAAGCTCTGCAAAAAAATATTTTGCCTTCAAATTCATACCGTGATCGTAGCATGTATGGACTCGACTCATATGATTGGGATTTCCATGAAAAAGATTGGGGGCAGAAAATGGGTGATCACTGTATATTTCTCTTCTGTTTCCTTTTTATATTTATATTTTACTTTCTCAATTTAGCATTATGGACAGGGAAAGACCTAATCTAACATCTGCACAAAAATATTTTGCCTTCAAATTCATACCGTGATCGTAGCATGCAAGGACTCGACTCATATGACTGGGATTTCCATGAAAAAGATTAGGGGCAGAAAATGGGTGATCACTGTACTTTTCTCTTCTGTTTCCTATTTATATTTATATTTTACTTTCTTCATTTAGCATTATGGACAGGGAAAGACCTTATCTAAGATCTGCAAAAAAATATTTTGCCTTCAAATTCATACCGTGATCGTAGCATGCATGGACTCGACTCATATGACTGGGATTTCCATGAAAAATATTTTGGGCCGAAAATGGGTGATCACTGTACATTTTTCTTCTGTTTCCTATTTATTTTTATATTTTACCTCCTCAATTTAGCATTATGGCCTGGGAAAGACCTAATCTAAGCTCTGCACAAAAATATTTTTCCTTCAAATTAATACCGTGATCGTAGCATGCATGGACTCGACTCATATGACTGGGATTTCCATGAAAAAGATTGTGGGCCGAAAATGGGTGATCACTGTACATTTCTCTTCTGTTTCCTATTTATATTTATATTTTACCTCCTCAATTTAGCATTATGGCCAGGGAAAGACCTAATGCAAGCTCTGTACAAAAATATTTTGCCTTCAAATTCATACCGTGATCGTAGCATGCATGGACTCGACTCATATGACTGGGATTTCCATGAAAAAGATTGTGGGCCGAAAATGGGTGATCACTGTACATTTCTCTTCTGTTTACTATTTATATTTATATTTTACCTCCTCAATTTAGCATTATGGACAGGGAAAGACCTAATCTAAAATCTGCACAAAAATATTTTGCCTTCAAATTCATACCGTGATCGTAGCATGCATGGACTCGACTCATATGACTGGGATTTCCATGAAAAAGATTTTGGGCCAAAAATGGGTGATCACTGTACATTTCTCTTCTGTTTCCTATTTATATTTCTATTTTACCTCCTCAATTTAGCATTATGGACAGGGAAAGACCTAATCTAAGGTCTGCAATAAAATATTTTGCCTTCAAATTCATACCATGATCGTAGCATGCGAAGACTCAACTCATATGACTGGGATTTCCATGAAAAAATTGTGGGCAGAAAATGGGTGATCACTGTATATTTCTCTTCTATTTCCTTTTTATATTTATATTTTACTTCCTCAATTTAGCATTATGGACAGGGAAAGACCTAATCTAACATCTGCACAAAAATATTTTGCCTTCAAATTCATACCGTGATCGTAGCATGCAAGGACTCGACTCATATGACTGGGATTTCCATGAAAAAGATTAGGGGCAGAAAATGGGTGATCACTGTACTTTTCTCTTCTGTTTCCTATTTATATTTATATTTTACTTTCTTCATTTAGCATTATGGACAGGGAAAGACCTTATCTAAGATCTGCAAAAAAATATTTTGCCTTCAAATTCATACCGTGATCGTAGCATGTATGGACTCGACTCATATGCTTGGGATTACCATAAAAAAGATTGTGGGCAGAAAATGGGAGATCACTCTACATTTCTCTTCTGTTTCCTATTTATATTTATATTTTACCTCCTCAATTTAGCATTATGGCCAGGGAAAGACCTAATCTAAGCTCTGCACAAAAATATTTTGCCTTCAAATTCATACCGTGATCGTAGCATGCATGGACTCGACTCATATGACTGGGATTTCCATGAAAAAGATTGTGGGCCGAAAATGGGTGATCACTGTACATTTCTCTTCTGTTTCCTATTTATATTTCTATTTTACTTCCTTCATTTAGCATTATGGACAGGGAAAGACCTAATCTAAGATCTGCACAAAAATATTTTGCCTTCAAATTCATACCGTGATCGTAGCATGCATGGACTCGACTCATATGACTGGGATTTCCATGAAAAAGATTGTGGGCCGAAAATGGGTGATCACTGTACATTTCTCTTCTGTTTCCTATTCATATTTATATTTTACCTCCTCAATTTAGCATTATGGACAGGGAAAGACCTAATCTAAGCTCTGCACAAAAATATTTTGCCTTCAAATTCATACCGTGATCGTCGCATGCATGGACTCGACTCATATGACTGGGATTTCCATGAAAAAGATTGTGGGCCGAAAATGGGTGATCACTGTACATTTCTCTTCTGTTTCCTATTTATATTTATATTTTACCTCCTCAATTTAGCATTATGGACAGGGAAAGGCCTAATCTAAGACCGGCACAAAAATATTTTGCCTTCAAATTCATACCGTGATTGTAGCATGCATGGACTCGACTCATATGATTGGGATTTACATGAAAAAGATTGTGGGCCGAAAATGGGTGATCACTGTAAAATTCTCTTCTGTTTCCTATTTATATTTATATTTTACCTCCTCAATTTAGCATTATGGACAGGGAAAGACCTAATCTAAGATCTGCACAAAAATATTTTGCCTTCAAATTCATACCGTGATCGTAGCATGCATGGACTCGACTCATATGACTGGGATTTCCATGAAAAAGATTGTGGGCCGAAAATGGGTGATCACTGTACATTTCTCTTCTGTTTCCTATTTATATTTGTATTTTACCTGCTCAATTTAGCATTATGGACAGGGAAAGACCTAATCTAAGATCTGCACAAAAATATTTTGCCTTCAAATTCATACCGTGATCGTAGCATGCATGGACTCGACTCATATGACTGGGATTTACATGAAAAAGATTGTGGGCCGAAAATGGGTGATCACTGTAAAATTCTCTTCTGTTTCCTATTTATATTTATATTTTACCTCCTCAATTTAGCATTATGGACAGGGAAAGACCTAATCTAAGATCTGCACAAAAATATTTTGCCTTCAAATTCATACCGTGATCGTAGCATGCATGGACTCGACTCATATGACTGGGATTTCCATGAAAAAGATTGTGGGCCGAAAGTGGGTGATCACTGTACATTTCTCTTCTGTTTCCTATTCATATTTATATTTTACCTCCTCAATTTAGCATTATGGACAGGGAAAGACATAATCTAAGATCTGCACAAAAATATTTTGCCTTCAAATTCATACCGTGATCGTAGCATGCATGGACTCGACTCATATGACTGGGATTTCCATGAAAAAGATTGTGGGCCGAAAATGGGTGATCACTGTACATTTCTCTTCTGTTTCCTATTTATATTTATATTTTACCTCCTCAATTTAGCATTATGGCCAGGGAAAGACCTAATGCAAGCTCTGTACAAAAATATTTTGCCTTCAAATTCATACCGTGATCGTAGCATGCATGGACTCGACTCATATGACTGGGATTTCCATGAAAAAGATTGTGGGCCGAAAATGGGTGATCACTGTACATTTCTCTTCTGTTTACTATTTATATTTATATTTTACCTCCTCAATTTAGCATTATGGACAGGGAAAGACCTAATCTAAAATCTGCACAAAAATATTTTGCCTTCAAATTCATACCGTGATCGTAGCATGCATGGACTCGACTCATATGACTGGGATTTCCATGAAAAAGATTTTGGGCCAAAAATGGGTGATCACTGTACATTTCTCTTCTGTTTCCTATTTATATTTCTATTTTACCTCCTCAATTTAGCATTATGGACAGGGAAAGACCTAATCTAAGGTCTGCAATAAAATATTTTGCCTTCAAATTCATACCATGATCGTAGCATGCGAAGACTCAACTCATATGACTGGGATTTCCATGAAAAAATTGTGGGCAGAAAATGGGTGATCACTGTATATTTCTCTTCTATTTCCTTTTTATATTTATATTTTACTTCCTCAATTTAGCATTATGGACAGGGAAAGACCTAATCTAACATCTGCACAAAAATATTTTGCCTTCAAATTCATACCGTGATCGTAGCATGCAAGGACTCGACTCATATGACTGGGATTTCCATGAAAAAGATTAGGGGCAGAAAATGGGTGATCACTGTACTTTTCTCTTCTGTTTCCTATTTATATTTATATTTTACTTTCTTCATTTAGCATTATGGACAGGGAAAGACCTTATCTAAGATCTGCAAAAAAATATTTTGCCTTCAAATTCATACCGTGATCGTAGCATGTATGGACTCGACTCATATGCTTGGGATTACCATAAAAAAGATTGTGGGCAGAAAATGGGAGATCACTCTACATTTCTCTTCTGTTTCCTATTTATATTTATATTTTACCTCCTCAATTTAGCATTATGGCCAGGGAAAGACCTAATCTAAGCTCTGCACAAAAATATTTTGCCTTCAAATTCATACCGTGATCGTAGCATGCATGGACTCGACTCATATGACTGGGATTTCCATGAAAAAGATTGTGGGCCGAAAATGGGTGATCACTGTACATTTCTCTTCTGTTTCCTATTTATATTTATATTTTACCTCCTCAATTTAGCATTATGGACAGGGAAAGGCCTAATCTAAGACCGGCACAAAAATATTTTGCCTTCAAATTCATACCGTGATCGTAGCATGCATGGACTCGACTCATATGACTGGGATTTACATGAAAAAGATTGTGGGCCGAAAATGGGTGATCACTGTAAAATTCTCTTCTGTTTCCTATTTATATTTATATTTTACCTCTTCAATTTAGCATTATGGACAGGGAAAGACCTAATCTAAGATCTGCACAAAAATATTTTGCCTTCAAATTCATACCGTGATCGTAGCATGCATGGACTCGACTCATATGACTGGGATTTCCATGAAAAAGATTGTGGGCCGAAAATGGGTGATCACTGTACATTTCTCTTCTGTTTCCTATTTATATTTCTATTTTACTTCCTTCATTTAGCATTATGGACAGGGAAAGACCTAATCTAAGATCTGCACAAAAATATTTTGCCTTCAAATTCATACCGTGATCGTAGCATGCATGGACTCGACTCATATGACTGGGATTTCCATGAAAAAGATTGTGGGCCGAAAATGGGTGATCACTGTACATTTCTCTTCTGTTTCCTATTCATATTTATATTTTACCTCCTCAATTTAGCATTATGGACAGGGAAAGACCTAATCTAAGCTCTGCACAAAAATATTTTGCCTTCAAATTCATACCGTGATCGTCGCATGCATGGACTCGACTCATATGACTGGGATTTCCATGAAAAAGATTGTGGGCCGAAAATGGGTGATCACTGTACATTTCTCTTCTGTTTCCTATTTATATTTATATTTTACCTCCTCAATTTAGCATTATGGACAGGGAAAGGCCTAATCTAAGACCGGCACAAAAATATTTTGCCTTCAAATTCATACCGTGATTGTAGCATGCATGGACTCGACTCATATGATTGGGATTTACATGAAAAAGATTGTGGGCCGAAAATGGGTGATCACTGTAAAATTCTCTTCTGTTTCCTATTTATATTTATATTTTACCTCCTCAATTTAGCATTATGGACAGGGAAAGACCTAATCTAAGATCTGCACAAAAATATTTTGCCTTCAAATTCATACCGTGATCGTAGCATGCATGGACTCGACTCATATGACTGGGATTTCCATGAAAAAGATTGTGGGCCGAAAATGGGTGATCACTGTACATTTCTCTTCTGTTTCCTATTTATATTTGTATTTTACCTGCTCAATTTAGCATTATGGACAGGGAAAGACCTAATCTAAGATCTGCACAAAAATATTTTGCCTTCAAATTCATACCGTGATCGTAGCATGCATGGACTCGACTCATATGACTGGGATTTACATGAAAAAGATTGTGGGCCGAAAATGGGTGATCACTGTAAAATTCTCTTCTGTTTCCTATTTATATTTATATTTTACCTCCTCAATTTAGCATTATGGACAGGGAAAGACCTAATCTAAGATCTGCACAAAAATATTTTGCCTTCAAATTCATACCGTGATCGTAGCATGCATGGACTCGACTCATATGACTGGGATTTCCATGAAAAAGATTGTGGGCCGAAAGTGGGTGATCACTGTACATTTCTCTTCTGTTTCCTATTCATATTTATATTTTACCTCCTCAATTTAGCATTATGGACAGGGAAAGACATAATCTAAGATCTGCACAAAAATATTTTGCCTTCAAATTCATACCGTGATCGTAGCATGCATGGACTCGACTCATATGACTGGGATTTCCATGAAAAAGATTGTGGGCCGAAAATGGGTGATCACTGTACATTTCTCTTCTGTTTCCTATTTATATTTGTATTTTACCTGCTCAATTTAGCATTATGGACAGGGAAAGACCTAATCTAAGATCTGCACAAAAATATTTTGCCTTCAAATTCATACCGTGATCGTAGCATGCATGGACTCGACGCATATGACTGGGATTTCCATGAAAAATTTGTGGGCCGAAAATGGGTGATCACTGTAAATTTCACTTCTGTTTCCTATTTATATTTCTATTTAACATCCTCAATTTAGCATTATGGACAGGGAAAGACCTAATCTAAGATCTGCAAAAAAATATTTTGCCTTCAAATTCATACCGTGATTGTAGCATTCATGGACTCGACTCCTATGACTGGGATTTTCATGAAAAAGATTGTGGGTAGAAAATGGGTGATCACTGTATATTTCTCTTCTGTTTCCTATTTATATTTCTATTTTACTTCCTCAATTTAGCATTATGGACAGGGAAAGACCTAATCTAAGATCTGCAAAAAAATATTTTGCCTTCAAATTCATACCGTGATCGTAGCATGCATGGACTCGACTCATATGACTGGGATTTCCATGAAAAAGATTGTGGGCCGAAAATGGGTGATCACTGTACATTTCTCTTCTGTTTCCTATTTATATTTATATTTTACTTCTTCAATTTAGCATTATGGATAGGGAAAGACCAAATCTAAGATCTGCAAAAAAATATTTGGCCTTCAAATTCTTACCGTGATCGTAGCATGCATGGATTCGACTCATATGACTGGGATTTCCATGAAAAAGATTGTGGGCCGAAAATGGGTGATCACTGTACATTTCTCTTCTGTTTCCTATTCATATTTATATTTTACCTCCTCAATTTAGCATTATGGACAGGGAAAGACCTAATCTAAGATCTGTACAAAAATATTTTGCCTTCAAATTCATACCGTGATCGTCGCATGCATGGACTCGACTCATATGACTGGGATTTCCATGAAAAAGATTGTGGGCCGAAAATCGGTGATCACTGTACATTTCTCTTCTGTTTCCTATTCATATTTATATTTTACCTCCTCAATTTAGCATTATGGACAGGGAAAGACCTAATCTAACATCTGCACAAAAATATTTTGCCTTCAAATTCATACCGTGATCGTAGCATGCATGGACTCGACTCATATGACTGGGATTTCCATGAAAAAGATTGTGGGCCGAAAATGGGTGATCACTGTACATTTCTCTTCTGTTTCCTATTTATATTTATATTTTACCTCCTCAATTTAGCATTATGGACAGGGAAAGGCCTAATCTAAGACCGGCACAAAAATATTTTGCCTTCAAATTCATACCGTGATCGTAGCATGCATGGACTCGACTCATATGACTGGGATTTACATGAAAAAGATTGTGGGCCGAAAATGGGTGATCACTGTACATTTCTCTTCTGTTTCCTATTTATATTTATATTTTACTTCTTCAATTTAGCATTATGGATAGTGAAAGACAAAATCTAAGATCTGCAAAAAAATATTTGGCCTTCAAATTCTTACCGTGATCGTAGCATGCATGGATTCGACTCATATGACTTGGATTTCAATGAAAAAGATTGTCGGTAGAAAATGGGTGATCACTGTACATTTCTCTTCTGTTTCCTATTTATATTCCTATTTTACCTCCGCTATTTAGCATTATGGACAGGGAAAGACCGAAACTAAAATCTGCACAAAAATATTTTGCCTTCAAATTCATACCGTGATCGTAGCATGCATGGACTCGACTCATATGACTGGGATTTCCATGAAAAAGATTGTGGGCCGAAAATGGGTGATCACTGTACATTTCTCTTCTGTTTCCTATTTATATTTATATTTTACTTCTTCAATTTAGCATTATGGATAGGGAAAGACCAAATCTAAGATCTGCAAAAAAATATTTGGCCTTCAAATTCTTACCGTGATCGTAGCATGCATGGACTTGTCTCATATGACTGGGATTTCAATGAAAAAGAATGTCAGCCGCAATTGGGTGATCACTGTACATTTCTCTTCTGTTTCCTATTTATATTTCTATTTTACTCCCTCAATTTAGCATTATGGACAGGGAAAGACCTAATCTAAGATCTGCAAAAAAATATTTTGCCTTCAAATTCATACCGTGATCGTAGCATGCATGGACTCGACTCATATGACTGGGATTTCCATGAAAAAGATTGTGGCCCGAAAATGGCTGATCACTGTAGATTTCTCTTCTGTTTCCTATTTATATTTATATTTTACCACCTCAATTTAGCATTTTGTACAGGGAAAACTTTATCTAAGCTCTGCACACAAATATTTTGCCTTCAAATTCATACCGTGATCGTAGCATGCATGGACTCGACTCATATGACTGGGATTTCCATGAAAAAGATTGTGGGCTGAAAACGGGTGCTCACTGTCCATTTCTCTTCTGTTTCCTATTTATATTTATATTTTACTTCCTTAATTTAGCATTATGGACAGGTAAAGACCAAATCTAAGATCTGCAAAAAAATATTTTGCCTTCAATTTCATACCATGATCGTAGCATGCATGGACTCGTCTCATATGACTGGGATTTCAATGAAAAAGATTGTCGGACACAAATTGGTGATCACTGTACATTTCTCTTCTATTTCCTATTTATATTTATATTTTACCTCCTCAATTTAGCATTATGGACAGGGAAAGACCTAATCTAAGATCTGCACAAAAATATTTTGCCTTCAAATTCATACCGTGATCGTAGCATGCATGGACTCGACTCATATGACTGGGATTTCCATGAAAAAGATTGTGGGCCGAAAATGGGTGATCACTGTACATTTCTCTTCTGTTTCCTATTTATATTTATATTTTACCTCCTCAATTTAGCATTATGGACAGGGAAAGGCCTAATCTAAGACCGGCACAAAAATATTTTGCCTTCAAATTCATACCGTGATCGTAGCATGCATGGACTCGACTCATATGACTGGGATTTACATGAAAAAGATTGTGGGGCGAAAATGTGTGATCACTGTAAAATTCTATTCTGTTTCCTATTTATATTTATATTTTACCTCCTCAATTTAGCATTATGGACAGGGAAAGACCTAATCTAAGATCTGCACAAAAATATTTTGCCTTCAAATTCATACCGTGATCGTAGCATGCATGGACTCGACTCATATGACTGGGATTTCCATGAAAAAGATTGTGGGCCGAAAATGGGTGATCACTGTACATTTCTCTTCTGTTTCCTATTTATATTTGTATTTTACCTGCTCAATTTAGCATTATGGACAGGGAAAGACCTAATCTAAGATCTGCACAAAAATATTTTGCCTTCAAATTCATACCGTGATCGTAGCATGCATGGACTCGACTCATATGGCTGGGATTTCCATGAAAAAGATTGTGGGCCGAAAATGGGTGATCACTGTACATTTCTCTTCTGTTTCCTATTTATATTTGTATTTTACCTGCTCAATTTAGCATTATGGACAGGGAAAGACCTAATCTAAGATCTGCAAAAAAATATTTTGCCTTCAAATTCATACCGTGATCGTAGCATGCATGGACTCGACTCATATGACTGGGATTTCCATGAAAAAGATTGTGGGCAGAAAATGGGTGATCACTGTACATTTTCCTTCTGTTTCTTATTTATATTTCTATTTTACTTCCTCAATTTAGCATTATGGACAGGGAAAGACCTAATCTAAGTTCTGCAAAAAAATATTTTGCCTTCAAATTCATACCGTGATCGTAGCATGCATGGACTTGACTCATATGACTTGGATTTCAATGAAAAAGATTGTCGGTAGAAAATGGGTGATCACTGTACATTTCTCTTCTGTTTCCTATTTATATTCCTATTTTACCTCCGCTATTTAGCATTATGGACAGGGAAAGACCGAAACTAAAATCTGCACAAAAATATTTTGCCTTCAAATTCATACCGTGATCGTAGCATGCATGGACTCGACTCATATGACTGGGATTTCCATGAAAAAGATTGTGGGCCGAAAATGGGTGATCACTGTACATTTCTCTTCTGTTTCCTATTTATATTTATATTTTACTTCTTCAATTTAGCATTATGGATAGGGAAAGACCAAATCTAAGATCAGCAAAAAAATATTTGGCCTTCAAATTCTTACCGTGATCGTAGCATGCATGGACTTGTCTCATATGACTGGGATTTCAATGAAAAAGAATGTCAGCCGCAATTGGGTGATCACTGTACATTTCTCTTCTGTTTCCTATTTATATTTCTATTTTACTCCCTCAATTTAGCATTATGGACAGGGAAAGACCTAATCTAAGATCTGCAAAAAAATATTTTGCCTTCAAATTCATACCGTGATCGTAGCATGCATGGACTCGACTCATATGACTGGGATTTCCATGAAAAAGATTGTGGCCCGAAAATGGCTGATCACTGTAGATTTCTCTTCTGTTTCCTATTTATATTTATATTTTACCACCT
This sequence comes from Acanthosepion lycidas, assembly GCA_963932145.1. NCBI lineage: Eukaryota > Metazoa > Mollusca > Cephalopoda > Sepiida > Sepiidae > Acanthosepion > Acanthosepion lycidas. Next base: position 1,517,062 of record OZ010589.1, on the reverse strand, counting down.
CAATTTAGCATTTTGTACAGGGAAAACTTTATCTAAGCTCTGCACACAAATATTTTGCCTTCAAATTCATACCGTGATCGTAGCATGCATGGACTCGACTCATATGACTGGGATTTCCATGAAAAAGATTGTGGGCTGAAAACGGGTGCTCACTGTCCATTTCTCTTCTGTTTCCTATTTATATTTATATTTTACTTCCTTAATTTAGCATTATGGATCAGGAAAGACCTAATCTAAGCTCTGCACAAAAATATTTTGCCTTCAAATTCATACCGTGATCGTAGCATGCATGAACTCGTCTCATATGACTGGGATTTCAATGAAAAAGAATGTCGGCCAAAAATGGGTGATCACTGTACATTTCTCTTCTATTTCCTATTTATATTTATATTTTACCTCCTCAATTTAGCATTATGGACAGGTAAAGACCAAATCTAAGATCTGCAAAAAAATATTTTGCCTTCAATTTCATACCATGATCGTAGCATGCATGGACTCGTCTCATATGACTGGGATTTCAATGAAAAAGATTGTCGGACACAAATTGGTGATCACTGTACATTTCTCTTCTATTTCCTAATTATATTTATATTTTACCTCCTCAATTTAGCATTATGGACAGGGAAAGACCTAATCTAAGATCTGCACAAAAATATTTTGCCTTCAAATTCATACCGTGATCGTAGCATGCATGGACTCGACTCATATGACTGGGATTTCCATGGAAAAGATTGTGGGCCGAAAATCGGTGATCACTGTACATTTCTCTTCTGTTTCCTATTTATATTTCTATTTTACTTCCTCAATTTAGCGTTTTGGACAGGGAAAACATTATCTAATCTCTGCACACAAATATTTTGCCTTCAAATTCATACCGTGATCGTAGCATGCATGGACTCGACTCATATGACTGGGATTTCCATGAAAAAGATTGTGGGCCGAAAATGGGTGATCACTGTACATTTCTCTTCTGTTTCCTATTTATATTTATATTTTACCTCCTCAATTTAGCATTTTGTACAGGGAAAACATTGTCTAAGCTCTGCACACAAATATTTTGCCTTCAAATTCATACCGTGATCGTAGCATGCATGGACTCGACTCATATGACTGGGATTTCCATGAAAAAGATTGTGGGCCGAAAATGGGTGATCACTGTACATTTCTCTTCTGTTTCCTATTTATATTTATATTTTACCTCCTCAATTTAGCATTATGGACAGGGAAAGACCTAATCTAAGATCTGCACAAAAATATTTTGCCTTCAAATTCATACCGTGATCGTAGGATGCATGCACTCGACTCATATGACTGGGATTTCCATGAAAAAGATTGTGGGCCGAAAATGGGTGATCACTGTACATTTCTCTTCTGTTTCCTATTTATATTTCTATTTTACCTCCTCAATTTAGCATTATGGACATGGAAAGACCTAATCTAAGATCTGCACAAAAATATTTGGCCTTCAAATTCATACCGTGATCGTAGCATGCATGGACTCGACTCATATGACTGGGATTTCCATGAAAAAGATTGTGGGCCGAAAATGGGTGATCACTGTACATTTCTCTTCTGTTTCCTATTTATATTTATATTTTACCTCCTCAATTTATCATTATGGACAGGGAAAGACCTAATCTAAGATCTGCACAAAAATATTTTGCCTTCAAATTCATACCGTGATCGTAGCATGCATGGACTCGACTCATGATTGGGATTTCCATGAAAAAGATTGTGGGCCGAAAATGGGTGATCACTGTACATTTCTCTTCTGTTTCCTATTTATATTTCTATTTTACCTCCTCAATTTAGAATTTTGGACCGGGAAAGACCTAATCTAAGCTCTGCACAAAAATATTTTGCCTTCAAATTCATACCGTGATCGTAGCATGCATGAACTCGACTCATATGACTGGGATTAGCATGAAAAAGATTGTGGGCCGAAAATGGGTGACCACTCTACATTTCTCTTCTGTTTCCTATTTATATTTCTATTTTACCTCCTCAATTTAGTATTATGGAGATGGAAAGACCTAATCTAAAATATGCACAAAAATATTTTGCCTTCAAATACATACCGTGATTGTAGCATGCATGGACTCGACTCATATGACTGGGATTTCCATGAAAAAGGTTGTGGGCCGAAAGTTGGTGATCACTGTACATTTCTCTTCTGTTTCCTATTTATATTTATATTTTACCTCCTCAATTTAGCATTATGGACAGGGAAAGACCTAATCTACAATCTGCACAAAAATATTTTGCCTTCAAATTCATACCGTGATCGTAGCATGCATGTACTCGACTCATATGACTGGGATTTACACGAAAAAGATTGTGCGCCGAAAATGGGTGATCACTGTACATTTTGCTTCTGTTTCCTATTTATATTTATATTTTACATCCTCAATTTAGCATTATGGACAGGGAAAGACCTAATCTAAGATCTGCACAAAAATATTTTGCCTTCAAATTCATACCGTGATCAGAGGATGCATGGACACGACTCATATGACTGGGATTTCCATGAAAAAGATTGTGGGCCGAAAATGGGTGATCACTGTACATTTCTCTTCAGTTTCCTATTTATATTTATATTTTACCTCCTCAATTTAGCATTATGGACAGGGAAAGACCTAATCTAAAATCTGCACAAAAATATTTTGCCTTCAAATACATACCGTGATTGTAGCATGCATGGACTCGACTCATATGACTGGGATTTCCATGAAAAAGATTGTTGGCCGAAAATGGGTGATCACTGTACATTTCTCTTCTGTTTCCTATTTATATTTCTATTTTACCTCCTCAATTTAGCATTATGGACAGGGAAAGACCTAATCTAAGATCTGCACAAAAATATTTTGCCTTCAAATTCATACCGTGATCGTAGGATGCATGGACTCGACTCATATGACTGGGATTTCCATGAAAAAGATTGTGGGCCGAAAATGGGTGATCACTGTACATTTCTCTTCAGTTTCCTATTTATATTTCTATTTTACCTCCTCAATTTAGCATTATGGCCAGGGAAAGACCTAATCTAATCTCTGCACAAAAATATTTTGTCTTCAAATTCATACCGTAATCGTAGCATGTATGGACTCGACTCATATGACTGGGATTTGCATGAAAAAGATTGCGGGACAAAAATGGGTGATCACTGTACCTTTCCCTTCTGTTTCCTATTTATATTTATATTTTACCTCCTCAATTTAGCATTATGGACAGAGAAAGACCTAATATAAGCTCTGCACAAAAATAGTTTGCTTTCAAATTCATACCGTGATTGTAGCATGCATGGACTCGACTCATATTACTGGGATTTACACGAAAAAGATTGTGCGCCGAAAATGGGTGATCACTGTACATTTCTCTTCTGTTTCCTATTTATATTTATATTTTACCTCCTCAATTTAGCATTATGGACATGGGAAGACCTAATCTAAAATCTGCACAAAAATATTTTGCCTTCAAATACATACCGTGATTGTAGCATGCATGGACACGACTCATATGACTGGGATTTCCATGAAAAAGGTTGTGGGCCGAAAGTTGGTGATCACTGTACATTTCTCTTCTGTGTCCTATTTATATTTCTATTTTACCTCCTCAATTTAGCATTATGGACAGGGAAAGACCTAATCTAAAATCTGCGCAAAAATATTTTGCGGTCAAATACATACCGTGATTGTAGCATGCATGGACACGACTCATATGACTGGGATTTCCATGAAAAAGATTGTAAGCCGAAAATGGTTGATCACTGTACATTTCTCTTCTGTTTCCTATTCATATTTCTATTTTACCTCCTCAATTTAGCATTATGGACAGGGAAAGACCTAATCTAAAATCTGCACAAAAATATTTTGCCTTCAAATTCAAATCGTGATCGTAGCATGCATGGACTCGACTCATATGACTGGGATTTCCATGAAAAAGATTGCGGGCAGAAAATGGCTGATCCCTGTACATTTCTCTTCTGTTTCCTATTTATTTTTCTATTTTACCTCCTTAATTTAGCATTATGGACAGGGAAATACCCCATGTAAGATCTGCACAAAAATGTTTTGCCTTCAAATTCATACTGTGATCGTAGCATGCATGGACGCGACTCATACAACTGGGATTTCCATGAAAAAGATTGTGGGCAGAAAATGGGTGATCACTGTACATTTCTCTTCTGTTTCCTATTTATATTTATATTTTACCTCCTCAATTTAGCATTATGGACAGGGAAAGACCTAATCTAAGATCTGCACAAAAATATTTTGCCTTCAAATTCAAACCGTGATCGTAGCATGCATGGACTCGACTCATATGACTGGGATTTCCATGAAAAAGATTGTGGGCCGAAAATGGGTGATCACTGTACATTTCTCTTCTGTTTCTTATTTATATTTATATTTTACCTCCTCAATTTAGCATTATGAACAGTGAAAGACCTCATCTAAGATCTGCACAAAAATATTTTGCCTTCAAATTCATACCGTGATCGTAGGATGCATGGACTCGACTCATATGACTGGGATTTCCATGATAAAGATTGTGGTCAGAAAATGGGTGATCACTGTACATTTCTCTTCTGTTTCCTATTTATATTTCTATTTTACCTCCTCAATTTAGCATTATGAACAGGGAAAGACATAATCTAAGATCTGCACAAAAATATTTTGCCTTCAAATTCATGCCGTGATCGTAGCATGCATGGACTGGACTCATATGACTGGGATTTCCATGAAAAAGATTGTGGGCCGAAAATGGGTGATCACTGTACATTTCTCTTCTGTTTCCTATTTATATTTCTATTTTACCTCCTCAATTTAGCATTATGGACAGGGAAAGACCTAATCTAAAATCTGCACAAAAATATTTTGCCTTCAAATTCATACCGTGATCGTAGCATGCATGGACTCGACTCATTTGACTGGGATTTCCATGAAAAAGATTGTGGGCCGAAAATGGGTGATCACTGTACATTTCTCTTCTGTTTCCTATTTATATTTATATTTTACTTCCTCAATTTAGCATTATGGAGAGGGAAAGACCTAATCTAAGATCTACACAAAAATATTTTGCCTTCAAATTCAAACCGTGATCGTAGCATGCATGGACTCGACTCATATGACTGGGATTTCTATGAAAAAGATTGTGGGCCGAAAATGGGTGATCACTGTACATTTTTCTTCTGTTTCCTATTTATACTTCTATTTTACCTCCTCAATTTAGCATTATGGACAGGGAAAGACCTAATCTAAAATCTGCACAAAAATATTTTGCCTTCAAATTCATACCGTGATCGTAGCATGCATGGACTCGACTCATTTGACTGGGATTTCCATGAAAAAGATTGTGGGCCGAAAATGGGTGATCACTGTACATTTCTCTTCTGTTTCCTATTTATATTTATATTTTACTTCCTCAATTTAGCATTATGGAGAGGGAAAGACCTAATCTAAGATCTACACAAAAATATTTTGCCTTCAAATTCAAACCGTGATCGTAGCATGCATGGACTCGACTCATATGACTGGGATTTCTATGAAAAAGATTGTGGGCCGAAAATGGGTGATCACTGTACATTTTTCTTCTGTTTCCTATTTATACTTCTATTTTACCTCCTCAATTTAGCATTATGGACAGGGAAAGACCTAATCTAAAATCTGCACAAAAATATTTTGCCTTCAAATTCATACCGTGATCGTAGCATGCATGGACTCGACTCATTTGACTGGGATTTCCATGAAAAAGATTGTGGGCCGAAAATGGGTGATCACTGTACATTTCTCTTCTGTTTCCTATTTATATTTCTATTTTATCTCCTCAATTTAGCATTATGGCCAGGGAAAGAACTAATCTATGCTCTGCACAAAAATATCATGCCTTCAATTTCATACCGTGATCGTAACCTGCATGGACTCGACTCATATGACTGGGATTTCCATGAAAAAGATTGTGGGTCGAAAATTGGTGATCACTGTACATTTCTCTTCTGTTTCCTATTTATATCTATTTTACCTCCTCAATTTAGCATTATGGACAGGGAAAGACCTAATCTAAGATCTGCACAAAAATATTTTGCCTTCAAATTCAAACCGTGATCGTAGCATGCATGGACTCGACTCATATGACTGGGATTTCCATGAAAAAGATTTTCGGCCGAAAATGGTGATCACTGTACATTTCTCTTCTGTTTCCTATTTACATTTATATTTTACCTCCTCAATTTAGCATTATGGACAGGGAAAGACCTAATCTAAAATCTGCACAAAAATATTTTGCCTTCAAATTCAAACCGTGATCGTAGCATGCATGGACTCGACTCATATGACTGGGATTTCCATGAAAAAGATTGTGGGCCGAAAATGGGTGATCACTGTAAATTTCTCTTCTGTTTCCTATTTATATTTATATTTTACCTCCTCAATTTAGCATTATGGACAGGGAAAGACCTAATCTAAGATCTGCACAAAAATATTTTACTTCAGATTCAAACCGTGATCGTAGCATGCATGGACTCGACTCATATGACAGGGATTTCCATGAAAAAGATTGTGGGCCGAAAATGGGTGATCACTGTACATTTCTCTTCTGTTTCCTATTTATATTTACATTTTACCTCCTCAATTTAGCATTATGGACAGGGAAAGACCTAATCTAAAATCTTCACACAAATATTTTACCTTCAAATTCATACCGTGATCGTAGCATGCATGGACTCGACTCATATAACTGGGATTTCCATGAAAAAGATTGTGGGCCGAAAATGGGTGATCACTGTACATTTCTCTTCTGTTTCCTATTTATATTTATATTTTACCTCCTCAATTTAGCATTATGGACAGGGAAAGAACTAATCTAAAATCTACACAAAAATATTATGCCTTCAAATTCATACCGTGATCGTAGCATGCATGGACTCGACTCCTATGACTGGGATTTCCATGAAAAAGATTGTGGGCCGAAAATAGTTGATCACTGTACATTTCTCTTCTGTTTCCTATTTATATTTCTATTTTACCTCCTCAATTTAGAAATTATGGACAGGGAAAGACTTAATCTAAGATCTGCACGAAAATATTTTGCCTTCAAATTCATACCGTGATCGTAGCATGCATGGACTCGACTCATATGACTGGGATTTCCATGAAAAAGATTGTGGGCAGAAAATGGGTGATCACTGAACATTTCTCTTCTGTTTCCTATTTATATTTCTATTTTACCTCCTCAATTTAGCATTATGGACAGGGAAAGACCTAATCTAAGATCTGCACAAAAATATTTTGCCTTCAAATTCAAACCGTGATCGTAGCATGCATGGACTAGACTCATATGACTGGGATTTCCATGAAAAAGATTGCGGGCAGAAAATGGGTGATCCCTGTACATTTCTCTTCTGTTTCCTATTTATTTTTCTATTTTACCTCCTTAATTTAGCATTATGGACAGGGAAATACCCCATCTAAGATCTGCACAAAAAAGTTTTGCCTTCAAATTCATACCGTGATCGTAGCATGCATGGACGCGACTCATACGACTTGGATTTCCATGAAAAAGATTGTGGGCAGAAAATGGGTGATCACTGTACATTTCTCTTCTGTTTCCTATTTATATTTATATTTTACCTCCTCAATTTAGCATTATGGACAGGGAAAGACCTAATCTAAGATCTGCACAAAAATATTTTGCCTTCAAATTCAAACCGTGTTCGTAGCATGCATGGACTCGACTCATATGACTGGGATTTCCATGAAAAAGACTGTGGGCCGAAAATGGGTGATCACTGTACATTTCTCTTCTGTTTCTTATTTATATTTATATTTTACCTCCTCAATTTAGCATTATGGACAGGGAAAGACCTCATCTAAGATCTGCACAAAAATATTTGGCCTTCAAATTCATACCGTGATCGTAGGATGCATGGACTCGACTCATATGACTGGGATTTCCATGAAAAAGATTTTCGGCCGAAAATGGTGATCACTGTACATTTCTCTTCTGTTTCCTATTTATATTTATATTTTACCTCCTCAATTTAGCATTATGGACAGGGAAAGACCTAATCTAAAATCTGCACAAAAATATTTTGCCTTCAAATTCAAACCGTGATCGTAGCATGCATGGACTCGACTCATATGACTGGGATTTCCATGAAAAAGATTGTGGGCCGAAAACGGGTGATCACTGTACATTTCTCTTCTGTTTCCTATTTATATTTATATTTTACCTCCTCAATTTAGCATTATGGACAGGGAAAGACCTAATCTAAGATCTGAACAAAAATATTTTACTTCAATTTCATACCGTGATCATAGCATGCATGGACTCGACTCATATGACAGGGATTTCCATGAAAAAGATTGTCGGCCGAAAATGGGTGATCACTGTACATTTCTCTTCTGTTTCCTATTTATATTTCTCTTTTACCTCCTCAATTTAGCATTATGGACAGGGAAAGACCTAATCTAAGATCTGCACAAAAATATTTTGCCTTCAAATTCATACCGTGATCGTAGCATGCATGGATTCGACTCATATGACTGGGATTTCCATGAAAATGAGTGTGGGCAGAAAATGGGTGATCACTGTACATTTCTCTTCTGTTTCCTATTTATAATATCTATTTTACCTCCTCAATTTAGCATTATGGACAGGGAAAGACCTCATGTAAGTTCTGCACAAAAATATTTTGCCTTCAAATTCATACCGTGATCGTAGCGTGCATGGACTCGACTCATATGACTGGGATTTCCATGAAAAAGATTGTGGGCCGAAAATAGTTGATCACTGTACATTTCTCTTCTGTTTCCTATTTATATTTATATTTTACCTCCTCAATTTAGAAATTATGGACAGGGAAAGATTTAATCTAAGATCTGCACAAAAATATTTTGCCTTCAAATTCATACCGTGATCGTAGCATGCATGGACTCGACTCATATGACTGGGATTTCCATGAAAAAGAATGTGGGCAGAAAATGGGTGATCACTGAACATTTCTCTTCTGTTTCCTATTTATATTTCTATTTTACCTCCTCAATTTAGCATTATGGACAGGGAAAGACCTAATCTAAGATCTGCACAAAAATATTTTGCCTTCAAATTCAAACCGTGATCGTAGCATGCATGGACTCGACTCATATGACTGGGATTTCCAAGAAAAAGATTGCGGGCAGAAAATGGGTGATCCCTGTACATTTCTCTTCTGTTTCCTATTTATTTTTCTATTTTACCTCCTTAATTTAGCATTATGGACAGGGAAATACCCCATCTAAGTTCTGCACAAAAATGTTTTGCCTTCAAATTCATACCGTGAGCGTAGCATGCATGGACGCGACTCATACGACTGGGATTTCCATGAATAAGATTGTGGGCCGAAAATGGGTGATCACTGTACATTTCTCTTCTATTTCTTATTTATATTTATATTTTACCTCCTCAATTTAGCATCATGGACAGGGAAAGACCTCATCTAAGATCTGCACAAAAATATTTTGCCTTCAAATTCATACCGTGATCGTAGGATGCATGGACTCGACTCATATGACTGGGATTTCCATGAAAAAGATTGTGGGCCGAAAATGCGTGATCACTGTACATTTCTCTTCTGTTTCCTATTTATATTTCTATTTTACCTGCTCAATTTAGCATTATGGACAGGGAAAGACCTAATCTAAGATCTGCACAAAAACATTTTGCCTTCAAATTCATGCCGTGATCGTAGCATGCATGGACTCGACTCATATGACTGGGATTTCTATGAAAAAGATTGTGGGCAGAAAATGGGTGATCACTGTACATTTCTCTTCTGTTTCCTATTTATATTTCTATTTTACCTCCTCAATTTAGCATTATGGACAGGGAAAGACCTAATCTAAGATCTGCACAAAAATATTTTGCCTTGAAATTCATACCGTGATCGTAGAATGCATGGACTCGACTCATATGACTGGGATTTCCATGAAAAAGATTGTGGGCAGAAAATGTGTGGTCACTGTACATTTCTCTTCTATTTCCTATTTATATTTATAATTTACCTCCTCAATTTAGCATTATGAACAGGGAAAGACCAAATCTATGATCTGCACAAAAATATTTTGCCATCAAAATCCTACCGTGATCGTAGCATGCATTGACTCGACTCATATGACTGGGATTTCTATGAAAAAGATTGTTGGCCGAAAATGGGTGATCACTGTACATTTCTCTTCTGTTTCCTATTTATATTTATATTTTACCTCCTCAATTTAGCATTATGGACAGGGAAAGACCTAATCTAAAATCTGCACAAAAATATTTTGCCTTCAAATTCATACCGTGATCGTAGCATGCATGGACTCGACTCATATGACTGGGATTTCTATGAAAAAGATTGTGGGCCGAAAATGCGTGATCACTGTATATTTCTCTTTTGTTTCCTTTTTATATTTCTATTTTACCTCCTCAATTTAGCATTATGGACAGGGAAAGACCTAATCTAAGCTCTGCACAAAAATATTTACCCTTCAAATTCATACCATGATCGTAGCATGCATGGACTCGACTCATATGACTGGGATTTCCATGAAAAAGATTGTCGGCCGAAAATGGGTGATCACTGTTCATTTCTCTTCTGTTTCCTATTTATATTTCTATTTTACCTCCTCAATTTAGCATTATGGACAGGGAAAGACCTAATCTAATAATTGCAAAAAGTATTTTGCCTTCAAATTCAAACCGTGATCGTAGCATGCATGGACTCGACTCATATGACTGGGATTTCCATGAAAAAGATTGTGGGCCGAAAATGGGTGATCACGGTACATTTCTCTTCTTTTTCCTATTTATATTTATATTTTACCTCCTCAATTTAGCATTATGGACAGGGAAAGACCTAATCTAAAATCTACACAAAAATATTTTGCCTTCAAATTCATACCGTGATCGTAGAATGGATGGACTCGACTCATATGACTGTGATTTGCATGAAAAAATTGTGGGCCGAAAATGGGTGATCACTGTACATATCTCTTCTGTTTCCTATTTATATTTATATTTTACTTCCTTCATTTAGCATTATGGAGAGGGAAAGACCTATTCTAAGCTCTGCACAAAAATATTTTGCCTTCAAATTCATACCGTGATCGCAGCATGCATGGACTCGACTCATATGACTGGGATTTGCATGAAAAAGATTGTGGGCCGAAAATGGGTGATCACTGTACATATCTCTTCTGTTTCCTATTTATATTTATATTTTATCTCCTCAATTTGCCATTATTGTCAAGGAAAGACCCAAACGAAGATCTGCACAAAAATATTTTGCCGTCAAATTCACATCGTAGCATGCATGGACTAGACTCATATGACTGGGATTTCCATGAAAAAGATTGTGGGCGTAAAATGGGTGATCACTGTACATTTCTCTTCTGTTTCCTATTTTATTTCTATTTTACCTCCTCAATTTACCATTATGGACAGGGAAAGACCTAATCTAAGCTCTGCACAAAAATATTTTGCCTTCAAATTCATACCGTGATCGTAGCATGCATGGACTCGACTCATATGACTGGGATTTCCATGAAAAAGATTGTGGGCCGGAAATGGGTGATCACTGTACATTTCTCTTCTGTTTCCTATTTACATTTCTATTTTACCTCCTCAATTTAGCATTATGGACAGGGAAAGACCTAATCTAAGCTCTGCACAAAAATATTTTGCCTTCAAATTCATACCGTGATCGTAGCATGCATGGACTCGACTCATATGACTGTGATTTCCATGAAAAAGATTTTCGGCCGAAAATGGGTGATCACTATTCATTTCTCTTCTGTTTCCTATTTATATTTCTATTTTACTTCCTTCATTTAGCATTATAGACAGGGAAAGACCTAATCTAAGCTCTGCGCAAAAATATTTTGCCTTCAAATTCATACCGTGATCGCAGTATGCATGGACTCGACTCATATGACTGGGATTTCCATGAAAAAGATTGTCGGCCGAAAATGGGTGATCGCTGTACATTTCTCTTCTGTTTCCTATTAATATTTCTATTTTACTTCCTTAATTTGGCATTATGGTCAGTGAAAGACCTAATCTAAGATCTGTAAAAATATATTTTGCCTTCATATTCATATCGTGATCGTAGCATGCATGGACTCGCCTCATATGACTGGGATTTCCATGAAAAAGATTGTGGGCCGAAAATTGGTGATCACTGTAATTTCTCTTCTGTTTCCTATTTACATTTCTATTTTACCTCCTCAATTTAGCATTATGGACAGTGAAAGACCTAATCTAAGATCTGCACAAAAATATTTTGCCTTCAAATTCATACCGTGATCGTAGCATGCATGGACTCGACTCATATGACTGGGATTTCCATGAAAAAGATTGTGGGCGGAAAATGGGTGATCACTGCACATTTCTCTTCTGTTTCCTATTTATATTTATATTTTACCTCCTCAATTTAGCATTATGGACAGGGAAAGACCTAATCTAAGCTCTGCACAAAAATATTTTGCCTTCAAATTCATACCGTGATCGTAGCTTGCATGGACTCGACTCATATGACTGGGATTTCCATGAAAAAAATTGTGGGCCGAAAATGGGTGATCACTGTACATTTCTCTTCTGTTTCCTATTTACATTTCTATTTTACCTCCTCAATTTACCATTATGGACAGGGAAAGACCTAATCTAAGCTCTGCACAAAAATATTTTGCCTTCAAATTCATACCGTGATCGTAGCATGCATGAACACGACTCATATGACTGGGATTTCCATGAAAAAGATTGTGGGCCGAAAATGGGTGATCACTGTACATTTCTCTTCTGTTTCCTATTTATATTTATATTTTACCTCCTCAATTTAGCATTATGGACAGGGAAAGACATAATCTAAGATCTGCACAAAAATATTTTGCCTTCAAATTCATACCGTGATCGTAGAATGCATGGACTCAACTCATATGACTGGGATTTCCATGAAAAAGATTGTGGGCCGAAAATGGGTGATCACTGTACATTTCTCTTCTGTTTTGTATTCATATTTATATTTTACCCCCTCAATTTAGCATTATGGACAGGGAAAGACCTAATCAAAATCTGCACAAAAATATTTTGCCTTCAAATTCATACCGTGAACGTAGCATGCATGGACTCGACTCATATGACTGGGATTTCCATGAAAAAGATTGTGGGCTGAAAATGGGTGATCACTGTACATTTCTGTTCTGTTTCCTATTTATATTTCTATTTTACCTCCTCAATTTAGCATTATGGACAGGGAAAGACCTAATCTAAAATCTGCACAAAAATATTTTGCCTTCAAATACATACCGTGATCGTAGCATGCATGGAATCGACTCATATGACTGGGATTTCCATGAAAAAGATTGTGGGCGGAAAATGGGTGATCACTGCACATTTCTCTTCTGTTTCCTATTTATATTTATATTTTACCTCCTCAATTTAGCATTATGGACAGTGAAAGACCTAATCTAAGCTCTGCACAAAAATATTTTGCCTTCAAATTCATACCGTGATCGTAGCATGCATGGACTCGACTCATATGACTGGGATTTCCATGAAAAAGATTGTGGGCCGAAAATGGGTGATCACTGTACATTTCTCTTCTGTTTCCTATTTATATTTATATTTTACCTCCTCAATTTAGCATTATAGACAGGGAAAGACCTAATCTAAGATCTGCACAAAAATATTTTGCCTTCAAATTCATACAGTGATCGTAGAATGCATGGACTCGACTCATATGACTGGTATTTCCATGAAAAAGATTGTGGGCCGAAAATGGGTGATCACTGTACATTTCTCTTCTGTTTTGTATTCATATTTCTAATTTACCCCCTCAATTTAGCATTATGGACAGGGAAAGACCTAATCTAAAATCTGCACAAAAATATTTTACCTTCAAATACATACCGGGATCGTAGCATGCATGACTCGAATCATATGACTGGGATTTCCATGTAAAAGATTGTGGGCCGAAAATGGGTGATCACTGTACATTTCTCTTCTGTTTCCTATTTATATTTCTATTTTACCTCCTCAATTTAGCATTATGGACAGGGAAAGACCTAATCTAAAATCTGCACAAAAATATTTTGCCTTCAAATTCATACCGTGATCGTAGCATGCATGGACTCGACTCATATGACTGGGATTTCCATGAAAAAGATTGTGGGCCGAAAATGGGTGATCACTGTACATTTCTCTTCTGTTTCCTATTTATATTTCTATTTTACCTCCTCAATTTAGCATTATGGACAGGGAAAGACCTAATCTAAGCTCTGCACAAAAATATTTTGCTTTCAAATTCATACCGTGATCGTAGCATGCATGACTCGACTCATATGACTGGGATTTCCATGAAAAAGATTGTGGGCCGAAAATGGGTGATCACTGTACATTTCTCTTCTGTTTCCTATTTATATTTATATTTTACCTCCTCAATTTAGCATTATGGACATGGAAAGACCTAATCTAAAATCTGCACAAAAATATTTTGCCTTCAAATACATACCGTGATCGTAGCATGCATGGACTCGACTCATATGACTGGGATTTCCATGAAAAAGATTGTGGGCGGAAAATGGGTGATCACTGCACATTTCTCTTCTGTTTCCTATTTATATTTATATTTTACCTCCTCAATTTAGCATTATGGACAGGGAAAGACCTAATCTAAAATCTGCACAAAAATATTTTGCTTTCAAATTCATACCGTGATCTTAGCATGCATGACTCGACTCATATGACTGGGATTTCCATGAAAAAGATTGTGGGCCGAAAATGGGTGATCACTGTACATTTCTCTTCTGTTTCCTATTTATCTTTCTATTTTACCTCCTCAATTTAGCATTATGGACAGGGAAAGACCTAATCTAAAATCTGCACAAAAATATTTTGCCTTCAAATTCATACCGTGATCGTAGCATGCATGGACTCGACTCATATGACTGGGATTTCCATGAAAAAGATTGTGGGCCGAAAATGGGTGATCACTGTACATTTCTCTTCTGTTTCCTATTTATATTTATATTTTACCTCCTCAATTTAGCATTATGGACAGGGAAAGACCTACTCTAAAATCTGCACAAAAATATTTTGCTTTCAAATTCATACCGTGTTCGTAGCATGCATGACTCGACTCATATGACTGGGATTTCCATGAAAAAGATTGTCGGCCGAAAATGGGTGATCACTATTCATTTCTCTTCTGTTTCCTATTTATATTTATATTTTACTTCCTTCATTTAACATTATAGACAGGGAAAGACATAATCTAAGCTCTGCACAAAAATATTTTGCCTTCAAATTCATACCGTGATCGCAGCATGCATGGACTCGACTCATATGACTGGGATTTCCATGTAAAAGATTGTGGGCCGAAAATGGGTGATCACTGTACATTTCTCTCCTTTTCCTATTTTACCTTCTCAATTTAGCATTATGGACAAGGAAAGTCCTAATCTAAAATCTGCACAAAAATATTTTGCTTTCAAATTCATACCGTGTTCGTAGCATGCATGACTCGACTCATATGACTGGGATTTCCAGGAAAAAGATTGTGTGCCAAAAATGGGTGATCACTCTACATTTCTCTTCTGTTTCCTATTCATATTTCTATTTTACCTCCTCAATTTAGCATTATGGACAGGGAAAGACCTAATCTAAAATCTGCACAAAAATATTTTGCCTTCAAATTCATACCGTGATCGTAGCAAGCATGGAATCGACTCATATGACTGTGATTTCCATGAAAAAGTTTGTGGGCCGAAAATGGGTGATCACTCTACATTTCTCTTCTGTTACCTATTTATATTTCTATTTTACCTCCTCAATTTAGCATTATGGACAGGGAAAGACCTAATCGAAAATCTGCACAAAAATATTTTGCCTTCAAATTCATACCGTGATCGTAGCATGCATGGACTCGACTGATATGACTAACATTTCCATGAAAAAGATTGTGGGACGAAAATGGGTGATCACTGTACATTTCTCTTCTGTTTCCTATTTATATTTCTATTTTACCTCCTCAATTTAGCATTATGGACAGGGAAAGACCTAATCTAAAATCTGCACAAAAATATTTTGCCTTCAAATTCATACCGTGATCGTAGCATGCATGGACTCGACTCATATGACTGGGATTTCCATGAAAAAGATTGTGGGCCGAAAATGGGTGATCACTGTACATTTCTCTTCTGTTTCCTATTTATATTTCTATTTTACCTCCTCAATTTAGCATTATGGACAGGGAAAGACCTAATCTAAGCTCTGCACAAAAATATTTTGCTTTCAAATTCATACCGTGATCGTAGCATGCATGACTCGACTCATATGACTGGGATTTCCATGAAAAAGATTGTGGGCCGAAAATGGGTGATCACTGTACATTTCTCTTCTGTTTCCTATTTATATTTATATTTTACCTCCTCAATTTAGCATTATGGACATGGAAAGACCTAATCTAAAATCTGCACAAAAATATTTTGCCTTCAAATACATACCGTGATCGTAGCATGCATGGACTCGACTCATATGACTGGGATTTCCATGAAAAAGATTGTGGGCGGAAAATGGGTGATCACTGCACATTTCTCTTCTGTTTCCTATTTATATTTATATTTTACCTCCTCAATTTAGCATTATGGACAGGGAAAGACCTAATCTAAAATCTGCACAAAAATATTTTGCTTTCAAATTCATACCGTGATCTTAGCATGCATGACTCGACTCATATGACTGGGATTTCCATGAAAAAGATTGTGGGCCGAAAATGGGTGATCACTGTACATTTCTCTTCTGTTTCCTATTTATCTTTCTATTTTACCTCCTCAATTTAGCATTATGGACAGGGAAAGACCTAATCTAAAATCTGCACAAAAATATTTTGCCTTCAAATTCATACCGTGATCGTAGCATGCATGGACTCGACTCATATGACTGGGATTTCCATGAAAAAGATTGTGGGCCGAAAATGGGTGATCACTGTACATTTCTCTTCTGTTTCCTATTTATATTTATATTTTACCTCCTCAATTTAGCATTATGGACAGGGAAAGACCTACTCTAAAATCTGCACAAAAATATTTTGCTTTCAAATTCATACCGTGTTCGTAGCATGCATGACTCGACTCATATGACTGGGATTTCCATGAAAAAGATTGTCGGCCGAAAATGGGTGATCACTATTCATTTCTCTTCTGTTTCCTATTTATATTTATATTTTACTTCCTTCATTTAACATTATAGACAGGGAAAGACATAATCTAAGCTCTGCACAAAAATATTTTGCCTTCAAATTCATACCGTGATCGCAGCATGCATGGACTCGACTCATATGACTGGGATTTCCATGTAAAAGATTGTGGGCCGAAAATGGGTGATCACTGTACATTTCTCTCCTTTTCCTATTTTACCTTCTCAATTTAGCATTATGGACAAGGAAAGTCCTAATCTAAAATCTGCACAAAAATATTTTGCTTTCAAATTCATACCGTGTTCGTAGCATGCATGACTCGACTCATATGACTGGGATTTCCAGGAAAAAGATTGTGTGCCAAAAATGGGTGATCACTCTACATTTCTCTTCTGTTTCCTATTCATATTTCTATTTTACCTCCTCAATTTAGCATTATGGACAGGGAAAGACCTAATCTAAAATCTGCACAAAAATATTTTGCCTTCAAATTCATACCGTGATCGTAGCAAGCATGGAATCGACTCATATGACTGTGATTTCCATGAAAAAGTTTGTGGGCCGAAAATGGGTGATCACTCTACATTTCTCTTCTGTTACCTATTTATATTTCTATTTTACCTCCTCAATTTAGCATTATGGACAGGGAAAGACCTAATCGAAAATCTGCACAAAAATATTTTGCCTTCAAATTCATACCGTGATCGTAGCATGCATGGACTCGACTGATATGACTAACATTTCCATGAAAAAGATTGTGGGACGAAAATGGGTGATCACTGTACATTTCTCTTCTGTTTCCTATTTATATTTATATTTTACCTCCTCAATTTAGCATTATGGACAGGGAAAGACCTAATCTAAAATCTGCACAAAAATATTTTGCTTTCAAATTCATACCGTGATCGTAGCATGCATGACTCGACTCATATGACTGGGATTTCCATGAAAAAGATTGTGGGGCGAAAATTGGTGATCACTGTACATTTCTCTTCTGTTTCCTATTTATATTTATATTTTACCTCCTCAATTTAGCATTATGGACAGGAAAAGACCTAATCTAAAATCTCCACAAAAATATTTTGCTTTCAAATTCATACTGTGATCGTAGCATGCATGGACTCGACTCATATGACTGGGATTTACATGAAAAAGATTGTGGGCCAAAAATGGGTGATCACTGTACATTTCTCTTCTGTTTCCTATTTATATTTATATTTTACCACCTCAATTTTGCATTATGGACAGGGAAAGACCTAATCTAAAATCTGCACAAAAATATTTTGCCTTCAAATTCATACCGTGATCGTAGCATGCATTGACTCGACTCATATGACTCGGATTTCCATGTAAAAGATTGTGGGCCGAAAATGGGTGATCACTGTACATTTCTTTTCTGTTTCCTATTTATATTTATATTTTACCTCCATCAATTTAGCATTATGTACAGAGAAAGACCTAATCTAAGCACTGCACAAAAATATTTTGCCTTCAAATTCATACCGTGATCGTAGCATGCATGGACTCGACTCATATGACTGGGATTTCCATGAAAAAGATTGTGGGCCGAAAATGGGTGATCTCTGTACATTATTCTTCTCTTTCTTATTTATATTTCTCTTTTACCTCCTCAATTTAGCATTATGGACAGGGAAAACCTAATCTAAAATCTGCACAAAAATATTTTGCTTTCAAATTCATACCGTGATCGTAGCATGCATTCAATCGACTCATATGACTGGGATTTCCATGAAAAAGATTGTGTACCGAAAATGGGTGATCACTGTATATTTCTCTTCTGTTTCCTATTTATATTTATATTTTACCTCCTCAATTTAGCATTATGGACAGGGAAAGACCTAATCTAAAATCTGCACAAAAATATTTTGCTTTCAAATTCATACCGTGATCGTAGCATGCATGGACTCGACTCATATGACTGTGATTTCCATGAAAAAGATTGTGGGCCGAAAATGGGTGATCACTGTACATTTCTCTTCTGTTTCCTATTTATATTTATATTTTACCTCCTCAATTTAGCATTATGGACAGGGAAAGACCTAATCTAAAATCTGCACAAAAATATTTTGCCTTCAAATTCATACCGTGATCGTAGCATGCATGGACTCGACTCATATGACTGGGATTTCCATGAAAAAGATTGTGGGCCGGAAATGGGTGATCACTGTACATTTCTCTTCTGTTTCCTATTTATATTTATATTTTACCACCTCTATTTAGCATTATGGACAGGGAAAGATCTAATCTAAAATCTGCACAAAAATATTTTGCTTTCAAATTCATACCGTGTTCGTAGCATGCATGACTCGACTCATATGACTGGGATTTCCAGGAAAAAGATTGTGGGCCGAAAATGGTTCATCACTCTACGTTTCTCTTCTGTTTCCTATTTATATTTCTATTTTACCTCCTCAATTTAGCATTATGGACAGGGAAAGACCTAATCTAAGCTCTGCACAAAAATATTTTGCCTTCAAATTCACACCGTGATTGTAGCATGTATGGACGCGACTCATATGACTGGGATTTCCATGTAAAAGATTGTGGGCCGAAAATGGGTGATCATTGTACATTTCTCTTCTATTTCCTATTTATATTTATATTTTACCTTCTTAATTTAGCATTATGGACAAGGAAAGTCCTAATCTAAAATCTGCACAAAAATATTTTGCTTTAAAATTCATACTGTGATCGTAGCATGCATTCAATCGACTCATATGACTGGGATTTCCATGAAAAAGATTGTGGGACGAAAATGGGTGATCACTTTACATTTCTCTTGTTTCCTATTTATATTTATATTTTACCTCCTCAATTTAGCATAATGGACAGGGAAAGACCTAATCTAAGATCTGCACAAAAATATATTGACTTCAAATTCATACCGTGATCGTAGCATGCATGGACTCGACTCATATGACTGGGATTTCCATGAAAAAGATTGTGGGCCGAAAATGGGTGATCACTGTACATTTTTCTCCTGTTTCCTATTTATATTTATATTTTACCAACACAATTTAGCATTATCGCCAGTGAAAGAAATAATCTAAGCTCTGCACCAAAATATTTTGCCTTCAAATTCATACCGTGTTCGTAGCATGCATGGACTCGACTCATATGACTGGAATTTCCATGAAAAAGATTGTGGGCCGAAAATGGGTGAACACTGTACATTTCTCTTCTGTTTCTATTTATATTTCTATTTTACCTCCTCAATTTAGCATTATGGACAGGGAAAGACCTAATCTAAGATCAGCACAAAAATATTTTGCCCTCAAATTCATACCGTCATCGTAACATGCATGGACTCGACTCATATGCCTGGGATTTCCATGAAAAAATTTGTGGGCCGAAAACGGGTGATCACAGTACATTTCTCTTCTGTTTCCTATTTATATTTATATTTTACCTCCTCAATTTATCATTATGGACAGGGAACGACCTAATCTAAGATCTGCACAAAAATATTTTGCCTTCAAATTCATACCGTGATCGTAGCATGCATGTACTCGACTCATATGACTGGGATTTCCATGAAAAAGATTGTGGGCCGAAAATGGGTGATCACTGTACATTTCTCTTCACTTTCCTATTTATATTTCTCTTTTACCTCCTCAATTTAGCATTATGGACAGGGAAAGACCTAATCTGAAATCTTCACAAAAATATTTTGCCTTCAAATTCATACCGTGATCGTATCATGCATGGACTCGACTCATATGACTGGGATTTCCATGAAAAAGATTGTGGGCCGAAAATCGTTGATCACTTTAAATTTCTCTTCTGTTTCCTATTTATATTTATATTTTACCAACTCAATTTAGCATTATGGACAGGGAAAGACCTAATCTAAAATCTGCACGAAAATATTTTGCCTTCAAATTCATACCGTGATCGTAGCATACATTTACTCGACTCATATGACTGGGATTTCCATGTAAAAGATTGTGGGCCGAAAATGGGTGATCACTGTACATTTCTCTCCTTTTCCTATTTTACCTTCTCAATTTAGCATTATGGACAAGGAAAGTCCTAATCTAAAATCTGCACAAAAATATTTTGCTTTCAAATTCATACCGTGTTCGTAGCATGCATGACTCGACTCATATGACTGGGATTTCCAGGAAAAAGATTGTGTGCCAAAAATGGGTGATCACTCTACATTTCTCTTCTGTTTCCTATTCATATTTCTATTTTACCTCCTCAATTTAGCATTATGGACAGGGAAAGACCTAATCTAAAATCTGCACAAAAATATTTTGCCTTCAAATTCATACCGTGATCGTAGCAAGCATGGAATCGACTCATATGACTGTGATTTCCATGAAAAAGTTTGTGGGCCGAAAATGGGTGATCACTCTACATTTCTCTTCTGTTACCTATTTATATTTCTATTTTACCTCCTCAATTTAGCATTATGGACAGGGAAAGACCTAATCGAAAATCTGCACAAAAATATTTTGCCTTCAAATTCATACCGTGATCGTAGCATGCATGGACTCGACTGATATGACTAACATTTCCATGAAAAAGATTGTGGGACGAAAATGGGTGATCACTGTACATTTCTCTTCTGTTTCCTATTTATATTTCTATTTTACCTCCTCAATTTAGCATTATGGACAGGGAAAGACCTAATCTAAAATCTGCACAAAAATATTTTGCCTTCAAATTCATACCGTGATCGTAGCATGCATGGACTCGACTCATATGACTGGGATTTCCATGAAAAAGATTGTGGGCCGAAAATGGGTGATCACTGTACATTTCTCTTCTGTTTCCTATTTATATTTCTATTTTACCTCCTCAATTTAGCATTATGGACAGGGAAAGACCTAATCTAAGCTCTGCACAAAAATATTTTGCTTTCAAATTCATACCGTGATCGTAGCATGCATGACTCGACTCATATGACTGGGATTTCCATGAAAAAGATTGTGGGCCGAAAATGGGTGATCACTGTACATTTCTCTTCTGTTTCCTATTTATATTTATATTTTACCTCCTCAATTTAGCATTATGGACATGGAAAGACCTAATCTAAAATCTGCACAAAAATATTTTGCCTTCAAATACATACCGTGATCGTAGCATGCATGGACTCGACTCATATGACTGGGATTTCCATGAAAAAGATTGTGGGCGGAAAATGGGTGATCACTGCACATTTCTCTTCTGTTTCCTATTTATATTTATATTTTACCTCCTCAATTTAGCATTATGGACAGGGAAAGACCTAATCTAAAATCTGCACAAAAATATTTTGCTTTCAAATTCATACCGTGATCTTAGCATGCATGACTCGACTCATATGACTGGGATTTCCATGAAAAAGATTGTGGGCCGAAAATGGGTGATCACTGTACATTTCTCTTCTGTTTCCTATTTATCTTTCTATTTTACCTCCTCAATTTAGCATTATGGACAGGGAAAGACCTAATCGAAAATCTGCACAAAAATATTTTGCCTTCAAATTCATACCGTGATCGTAGCATGCATGGACTCGACTCATATGACTGGGATTTCCATGAAAAAGATTGTGGGCCGAAAATGGGTGATCACTGTACATTTCTCTTCTGTTTCCTATTTATATTTATATTTTACCTCCTCAATTTAGCATTATGGACAGGGAAAGACCTACTCTAAAATCTGCACAAAAATATTTTGCTTTCAAATTCATACCGTGTTCGTAGCATGCATGACTCGACTCATATGACTGGGATTTCCATGAAAAAGATTGTCGGCCGAAAATGGGTGATCACTATTCATTTCTCTTCTGTTTCCTATTTATATTTATATTTTACTTCCTTCATTTAACATTATAGACAGGGAAAGACATAATCTAAGCTCTGCACAAAAATATTTTGCCTTCAAATTCATACCGTGATCGCAGCATGCATGGACTCGACTCATATGACTGGGATTTCCATGTAAAAGATTGTGGGCCGAAAATGGGTGATCACTGTACATTTCTCTCCTTTTCCTATTTTACCTTCTCAATTTAGCATTATGGACAAGGAAAGTCCTAATCTAAAATCTGCACAAAAATATTTTGCTTTCAAATTCATACCGTGTTCGTAGCATGCATGACTCGACTCATATGACTGGGATTTCCAGGAAAAAGATTGTGTGCCAAAAATGGGTGATCACTCTACATTTCTCTTCTGTTTCCTATTCATATTTCTATTTTACCTCCTCAATTTAGCATTATGGACAGGGAAAGACCTAATCTAAAATCTGCACAAAAATATTTTGCCTTCAAATTCATACCGTGATCGTAGCAAGCATGGAATCGACTCATATGACTGTGATTTCCATGAAAAAGTTTGTGGGCCGAAAATGGGTGATCACTCTACATTTCTCTTCTGTTACCTATTTATATTTCTATTTTACCTCCTCAATTTAGCATTATGGACAGGGAAAGACCTAATCGAAAATCTGCACAAAAATATTTTGCCTTCAAATTCATACCGTGATCGTAGCATGCATGGACTCGACTGATATGACTAACATTTCCATGAAAAAGATTGTGGGACGAAAATGGGTGATCACTGTACATTTCTCTTCTGTTTCCTATTTATATTTATATTTTACCTCCTCAATTTAGCATTATGGACAGGGAAAGACCTAATCTAAAATCTGCACAAAAATATTTTGCTTTCAAATTCATACCGTGATCGTAGCATGCATGACTCGACTCATATGACTGGGATTTCCATGAAAAAGATTGTGGGGCGAAAATTGGTGATCACTGTACATTTCTCTTCTGTTTCCTATTTATATTTATATTTTACCTCCTCAATTTAGCATTATGGACAGGAAAAGACCTAATCTAAAATCTCCACAAAAATATTTTGCTTTCAAATTCATACTGTGATCGTAGCATGCATGGACTCGACTCATATGACTGGGATTTACATGAAAAAGATTGTGGGCCAAAAATGGGTGATCACTGTACATTTCTCTTCTGTTTCCTATTTATATTTATATTTTACCACCTCAATTTTGCATTATGGACAGGGAAAGACCTAATCTAAAATCTGCACAAAAATATTTTGCCTTCAAATACATACCGTGATCGTAGCATGCATTGACTCGACTCATATGACTCGGATTTCCATGTAAAAGATTGTGGGCCGAAAATGGGTGATCACTGTACATTTCTTTTCTGTTTCCTATTTATATTTATATTTTACCTCCATCAATTTAGCATTATGTACAGAGAAAGACCTAATCTAAGCACTGCACAAAAATATTTTGCCTTCAAATTCATACCGTGATCGTAGCATGCATGGACTCGACTCATATGACTGGGATTTCCATGAAAAAGATTGTGGGCCGAAAATGGGTGATCTCTGTACATTATTCTTCTCTTTCTTATTTATATTTCTCTTTTACCTCCTCAATTTAGCATTATGGACAGGGAAAACCTAATCTAAAATCTGCACAAAAATATTTTGCTTTCAAATTCATACCGTGATCGTAGCATGCATTCAATCGACTCATATGACTGGGATTTCCATGAAAAAGATTGTGTACCGAAAATGGGTGATCACTGTATATTTCTCTTCTGTTTCCTATTTATATTTATATTTTACCTCCTCAATTTAGCATTATGGACAGGGAAAGACCTAATCTAAAATCTGCACAAAAATATTTTGCTTTCAAATTCATACCGTGATCGTAGCATGCATGGACTCGACTCATATGACTGTGATTTCCATGAAAAAGATTGTGGGCCGAAAATGGGTGATCACTGTACATTTCTCTTCTGTTTCCTATTTATATTTATATTTTACCTCCTCAATTTAGCATTATGGACAGGGAAAGACCTAATCGAAAATCTGCACAAAAATATTTTGCCTTCAAATTCATACCGTGATCGTAGCATGCATGGACTCGACTGATATGACTAACATTTCCATGAAAAAGATTGTGGGACGAAAATGGGTGATCACTGTACATTTCTCTTCTGTTTCCTATTTATATTTATATTTTACCTCCTCAATTTAGCATTATGGACAGGGAAAGACCTAATCTAAAATCTGCACAAAAATATTTTGCTTTCAAATTCATACCGTGATCGTAGCATGCATGACTCGACTCATATGACTGGGATTTCCATGAAAAAGATTGTGGGGCGAAAATTGGTGATCACTGTACATTTCTCTTCTGTTTCCTATTTATATTTATATTTTACCTCCTCAATTTAGCATTATGGACAGGAAAAGACCTAATCTAAAATCTCCACAAAAATATTTTGCTTTCAAATTCATACTGTGATCGTAGCATGCATGGACTCGACTCATATGACTGGGATTTACATGAAAAAGATTGTGGGCCAAAAATGGGTGATCACTGTACATTTCTCTTCTGTTTCCTATTTATATTTATATTTTACCACCTCAATTTTGCATTATGGACAGGGAAAGACCTAATCTAAAATCTGCACAAAAATATTTTGCCTTCAAATACATACCGTGATCGTAGCATGCATTGACTCGACTCATATGACTCGGATTTCCATGTAAAAGATTGTGGGCCGAAAATGGGTGATCACTGTACATTTCTTTTCTGTTTCCTATTTATATTTATATTTTACCTCCATCAATTTAGCATTATGTACAGAGAAAGACCTAATCTAAGCACTGCACAAAAATATTTTGCCTTCAAATTCATACCGTGATCGTAGCATGCATGGACTCGACTCATATGACTGGGATTTCCATGAAAAAGATTGTGGGCCGAAAATGGGTGATCTCTGTACATTATTCTTCTCTTTCTTATTTATATTTCTCTTTTACCTCCTCAATTTAGCATTATGGACAGGGAAAACCTAATCTAAAATCTGCACAAAAATATTTTGCTTTCAAATTCATACCGTGATCGTAGCATGCATTCAATCGACTCATATGACTGGGATTTCCATGAAAAAGATTGTGTACCGAAAATGGGTGATCACTGTATATTTCTCTTCTGTTTCCTATTTATATTTATATTTTACCTCCTCAATTTAGCATTATGGACAGGGAAAGACCTAATCTAAAATCTGCACAAAAATATTTTGCTTTCAAATTCATACCGTGATCGTAGCATGCATGGACTCGACTCATATGACTGTGATTTCCATGAAAAAGATTGTGGGCCGAAAATGGGTGATCACTGTACATTTCTCTTCTGTTTCCTATTTATATTTATATTTTACCTCCTCAATTTAGCATTATGGACAGGGAAAGACCTAATCTAAAATCTGCACAAAAATATTTTGCCTTCAAATTCATACCGTGATCGTAGCATGCATGGACTCGACTCATATGACTGGGATTTCCATGAAAAAGATTGTGGGCCGGAAATGGGTGATCACTGTACATTTCTCTTCTGTTTCCTATTTATATTTATATTTTACCACCTCTATTTAGCATTATGGACAGGGAAAGATCTAATCTAAAATCTGCACAAAAATATTTTGCTTTCAAATTCATACCGTGTTCGTAGCATGCATGACTCGACTCATATGACTGGGATTTCCAGGAAAAAGATTGTGGGCCGAAAATGGTTCATCACTCTACGTTTCTCTTCTGTTTCCTATTTATATTTATATTTTACCTCCTCAATTTAGCATTATGGACAGGGAAAGACCTAATCTAAAATCTGCACAAAAATATTTTGCCTTCAAATTCATACCGTGATCGTAGCATGCATGGACTCGACTCATATGACTGTGATTTCCATGAAAAAGATTGTGGGCCGAAAATGGGTGATCACTGTACATTTCTCTTCTGTTTCCTATTTATATTTCTATTTTACCTCCTCAATTTAGCATTATGGACAGGGAAAGACCTAATCTAAGCTCTGCACAAAAATATTTTGCCTTCAAATTCACACCGTGATTGTAGCATGTATGGACGCGACTCATATGACTGGGATTTCCATGTAAAAGATTGTGAGCCGAAAATGGGTGATCATTGTACATTTCTCTTCTGTTTCCTATTTATATTTATATTTTACCTTCTTAATTTAGCATTATGGACAAGGAAAGTCCTAATCTAAAATCTGCACAAAAATATTTTGCTTTAAAATTCATACTGTGATCGTAGCATGCATTCAATCGACTCATATGACTGGGATTTCCATGAAAAAGATTGTGGGACGAAAATGGGTGATCACTTTACATTTCTCTTGTTTCCTATTTATATTTATATTTTACCTCCTCAATTTAGCATAATGGACAGGGAAAGACCTAATCTAAGATCTGCACAAAAATATATTGACTTCAAATTCATACCGTGATCGTAGCATGCATGGACTCGACTCATATGACTGGGATTTCCATGAAAAAGATTGTGGGCCGAAAATGGGTGATCACTGTACATTTTTCTCCTGTTTCCTATTTATATTTATATTTTACCAACACAATTTAGCATTATCGCCAGTGAAAGAAATAATCTAAGCTCTGCACCAAAATATTTTGCCTTCAAATTCATACCGTGTTCGTAGCATGCATGGACTCGACTCATATGACTGGAATTTCCATGAAAAAGATTGTGGGCCGAAAATGGGTGAACACTGTACATTTCTCTTCTGTTTCTATTTATATTTCTATTTTACCTCCTCAATTTAGCATTATGGACAGGGAAAGACCTAATCTAAGATCAGCACAAAAATATTTTGCCCTCAAATTCATACCGTCATCGTAACATGCATGGACTCGACTCATATGCCTGGGATTTCCATGAAAAAATTTGTGGGCCGAAAACGGGTGATCACAGTACATTTCTCTTCTGTTTCCTATTTATATTTATATTTTACCTCCTCAATTTATCATTATGGACAGGGAACGACCTAATCTAAGATCTGCACAAAAATATTTTGCCTTCAAATTCATACCGTGATCGTAGCATGCATGTACTCGACTCATATGACTGGGATTTCCATGAAAAAGATTGTGGGCCGAAAATGGGTGATCACTGTACATTTCTCTTCACTTTCCTATTTATATTTCTCTTTTACCTCCTCAATTTAGCATTATGGACAGGGAAAGACCTAATCTGAAATCTTCACAAAAATATTTTGCCTTCAAATTCATACCGTGATCGTATCATGCATGGACTCGACTCATATGACTGGGATTTCCATGAAAAAGATTGTGGGCCGAAAATCGTTGATCACTTTAAATTTCTCTTCTGTTTCCTATTTATATTTATATTTTACCTTCTCAATTTAGCATTATGGACAGGGAAAGACCTAATCTAAAATCTGCACAAAAATATTTTGCCTTCAAATTCATACCGTGATTGTAGCATGCATTGAATCGACTAATATGACTGGGATTTCCATGAAAAAGTTTGTGGGCCGAAAATGGTTGATCACTGTACATTTCTTTTCTGTTTCCTATTTATATTTATATTTTACCTCCTCAATTTAGCATTATGGACAGGGAAAGACCTAATCTAAAATCTGCACAAAAATATTTTGCCTTCAAATTCATACCGTGAATGTAGCATGCATGGACTCGACTCATATGACTGGGATTTCCATGAAAAAGATTGTGGGCCGAAAATGGGTGATCACTGTACATTTCTCTTCTGTTTCCTATTTATATTTCTATTTTACCTCCTCAATTTAGCATTATGGACAGGGAAAGATCTAATCTAAAATCTGCACAAAAATATTTTGCTTTCAAATTCATACCGTGTTCGTAGCATGCATGATTCGACTCATATGACTGGGATTTCCAGGAAAAAGATTGTGGGCCGAAAATGGGTGATCACTCTACGTTTCTCTTCCGTTTCCTATTTATATTTCTATTTTACCTCCTCAATTTAGCATTATGGACAGGGAAAGACCTAATCTAAGCTCTGCACAAAAATATTTTGCCTTCAAATTCACACCGTGTTTGTAGCATGCATGGACGCGACTCATATGACTGGGATTTCCATGAAAAAGATTGTGGGCCGGAAATGGGTGATCACTGTACATTTCTCTTCTGTTTCCTATTTATATTTCTATTTTACCTCCTCAATTTAGCATTATGGACAGGGAAAGATCTAATCTAAAATCTGCACAAAAATATTTTGCTTTCAAATTCATACCGTGTTCGTAGCATGCATGATTCGACTCATATGACTGGGATTTCCAGGAAAAAGATTGTGGGCCGAAAATGGGTGACCACTCTACGTTTCTCTTCTGTTTCCTATTTATATTTCTATTTTACCTCCTCAATTTAGCATTATGGACAGGGAAAGACCTAATCTAAGCTCTGCACAAAAATATTTTGCCTTCAAATTCACACCGTGTTTGTAGCATGCATGGACGCGACTCATATGACTGGGATTTCCATGAAAAAGATTGTGGGCCGGAAATGGGTGATCACTGTACATTTCTTTTCTGTTTCCTATTTATATTTCTATTTTACCTCCTCAATTTAGCATTATGGACAAGGAAAGTCCTAATCTAAAATCTGCACAAAAATATTTTGCTTTCAAATTCATACCGTGATCGTAGCATGCATTCAATCGACTCATATGACTGGGATTTCCATGAAAAAGATTGTGGGCAGAAAATGGGTGATCACTGTACATTTCTCTTCTGTTTCCTATTTATAATTATATTTTACCTCCTCAATTTAGCATTATGGACAGGGAAAGACCTAATCTAAAATCTGCACAAAAATATTTTGCCTTCAAATTCATACCGTGATCGTAGCATGCATGGACTCGACTCATATGACTGGGATTTCCATGAAAAAGATTGTGGGCCGGAAATGGGTGATCACTGTACATTTCTCTTCTGTTTCCTATTTATATTTATATTTTACCTCCTCAATTTAGCATTATGGACAGGGAAAGACCTAAACTAAGCTCTGCACAAAAATATTTTGCTTTCAAATTCATACCGTGATAGTAGCATGCATGGACGCGACTCATATGACTGGGATTTCCATGTAAAAGATTGAGGGCCGAAAATGGGAGATCACTGTACATTTCTCTTCTATTTCCTATTTATATTTATATTTTAGATTCTCTATTTAGCATTATGGACAAGGAAAGTCCTAATCAAAAATCTTCACAAAAATATTTTGCTTTCAAATTCATACCGTGATCGTAGCATGCATGACTCGACTCATATGACTGGGATTTCCATGAAAAAGATTGTGGACCGAAAATGGGTGATCACTGTACATTTCTCTTCTGTTTCCTATTTATATTTCTATTTTACCTCCTCAATTTAGCATTATGGACAGGGAAAGACCTAATCTAAGCTCTGCACAAAAAGATTTTGCCTTCAAATTCACACCGTGATCGTAGCATGCATGGACGCGACTCATATGACTGGGATTTCCATGTAAAAGATTGTGAGCCGAAAATGCGTGATCACTGTACATTTCTCTTCTATTTCCTATTTATATTTCTATTTTACCTTCTCAATTTAGCATTATGGACAAGGAAAGTCCTAATCTAAAATCTTCACAAAAATATTTTGCTTTCAAATTCATACCGTGATCGTAGCATGCATGGACTCGACTCATATGACTGGGATTTCCATGAAAAAGATTGTGGGCCGAAAATGGGTGATCACTGTACATTTCTCTTCTGTTTCCTATTTATATTTCTATTTTACCTCCTCAATTTAGCATTATGGACAGGGAAAGACCTAATCTAAAATCTGCACAAAAATATTTTGCCTTCAAATTCATACCGTGATCGTAGCATGCATGGACTCGACTCATATGACTGGGATTTCCATGAAAAAGATTGTGGGCCGAAAATAGGTGATCACTGTACATTTCTCTTCTGTTTCCTATTTATATTTCTATTTTACCTCCTCAATTTAGCATTATGGACAGGGAAAGACCTAATCTAAGATCTGCACAAAAATATTTTGCCTTCAAATTCATACCGTGAACGTAGCATGCATGGACTCGACTGATATGACTGTGATTTCCATGAAAAAGATTGTGGGCCGAAAATGGGTGATCACTGTACATTTCTCTTTTGTTTCCTATTTATATTTTTTTTATTTTAACTCCTCAATTTAGCATTATGGTCAGGGAAAGACCTAATCTAAAATCTGCACAAAAATATTTTGCCTCCAAATTCATACCGTGATCGTAGCATGCATGGACTCGACTCATATGACTGGGATTTCCATGAAAAACATTGTGTGCTGAAAATGGGAGATCACTGTACATTTCTCTTCTGTTTCCTTTTTATATTCATATTTTACCTCCTCAATTTAGCATTATGGATAGGGAAAGACCTAAACTAAAATCTGCACAAAAATATTTTGCCTTCAAATTCATATCGTGATCGTAGCATGAATGGACTCGACTCATATGAATGGGATTTCCATAAAAAAGATTGTGGGCCGAAAATGGGTGATCACTGTACATTTCTCTTCTGTTTCCTATTTATATTTCTATTTTACCTCCTCAATTTAGCATTATGGACAGGGAATGACCTAATCTAAGATCTGCACATAAATATTTTGTCTCCAAATTTATACCGTGAACGTAGCATGCATGGACTCGACTCATATGACTGGGATTTGAATGAAAAAGATTGTGGGCTGAAAATGGGTGATCACTGTACATTTCTATTCTGTTTCCTATTTATTAACTTCCTCAATTTAGCATTATGGACAGGGAAAGAGCTAATCTAAAATCTGCACAAAAATATTTTGCCTTCAAATTCATACTGTGATCGTAGCATGCATGGACTTGACTCATATGACTGGGATTTCCATGAAAAAGTTTGTGGGCACAAAATGGGTGATCACTGAACATTTCTCTTCTGTTTCCTATTTATATTTATATTTTACTACCTCAAATTAGCATTATGGACAGGGAAAGACATAACCTAAGATCTGCACAAAAATTTTTTGCCTTCAAATTCATACCGTGATCGTAGCATGCATGGACTCGACTCATATGACTGGGATTTCCATGAAAAAGATTGTGGGCAGAAAATGGGTGATCACTGTTCATTTCTCTTCTGTTTCCTATTTATATTTCTATTTTACATCCTCAATTTAGCATTATGGACAGGGAAAGACCTAATCTAAGATCTGCACAAAAATATTTTGACTTCAAATTCATACCGTGATCGTAGCATGCATGCACTCGACTCATATGACTGGGATTTCCATGAAAAAGATTGTGGGCAGAAAATGGGTGATCACTGTACATTTCTCTTCTGTTTCCTATTTATATTTCTATTTTACTTCCTTAATTTAGCATTATGGACAGTGAAAGACCAAATCTAAGATCTGCAAAAAAATATTTTGCCTTCAAATTCATACCGTGATCGTATCATGCATGGACTCGACTCATATGACTGGGATTTTAATGAAAAAGATTCTGGGCCGAAAATGGGTGATCACTCTACATTTGTCTTCCGTATTCTATTTATATTTCTATTTTACTTCCTCAATTTAGCATTATGGACAGTGAAAGACCTAATCTAAGATCTGAACAAAAATATTTTGCCTTCAAATTCATACCGTGATCGTAGCATGCATGGACACGACTCATATGAATCGGATTTCCATGAAAAAGATTGTGGGCAGAAAATGGGTGATCACTGTACATTTCTCTACTGTTTCCTATTTATATTTATATTTTACCTCCTCAATTTAGCATTATGGACAGGGAAAGACCTAATCGAAGATGTGCACAAAGATATTTTGCGTTCAAATTCATACCGTGATTGTAGCATGCATGGACTCAACTCATATGACTGGGATTTCCATGAAAAAGATTGTGGCCAGAAAATGGGTGATCACTGTACATTTCTCTTCTATTTCCTATTTATATTTATATTTTAATTCCTTAATTTAGCATTATGGACAGGGAAAGAGCTAATCTAAAATCTGCACAAAAATATTTTGCCTTCAAATTCATACCGTGATCGTAGCATGCATGGACTCGACTCATATGACTGGGATTTCCATGAAAAAGATTGTGGGCACAAAATGGTTGATCACTGTACATTTCTTTTCTGTTTCCTTTTTATATTTATATTTTACCTCCTCAATTTAGCATTATGGACAGGGAAAGACCTAATCTAAGCTCTGTAAAAAACATTTTGCCTTCAAATTCATACCGTGATTGTAGCATGCATGGCCTCGACTCATATGACTGGGATTTCCATGAAAAAGATTGTGGGCGGAAAATGGGTGATCACTGTACATTTCTCTTCTGTTTTCTATTTATATTTCTATTTTACCTCCTCAATTTAGCATTATGGACAGGGAAAGACCTAATCTAAGATCTGCACAAAAATAATTTGCCTTCAAATTCGTACCGTGATCGTGGCATGCATGGACTCGACTCATATGACTGGGATTTCCATGAAAAAGATCGTGGTTCGAAAATAGGTGATCACTGTACATTTCTCTACTGTTTCCTATTTATATTTATATTTTACCTCCTCAATTTAGCATTATGGAGAGTGAAAGACCTAATCTAATATCTGCAAAAAAATATTTTGCGTTCAAATTCATACCGTGATTGTAGCATGCATGGACACAACTCATATGACTGGGATTTCCATGAAAAAGATTGTGGCCAGAAAAT
Organism: Acanthosepion lycidas; assembly: GCA_963932145.1. Lineage (NCBI taxonomy): Eukaryota > Metazoa > Mollusca > Cephalopoda > Sepiida > Sepiidae > Acanthosepion > Acanthosepion lycidas. The sequence continues at coordinate 1,483,256 of OZ010589.1, read as the reverse complement.
GTGTGATCACTCTACATTTCTCTTCTGTTTCCTATTTATATTTCTATTTTACTTCCTTCATTTAGCATTATGGACAGGGAAAGACCTAATCTAAGATCTGAAAAAAATATTTTGCCTTCAAATTCATGCCATGTTCGTAGCATGTATGGACTCGATTCATATGACTAGGATTTCCATGAAAAAGATTGTGGGCAGAAAATGGGTGATCACTGTACATTTCTCTTCTGTTTCCGATTTATATTTATATTTTACTTCCTCAATTTAGCGTTATGGACAGGGAAAGACCTAATATAAGATCTGCAATAAAATATTTCGCCTTCAAATTCATACCGTGATCGTAGCATGCATGGACTCGACTCATATGACTGGGATTTCCATGAAAAAGATTGTGGGCAGAAAATGGGTGATCACTGTACATTTCTCTTCTGTTTCCTATTTATATTTCTATTTTACTTCCTTCATTTAGCATTATGGACAGGGAAAGACCTAATCTAATATCTGCAAAAAAATATTTTCCCTTCAAATTCATACCGTGATCGTAGCATGCATCGACTCGACTCATATGACTGGGATTTTAATGAAAAAGATTGTGCGCAGATAATGGGTGATCACTGTACATTTCTCTTCTGTTTCCTATTTATATTTCTATATGACTTCCTTCATTTAGCATTATGGACAGGGAAAGACCTAATCTAAGTTCTGCAAAAAAATATTTTGCCTTAAAATTCATACCGTGATCGTAGCATGCATGCACTCGACTCATATGACTGGGATTTCCATGAAAAAGATTGTGGGCAGAAAATGGGTGATCACTGTACATTTCTCTTCTGTTTCCTATTTATATTTCTATTTTACTTCCTTCATTTAGCATTATGGACAGGCAAAGACCTAATATAAACTCTGCAAAAAAATATATTGCCTTCAAATTCATGCCGTAATCGTAGCATGTATGGACTCGACTCATATGACTAAGATTTCCATGAAAAAGATTGTGGGCAGAAAATGGGTGATCACTGTACATTACTCTTCTGTTTCCTATTTATATTTCTATTTTACCTTCTCAATTTAGCATTATGGACAGGGAAAGACCTAATCTAAGATCTGCAAAAAATATTTTGCCTTCAAATTCATACCGTGACCGTAGCATGCATGGACTCGACTAATATGACTGGGATTTCCATGAAAAAGATTGTGGGCAGAAAATTGGAGATCACTGTACATTTCTCTTCTGTTTCCTATTGATATTTCTATATTACTTCCTTCATTTAGCATTACGGACAAAGAAAGTCCTAATGTAAGCTCTGTACAAAAATATTTTGCCTTCAAATTCATACCGTGATCGTAGCATGTATGGATTCGACTCATATGACTGGGATATCCATGAAAAAGATTGAGGGCAGAAAATGGGTGATCACTGTACATTTCTCTTCTGTTTCCTATTTATATTTCTATTTTACTTCCTTCATTTAGCATTATGGACAGGGAAAGACATAATCTAAGCTCTGCAAAAAAATATTGTGCCTTCAAATTTGTACCGTGATCGTAGCATATATGGACTCGACTCATATGACTGGGATATCCATGAAAAAGATTGAGGGCAGAAAATGGGTGATCACTGTACATTTCTCTTCTGTTTCCTATTTATATTTATATTTTACCTCCTCAATTTAGCATTATGGACAGGGAAAGATCTAATCTAAGACCTGCACAAAAATATTTTGCCCTCAAATTCATACCGTGATCGTAGCATGCATGGACTCGACTCATATGCCTGGGATTTCCATGAAAAACTTTGTGGGCCGAATCTGGGTGATCACTGTACCTTTCTCTTCTGTTTCCTATTTATATTTCTATTTTACCTCCTCAATTTAGCATTATGGACAGGGAAAGACCTAATCTAATATCTGCACAAAAATATTTTGCATTCAAATTCATACCGTGATCGTAGCATGCATGGACTCGACTCATATGACTGGGATTTCCATGAAAAAGATTGTGGGTCGAAAATGGGTGATCACTGTACGTTTCCCTTCTCTTTCCTATTTATATTTCTATTTTACATCCTCAATTTAGCATTATGGACAGGGAAAGACCTAATCTAAAATCTGCCCAAACATATTTTGCCTTCAAATTCATACCGTGATCGTAGCATGCATGTACTCGACTCATATTACTGGGATTTCCATGAAAAAGATTGTGGGCCGAAAATGGGTGATCACTGTACATTTCTCTTCTGTTTCCTATTACTATTTCTATTTTACTTCCTTAATTTAGCATTATGAACAGTGAAAGACCTAATCTAAGATCTATAAAAATATATTTTGCCTTCATATTTATACCGTGATCGTAGCATGCATGGACTCGACTCATATGACTGGGATTTCCATGAAAAAGATTGTGGGCCGAAAATGGGTGATCACTGTACATTTCTCTTCTGTTTCCTATTTACATTTCTATTTTACCTCCTCAATTTAGCATTATGGACAGTGAAAGACCTAATCCATGCACTGCACAAAATTATTTTGCCTTCAAATTCATACCGTGATCGTAGCATGCATGGACTCGATTCATATGACTGGGATTTCCATGAAAAAGATTGTGGGCCGAAAATGGGTGATCACTGTACATTTCTCTTCTCTTTCCTATTTACATTTCTATTTTACCTCCTCAATTTAGCATTATGGCCAGGTAAAGACCTAATCTAAGACCTGCACAAAAATATTTTGCCTTTAAATTCATACCGTGATCGTAGCATGCATGGATTCGACTCATATGACTGGGATTTCCATGAAAAAGTTTGTGGGACGAAAATGGGTGATCACTGTACATTTCTCTTCTGTTTCCTATTTATATTTCTATTTAACCTCCTTAATTTAGCATTATGGACAGGGAAAGAACTAATCTAAAATCTGCACAAAAATATTTTGCCTTCAAATTCATACCGTGATCGTAGCTTGCATGGACTCGACTCATATGACTGGGATTTCCATGAAAAAGATTGTGGGCAGAAAATGGATGATCACTGTACATTTCTCTTCTGATTCCTATTTATATTTATATTTTACTTCCTTCATTTAGTATTATGGACAGGGAAAGACCTAAGCTAAGCTCTGCACAAAAATATTTTGCCTTCAAATTCATACCGTGATCGTAGCATGCATGGATTCGACTCATATGACTCGGATTTCCATGAAAAAGTTTGTGGGGCGAAAATGGGTGATCACTGTACATTTCTCTCCTGTTTCCTATTTATATTTCTATTTTACCTCCTCAATTTAGCATTATGGACAGGGAAAGACCTAATCTAAGATCTGCACAAAAATATTTTGCCTTCAAATTCATACCGTGATCGTAGCATGCATGGACTCGAGTCATATGACTTGGATTTCCATGAAAAAGATTGTGGGCCGAAAATGGGTGATCACTGTACATTTCTCTACTGTTTCCTATTTATATTTATATTTTATCTCCTCAATTTAGCATTATGGACAGGGAAAGACCTAATCTAAGATCTGCACAAAAATATTTTGCCTTCAAATTCATACCGTGATCGTAGCATGCATGGACTCGAGTCATATGACTTGGATTTCCATGAAAAAGATTGTGGGCCGAAAATGGGTGATCACTGTACATTTCTCTACTGTTTCCTATTTATATTTATATTTTATCTCCTCAATTTAGCATTATGAACAGGGAAAGACCTAATCTAAGATCTGCACAAAAATATTTTGCCTTCAAATTCATACCGTGATCGTAGCATGCATGGACTCGACTCATATGACTGGGATTTCCATGAAAAAGATTGTGTGCGGAAAATGGGTGATCACTGTACATTTCTCTTCTGTTTCCTATTTATATTTCTATTTTACCTCCTCAATTTAGCATTATGGACAGGGAAAGACCTAATCTAAGATCTGCACAAAAATATTTTGCCTTCAAATTCATACCGTGATCGTAACATGCATGGACTCGACTCATATGACCGGGATTTCCATGAAAAAGATTCTGGGCCGAAAACGGGTGATCACTGTACATTTCTCTTCTGTTTCCTATTGATCTTTCTATTTTACCTCCTCAATTTAGCATTATGGCCAGAGAAAGACCTAATGTAAGCTCTATACAAAAATATTTTGCCTTCAAATTCATACCGTGATCGTAGCATGCATGGACTTGACTCATATGACTGGGATTTCCATGAAAAAGATTGTGGGCCGAAAATGGGTGATCACTGTACATTTCTCTTCTGTTTCCTATTTATATTTCTTTTTACCTCCTCACTTTAGCATTATGGCCAGGGAAAGACCTAATCTAAGCTCTCCACAAAAATATTTTGCCTTCAAATTCATACCGTGATCGTAGCATGCATGGACTCGACTCATATGACTGGGATTTGCATGAAAAAGATTTTGGACCGAAAATGGGTGATCACTGTACATTTCTCTTCTGTTTCCTATTTATATTTATATTTTACCTCCTCAATTTAGCATTATGGACAGGGAAAGACCTAATCTAAAATCTGCACAAAAATATTTTGCCTTCAAATTCATACCGTGATCGTAGCATGCATGGACGCGACTCATATGACTGCGATTTCCATGAAAAAGATTGTGGTCCGAAAATGGGTGATCACTGTACATTTCTCTTCTGTTTCCTATTTATATTTATATTTTACCTCCTCAATTTAGCATTATGGGCAGGGAAAGACCTAATCTAAAATCTGCACAAAAATTTTTTACCTTTAAATTCATACCGTGATCGTAGCATGCATGGACTCGACTCATATGACTGGGATTTCCATGAAAAAGTTTGTGGGACGAAAATGGGTGATCACTGTACATTTCTCTTCTGTTTCCTATTTATATTTCTATTTAACCTCCTTAATTTAGCATTATGGACAGGGAAAGAACTAATCTAAAATCTGCACAAAAATATTTTGCCTTCAAATTCATACCGTGATCGTAGCTTGCATGGACTCGACTCATATGACTGGGATTTCCATGAAAAAGATTGTGGGCAGAAAATGGGTGATCACTGTACATTTCTCTTCTGATTCCTATTTATATTTATATTTTACTTCCTTCATTTAGTATTATGGACAGGGAAAGACCTAAGCTAAGCTCTGCACAAAAATATTTTGCCTTCAAATTCATACCGTGATCGTAGCATGCATGGATTCGACTCATATGACTCGGATTTCCATGAAAAAGTTTGTGGGGCGAAAATGGGTGATCACTGTACATTTCTCTCCTGTTTCCTATTTATATTTCTATTTTACCTCCTCAATTTAGCATTATGGCCAGAGAAAGACCTAATGTAAGCTCTATACAAAAATATTTTGCCTTCAAATTCATACCGTGATCGTAGCATGCATGGACGCGACTCATATGACTGCGATTTCCATGAAAAAGATTGTGGTCCGAAAATGGGTGATCACTGTACATTTCTCTTCTGTTTCCTATTTATATTTATATTTTACCTCCGCAATTTAGCATTATGGGCAGGGAAAGACCTAATCTAAAATCTGCACAAAAATTTTTTACCTTTAAATTCATACCGTGATCGTAGGATGCATGGACTCGACTCATATGACTGGGATTTCCATGAAAAAGATTGTGGGCCGAAAATGGGTGATCACTGTACATTTCTCTTCTGTTTCCTATTTATATTTACATTTTACCTCCTCAATTTAGCATTATGGACAGGGAAAGACATTATCAAAGCTCTGCACACAAATACTTTGCCTTCAAATTCATACCGTGATCGTAGCATGTATGGACTCGACTCATATGACTAGTATCTCCATGAAAAAGATTGTGGGCCGAAAATTTGTGATCACTGTACATTTCTCTTCTGTTTCCTATTTATATTTATATTTTACCTCCTCAATTTAGCATTATAGACAGGGAAAGACATTATCTAAGCTCTGTACAGAAACATTTTGCCTTCAAATTCATACCGTGATCATAGCATGCATGGATTCGATTCATATGACTGGGATTTCCATGAAAAAGATTGTGGGGCGAAAATGGGTGATCACTGTACATTTCTCTTCTGTTTCCTATTTATATTTATATTTTACATCCTCAATATAGCATTATGGACAGGGAAAAACCTAATCAAAAATCTGCACAAAAACATTTTGCCTTCAAATTCATACCGTGATCGTAGCATGCATGGACTCGACTCATATGACTGGGATTTCCATGAAAAAGATTGTGGGCCGAAAATGGGTAATCACTGTACATTTCTCTTCTGTTTTCTATTTATATTTATATTTTACCTCCTCAATTTAGCATTATGGACAGGGAAAGAACTAATCTAAAATCTGCGCAAAAATATTTTGCCTTCAAATTCATACCGTGATCGTAGCATGCATGGACTCGACTCATATGACTGGGATTTCCATGAAAAAGATTGTGGGCCGAAAATGGGTGATCACTGTACATTTCACTTCTATTTCCTATTTATATTTCTATTTTACCTACTCAATTTAGCATTATGGACAGGGAAAGACCTAATCTAAGATCTACACAAAAATATTTTGCCTTCAAATTCATACCGTGATCGTAGCATGCATGGACTCAACTCATATGACTGGGATTTCCATGAAAAAGATTGTGGGCCGAAAATGGGTGATCACTGTACATTTCTCTTCTGTTTCTTATTTATATTTATATTTTACCTCCTCAATTTAGCATTATGGACCAGGAAAGACCTAATCTAAGCTCTGCACAAAAATATTTTGGCTTCAAATTCATACTGTGATCGTAGCATGCATGGACTCGACTCATATGACTGGGATTTCCATAAAAAGATTGTGGGCAGAAAATGGGTGATCACTGTACATTCCTCTTCTGTTTCCTATTTATATTTATATTTTACCTCCTCAATTTAGCATTATGGACAGGGAAAGACATTATCTAAGCTCTGCACAGAAATATTTTGCCTTCAAATTCATACCGTGATCGTAGCATGCATGGACTCGACTCATATGACTGGTATTTCCATGAAAAAGATTGTGGGCCGAAAATGGGTGATCACTGTACATTTCTCTTCTGTTTCCTATTTATATTTCTATTTTACCTCCTCAATTTAGCATTATGGACAGGGAAAGACATTATCTAAGCTCTGCACACAAATATTTTGCCTTCAAATTCATACCGTGATCGTAGCATGCATGGACTCGACTCATATGACTGGTATTTCCATGAAAAAGTTTGTGGGCCGAAAATGGGTGATCACTGTACATTTCTCTTCTGTTTCCTATTTATATTTCTATTTTACCTCCTCAATTTAGCATTATGGACAGGGAAAGACATTATCTAAGCTCTGCACACAAATATTTTGCCTTCAAATTCATAGCGTGATCGTAGCATGCATTGAATCGACTAATATGACTGGGATTTCCATGAAAAAGTTTGTGGGCCAAAAATGGGTGATCACTGTATATTTCTTTTCTGTTTCCTATTTATATTTATATTTTACCACCTCAATTTAGCATTATGGACAGGGAAAGACCTAATCTAAGCTCTGCACAAAAATATTTAGCCTTAAAATTCATACCGTGATCGTAGCATGTATGGACGCGACTCATATGACTGGGATTCCCATGAAAAACATTTTGTCCCGAAAATGGGGGATCACTGCACATTTCTCTTCTGTTTCCTATTTATATTTCTATTTTACCTCCTCAATTTAGCATTATGGACAGGGAAAGACCTAATCTAAAATCTGCACAAAAATATTTTGCTTTCAAATTCATACCGTGATCGTAGCATGCATTGACTCGACTCATATGACTGGGATTTCCATGAAAAAGATTGTGGGCCGAAAATGGGTGATCACTGTACATTACTCTTCTGTTTCCTATTTATATTTATATTTGACCTCCTCAATTTAGCATGTTGGACCGGGAAGGAGCTAATCTGAAATCTGCACAAAAATATTTTGCCTTCAAATTCATACCGTGATCGTAGCATCCATGGACTCGACTCATATGACTGTGATTTCCATGAAAAAGTTTTTGGGCCGAAAATGGGTGATCGCTGTACGTTTCTCTTCTGTTTCCTATTTATATTTATATTTTATCTCCTCAATTTAGCATTATGGACAGGGAAAGACCTAATCTAAAATCTGCACAAAAATATTTTGCCTTCAAATTCATACCGTGATCGTAGCATGCATGGACTCGACTCATATGACTGGGATATCCATGAAAAAGATTGTGGGCCGAAAATGCGTGATCAATGTACATTTCTCTTCTGTTTCCTATTTATATTTATATTTTACCTCCTCAATTTAGCATTATGGACAGGGAAAGACCTAATCTAAAATCTGCACAAAAATTTTTTCCTTTCAAATTCATACCGTGTTCGTAGCATGCATGACTCGACTCATATGACTGGGATTTCCAGGAAAAAGATTGTGGGCCGAAAATGGGTGATCACTCTACATTTCTCCTCTGTTTCCTATTTATATTTATATTTTACCTCCTCAATTTAGCATTATTGACAGGGAAAGACCTAATCTAAGCTGTGCAGAAAATTATTTTGCCTTCAAATTCATACCGTGATCGTAGCATGCATGGACTCGACTCATATGACTGGGATATCCATGAAAAAGATTGTGGGCCGAAAATTGTTGATCACTGTACATTTCTCTTCTGTTTCCTATTTATATTTATATTTTACCTCCTTAATTTAGCATTATGGACAGGGAAAGACCTAATCTAAAATCTGCACAAAAATATTTTGACTTCAAATTCATACCGTGATCGTAGCATGCATGGACACGACTCATATGACTGGGATTTCCATGAAAAAGATTGTGGGCCGAAAATGGGTGATAACTGTACATTTCTCTTCTCTTCCCTATTTATATTTCTATTTTACCTCCTCAATTTAGCATTATGAACAGGGAAAGACCTAATCTAAAATCTGCAGAAAAATATTTTACTTTCAAATTCATACTCTGATCGTAGCATACATGGACTCGACTCATATGACTGGGATTTCCATGAAAAAGATTGTGGGCCGAAAATGGGTGATCACTGTACATTTCTCTTCTGTTTCCTATTGATATTTCTATTTTACCTCCTCAATTTAGCATTATGGACACGGAAAGACCCAATCTAAAATCTGCACAAAAATATTTTTGCCCTCAAATTCATACCGTGATCGTAGCATGCATGGACTCGACTCATATGCCTGGGATTTCCATGAGAAACTTTGTGGGACGAAAATGGGTTATCACTGTACATTTCTCTTCTGTTTCCTATTTATATTTATATTTTACCTCCTCAATTTATCATTATGGCCAGGGAAAGACCTAATGTAAGCTCTGTACAAAAATATTTTGCCTTCAAATTCATACTGTGAACGTAGCATGCATGGACTGGACTCATATGACTGGGATTTCCATGAAAATGATAAGTGGGCCGAAAATGGGTGATCACTGTACATTTCTCTTCTGTTTCCTATTTATATTTATATTTTACCTCCTCAATTTAGCATTATGGACAGGGAAAGACCTACTCTAAGATCTGCACAAAAATATTTTGCCTTCAAATTCATACCGTGATCGTAGCATGCATGGACTCGACTCAGATGACTGGGATTTCCATGAGAAAGATTGTGGGCAGAAAATGGGTGATCACTGTACATTTCTCTTCTGTTTCCTATTTATATTTCTTTTTTACCTCCTCAATTTAGCATTATGGCCAGGGAAAGGCCTAATCTAAGCTCTGCACAAAAATATTTTGCCTTCAAATTCATACCGTGATCGTAGCATGCATGGACACGACTTATATGACTGGGATTTCCATGAAAAAGATTGTGGGCCGAAAATGGGTGATCACTGTACATTACTCTTCTGTTTCCTATTTATATTTATATTTGACCTCCTCAATTTAGCATGTTGGACCGGGAAGGAGCTAATCTGAAATCTGCACAAAAATATTTTGCCTTCAAATTCATACCGTGATCGTAGCATGCATGGACTCGACTCATATGACTGTGATTTCCATGAAAAAGTTTTTGGGCCGAAAATGGGTGATCGCTGTACGTTTCTCTTCTGTTTCCTATTTATATTTATATTTTATCTCCTCAATTTAGCATTATGGACAGGGAAAGACCTAATCTAAAATCTGCACAAAAATATTTTGCCTTCAAATTCATACCGTGATCGTAGCATGCATGGACTCGACTCATATGACTGGGATATCCATGAAAAAGATTGTGGGCCGAAAATGCGTGATCAATGTACATTTCTCTTCTGTTTCCTATTTATATTTATATTTTACCTCCTCAATTTAGCATTATGGACAGGGAAAGACCTAATCTAAAATCTGCACAAAAATTTTTTCCTTTCAAATTCATACCGTGTTCGTAGCATGCATGACTCGACTCATATGACTGGGATTTCCAGGAAAAAGATTGTGGGCCGAAAATGGGTGATCACTCTACATTTCTCTTCTGTTTCCTATTTATATTTATATTTTACCTCCTCAATTTAGCATTATTGACAGGGAAAGACCTAATCTAAGCTGTGCAGAAAATTATTTTGCCTTCAAATTCATACCGTGATCGTAGCATGCATGGACTCGACTCATATGACTGGGATATCCATGAAAAAGATTGTGGGCCGAAAATTGTTGATCACTGTACATTTCTCTTCTGTTTCCTATTTATATTTATATTTTACCTCCTTAATTTAGCATTATGGACAGGGAAAGACCTAATCTAAAATCTGCACAAAAATATTTTGACTTCAAATTCATACCGTGATCGTAGCATGCATGGACACGACTCATATGACTGGGATTTCCATGAAAAAGATTGTGGGCCGAAAATGGGTGATAACTGTACATTTCTCTTCTCTTCCCTATTTATATTTCTATTTTACCTCCTCAATTTAGCATTATGGACAGGGAAAGACCTAATCTAAAATCTGCAGAAAAATATTTTACTTTCAAATTCATACTCTGATCGTAGCATACATGGACTCGACTCATATGACTGGGATTTCCATGAAAAAGATTGTGGGCCGAAAATGGGTGATCACTGTACATTTCTCTTCTGTTTCCTATTGATATTTCTATTTTACCTCCTCAATTTAGCATTATGGACACGGAAAGACCCAATCTAAAATCTGCACAAAAATATTTTTGCCCTCAAATTCATACCGTGATCGTAGCATGCATGGACTCGACTCATATGCCTGGGATTTCCATGAGAAACTTTGTGGGACGAAAATGGGTTATCACTGTACATTTCTCTTCTGTTTCATATTTATATTTATATTTTACCTCCTCAATTTAGCATTATGGACAGGGAAAGACCTAATGTAAGCTCTGTACAAAAATATTTTGCCTTCAAATTCATACTGTGAACGTAGCATGCATGGACTGGACTCATATGACTGGGATTTCCATGAAAACGATAAGTGGGCCGAAAATGGGTGATCACTGTACATTTCTCTTCTGTTTCCTATTTATATTTATATTTTACCTCCTCAATTTAGCATTATGGCCAGGGAAAGACCAAATCTAAGATCTACACAAAAATATTTTGCCTTCAAATTTATACCGTGATCGTAGCATGCATGGACTCGACTCATATGACTGGGACTTCCATGAAAAAGATTGTGGGCCGAAAATGGTTGGTCACTGTACATTTCTCTTCTGTTTCCTATTTATATTTTACCTCCTCAATTTAGCATTATGGACAGGGAAAGACCAAATCTAAGATCTGCACAAAAATATTTTGCCTTCAAATTCATACCGTGATCAAAGCATGCATGGACTCGACTCATATGACTGGGATTTCCATGAAAAAGATTGTGGGCCGAAAATGGGTGATCACTGTACATTTCTCTTCTGTTTCCTATTTATATTTCTATTTTACCTCCTCAATTTAGCATTATGGACAGGGAATGACCTAATCTAAGATCTGCACAAAAATATTTTGCCTCCAAATTCATACCGTGATCGTAGCATGCATGGACTCGACTCATATGACTGGGATTTCCATGAAAAAGATTGTGGGCCGAAAATGGGTGATCACTGTACATTTCTCTTCTGTTTCCTATTTATATTTCTATTTTACCTTCTCAATTTAGCATTATCGCCAGTGAAAGACCTAATCTAAGATCTGCACAAAAATATTTTGCCTTCAAATTCATACCGTGATCATAGCATGCATGGACACGACTCATATGACTGGGATTTCCATGAAAAAGATTGTGGGCCGAAAATGGGTGATCACTGTACATTTCTCTTCTGTTTCCTATTTATATTTCTATTTTACCTCCTCAATTTAGCATTATGGACAGGGAAAGACCAAATCTAAGATCTACACAAAAATATTTTGCCTTCAAATTTATACCGTGATCGTAGCATGCATGGACTCGACTCATATGACTGGGACTTCCATGAAAAAGATTGTGGGCCGAAAATGGTTGGTCACTGTACATTTCTCTTCTGTTTCCTATTTATATTTTACCTCCTCAATTTAGCATTATGGACAGGGAAAGACCAAATCTAAGATCTGCACAAAAATATTTTGCCTTCAAATTCATACCGTGATCGTAGCATGCATGGACTCGACTCATATGACTGGGATTTCCATGAAAAAGATTGTGGGCCGAAAATTGGTGACCACTGTACATTTCTCTTCTGTTTCCTATTTATATTTATATTTTACCTACTTAATTTAGCATTATAGACAGAGAAAGACCTAATCTAATATATGCACAAAAATATTTTGCCTTCAAATTCATACTGTGATCGTAGCATGCATGGACTCGACTCATATGACTGGGATTTCCATGAAAATGATTGTGGGCCAAAAATGGGTGATCACTGTACATTTCTGTTCTGTTTCGTATTCATATTTCTATTTTACCTCCTCAATTTAGCATTATGGACAGGGAAAGACCTAATCTGAAATCTGCACAAAAATATTTTGCCTTCAAATTCATACCGTGATCGTATCATGCATGGACTCGACTCATATGACTGGGATTTCCATGAAAAAGATTGTGAGCAGAAAATGGGTGATCACTGTACATTTCTCTTCTGTTTCCTATTTATATTTATATTTTACCTCCTCAATTCAGCATTATGGCCACGAAAGATCTAATCTAAGCTCTGCACGAAAATATTTTGCCTTCAAATTCATACCGTGATCGTAGCAAGCATGGACTCGACTCATACGACTGGGATTTCCATGAAAAAGATTGTGGGCCGAAAATGGGTGATCACTGTACATTTCTCTTCTGTTTCCTATTTATATTTCTATTTTACCTCCTCAATTTAGCATTATGGACAGGGAATGACCTAATCTAAGATCTGCACAAAAATATTTTGCCTCCAAATTCATACCGTGATCGTAGCATGCATGGACTCGACTCATATGACTGGGATTTCCATGAAAAAGATTGTGGGCCGAAAATGGGTGATCACTGTACATTTCTCTTCTGTTTCCTATTTATATTTATATTTTACCTCCTCAATTTAGCATTATGGACAGGGAAAGACCTAATCTGAAATCTTCACAAAACTATTTTGCCTTTCAAATTCATACCGTGATCGTAGCATGCATGGATTCGACTCATATGACTGGGATTTCCATGAAAAAGATTGTGGGCGGAAAATGGGTGATCACTGTACATTTCTCTTCTGTTTCCTATTTATATTTATATTTTACCTCCTCAATTTAGCATTATGGACAGGGAAAGACCTAATCTAAAATCTTCACAAAAATATTTTGCCGTGAAATTCATACCGTGATCGTAGCATGCATGGACTCGACTCATATGACTGGGATTTCCATGAAAAAGATTGTGGGCCGAAAATTGGTGACCACTGTACATTTCTCTTCTGTTTCCTATTTATATTTATATTTTACCTACTTAATTTAGCATTATAGACAGAGAAAGACCTAATCTAATATATGCACAAAAATATTTTGCCTTCAAATTCATACTGTGATCGTAGCATGCATGGACTCGACTCATATGACTGGGATTTCCATGAAAATGATTGTGGGCCAAAAATGGGTGATCACTGTACATTTCTGTTCTGTTTCGTATTCATATTTCTATTTTACCTCCTCAATTTAGCATTATGGACAGGGAAAGACCTAATCTGAAATCTGCACAAAAATATTTTGCCTTCAAATTCATACCGTGATCGTATCATGCATGGACTCGACTCATATGACTGGGATTTCCATGAAAAAGATTGTGAGCAGAAAATGGGTGATCACTGTACATTTCTCTTCTGTTTCCTATTTATATTTATATTTTACCTCCTCAATTCAGCATTATGGCCACGAAAGATCTAATCTAAGCTCTGCACGAAAATATTTTGCCTTCAAATTCATACCGTGATCGTAGCAAGCATGGACTCGACTCATATGACTGGGATTTCCATGAAAAAGATTGTGGGCCGAAAATGGGTGATCACTGTACATTTCTCTTCTGTTTCCTATTTATATTTCTATTTTACCTCCTCAATTTAGCATTAAGGCCAGGGAAAGACCAAATCTAAGATCTGCACAAAAATATTTTGCCTTCAAATTCATACCGTGATCGTAGCATGCATGGACTCGACTCATATGACTGGGATTTTTATGAAAAAGATTGTGGGCCGAAAATGCGTGATCACTGTACATTTCTCTTCTGTTTCCTATTTATATTTCTATATTACCTCCTCAATTTAGCATTATGGACAGGGAAAGACCTTATCTAAGCTCTGCACAAAAATATTTTGCCTTCAAATTCATACCGTGATCGTACCATGCATGGACTCGTCTCATATGACTGGGATTTCCATGAAAAAGATTGTGAGCCGAAAATGGGTGGTCACTGTACATTTCTCTTCTGTTTCCTATTTATATTTATATTTTACCTCCTCAATTTAGCATTATGGACAGGGAAACACCAAATCTAAGATCTGCACAAAAATATTTTGCCTTCAAATTCATACCGTGATCGTAGCATGCATGGCCTCGACTCATATGACTGGGATTACCATGAAAAAGATTGTGGGCCGAAAATGCGTGATCACTGTATGTTTCTCTTTTGTTTCCTATTTATATTTATATTTTACCTCCTAAATTTAGCATTATGGACAGTGAAAGACCTAATCTAAGATCTGCACAAAAATATTTTGCTTTCAAATTCATACCGTGATCGTAGCATGCATGGACTCATATGACTGGGATTTCCATGAAAAAGATTGTGGGCAGAAAATGGGTGATCACTCTACATTTCTCTTCTTTTTTCTATTTATATTTATATTTTACCTCCTCAATTTAGCATTAAGGACAGGGAAAGTCCTAATCTAAAATCTTCAGAAAAATATTTTGCTTTCAAATTCATACCGTGATCGTATCATGCATGGACTCGAGTCATATGACTGGGATTTCCATGAAAAAGATTGTAGGGTGAAAATGGGTGATCACTGTACATTTCTCTTCTGTTTCCTATTTATATTTATATTTTACCTCCTCATTTTAGCATTATGGACAGGGAAAGATATTATCTAAGCTCTGCACACAAATATTTTGCCTTCAAATTCATACCGTGATCGTATCATGCATGCACTCAACTCATATGACTGTGATTTCCATGAAAAAGATTGTGGGCCGAAATGGGTGATCACTGTACATTTCTCTTCTGTTTCCTATTTATATTTATATTTTACCTCCTAAATTTAGCATTATGGACAGGGAAAGAACTAATCTAAAATCTGCACGAAAATATTTTGCCTTCAAATTCATACCGTGAACGTAGCATGCATTTACTCGACTCATATGACTGGGATTTCCATGAAAAAGATTGTGGGCCGAAAATGGGTGATCACTGTACATTTCTCTTCTGTTTCCTATTTATATTTATATTTTACCTCCTCAATTTAGCATTAAGGCCAGGGAAAGACCTAATGTAAGCTCTGCACAAAAATATTTTGCCTTCAAATTCATACCGTGATCGTAGCATGCATGGACTCGACTCATATGACTGGGATTTTCATGAAAAAGATTGTGGGCCGAAAATGCGTGATCACTGTACATTTCTCTTCTGTTTCCTATTTATATTTCTATATTACCTCCTCAATTTAGCATTATGGACAGGGAAAGACCTTATCTAAGCTCTGCACAAAAATATTTTGCCTTCAAATTCATACCGTGATCGTAGCATGCATGGACTCGACTCATATGACTGGGATTTCCATGAAAAAGATTGTGGGCCGAAAATGGGTGATCACTGTACATTTCTCTTCTGTTTCCTATTTATATTTATATTTTACCTCCTCAATTTAGTATTATGGCCAGGGAAAGACCTAATCTAAGCTCTGCACAAAAATATTTTGCCTTCAAATTCATACCGTGATCGTAGCATGCATGGACTCGACTCATGTGACTGGGATTTCCATGAAAAAGATTGTGGGCCGAAAATGGGTGATCACTGTAAATTTCTCTTCTGTTTACTATTTATATTTATATTTTACCTCCTCAATTTAGCATTATGGACAGGGAAAGACCTAATCTAAAATCTGCACAAAAATATTTTGCCTTCAAATTCATACCGTGATCATAGCATGCATGGACTCGACTAATATGACTGGGATTTCTATGAAAAAGATTGTGGGCCAAAAATGGGTGATCCCTGTACATTTCTCTACTGTTTCCTATTTATATTTCTATTTTACTTCCTCAATTTAGCATTATGGAGAGTGAAAGACCTAATCTAAGATCTGCACAAAAATATTTAGCCTTCAAATTCATACCGTGATCGTAGCATGCATGGACTCGACTCATATGACTGGGATTTCCATGAAAATGATTGTGGGCCGAAAATGGGTGATCACTGTACATTTCTCTTCTGTTTCCTATTTATATTTCTATTTTACCTCCTTAATTTAGCATTATGGCCAGGGAAAGACCTAATCTAAGCTCTGCACAAAAATATTTTGCCTACAAATTCATACCGTGATCGTAGCATGCATGGACCCGATTCATATGACTGGGATTTCCATGAAAAAGATTGTGGGCCAAAAATGGCTGATCACTGTACATTTCTCTTCTGTTTCCTATTTATATTTCTATTTGACTTCCTCAATTTAGCATTATAAACAGGGAAAGACCTAATCTAACATCTGCACGAAAATATTATGCCTTCAAATTCATACCGTGATTGTAGCATGCATGGACTCGACTCATATGACTGGGATTTCCATGAAAAAGATTGTGCGCCGAAAATGGGTGATCACTGTACATTTCTGTTCTGTTTCGTATTCATATTTCTATTTTACCTCCTCAATTTAGCATTATGGACAGGGAATGACCAAATCAAAAATCTGCACAAAAATATTATGCCTTCAAATTCATACCGTGATTGTAGCATGCATGGACTCGACTCATATGACTGGGATTACCATGAAAAAGATTGTGCGCCGAAAATCGGTGATCACTGTACATTTCTCTTCTGTTTCCTATTTATATTTCTATTTTACCTCCTCAATTTATCATTATGGACAGGGAAAGACATAATCTAAGCTCTGCACAAAAATATTTTGCCTTCAAATTCATACCGTGATCGTATCATGTATGGACTCGACTCATATGACTGCGATTTCCACGAAAAAGATTGTGGGCAGAAAATGGGTGATCACTGTATATTTCTCTTCTGTTTCCTATTTATATTTATATTTTACCTCCTCAATTTAGCATTATGGACAGGGAAAGACCTAATCTAAAATCTGCACAAAAAGATTTTGCCTTCAAATTCATACTGTGATCGTAGCATGCATGGACTCGACTCATATGACTGGGATTTCCATGAAAAATTTTGTAAGCCGAAAATGGGTGATCACTGTACATTTCTCTTCTGTTTTCTATTTATATTTTTTTTTTACCTCCTCAATTTAGCATTATGGACAGGGAAAGACCTAATCTAAGATCTGCACAAAAATATTTTGCCTTCAAATTCATACCGTGATCGTAGCATGCATGGACTCGACTCATATGACTGGGATTTCCATGAAAATATTGTGGGCCCAAAATGGGTGATCACTGTACATTTCTGTTCTGTTTCGTATTCATATTTCTATTTTACCTCCTCAATTTAGCATTATGAACAGGGAAAGACCTAATCTAAAATCTGCACAAAAATATTATGCCTTCAAATTCATACCGTGAATGTAGCATGCATGGACTCGACTCATATGACTGGGATTTCCATGAAAAAGATTGTGCGCCGAAAATGGGTGATCACTGTACATTTCTGTTCTGTTTCGTATTCATATTTCTATTTTACTTCCTCAATTTAGCATTATGGACAGGGAAAGACTTAATCTAAGCTCTGCACAAAAATATTTTGCCTTCAAATTCATACCGTGATCGTATCATGTATGGACTCGACTCATATGACTGCGATTTCCACGAAAAAGATTGTGGGCAGAAAATGGGTGATCACTGTATATTTCTCTTCTGTTTCCTATTTATATTTATATTTTACCTCCTCAATTTAGCATTATGGACAGGGAAAGACCTAATCTAAAATCTGCACAAAAAGATTTTGCCTTCAAATTCATACTGTGATCGTAGCATGCATGGACTCGACTCATATGACTGGGATTTCCATGAAAAATTTTGTAAGCCGAAAATGGGTGATCACTGTACATTTCTCTTCTGTTTTCTATTTATATTTTTTTTTTACCTCCTCAATTTAGCATTATGGACAGGGAAAGACCTAATCTAAGATCTGCACAAAAATATTTTGCCTTCAAATTCATACCGTGATCGTAGCATGCATGGACTCGACTCATATGACTGGGATTTCCATGAAAATATTGTGGGCCCAAAATGGGTGATCACTGTACATTTCTGTTCTGTTTCGTATTCATATTTCTATTTTACCTCCTCAATTTAGCATTATGAACAGGGAAAGACCTAATCTAAAATCTGCACAAAAATATTATGCCTTCAAATTCATACCGTGAATGTAGCATGCATGGACTCGACTCATATGACTGGGATTTCCATGAAAAAGATTGTGCGCCGAAAATGGGTGATCACTGTACATTTCTGTTCTGTTTCGTATTCATATTTCTATTTTACTTCCTCAATTTAGCATTATGGACAGGGAAAGACCTAATCTAAGATCTGCACAAAAATATTTTGCCTTCAAATTCATACCGTGATCGTAGCATGCATGTACTCGACTCATATGACTGGGATTTCCATGAAAAAGATTGTGCGCCGAAAATGGGTGATCACTGTACATTTCTCTTCTGTTTCCTATTTATATATCTATTTTACCTCCTCAATTTAGCATTATGGACAGGGAAAGACATAATCTAAAATCTGCACAAAAATATTTTGCCTTCAAATTCATACCGTGATTGTAGCATGCATGGACTCGACTTATATCACTGGGATTTCCATGAAAAAGATTGTGGGCACAAAGTGGGTGGTCACTGTACATTTCTCTTCTGTTTCCTATTTATATTTATATTTTACCTCCTCAATTTAGCATTATGGCCAGGGAAAGACCTAATCTAAGCTCTGCACAAAAATATTTTGCCTTCAAATTCATACCGTGATCGTAGCATGCATGGACTCGACTCATATGACTGAGACTTCCATGAAAAAGATTGTGGGCCGAAAATGGGTGATCACTGTACATTTCTCTACTGTTTCCTATTTATATTTATATTTTACCTCCTCAATTTAGCATTATGGCCAGGGAAAGACCTAATCTAAGCTCTGCACAAAAATATTTTGCCTTCAAATTCATGCCGTGATCGTTGCATGCATGGACTCGACTCATATGACTGGGATTTCCATGAAAAAGATTGTGGGCCGAAAATGGGTGATCACTGTACATTTCTCTTCTGTTTCCTATTTATATTTATATTTTACCTCCTCAATTTAGCATTATGGAGGGGGAAAGACCTAATCTAAGATCTGCACAAAAATATTTTGCCTTCAAATTCATACCCTGATCGTAGCATGCATGTACTCGACACATATGACTGGGATTTCCATGAAAAAGATTGTGGGCCGAAAATGGGTGATCACTGTACTTTTCTCTTGTTTCCTATTTATGTTTCTATTTTACCTCCTCAATTTAGCATTATGGCCAGGGAAAGACCTAATCTAATCTCTGCACAAAAATATTTTGCCTTCAAATTCATACCGTGATCGTTCCATGCATGGACTCGACTCATATGACTGGGATTTCCATGAAAAAGATTGTGGGCCGAAAATGGGTGATCACTGTACATTTCTCTTCTGTTTCCTATTTATATTTCTTTTTTACCTCCTCAATTTAGCATTATGGACAGGGAAAGACCTCTGTAAGCACTGTACAAAAATATTTTGCCTTCAAATTCATACCGCGATCGTAGCATGCATGGACTCGACTCATATGACTGGGATTTCCATGAAAAACATTGTGGGCACAAAATGGTTGGTCACTGGACATTTCTCTTCTGTTTCCTATTTATATTTCTTTTTTAGCTCCTCAATTTAGCATTATGTACAGGGAAAGACCTTATCTAAGCTCTGCACATAAATATTTTGCCTACAAATTCATACCGTGATCGTAGCATGCGTGGACTCGACTCATATGACTCGGATTTCCATGAAAAAGTTTGTGGGCCAAAAATGGGTGATCACTGTACATTTTTCTTCTGTTTCTTATTTATATTTCTATTTTACTTCCTCAATTTAGCATTATGGACAGGGAAAGACCTAATCTAAGACCTGCACAAAATATTTAGCCTTCAAATTCATACCGTGATCGTAGCATGCATGGACTCGACTCATATAATTAGGATTTCCATGAAAAAGATTGTGGGCCTAAAATGGGTGATCACTGTACATTTCTCTTCTGTTTCCTATTTATATTTCTATTTTACGTCCTCAATTTAGCATTATGGACAGGGAAAGACCTAATCTAAGATCTGCACAAAAATATTTTGCCTTCAAATTCATACGGTGATCGTAGCATGCATGGACTCGACTCATAGGACTGGGATCTCCATGAAAAAGATTGTGGGCCGAAAATGGGTGATCACTGTACATTTCTCTTGTGTTTCCTATTTATATTTCTATTTTACCTACTCAATTTAGGATTATGGCCAGGGAAAGGCCTAATCTAAACTCTGCACAAAAATATTTTGCCTTCAAATTCATACCGTGATCGTAGCATGCATGGACTCGACTCATATGACTGGGATTTCCGAGAAAAAGATTGTCGGCCGAAAATGGATGATCACTGTACATTTCTCTTCTGTTTCCTATTTATATTTATATTTTACCTCCTCAATTTAGCATTATGGCCAGGGAAAGACTTAATCTAAGCTCTGCACAAAAATATTTTGCCTTCAAATTCATACCGTGATCGTAGCATGCATGGACTTGGCTCATATGAATGGGATTTCCATGAAAAAGATTGTGGGCCCAAAATTGGTGATCACTGTACATTTCTCTTCTGTTTCCTATTTATATTTCTATTTTACCTCCTCAATTTAGCATTATGGACAGGGAAAGACCTAATCTAAGATCTGCACAAAAATATTTTGCCTTCAAATTCATACGGTGATCGTAGCATGCATGGACTCGACTCATAGGACTGGGATCTCCATGAAAAAGATTGTGGGCCGAAAATGGGTGATCACTGTACATTTCTCTTGTGTTTCCTATTTATATTTCTTTTTACCTCCTCAATTTAGCATTATGGCCAGTGAAAGACTTACTCTAAGCTCTGCACAAAAATATTTTGCCTTTAAATTCATACCGTGATCGTAACATGCATGGACTCGACTCATATGACTGGGATTTCCACGAAAAAGATTGTGGGTTGAAAATGGATGATCACTGTACATTTCTCTTCTGTTTCCTATTTATATTTCTATTTTACCTCCTCAATTTAGCATTATGGACAGGGAAAGACTTAAACTAAGCTCTGCACAAAAATATTTTGCCTTCAAATTCATACCGTGATCGTAGCATGCATGTACTCGACTCATATGACTGGGATTTCCATGAAAGAGATTGTGGGCCGAAAATGGGTGATCACTGTACATTTCTCTTCTGTTTCCTATTTATATTTCTTTTTTACCTCCTCAATTTAGCATTATGGCCAGGGAAAGACCTAATCTAAGCTCTGCACAAAATTATTTTGCCTTCAAATTCATACCGTGATCGTAGCATGCATGGACTCGACTCATAGGACTGGGATTTCCATGAAAAAGATTGTGGGCCGAAAATGGGTGATCACTGTACATTTCTCTTCTGTTTCCTATTCATATTTATATTTTACCTCCTCATTTTAGCATTATGGACAGGGAAAGACCTAATCAAGATCTGCACAAAAATATTTTGCCTTCAAATTCATACCGTGATCGTAGCATGCATGGACTCGACTCATATGACTGGGATTACCATGAAAAAGATTGTAGGCCGAAAATGGGTGATCACTGTACATTTCTCTTCTTTTTCCTATTTATATTTCTTTTTTACCTCCTCAATTTAGCATTATGGCCAGGGAAAGACCTAATTTCAGCTCTGCACAAGAATATTTTGCCTTCAAATTCATACCGTGATCGTAGCATGCATGGACTCGACTCATATGACTGGGATTTCCACGAAAAAGATTGTGGGCCGAAAATGGATGATCACTGTACATTTCTCTTCTGTTTCCTATTTATATTTCTATTTTACCTCCTCAATTTAGCATTATGGCCAGTGAAAGACATAATCTAAGCTCTGCACAAAAATATTTTGCCTTCAAATTCATACCGTGATCGTAGCCTGCATGGACTCGACTCATATGACTGGGATTACCATGAAAAAGATTGTGGGCCGAAAATGGATGATCACTGTACAATTCTCTTATGTTTCCTATTTATATTTATATTTTACCTCCTCAATTTAGCATTATGGACAGGGAAAGACCTAATCAAGATCTGCACAAAAATATTTTGCCTTCAAATTCATGCCGAGATCGTAGCATACATGGACTCAACTCATATGACTGGGATTTCCACGAAAAAGATTGTGGGCCAAAAATGGATGATCACTGTAAATTTCTCTTCTGTTTCCTATTTATATTTCTATTTTACCTCCTCAATTTAGCATTATGGCCAGTGAAAGACTTAATCTAAGCTCTGCACAAAAATATTTTGCCTTTAAATTCATACCGTGATCGTAACATGCATGGACTCGACTCATATGACTGGGATTTCCACGAAAAAGATTGTGGGTTGAAAATGGATGATCACTGTACATTTCTCTTCTGTTTCCTATTTATATTTCTATTTTACCTCCTCAATTTAGCATTATGGCCAGGGAAAGACTTAATCTAAGCTCTGCACAAAAATATTTTGCCTTCAAATTCATACCGTGATCGTAGCATGCATGTACTCGACTCATATGACTGGGATTTCCATGAAAGAGATTGTGGGCCGAAAATGGGTGATCACTGTACATTTCTCTTCTGTTTCCTATTTATATTTCTTTTTTACCTCCTCAATTTAGCATTATGGCCAGGGAAAGACCTAATCTAAGCTCTGCACAAAAATATTTTGCCTTCAAATTCATACCGTGATCGTAGCATGCATGGACTCGACTCATATGACTGGGATTTCCATGAAAAAGATAGTGGGCCGAAAATGAGTGATCACTGTACATTTCTCTTCTGTTTCCTATTTATATTTATATTTTACCTCCTCAATTTAGCATTGTGGCCAGTGAATGACATAATCTAAGCTCTGCACAAAAATATTTTGCCTTCAAATTCATACCGTGATCGTAGCATGCATGGACTCGACTCATATGACTGGGATTTCCATGAAAAAGATTGTGGGCCGAAATTGGGTGATCACTGTACATTTCTCTTCTGTTTCCTATTTATATTTCTTTTTTACCTCATCAATTTAGCATTATGGACAGGGAAAGACCTAAGCTAAGCTCTGCACAAAAATATTTTGCCTTCAAATTCATACCGTGATCGTAGCATGCATGGACTCGACTCATATGACTGGGATTACCATGAAAAAGATTGTGGGCCGAAAATGGATGATCACTGTACAATTCTCTTATGTTACCTATTTATATTTATATTTTACCTCCTCAATTTAGCATTATGGCCAGTGAAAGACTTAATCTAAGCTCTGCACAAAAATATTTTGCCTTTAAATTCATACCGTGATCGTAACATGCATGGACTCGACTCATATGACTGGGATTTCCACGAAAAAGATTGTGGGTTGAAAATGTATGATCACTGTACATTTCTCTTCTGTTTCCTATTTATATTTCTATTTTACCTCCTCAATTTAGCATTATGGCCAGGGAAAGACTTAAACTAAGCTCTGCACAAAAATATTTTGCCTTCAAATTCATACCGTGATCGTAGCATGCATGTACTCGACTCATATGACTGGGATTTCCATGAAAGAGATTGTGGACCGAAAATGGGTGATCACTGTACATTTCTCTTCTGTTTCCTATTTATATTTCTTTTTTACCTCCTCAATTTAGCATTATGGCCAGGGAAAGACCTAATCTAAGCTCTGCACAGAAATATTTTGCCTTCAAATTCATACCGTGATCGTAGCATGCATGGACACGACTCATATGACTGGGATTTCCATGAAAAAGATAGTGGGCCGAAAATGAGTGATCACTGTACATTTCTCTTCTGTTTCCTATTTATATTTATATTTTACCTCCTCAATTTAGCATTGTGGCCAGTGAATGACATAATCTAAGCTCTGCACAAAAATATTTTGCCTTCAAATTCATACCGTGATCGTAGCATGCATGGACTTGACTCATATGAATGGGATTTCCATGAAAAAGATTGTGGGCCAAAAATGGGTGATCACTGTACATTTCTCTTCTGTTTCCTATTTATATTTCTATTTTACCTCCTCAATTTAGCATTATGGCCAGGGAAAGACCTAATCTAAGATCTGCACAAAAATATTTTGCTTTCAAATTCATACCGTGAACGTAGCATGCATGGACTCGACTCATATGACTGGGATTTCCATGAAAAAGATTGTGGGCCGAAATTGGGTGATCACTGTACATTTCTCTTCTGTTTCCTTTTTATATTTCTATTTTACCTCCTCAATTTAGCATTATGGCCAGGGAAAGACCTAATCTAAACTCTGCACAAAAATATTTTGCCTTCAAATTCATACCGTGATCGTAGCATGCATGGACTCGACTCATATGACTGGGATTTCCATGAAAAATATTGTGGGCCGAAATTGGGTGATCACTGTACATTTCTCTTCTGTTTCCTATTTATATTTTTTTTTACCTCCTCAATTTAGCATTATGGACAGGGAAAGACCTAAGCTAAGCTCTGCACAAAAATATTTTGCCTTCAAATTCATACCGTGATCGTAGCATGCATGGACTCGACTCATATGACTGGGATTACCATGAAAAAGATTGTGGGCCGAAAATGGATGATCACTGTACAATTCTCTTATGTTTCCTATTTATATTTATATTTTACCTCCTCAATTTAGCATTATGGACTGGGAAAGACCTAATCAAGATCTGCACGAAAATATTTTGCCTTCAAATTCATACCGTAATCGTAGCATGCATGGGCTCGACTCATATGACTGGGATTTCCATGAAAAATATTGTGGGCCGACAATGGGTGATCACTGTACATTTATCTTCTGTTTCCTATTTATATTTATATTTTACCTCCTCAATTTAGCATTATGGCCAGGGAAAGACCTAATCTAAGCTCTGCACAAAAATATTTTGCCTTCAAATTCATACCGTGATCGGAGCATGCATGGACTCGACTCATATGACTGGGATTTCCACGAAAAAGATTGTGGGCCGAAAATGGGTGATCACTGTACATTTCTCTTCTGTTTCCTATTTATATTTATATTTTACCTCCTCAATTTAGCATTATGGCCAGTGAAAGACATAATCTAAGTTCTGCACAAAAATATTTTGCCTTCAAATTCATACCGTGATCGTAGCATGCATGGACTTGACTCATATGACTGGGATTTCCATGAAAAAGATTTTGGTCCGAAAATAGGTGATCACTGTACATTTCTCTTCTGTTTCCTATTTATATTTCTATTTTACGTCCTCAATTTATCATTATGGTCAGGGAAAGACCAAATGTAAGCTCTGTACAACAATATTTTGCCTTCAAATTCATACCGTGATTGTAGCATGCATGGACTCGACTCATATGACTGGGATTACCATGAAAAAGATTGTGGGCCGAAAATGGATGATCACTGTACAATTCTCTTATGTTTCCTATTTATATTTATATTTTACCTCCTCAATTTAGCATTATGGACCAGGAAAGACCTAATCTAAGCTCTGCACAAAAATATTTTGGCTTCAAATTCATACTGTGATCGTAGCATGCATGGACTCGACTCATATGACTGGGATTTCCATAAAAAGATTGTGGGCAGAAAATGGGTGATCACTGTACATTCCTCTTCTGTTTCCTATTTATATTTATATTTTACCTCCTCAATTTAGCATTATGGACAGGGAAAGACATTATCTAAGCTCTGCACAGAAATATTTTGCCTTCAAATTCATACCGTGATCGTAGCATGCATGGACTCGACTCATATGACTGGTATTTCCATGAAAAAGATTGTGGGCCGAAAATGGGTGATCACTGTACATTTCTCTTCTGTTTCCTATTTATATTTCTATTTTACCTCCTCAATTTAGCATTATGGACAGGGAAAGACATTATCTAAGCTCTGCACACAAATATTTTGCCTTCAAATTCATACCGTGATCGTAGCATGCATGGACTCGACTCATATGACTGGTATTTCCATGAAAAAGTTTGTGGGCCGAAAATGGGTGATCACTGTACATTTCTCTTCTGTTTCCTATTTATATTTCTATTTTACCTCCTCAATTTAGCATTATGGACAGGGAAAGACATTATCTAAGCTCTGCACACAAATATTTTGCCTTCAAATTCATAGCGTGATCGTAGCATGCATTGAATCGACTAATATGACTGGGATTTCCATGAAAAAGTTTGTGGGCCAAAAATGGGTGATCACTGTATATTTCTTTTCTGTTTCCTATTTATATTTATATTTTACCACCTCAATTTAGCATTATGGACAGGGAAAGACCTAATCTAAGCTCTGCACAAAAATATTTAGCCTTAAAATTCATACCGTGATCGTAGCATGTATGGACGCGACTCATATGACTGGGATTCCCATGAAAAACATTTTGTCCCGAAAATGGGGGATCACTGCACATTTCTCTTCTGTTTCCTATTTATATTTCTATTTTACCTCCTCAATTTAGCATTATGGACAGGGAAAGACCTAATCTAAAATCTGCACAAAAATATTTTGCTTTCAAATTCATACCGTGATCGTAGCATGCATTGACTCGACTCATATGACTGGGATTTCCATGAAAAAGATTGTGGGCCGAAAATGGGTGATCACTGTACATTACTCTTCTGTTTCCTATTTATATTTATATTTGACCTCCTCAATTTAGCATGTTGGACCGGGAAGGAGCTAATCTGAAATCTGCACAAAAATATTTTGCCTTCAAATTCATACCGTGATCGTAGCATCCATGGACTCGACTCATATGACTGTGATTTCCATGAAAAAGTTTTTGGGCCGAAAATGGGTGATCGCTGTACGTTTCTCTTCTGTTTCCTATTTATATTTATATTTTATCTCCTCAATTTAGCATTATGGACAGGGAAAGACCTAATCTAAAATCTGCACAAAAATATTTTGCCTTCAAATTCATACCGTGATCGTAGCATGCATGGACTCGACTCATATGACTGGGATATCCATGAAAAAGATTGTGGGCCGAAAATGCGTGATCAATGTACATTTCTCTTCTGTTTCCTATTTATATTTATATTTTACCTCCTCAATTTAGCATTATGGACAGGGAAAGACCTAATCTAAAATCTGCACAAAAATTTTTTCCTTTCAAATTCATACCGTGTTCGTAGCATGCATGACTCGACTCATATGACTGGGATTTCCAGGAAAAAGATTGTGGGCCGAAAATGGGTGATCACTCTACATTTCTCTTCTGTTTCCTATTTATATTTATATTTTACCTCCTCAATTTAGCATTATTGACAGGGAAAGACCTAATCTAAGCTGTGCAGAAAATTATTTTGCCTTCAAATTCATACCGTGATCGTAGCATGCATGGACTCGACTCATATGACTGGGATATCCATGAAAAAGATTGTGGGCCGAAAATTGTTGATCACTGTACATTTCTCTTCTGTTTCCTATTTATATTTATATTTTACCTCCTTAATTTAGCATTATGGACAGGGAAAGACCTAATCTAAAATCTGCACAAAAATATTTTGACTTCAAATTCATACCGTGATCGTAGCATGCATGGACACGACTCATATGACTGGGATTTCCATGAAAAAGATTGTGGGCCGAAAATGGGTGATAACTGTACATTTCTCTTCTCTTCCCTATTTATATTTCTATTTTACCTCCTCAATTTAGCATTATGAACAGGGAAAGACCTAATCTAAAATCTGCAGAAAAATATTTTACTTTCAAATTCATACTCTGATCGTAGCATACATGGACTCGACTCATATGACTGGGATTTCCATGAAAAAGATTGTGGGCCGAAAATGGGTGATCACTGTACATTTCTCTTCTGTTTCCTATTGATATTTCTATTTTACCTCCTCAATTTAGCATTATGGACACGGAAAGACCCAATCTAAAATCTGCACAAAAATATTTTTGCCCTCAAATTCATACCGTGATCGTAGCATGCATGGACTCGACTCATATGCCTGGGATTTCCATGAGAAACTTTGTGGGACGAAAATGGGTTATCACTGTACATTTCTCTTCTGTTTCCTATTTATATTTATATTTTACCTCCTCAATTTATCATTATGGCCAGGGAAAGACCTAATGTAAGCTCTGTACAAAAATATTTTGCCTTCAAATTCATACTGTGAACGTAGCATGCATGGACTGGACTCATATGACTGGGATTTCCATGAAAACGATAAGTGGGCCGAAAATGGGTGATCACTGTACATTTCTCTTCTGTTTCCTATTTATATTTATATTTTACCTCCTCAATTTAGCATTATGGACAGGGAAAGACCTACTCTAAGATCTGCACAAAAATATTTTGCCTTCAAATTCATACCGTGATCGTAGCATGCATGGACTCGACTCAGATGACTGGGATTTCCATGAGAAAGATTGTGGGCAGAAAATGGGTGATCACTGTACATTTCTCTTCTGTTTCCTATTTATATTTCTTTTTTACCTCCTCAATTTAGCATTATGGCCAGGGAAAGGCCTAATCTAAGCTCTGCACAAAAATATTTTGCCTTCAAATTCATACCGTGATCGTAGCATGCATGGACACGACTTATATGACTGGGATTTCCATGAAAAAGATTGTGGGCCGAAAATGGGTGATCACTGTACATTACTCTTCTGTTTCCTATTTATATTTATATTTGACCTCCTCAATTTAGCATGTTGGACCGGGAAGGAGCTAATCTGAAATCTGCACAAAAATATTTTGCCTTCAAATTCATACCGTGATCGTAGCATGCATGGACTCGACTCATATGACTGTGATTTCCATGAAAAAGTTTTTGGGCCGAAAATGGGTGATCGCTGTACGTTTCTCTTCTGTTTCCTATTTATATTTATATTTTATCTCCTCAATTTAGCATTATGGACAGGGAAAGACCTAATCTAAAATCTGCACAAAAATATTTTGCCTTCAAATTCATACCGTGATCGTAGCATGCATGGACTCGACTCATATGACTGGGATATCCATGAAAAAGATTGTGGGCCGAAAATGCGTGATCAATGTACATTTCTCTTCTGTTTCCTATTTATATTTATATTTTACCTCCTCAATTTAGCATTATGGACAGGGAAAGACCTAATCTAAAATCTGCACAAAAATTTTTTCCTTTCAAATTCATACCGTGTTCGTAGCATGCATGACTCGACTCATATGACTGGGATTTCCAGGAAAAAGATTGTGGGCCGAAAATGGGTGATCACTCTACATTTCTCTTCTGTTTCCTATTTATATTTATATTTTACCTCCTCAATTTAGCATTATTGACAGGGAAAGACCTAATCTAAGCTGTGCAGAAAATTATTTTGCCTTCAAATTCATACCGTGATCGTAGCATGCATGGACTCGACTCATATGACTGGGATATCCATGAAAAAGATTGTGGGCCGAAAATTGTTGATCACTGTACATTTCTCTTCTGTTTCCTATTTATATTTATATTTTACCTCCTTAATTTAGCATTATGGACAGGGAAAGACCTAATCTAAAATCTGCACAAAAATATTTTGACTTCAAATTCATACCGTGATCGTAGCATGCATGGACACGACTCATATGACTGGGATTTCCATGAAAAAGATTGTGGGCCGAAAATGGGTGATAACTGTACATTTCTCTTCTCTTCCCTATTTATATTTCTATTTTACCTCCTCAATTTAGCATTATGGACAGGGAAAGACCTAATCTAAAATCTGCAGAAAAATATTTTACTTTCAAATTCATACTCTGATCGTAGCATACATGGACTCGACTCATATGACTGGGATTTCCATGAAAAAGATTGTGGGCCGAAAATGGGTGATCACTGTACATTTCTCTTCTGTTTCCTATTGATATTTCTATTTTACCTCCTCAATTTAGCATTATGGACACGGAAAGACCCAATCTAAAATCTGCACAAAAATATTTTTGCCCTCAAATTCATACCGTGATCGTAGCATGCATGGACTCGACTCATATGCCTGGGATTTCCATGAGAAACTTTGTGGGACGAAAATGGGTTATCACTGTACATTTCTCTTCTGTTTCATATTTATATTTATATTTTACCTCCTCAATTTAGCATTATGGCCAGGGAAAGACCTAATGTAAGCTCTGTACAAAAATATTTTGCCTTCAAATTCATACTGTGAACGTAGCATGCATGGACTGGACTCATATGACTGAGATTTCCATGAAAACGATAAGTGGGCCGAAAATGGGTGATCACTGTACATTTCTCTTCTGTTTCCTATTTATATTTATATTTTACCTCCTCAATTTAGCATTATGGCCAGGGAAAGACCAAATCTAAGATCTACACAAAAATATTTTGCCTTCAAATTTATACCGTGATCGTAGCATGCATGGACTCGACTCATATGACTGGGACTTCCATGAAAAAGATTGTGGGCCGAAAATGGTTGGTCACTGTACATTTCTCTTCTGTTTCCTATTTATATTTTACCTCCTCAATTTAGCATTATGGACAGGGAAAGACCAAATCTAAGATCTGCACAAAAATATTTTGCCTTCAAATTCATACCGTGATCGTAGCATGCATGGACTCGACTCATATGACTGGGATTTCCATGAAAAAGATTGTGGGCCGAAAATGGGTGATCACTGTACATTTCTCTTCTGTTTCCTATTTATATTTCTATTTTACCTCCTCAATTTAGCATTATGGACAGGGAATGACCTAATCTAAGATCTGCACAAAAATATTTTGCCTCCAAATTCATACCGTGATCGTAGCATGCATGGACTCGACTCATATGACTGGGATTTCCATGAAAAAGATTGTGGGCCGAAAATGGGTGATCACTGTACATTTCTCTTCTGTTTCCTATTTATATTTCTATTTTACCTTCTCAATTTAGCATTATCGCCAGTGAAAGACCTAATCTAAGATCTGCACAAAAATATTTTGCCTTCAAATTCATACCGTGATCATAGCATGCATGGACACGACTCATATGACTGGGATTTCCATGAAAAAGATTGTGGGCCGAAAATGGGTGATCACTGTACATTTCTCTTCTGTTTCCTATTTATATTTCTATTTTACCTCCTCAATTTAGCATTATGGACAGGGAAAGACCAAATCTAAGATCTACACAAAAATATTTTGCCTTCAAATTTATACCGTGATCGTAGCATGCATGGACTCGACTCATATGACTGGGACTTCCATGAAAAAGATTGTGGGCCGAAAATGGTTGGTCACTGTACATTTCTCTTCTGTTTCCTATTTATATTTTACCTCCTCAATTTAGCATTATGGACAGGGAAAGACCAAATCTAAGATCTGCACAAAAATATTTTGCCTTCAAATTCATACCGTGATCGTAGCATGCATGGACTCGACTCATACGACTGGGATTTCCATGAAAAAGATTGTGGGCCGAAAATGGGTGATCACTGTACATTTCTCTTCTGTTTCCTATTTATATTTCTATTTTACCTCCTCAATTTAGCATTATGGACAGGGAATGACCTAATCTAAGATCTGCACAAAAATATTTTGCCTCCAAATTCATACCGTGATCGTAGCATGCATGGACTCGACTCATATGACTGGGATTTCCATGAAAAAGATTGTGGGCCGAAAATGGGTGATCACTGTACATTTCTCTTCTGTTTCCTATTTATATTTATATTTTACCTCCTCAATTTAGCATTATGGACAGGGAAAGACCTAATCTGAAATCTTCACAAAACTATTTTGCCTTTCAAATTCATACCGTGATCGTAGCATGCATGGATTCAACTCATATGACTGGGATTTCCATGAAAAAGATTGTGGGCGGAAAATGGGTGATCACTGTACATTTCTCTTCTGTTTCCTATTTATATTTATATTTTACCTCCTCAATTTAGCATTATGGACAGGGAAAGACCTAATCTAAAATCTTCACAAAAATATTTTGCCGTGAAATTCATACCGTGATCGTAGCATGCATGGACTCGACTCATATGACTGGGATTTCCATGAAAAAGATTGTGGGCCGAAAATTGGTGACCACTGTACATTTCTCTTCTGTTTCCTATTTATATTTATATTTTACCTACTTAATTTAGCATTATAGACAGAGAAAGACCTAATCTAATATATGCACAAAAATATTTTGCCTTCAAATTCATACTGTGATCGTAGCATGCATGGACTCGACTCATATGACTGGGATTTCCATGAAAATGATTGTGGGCCAAAAATGGGTGATCACTGTACATTTCTGTTCTGTTTCGTATTCATATTTCTATTTTACCTCCTCAATTTAGCATTATGGACAGGGAAAGACCTAATCTGAAATCTGCACAAAAATATTTTGCCTTCAAATTCATACCGTGATCGTATCATGCATGGACTCGACTCATATGACTGGGATTTCCATGAAAAAGATTGTGAGCAGAAAATGAGTGATCACTGTACATTTCTCTTCTGTTTCCTATTTATATTTATATTTTACCTCCTCAATTCAGCATTATGGCCACGAAAGATCTAATCTAAGCTCTGCACGAAAATATTTTGCCTTCAAATTCATACCGTGATCGTAGCAAGCATGGACTCGACTCATATGACTGGGATTTCCATGAAAAAGATTGTGGGCCGAAAATGGGTGATCACTGTACATTTCTCTTCTGTTTCCTATTTATATTTCTATTTTACCTCCTCAATTTAGCATTAAGGCCAGGGAAAGACCAAATCTAAGATCTGCACAAAAATATTTTGCCTTCAAATTCATACCGTGATCGTAGCATGCATGGACTCGACTCATATGACTGGGATTTTTATGAAAAAGATTGTGGGCCGAAAATGCGTGATCACTGTACATTTCTCTTCTGTTTCCTATTTATATTTCTATATTACCTCCTCAATTTAGCATTATGGACAGGGAAAGACCTTATCTAAGCTCTGCACAAAAATATTTTGCCTTCAAATTCATACCGTGATCGTACCATGCATGGACTCGTCTCATATGACTGGGATTTCCATGAAAAAGATTGTGAGCCGAAAATGGGTGGTCACTGTACATTTCTCTTCTGTTTCCTATTTATATTTATATTTTACCTCCTCAATTTAGCATTATGGACAGGGAAACACCAAATCTAAGATCTGCACAAAAATATTTTGCCTTCAAATTCATACCGTGATCGTAGCATGCATGGCCTCGACTCATATGACTGGGATTACCATGAAAAAGATTGTGGGCCGAAAATGCGTGATCACTGTATGTTTCTCTTTTGTTTCCTATTTATATTTATATTTTACCTCCTAAATTTAGCATTATGGACAGTGAAAGACCTAATCTAAGATCTGCACAAAAATATTTTGCTTTCAAATTCATACCGTGATCGTAGCATGCATGGACTCATATGACTGGGATTTCCATGAAAAAGATTGTGGGCAGAAAATGGGTGATCACTCTACATTTCTCTTCTTTTTTCTATTTATATTTATATTTTACCTCCTCAATTTAGCATTAAGGACAGGGAAAGTCCTAATCTAAAATCTTCAGAAAAATATTTTGCTTTCAAATTCATACCGTGATCGTATCATGCATGGACTCGAGTCATATGACTGGGATTTCCATGAAAAAGATTGTAGGGTGAAAATGGGTGATCACTGTACATTTCTCTTCTGTTTCCTATTTATATTTATATTTTACCTCCTCATTTTAGCATTATGGACAGGGAAAGATATTATCTAAGCTCTGCACACAAATATTTTGCCTTCAAATTCATACCGTGATCGTATCATGCATGCACTCAACTCATATGACTGTGATTTCCATGAAAAAGATTGTGGGCCGAAATGGGTGATCACTGTACATTTCTCTTCTGTTTCCTATTTATATTTATATTTTACCTCCTAAATTTAGCATTATGGACAGGGAAAGAACTAATCTAAAATCTGCACGAAAATATTTTGCCTTCAAATTCATACCGTGAACGTAGCATGCATTTACTCGACTCATATGACTGGGATTTCCATGAAAAAGATTGTGGGCCGAAAATGGGTGATCACTGTACATTTCTCTTCTGTTTCCTATTTATATTTATATTTTACCTCCTCAATTTAGCATTAAGGCCAGGGAAAGACCTAATGTAAGCTCTGCACAAAAATATTTTGCCTTCAAATTCATACCGTGATCGTAGCATGCATGGACTCGACTCATATGACTGGGATTTTCATGAAAAAGATTGTGGGCCGAAAATGCGTGATCACTGTACATTTCTCTTCTGTTTCCTATTTATATTTCTATATTACCTCCTCAATTTAGCATTATGGACAGGGAAAGACCTTATCTAAGCTCTGCACAAAAATATTTTGCCTTCAAATTCATACCGTGATCGTAGCATGCATGGACTCGACTCATATGACTGGGATTTCCATGAAAAAGATTGTGGGCCGAAAATGGGTGATCACTGTACATTTCTCTTCTGTTTCCTATTTATATTTATATTTTACCTCCTCAATTTAGTATTATGGCCAGGGAAAGACCTAATCTAAGCTCTGCACAAAAATATTTTGCCTTCAAATTCATACCGTGATCGTAGCATGCATGGACTCGACTCATGTGACTGGGATTTCCATGAAAAAGATTGTGGGCCGAAAATGGGTGATCACTGTAAATTTCTCTTCTGTTTACTATTTATATTTATATTTTACCTCCTCAATTTAGCATTATGGACAGGGAAAGACCTAATCTAAAATCTGCACAAAAATATTTTGCCTTCAAATTCATACCGTGATCATAGCATGCATGGACTCGACTAATATGACTGGGATTTCTATGAAAAAGATTGTGGGCCAAAAATGGGTGATCCCTGTACATTTCTCTACTGTTTCCTATTTATATTTCTATTTTACTTCCTCAATTTAGCATTATGGAGAGTGAAAGACCTAATCTAAGATCTGCACAAAAATATTTAGCCTTCAAATTCATACCGTGATCGTAGCATGCAT
The DNA here is from genome assembly GCA_963932145.1 of Acanthosepion lycidas. Classification (NCBI taxonomy): domain Eukaryota; kingdom Metazoa; phylum Mollusca; class Cephalopoda; order Sepiida; family Sepiidae; genus Acanthosepion; species Acanthosepion lycidas. Next base: position 1,447,379 of record OZ010589.1, on the reverse strand, counting down.
GGACTCGACTCATATGACTGGGATTTCCATGAAAATGATTGTGGGCCGAAAATGGGTGATCACTGTACATTTCTCTTCTGTTTCCTATTTATATTTCTATTTTACCTCCTTAATTTAGCATTATGGCCAGGGAAAGACCTAATCTAAGCTCTGCACAAAAATATTTTGCCTACAAATTCATACCGTGATCGTAGCATGCATGGACCCGATTCATATGACTGGGATTTCCATGAAAAAGATTGTGGGCCAAAAATGGCTGATCACTGTACATTTCTCTTCTGTTTCCTATTTATATTTCTATTTGACTTCCTCAATTTAGCATTATAAACAGGGAAAGACCTAATCTAACATCTGCACGAAAATATTATGCCTTCAAATTCATACCGTGATTGTAGCATGCATGGACTCGACTCATATGACTGGGATTTCCATGAAAAAGATTGTGCGCCGAAAATGGGTGATCACTGTACATTTCTGTTCTGTTTCGTATTCATATTTCTATTTTACCTCCTCAATTTAGCATTATGGACAGGGAATGACCAAATCAAAAATCTGCACAAAAATATTATGCCTTCAAATTCATACCGTGATTGTAGCATGCATGGACTCGACTCATATGACTGGGATTACCATGAAAAAGATTGTGCGCCGAAAATCGGTGATCACTGTACATTTCTCTTCTGTTTCCTATTTATATTTCTATTTTACCTCCTCAATTTATCATTATGGACAGGGAAAGACATAATCTAAGCTCTGCACAAAAATATTTTGCCTTCAAATTCATACCGTGATCGTATCATGTATGGACTCGACTCATATGACTGCGATTTCCACGAAAAAGATTGTGGGCAGAAAATGGGTGATCACTGTATATTTCTCTTCTGTTTCCTATTTATATTTATATTTTACCTCCTCAATTTAGCATTATGGACAGGGAAAGACCTAATCTAAAATCTGCACAAAAAGATTTTGCCTTCAAATTCATACTGTGATCGTAGCATGCATGGACTCGACTCATATGACTGGGATTTCCATGAAAAATTTTGTAAGCCGAAAATGGGTGATCACTGTACATTTCTCTTCTGTTTTCTATTTATATTTTTTTTTTACCTCCTCAATTTAGCATTATGGACAGGGAAAGACCTAATCTAAGATCTGCACAAAAATATTTTGCCTTCAAATTCATACCGTGATCGTAGCATGCATGGACTCGACTCATATGACTGGGATTTCCATGAAAATATTGTGGGCCCAAAATGGGTGATCACTGTACATTTCTGTTCTGTTTCGTATTCATATTTCTATTTTACCTCCTCAATTTAGCATTATGAACAGGGAAAGACCTAATCTAAAATCTGCACAAAAATATTATGCCTTCAAATTCATACCGTGAATGTAGCATGCATGGACTCGACTCATATGACTGGGATTTCCATGAAAAAGATTGTGCGCCGAAAATGGGTGATCACTGTACATTTCTGTTCTGTTTCGTATTCATATTTCTATTTTACTTCCTCAATTTAGCATTATGGACAGGGAAAGACTTAATCTAAGCTCTGCACAAAAATATTTTGCCTTCAAATTCATACCGTGATCGTATCATGTATGGACTCGACTCATATGACTGCGATTTCCACGAAAAAGATTGTGGGCAGAAAATGGGTGATCACTGTATATTTCTCTTCTGTTTCCTATTTATATTTATATTTTACCTCCTCAATTTAGCATTATGGACAGGGAAAGACCTAATCTAAAATCTGCACAAAAAGATTTTGCCTTCAAATTCATACTGTGATCGTAGCATGCATGGACTCGACTCATATGACTGGGATTTCCATGAAAAATTTTGTAAGCCGAAAATGGGTGATCACTGTACATTTCTCTTCTGTTTTCTATTTATATTTTTTTTTTACCTCCTCAATTTAGCATTATGGACAGGGAAAGACCTAATCTAAGATCTGCACAAAAATATTTTGCCTTCAAATTCATACCGTGATCGTAGCATGCATGGACTCGACTCATATGACTGGGATTTCCATGAAAATATTGTGGGCCCAAAATGGGTGATCACTGTACATTTCTGTTCTGTTTCGTATTCATATTTCTATTTTACCTCCTCAATTTAGCATTATGAACAGGGAAAGACCTAATCTAAAATCTGCACAAAAATATTATGCCTTCAAATTCATACCGTGAATGTAGCATGCATGGACTCGACTCATATGACTGGGATTTCCATGAAAAAGATTGTGCGCCGAAAATGGGTGATCACTGTACATTTCTGTTCTGTTTCGTATTCATATTTCTATTTTACTTCCTCAATTTAGCATTATGGACAGGGAAAGACCTAATCTAAGATCTGCACAAAAATATTTTGCCTTCAAATTCATACCGTGATCGTAGCATGCATGTACTCGACTCATATGACTGGGATTTCCATGAAAAAGATTGTGCGCCGAAAATGGGTGATCACTGTACATTTCTCTTCTGTTTCCTATTTATATATCTATTTTACCTCCTCAATTTAGCATTATGGACAGGGAAAGACATAATCTAAAATCTGCACAAAAATATTTTGCCTTCAAATTCATACCGTGATTGTAGCATGCATGGACTCGACTTATATCACTGGGATTTCCATGAAAAAGATTGTGGGCACAAAGTGGGTGGTCACTGTACATTTCTCTTCTGTTTCCTATTTATATTTATATTTTACCTCCTCAATTTAGCATTATGGCCAGGGAAAGACCTAATCTAAGCTCTGCACAAAAATATTTTGCCTTCAAATTCATACCGTGATCGTAGCATGCATGGACTCGACTCATATGACTGAGACTTCCATGAAAAAGATTGTGGGCCGAAAATGGGTGATCACTGTACATTTCTCTACTGTTTCCTATTTATATTTATATTTTACCTCCTCAATTTAGCATTATGGCCAGGGAAAGACCTAATCTAAGCTCTGCACAAAAATATTTTGCCTTCAAATTCATGCCGTGATCGTTGCATGCATGGACTCGACTCATATGACTGGGATTTCCATGAAAAAGATTGTGGGCCGAAAATGGGTGATCACTGTACATTTCTCTTCTGTTTCCTATTTATATTTATATTTTACCTCCTCAATTTAGCATTATGGAGGGGGAAAGACCTAATCTAAGATCTGCACAAAAATATTTTGCCTTCAAATTCATACCCTGATCGTAGCATGCATGTACTCGACACATATGACTGGGATTTCCATGAAAAAGATTGTGGGCCGAAAATGGGTGATCACTGTACTTTTCTCTTGTTTCCTATTTATGTTTCTATTTTACCTCCTCAATTTAGCATTATGGCCAGGGAAAGACCTAATCTAATCTCTGCACAAAAATATTTTGCCTTCAAATTCATACCGTGATCGTTCCATGCATGGACTCGACTCATATGACTGGGATTTCCATGAAAAAGATTGTGGGCCGAAAATGGGTGATCACTGTACATTTCTCTTCTGTTTCCTATTTATATTTCTTTTTTACCTCCTCAATTTAGCATTATGGACAGGGAAAGACCTCTGTAAGCACTGTACAAAAATATTTTGCCTTCAAATTCATACCGCGATCGTAGCATGCATGGACTCGACTCATATGACTGGGATTTCCATGAAAAACATTGTGGGCACAAAATGGTTGGTCACTGGACATTTCTCTTCTGTTTCCTATTTATATTTCTTTTTTAGCTCCTCAATTTAGCATTATGTACAGGGAAAGACCTTATCTAAGCTCTGCACATAAATATTTTGCCTACAAATTCATACCGTGATCGTAGCATGCGTGGACTCGACTCATATGACTCGGATTTCCATGAAAAAGTTTGTGGGCCAAAAATGGGTGATCACTGTACATTTTTCTTCTGTTTCTTATTTATATTTCTATTTTACTTCCTCAATTTAGCATTATGGACAGGGAAAGACCTAATCTAAGACCTGCACAAAATATTTAGCCTTCAAATTCATACCGTGATCGTAGCATGCATGGACTCGACTCATATAATTAGGATTTCCATGAAAAAGATTGTGGGCCTAAAATGGGTGATCACTGTACATTTCTCTTCTGTTTCCTATTTATATTTCTATTTTACGTCCTCAATTTAGCATTATGGACAGGGAAAGACCTAATCTAAGATCTGCACAAAAATATTTTGCCTTCAAATTCATACGGTGATCGTAGCATGCATGGACTCGACTCATAGGACTGGGATCTCCATGAAAAAGATTGTGGGCCGAAAATGGGTGATCACTGTACATTTCTCTTGTGTTTCCTATTTATATTTCTATTTTACCTACTCAATTTAGGATTATGGCCAGGGAAAGGCCTAATCTAAACTCTGCACAAAAATATTTTGCCTTCAAATTCATACCGTGATCGTAGCATGCATGGACTCGACTCATATGACTGGGATTTCCGAGAAAAAGATTGTCGGCCGAAAATGGATGATCACTGTACATTTCTCTTCTGTTTCCTATTTATATTTATATTTTACCTCCTCAATTTAGCATTATGGCCAGGGAAAGACTTAATCTAAGCTCTGCACAAAAATATTTTGCCTTCAAATTCATACCGTGATCGTAGCATGCATGGACTTGGCTCATATGAATGGGATTTCCATGAAAAAGATTGTGGGCCCAAAATTGGTGATCACTGTACATTTCTCTTCTGTTTCCTATTTATATTTCTATTTTACCTCCTCAATTTAGCATTATGGACAGGGAAAGACCTAATCTAAGATCTGCACAAAAATATTTTGCCTTCAAATTCATACGGTGATCGTAGCATGCATGGACTCGACTCATAGGACTGGGATCTCCATGAAAAAGATTGTGGGCCGAAAATGGGTGATCACTGTACATTTCTCTTGTGTTTCCTATTTATATTTCTTTTTACCTCCTCAATTTAGCATTATGGCCAGTGAAAGACTTACTCTAAGCTCTGCACAAAAATATTTTGCCTTTAAATTCATACCGTGATCGTAACATGCATGGACTCGACTCATATGACTGGGATTTCCACGAAAAAGATTGTGGGTTGAAAATGGATGATCACTGTACATTTCTCTTCTGTTTCCTATTTATATTTCTATTTTACCTCCTCAATTTAGCATTATGGACAGGGAAAGACTTAAACTAAGCTCTGCACAAAAATATTTTGCCTTCAAATTCATACCGTGATCGTAGCATGCATGTACTCGACTCATATGACTGGGATTTCCATGAAAGAGATTGTGGGCCGAAAATGGGTGATCACTGTACATTTCTCTTCTGTTTCCTATTTATATTTCTTTTTTACCTCCTCAATTTAGCATTATGGCCAGGGAAAGACCTAATCTAAGCTCTGCACAAAATTATTTTGCCTTCAAATTCATACCGTGATCGTAGCATGCATGGACTCGACTCATAGGACTGGGATTTCCATGAAAAAGATTGTGGGCCGAAAATGGGTGATCACTGTACATTTCTCTTCTGTTTCCTATTCATATTTATATTTTACCTCCTCATTTTAGCATTATGGACAGGGAAAGACCTAATCAAGATCTGCACAAAAATATTTTGCCTTCAAATTCATACCGTGATCGTAGCATGCATGGACTCGACTCATATGACTGGGATTACCATGAAAAAGATTGTAGGCCGAAAATGGGTGATCACTGTACATTTCTCTTCTTTTTCCTATTTATATTTCTTTTTTACCTCCTCAATTTAGCATTATGGCCAGGGAAAGACCTAATTTCAGCTCTGCACAAGAATATTTTGCCTTCAAATTCATACCGTGATCGTAGCATGCATGGACTCGACTCATATGACTGGGATTTCCACGAAAAAGATTGTGGGCCGAAAATGGATGATCACTGTACATTTCTCTTCTGTTTCCTATTTATATTTCTATTTTACCTCCTCAATTTAGCATTATGGCCAGTGAAAGACATAATCTAAGCTCTGCACAAAAATATTTTGCCTTCAAATTCATACCGTGATCGTAGCCTGCATGGACTCGACTCATATGACTGGGATTACCATGAAAAAGATTGTGGGCCGAAAATGGATGATCACTGTACAATTCTCTTATGTTTCCTATTTATATTTATATTTTACCTCCTCAATTTAGCATTATGGACAGGGAAAGACCTAATCAAGATCTGCACAAAAATATTTTGCCTTCAAATTCATGCCGAGATCGTAGCATACATGGACTCAACTCATATGACTGGGATTTCCACGAAAAAGATTGTGGGCCAAAAATGGATGATCACTGTATATTTCTCTTCTGTTTCCTATTTATATTTCTATTTTACCTCCTCAATTTAGCATTATGGCCAGTGAAAGACTTAATCTAAGCTCTGCACAAAAATATTTTGCCTTTAAATTCATACCGTGATCGTAACATGCATGGACTCGACTCATATGACTGGGATTTCCACGAAAAAGATTGTGGGTTGAAAATGGATGATCACTGTACATTTCTCTTCTGTTTCCTATTTATATTTCTATTTTACCTCCTCAATTTAGCATTATGGCCAGGGAAAGACTTAATCTAAGCTCTGCACAAAAATATTTTGCCTTCAAATTCATACCGTGATCGTAGCATGCATGTACTCGACTCATATGACTGGGATTTCCATGAAAGAGATTGTGGGCCGAAAATGGGTGATCACTGTACATTTCTCTTCTGTTTCCTATTTATATTTCTTTTTTACCTCCTCAATTTAGCATTATGGCCAGGGAAAGACCTAATCTAAGCTCTGCACAAAAATATTTTGCCTTCAAATTCATACCGTGATCGTAGCATGCATGGACTCGACTCATATGACTGGGATTTCCATGAAAAAGATAGTGGGCCGAAAATGAGTGATCACTGTACATTTCTCTTCTGTTTCCTATTTATATTTATATTTTACCTCCTCAATTTAGCATTGTGGCCAGTGAATGACATAATCTAAGCTCTGCACAAAAATATTTTGCCTTCAAATTCATACCGTGATCGTAGCATGCATGGACTCGACTCATATGACTGGGATTTCCATGAAAAAGATTGTGGGCCGAAATTGGGTGATCACTGTACATTTCTCTTCTGTTTCCTATTTATATTTCTTTTTTACCTCATCAATTTAGCATTATGGACAGGGAAAGACCTAAGCTAAGCTCTGCACAAAAATATTTTGCCTTCAAATTCATACCGTGATCGTAGCATGCATGGACTCGACTCATATGACTGGGATTACCATGAAAAAGATTGTGGGCCGAAAATGGATGATCACTGTACAATTCTCTTATGTTACCTATTTATATTTATATTTTACCTCCTCAATTTAGCATTATGGCCAGTGAAAGACTTAATCTAAGCTCTGCACAAAAATATTTTGCCTTTAAATTCATACCGTGATCGTAACATGCATGGACTCGACTCATATGACTGGGATTTCCACGAAAAAGATTGTGGGTTGAAAATGTATGATCACTGTACATTTCTCTTCTGTTTCCTATTTATATTTCTATTTTACCTCCTCAATTTAGCATTATGGCCAGGGAAAGACTTAAACTAAGCTCTGCACAAAAATATTTTGCCTTCAAATTCATACCGTGATCGTAGCATGCATGTACTCGACTCATATGACTGGGATTTCCATGAAAGAGATTGTGGACCGAAAATGGGTGATCACTGTACATTTCTCTTCTGTTTCCTATTTATATTTCTTTTTTACCTCCTCAATTTAGCATTATGGCCAGGGAAAGACCTAATCTAAGCTCTGCACAGAAATATTTTGCCTTCAAATTCATACCGTGATCGTAGCATGCATGGACACGACTCATATGACTGGGATTTCCATGAAAAAGATAGTGGGCCGAAAATGAGTGATCACTGTACATTTCTCTTCTGTTTCCTATTTATATTTATATTTTACCTCCTCAATTTAGCATTGTGGCCAGTGAATGACATAATCTAAGCTCTGCACAAAAATATTTTGCCTTCAAATTCATACCGTGATCGTAGCATGCATGGACTTGACTCATATGAATGGGATTTCCATGAAAAAGATTGTGGGCCAAAAATGGGTGATCACTGTACATTTCTCTTCTGTTTCCTATTTATATTTCTATTTTACCTCCTCAATTTAGCATTATGGCCAGGGAAAGACCTAATCTAAGATCTGCACAAAAATATTTTGCTTTCAAATTCATACCGTGAACGTAGCATGCATGGACTCGACTCATATGACTGGGATTTCCATGAAAAAGATTGTGGGCCGAAATTGGGTGATCACTGTACATTTCTCTTCTGTTTCCTTTTTATATTTCTATTTTACCTCCTCAATTTAGCATTATGGCCAGGGAAAGACCTAATCTAAACTCTGCACAAAAATATTTTGCCTTCAAATTCATACCGTGATCGTAGCATGCATGGACTCGACTCATATGACTGGGATTTCCATGAAAAATATTGTGGGCCGAAATTGGGTGATCACTGTACATTTCTCTTCTGTTTCCTATTTATATTTTTTTTTACCTCCTCAATTTAGCATTATGGACAGGGAAAGACCTAAGCTAAGCTCTGCACAAAAATATTTTGCCTTCAAATTCATACCGTGATCGTAGCATGCATGGACTCGACTCATATGACTGGGATTACCATGAAAAAGATTGTGGGCCGAAAATGGATGATCACTGTACAATTCTCTTATGTTTCCTATTTATATTTATATTTTACCTCCTCAATTTAGCATTATGGACTGGGAAAGACCTAATCAAGATCTGCACGAAAATATTTTGCCTTCAAATTCATACCGTAATCGTAGCATGCATGGGCTCGACTCATATGACTGGGATTTCCATGAAAAATATTGTGGGCCGACAATGGGTGATCACTGTACATTTATCTTCTGTTTCCTATTTATATTTTACCTCCTCAATTTAGCATTATGGCCAGGGAAAGACCTAATCTAAGCTCTGCACAAAAATATTTTGCCTTCAAATTCATACCGTGATCGGAGCATGCATGGACTCGACTCATATGACTGGGATTTCCACGAAAAAGATTGTGGGCCGAAAATGGGTGATCACTGTACATTTCTCTTCTGTTTCCTATTTATATTTATATTTTACCTCCTCAATTTAGCATTATGGCCAGTGAAAGACATAATCTAAGTTCTGCACAAAAATATTTTGCCTTCAAATTCATACCGTGATCGTAGCATGCATGGACTTGACTCATATGACTGGGATTTCCATGAAAAAGATTTTGGTCCGAAAATAGGTGATCACTGTACATTTCTCTTCTGTTTCCTATTTATATTTCTATTTTACGTCCTCAATTTATCATTATGGTCAGGGAAAGACCAAATGTAAGCTCTGTACAACAATATTTTGCCTTCAAATTCATACCGTGATTGTAGCATGCATGGACTCGACTCATATGACTGGGATTACCATGAAAAAGATTGTGGGCCGAAAATGGATGATCACTGTACAATTCTCTTATGTTTCCTATTTATATTTATATTTTACCTCCTCAATTTAGCATTATGGCCACGGAAAGACCTAATCTAAACTCTGCACAAAAAGATTTTGCCTTCAAATTCATACCGTGATCGTAGCATGCATGGACTCGACTCATATGACTGGGATTTCCATGAAAAAGATTGTGGGCCGAAAATGGGTGATCACTGTACATTTCTCTTCTGTTTCCTATCTTTATTTCTTTTTTACCTCCTCAATTTAGCATTATGGCCAGGGAAAGACCTAATCTAAGCTCTGCACAAAAATATTTTGCCTTCAAATTCATACCGTGATCGTAGCATGCATGGACTCTACTCATATGACTGGGATTTCCATGAAAAAGATTGTGGGCCGAAAATGGGTGATCACTGTACATTTCTCTTCTGTTTCCTATTTATATTTCTTTTTTACCTCCTCAATTTAGCATTATGGCCAGGGAAAGACCTAATCTAAGCTCTGCACAAAAATATTTTGCCTTCAAATTCATACCGTGATCGTAGCATGCATGGACTCGACTCATATGACTGGGATTTCCACGAAAAAGATTGTGGGCCTATAATGGATGATCACTGTACATTTCTCTTCTGTTTCCTATTTATATTTATATTTTACCTCCTCAATTTAGCATTATGGCCAGGGAAAGACTTAATCTAAGCTCTGCACAGAAATATTTTGCCTTCAAATTCATACCGTTATCGTAGCATGCATGGACTCTACTCATATGACTGGGATTACCATGAAAAATATCGTGGGCCGACAATGGGTGATCACTGTACATTTCTCTTCTGTTTCCTATTCATATTTATATTTTACCTCCTCAATTTAGCATTATGGCCAGTGAAAGACATAATCTAAGCTCTGCACAAAAATATTTTGCCTTCAAATTCATACCGTGATCGTAGCATGCATGGACTTGACTCATATGAATGGGATTTCCATGAAAAAGATTGTGGGCCAAAAATGGGAGATCACTGTACATTTCTCTTCTGCTTCCTATTTATATTTCTATTTTACCTCCTCAATTTAGCATTATGGACAGGGAAAGACCTAATCTAAGATCTGCACAAAAATATTTTGCCTTCAAATTCATACCGTGATCGTAGCATGCATGGACTCGACACATAGGACTAGGATTTCCATGAAAAAGATTGTGGGCCGAAAATGGGTGATCACTGTACATTTCTCTTCTGTTTCCTATTTATATTTATATTTTACGTCCTCAATTTAGCATTATGGACAGGGAAAGACCAAATGTAAGCTCTGTACAACAATATTTTGCCTTCAAATTCATACCGTGATTGTAGCATGCATGGACTCGACTCATATGACTGGGATTTCCATGAAAAAGATTGTGGGCCGAAAATGGGTGATCACTGTACATTTCTCTTCTGTTTCCTATTTATATTTCTTTTTTACCTCCTCAATTTAGCATTATGGACAGGGAAAGACTTAATCTAAGCTCTGCACAAAAATATTTTGCCTTCAAAATCATACCGTGATCGTAGCATGCATGGACTCGACACATATGACTGGGATTTCCATGAAAAAGATTGTGGGCCGAAAATGGGTGATCACTGTACATTTCTCTTCGGTTTCCTATTTATATTTATATTTTACGTCCTCAATTTAGCATTATGGCCAGGGAAAGACCTAATCTAAGCTCTGCACAAAAATATTTTGCCATCAAATTCATACCGTGATCGTAGCATGCATGGACTCGACTCATATGACTGGGATTTCCATGAAAAAGATTGTGGGCCGAAAATGGGTGATCACTGTACATTTCTCTTCTGTTTCCTATTTATATTTCTTTTTTACCTCCTCAATTTAGCATTATGGACAGGGAAAGACTTAATCTAAGCTCTGCACAAAAATATTTTGCCTTCAAAATCATACCGTGATCGTAGCATGCATGGACTCGACACATATGACTGGGATTTCCATGAAAAAGATTGTGGGCCGAAAATGGGTGATCACTGTACATTTCTCTTCGGTTTCCTATTTATATTTATATTTTACCTCCTCAATTTAGCATTATGGACAGGGAAAGACCTAATCTAAGATCTGCACAAAAATATTTTGCCTTCAAATTCATACCGTGATCGTAGCATGCATGGACTCGACTCATAGGACTGGGATTTCCATGAAAAAGATTGTGGGCCGAAAATGGGTGATCACTGTACATTTCTCTTCTGTTTCCTATTTATATTTCTATTTTACGTCCTCAATTTAGCATTATGGCCAGGGAAAGACTTAATATAAGCTCTGCACAAAAATATTTTGCCTTCAAAATCATACCGTGATCGTAGCATGCATGGACTCGACACATATGACTGGGATTTCCATGAAAAAGATTGTGGGCCGAAAATGGGTGATCACTGTACATTTCTCTTCGGTTTCCTATTTATATTTATATTTTACCTCCTCAATTTAGCATTATGGACAGGGAAAGACCTAATCTAAGATCTGCACAAAAATATTTTGCCTTCAAATTCATACCGTGATCGTAGCATGCATGGACTCGACTCATATGACTGGGATGTCCATGAAAAAAATAGTGGGCCGAAAATGAGTGATCACTGTACATTTCTCTTCTGTTTCCTATTTATATTTATATTTTACCTCCACAATTTAGCATTATGGACAGGGAAAGACCTAATCTAAGATCTGCACAAAAATATTTTGCCTTCAAATTCATACCGTGATCGTAGCATGCATGGACTCGAATCATATGACTGGGATTTCCATGAAAAAGATTGTGGGCCGAAAATGGGTGATCACTGTACATTTCTCTTCTGTTTCCCATTTATATTTATATTTTACATCCGCAATTAAGCATTATGGACAGGGAAAGACATAATCTAAAATCTGCACAAAAATATTTTGCCTTCAAATTCATACCGTGATCGTAGCATGCATGGACTCGACTCATACGACTGGGATTTCCATGAAAAAGATTGTTGGCTGAAAATGGGAGATCACTGTACATTTCTCTTCTGTTTCCTATTCATATTTATATTTTACCTCCTCAATTTAGCATTATGGACAGGGAAAGACCTAATCTAAAATCTGCACAAAATTATTTTGCCTTCAAATTCATACCGTGATCGTAGCATGCATGGACTCGACTCATATGACTGGGATTTCTATGAAAAAGATTGTGGGCCGAAAATGCGTGATCACTGTACATTTCTCTTCTGTTTCCTATTTATATTTATATTTTACCTCCTCAATTTAGCATTATGGCCAGTGAAAGACATAATCTAAGCTCTGCACAAAAATATTTTGCCTTCAAATTCATACCGTGATCGTAGCATGCATGGACTTGACTCATATGAATGGGATTTCCATGAAAAAGATTGTTGGCGAAAAATGGGTGATCACTGTACATTTCTCTTCTGTTTCCTATTTATATTTCTATTTTACCTCCTCAGTTTAGCATTATGGACAGGGAAAGACCTAATCTAAGATCTGCACAAAAATATTTTGCCTTCAAATTCATACCGTGATCGTAGCATGCATGTACTCGACTCATATGACTGGGATTTCCACGATAAAGATTGTGGGCCGAAAATGGATGATCACTGTACATTTCTCTTCTGTTTCCTATTTATATTTATATTTTACCTCCTCAATTTAGCATTATGGCCAGGGAAAGACTTAATCTAAGCTCTTCACAAAAATATTTTGCCTTCAAAATCATACCGTGATCGTAGCATGCATGGACTTGACACATATGACTGGGATTTCCATGAAAAAGATTGTGGGCCGAAAATGGGTGATCACTGTACATTTCTCTTCTGTTTCCTATTTATATTTCTATTTTACCTCCTCAATTTAGCATTATGTACAGGGAAAGAACTAATCTAAGATCTGCACAAAAATATTTTGCCTTCAAATTCATACCGTAAATGTAGCATGCATGGACACGACTCATATGACTGGGATTTCCATGAAAAAGATTGTGGGCCGAAAATAGGTGATCACTGTACATTTCTCTTCTGTTTCCTATTTATATTTATATTTTAACTCTTCAATTTAGCATTATGGACAGGGAAAGACCTAATCTAAGATCTGCACAAAAATATTTTGCCTTCAAAATCATACCGTGATCGTAGTATGCATGGACTCAACACATATGACTGGGATTTCCATGAAAAAGATTGTGGGCCGAAAATGAGTGATCACTGTACATTTCTCTTCTGTTTCCTATTTATATTTATATTTTACCTCCTCAATTTAGCATGATGGACAGTGAAAGACCTAATCTAAGATCTGCACAAAAATATTTTGCCTTCAAATTCATACCGTGATCGTAGCATGCATGGACTCGACTCATATGACTGGGATTTCCACGAAAAACATTGTGGGCCGAAAATGGATGATCACTGTACATTTCTCTTCTGTTTCCTATTTATATTTATATTTTACCTCCTCAATTTAGCATTATGGCCAGGGAAAGACTTAATCTAAGCTCTGCACAAAAATATTTTGCCTTCAAAATCATACCGTGATCGTAGCATGCATGGACTCGACACATATGACTGGGATTTCCATGAAAAAGATTGTGGGCCGAAAATGGGTGATCACTGTACATTTCTGTTCGGTTTCCAATTTATATTTATATTTTACCTCCTCAATTTAGCATTATGGACAGGGAAAGACCTAATCTAAGATCTGCACAAAAATATTTTGCCTTCAAATTCATACCGTGATCGTAGCATGCATGGACTCGACTCATATGACTGGGATTTCCACGAAAAACATTGTGGGCCGAAAATGGATGATCACTGTACATTTCTCTTCTGTTTCCTATTTATATTTATATTTTACCTCCTCAATTTAGCATTATGGCCAGGGGAAGACTTGATCTAAGCTCTGCACAAAAATATTTTGCCTTCAAATTCATACCGTGTTCGTAGCATGCATCGACACGACTCATATGACTGGGATTTCCATGAAAAAGATTGTGGGCCGAAAATGGGTGATCACTGTACATTTCTCTTCTGTTTCCTATTTATATTTCTATTTTACCTCCTCAATTTAGCATTATGGACAGGGAAAGACCAAATGTAAGCTCTGTACAACAATATTTTGCCTTCAAATTCATACCGTGATTGTAGCATACATGGACTCGACTCATATGACTGGGATTTCCATGAAAGAGATTGTGGGCCGAAAATGGGTGATCACTGTACATTTCTCTTCTGTTTCCTATTTATATTTATATTTTACCTCCTCAATTTAGCATTATGGCCAGGGAAAGACCTAATCTAAGATCTGCACAAAAATATTTTGCCTTCAAAATCATACCGTGATCGTAGTATGCATGGACTCGACACATATGACTCGGATTTCCATGAAAAGATTGTGGGCCGAAAATGAGTGATCACTGTACATTTCTCTTCTGTTTCCTAATTATATTTATATTTTACCTCCTCAATTTAGCCTTATGGACAGGGAAAGACCTAATCTAAGATCTGCACAAAAATATTTTGCCTTCAAATTCATACCGTGATCGTAGCATGCATGTACTCGACTCATATGACTGGGATTTCCATGAAAAAAATAGTGGGCCGAAAATGAGTGATCACTGTACATTTCTCTTCTGTTTCCTATTTATATTTATATTTTACCTCCTCAATTTAGCATTATGGCCAGTGAAAGACATAATCTAAGTTCTGCACAAAAATATTTTGCCTTCAAATTCATACCGTGATTGTAGCATGCATGGACTCGACTCATATGACTGGGATTTCCATGAAAAAGATTGTGGGCCGAAAATGGGAGATCGCTGTACATTTCTCTTCTGTTTCCTATTTATATTTCTATTTTACCTCCTCAATTTAGCATTATGGACAGGGAAAGACCAAATCTAAGATCTGCACAAAAATATTTTGCCTTCAAATTCATACCGTGATCGTAGCATGCATGGACTGGACTCATATGACTGGGATTTCTATGAAAAAGATTGTGGGCCGAAAATGCGTGATCACTGTATATTTCTCTTTTGTTTCCTATTTATATTTATATTTTACCTCCTCAATTTAGCATTATGGACAGGGAAAGACCTAATCTAAAATCTGCACAAAAATATTTTGCCTTCAAATTCATACCGTGATCGTAGCATGCATGGACTCGACTCATATGACTGGGATTTCCATGAAAAAGATTGTGGGCCGAAATAGGTGATCACTGTATATTTCTCTTCTGTTTCCTATTTATATTTATATTTTACCTCCTCAATTTAGCATTATGGCCAGGGGAAGACTTAATCTAAGCTCTGCACAAAAATATTTTGCCTTCAAATTCATACCGTGTTCGTAGCATGCATGGACTCGACTCATATGACTGGGATTTCCATGAAAAAGATTGTGGGCTGAAAATGGGTGATCACTGTACATTTCTCTTCTGTTTTCCATTTATATTTATATTTTACCTCCTCAATTTAGCATTATGAACAGGGAAAGACCTAATCTGAAAGCTGCACAAAAATATTTTGCCTTCAAATTCATACCGTGATCGTAGCATGCATGGACTCGACTCATATGACTGGGATTTCTATGAAAAAGATTGTGGGCCGAAAATGCGTGATCACTGTATATTTCTCTTTTGTTTCCTATTTATATTTCTATTTTACCTCCTCAATTTAGCATTATGGACAGGGAAAGACCTAATGTAAGCTCTGTAGAAAAATATTTTGCCTTCAAATTCATACCGTAATTGTAGCATGCATGGACACGACTCATATGACTGGGATTTCCATGAAAATGATTTGGGGCCGAAAATGGGGGATCACTGTACATTTCTCTTCTGTTTCCTATTTATATTTCTATTTTACCTCCTCAATTTAGTATTATGGCCAGGGAAAGACCTAATCTAAGCTCTGCACAAAAATATTTTGCCTTCAAATTCATACCGTGATCGTAGCATGCATGGACTCGACTCATATGACAGGGATTACCATGAAAAAGATTGTGGGCCGAAAATCGGTGATCACTGTTCATTTCTCTTCTGTTTCCTATTTATATTTCTATTTTACCTCCTCAATTTAGCATTATGGAAAGGGAAAGAATTAATCTAAGATCTGCACAAAAATATTTTGCCTTCAAATTCATACCGTGATCGTAGCATGCATGGACTCGGCTCATATGACTGGGATTTCCATGAAAAAGATTGTAGACCGAAAATGGGTGATCACTGTACATTTCTCTTCTGTTTACTATTTATATTTCTATTTTACCTCCTCAATTTAGCATTATGGACAGGGAAAACCTAATCTAAAATCTGCACAAAATTATTTTGCCTTCAAATTCATACCGTGATCGTAGCATGAATGGACTCGACTGATATGACTGGGATTTCCATAAAAAAGATTGTGGGCCGAAAATGGGTGATCACTGTACATTTCTCTTCTGTTTACTATTTATATTTCTATTTTACCTCCTCAATTTAGCATTATGGACAGGGAAAGACCTAATCTAAAATCTGCACAAAAATATTTTGCCTTCAAATTCATACCGTGATCATAGCATGCATGGACACCATTCATATGACTGGGATTTCCATGAAAAAGATTGTGGGCCGAAAATGGGTGATCACTGTACATTTCTCTTCTGTTTCCTATTCATATTTCTATTTTACCTCCTCAATTTAGCATTATGGACGGCGAAGGACCTAATCTAAGATCTGCACAAAAATATATTGCCTTCAAATTCATACCGTAATCGTAGCATGCTTCGACTCGACTCTTATGACTGGGATTTCCATGAAAAAGTATCTGGGCCGAAAATGGGTGATCACTGTCCATTTCTCTTCTGTTTCCTATTTATATTTTACC
Organism: Acanthosepion lycidas; assembly: GCA_963932145.1. Lineage (NCBI taxonomy): Eukaryota > Metazoa > Mollusca > Cephalopoda > Sepiida > Sepiidae > Acanthosepion > Acanthosepion lycidas. The sequence continues at coordinate 1,430,013 of OZ010589.1, read as the reverse complement.
TCCTCAATTTAGCATTATGGCCAGGGAAAGACCTAATCTAAGTTCTGCACAAAAATATTTTGCCTTCAAATGCATACCGTGATTGTAGCATGCATGGACTCGACTCATATGACTGGGATTTCCATGAAAAAGATTGTGGGCCGAAAATGGGTGATCACTGTACATTTCTGTTCTGTTTCCTATTTATATTTCTATTTTACATTGTCAATTTAGCATTATGGACAGGAAAAGACCTAATCTAAGATCTGCACAAAAATATTTTGCCTTCAAATTCATACCGTGATCGTGGCATGCATGGACTCGACTCATATGACTGGGATTTCCATGAAAAAGATTTTGGGCCGAAAATGGGTGATCACTGTACATTTCTCTTCTGTTTCCTATTTATATTTCTATTTTACCTCCTCAATTTAGCATTATGTACAGGGAAAGAACTAATCTAAGATCTGCACAAAAATATTTTGCCTTCAAATTCATACCGTAAATGTAGCATGCATGGACACGACTCATATGACTGGGATTTCCATGAAAAAGATTGTGGGCCGAAAATGGGTGATCACTGTACATTTCTCTTCTGTTTCCTATTTATATTTCTATTTTACCTCCTCAACTTAGTATTATGGCCAGGGAAAGACCTAATCTAAGCTCTGCACAAAAATATTTTGCCTTCAAATTCATACCGTGATCGTAGCATGCATGGACTCGACTCATATGACAGGGATTACCATGAAAAAGATTGTGGGCCGAAAATGGGTGATCACTGTACATTTCTCTTCTGTTTTCTATTTATATTTCTATTTTACCTCCTCAATTTAGCATTATGGACAGGGAAAGACCTAATCTAAAATCTGCACAAAAATATTTTGCAATCAAATTCATACCGTGATCGTAGCATGCATGGACTCGATTCATATGACTGGGATTTACATGAAAATGATTGTTGGCCGAAAATGGGTGATCACTGTACATTTCTCTTCTGTTTCTTATTTATATTACTATTTTACCTCCTCAATTTAGCATTATGGCCAGGGAAAGACCTAATCTAAGCTCTGCACAAAAATATTTTGCCTTCAAATTCATACCGTGGTCGTAGCATGCATGGAATCGACTCATATGACTGGGATTTCCATGAAAAAGATTGTGGGCACAAAATGGGTGATCACTATACATTTCTCTTCTGTTTCCTATTTATATTTATATTTTACCTCCTCCATTTAGCATTATCGCCAGTGAAAGACCTAATCTAAGCTCTGCACAAAAATATTTTGCCTTCAAATTCATACCGTGATCGTAGCTTGCATGGACTCGACTCATATGACTGGGATTTCCATGAAAAAGATAGTGGGCCGAAAATGGGTGATCACTGTACATTTCTCTTCTGTTTCCTATTTATATTTCTATTTTACCTCCTCAATTTAGCATTATGGCCAGGGAAAGACATAATCTAAGCTCTGTACAAAAATATTTTGCCTTCAAATTCATACCGTGATCGTAGCATGCATGGACACGACTCATATGACTGGGATTTCCATGAAAAAGATTGTGGGCCGAAAATGGGTGATCACTGTACATTTCTCTTCTGTTTCCTATTTATATTTCTATTTTACCTCCTCAATTTAGGATTATGGCCAGGGAAAGACCTAATCTAAGCTCTGCACAAAAATGTTTTGCCATCAAATTCGTACCGTGATCGTAGCATGCATGGACTTGACTCATATGACTGGGATTTACATGAAAAAGATTTTGGGCCGAAAATGGGTGATCACTGTACATTTCTCTTCTGTTTCCTATTTATATTACTATTTTACCTCCTCAATTTAGCATTATGGACAGGGAAAGACCTAATCTAAGATCTGCACAAAAATATTTTGCCATCAAATTCATACCGTGGTCGTAGCATGCATGGAAGCGACTCATATGACTGGGATTTCCATGAAAAAGATTGTGGGCCGAAAATGCGTGAACACTGTACATTTCTCTTCTGTTTCCTATTTATATTTATATTTTACCTCCTCAATTTAGCATTATGGACAGGGAAAGACCAAATCTAAGATCAGCACAAAAATATTTTGCCTTCAAATATATACCGTGATCGTAGCATGCATGGACACGACTCATATGACTGGGATTTCCATGAAAAAGATTGTGGGCCGAAAATGGGTGATCACTGTACATTTCTCTTCTGTTTCCTATTTATATTTCTATTTTCCCTCCTCAACTTAGTATTATGGCCAGGGAAAGACCTAATCTAAGCTCTGCACAAAAATATTTTGCCTTCAAATTCATACCGTGATCGTAGCATGCATGGACTCGACTCATATGATAGGGATTACCATGAAAAAGATTGTGGGCCGAAAATGGGTGATCACTGTACATTTCTCTTCTGTTTCCTATTTATATTTCTATTTTACCTCCTCAATTTAGCATTATGGACAGGGAAAGACCTAATCTAAAATCTGCACAAAAATATTTTGCAATCAAATTCATACCGTGATCGTAGCATGCATGGACTCGATTCATATGACTGGGATTTACATGAAAATGATTGTTGGCCGAAAATTGGTGATCACTGTACATTCCTCTTCTGTTTCCTATTTACATTACTATTTTACGTCCTCAATTTAGCATTATGGACAGGGAAAGACTTAATCAAAGATCTGCACAAAAATATTTTGCCCTCAAATTCATACCGTGATCGTAGCATGCATGGACTCGACTCATATGACTGGGATTTCCATGAAAAAGATTGTGGGCCGAAAATGGGTGATCACTGTACATTTCTCTTCTGTTTCCTATTTATATTTATATTTTACCTCCTCAATTTAGCATTATGGACAGGGAAAGACCTAATGTAAGATCTGCACGAAAATATTTTCCCTTCAAATTCATACCGTGATCGTAGCATGCATGGACTCGACTCATATGACTGGGATTTTCATGAAAAAGATTGTGGGCAGAAAATGGGTGATCACTGTACATTTCTCTTCTTTTTTCTATTTATATTTCTATTTTACCTCCTCAATTTAGCATTAAGGACAGGGAAAGACCTAATCTAATATCTGCACAAAAATATTTTGCTTTCAAATTCATACCGTGATCGTAGCATGCATGGACTCGAGTCATATGACTGGGATTTCCATGAAAAAGATTCTGGGCAGAAAATGGGGGATCACTGTACATTTCTCTTCTGTTTCCTATTTATATTTATATTTTACCTCCTCAATTTAGCATTATGGACAGGGAAAGACCTAATCTAAAATCTGCACAAAAATATGTTGCCTTCAAATTCATACCGTGACCGTAGCATGCATGGACTCGACTCATAAGACTGGGATTTCCATGAAAAAGATTGTGAGCCGAAAATGGGTGATCACTCTACATTTCTCTTTTGTTTCCTATTTATATTTCTATTTTACCTCCTCAATTTAGCATTATGGACAGGGAAAGATCTAATCTAAAATCTGAACAAAAATATTTTGCCTTCAAATTCATACCGTGATCGTAGCATGCATGGACTCGACTCATATGACTGTGATTTCCATGAAAAAGTTTGTGGGCGGAAAATGGGTGATCACTGTACATTTCTCTTCTGTTTCCTATTTATATTTCTATTTTACCTCCTCAATTTAGCATTATGGTCAGGGAAAGACCTAATCTAAAATCTGCACAAAAATATTTTGCCTTCAAATTCATACCGTGATCGTAGCATGCATGGACTCGACTCATATGACTGGGATTTGAATGAAAAAGATTGTGGGCTGAAAATGGGTGATCACTGTACATTTCTCTTCTGTTTCCTATTTATATTTATATTTAACTTTCCTCAATTTAGTATTATGGCCAGGGAAAGACCTAATCTAATTTCTGCACAAAAATATTGTGCCTTCAAATTCATACCGTGATCGTAGCATGCATTGACTCGACTCATATGACTGGGATTTCCATGAAAAAGATTGTGGGCCGAAAATGGGTGATCACTGTACATTTCTCTTCTGTTTCCTATTTATATTTATATTTTACCTCCTAAATTTAGCATTATGGACAGGGAAAGACCTAATCAAAAATCTGCACAAAAATATTTTGCCTTCAAATTCATAACGTGATCGTAGCATGCATGGATTCGACTCATATGACTGGGATTTCCATTAAAAAGATTGTGGGCCGAAAATGGGTGATCACTGTACATTTCTCTTCTGTTTCTTATTTATATTTATATTTTACCTCCTCAATTTAGCATTATGGACAGTGAAAGACCTAATCTAAGATCTGCACAAAAATATTTTGCTTTCAAATTCATACCGTGATCGTAGCATGCATGGACTCGACTCATATGACTGGGATTTTCATGAAAAAGATTGTGGGCAGAAAATGGGTGATCACTGTACATTTCTCTTCTTTTTTCTATTTATATTTCTATTTTACCTCCTCAATTTAGCATTAAGGACAGGGAAAGACCTAATCTAATATCTGCACAAAAATATTTTGCTTTCAAATTCATACCGTGATCGTAGCATGCATGGACTCGAGTCATATGACTGGGATTTCCATGAAAAAGATTCTGGGCAGAAAATGGGGGATCACTGTACATTTCTCTTCTGTTTCCTATTTATATTTCTATTTTACCTCCTCAATTTAGCATTATGGACAGGGAAAGACCTAATCTAAAATCTGCACAAAAATATTTTGCCTTCAAATTCATACCGTGATCGTAGCATGCATGGACTCGACTCATATGACTGGGATTTCCATGAAAAAGATTGTGGGCCGAAAATGGGTGATCACTGTACATTTCTCTTCTGTTTCCTATTTATATTTATATTTTACCTCCTCAATTTAGCATTATGGACAGTGAAAGATCTAATCTAAGCTCTGCACAAAAATATTTTGCTTTCAAATTCATACCGTGATCGTAGCATGCATGGACTCGACTCATATGACTGGGATTTCCATGAAAAATATTGTGGGCCGAAAATGGGTGATCACTGTACATTTCTCTTCTGTTTCCTATTTATATTTATATTTTACCTCCTCAATTTAGTATTATGGCCAGGGAAAGACCTAATCTAAGCTCTGCACAAAAATATTTTGCCTTCAAATTCATACCGTGATCGTAGCATGCATGGACTTGACTCATATGACTGGGATTTCCATGAAAAAGATTGTGGGCACAAAATGGGTGGTCACTGTACATTTCTCTTCTGTTTCTGATTTATATTTCTATTTTATCTCCTCAATTTAGCATTATCGCCAGTGAAAGACCTAACCTAAGCTCTGCACAAAAATATTTTGCCTTCAAATTCATACCGTGATCGTAGCATGCATGGACGCGACTCATGTGACTGGGATTTCCATGAAAAAGATTGTGGGCCGAAAATGGGTGATCACTGTAAATTTCTCTTCTGTTTCCTATTTATATTTCTACTTTACTTCCTCAATTTAGCATTATGGAGAGGGAAAGACCTAAACTAAGATCTGCACAAAAATATTTAGCCTTCAAATTCATACCGTGATCGTAGCATGCATGGACTCGAATCATATGACTGGGATTTCCATGAAAAAGATTGTGGGCCGAAAATGGGTGATCACTGTACATTTCTCTTCTGTTTCCTATTTATATTTATATTTTACCTCCTCAATTTAGCATTATGGACAGGGAAAGACCTAATCTAAAATCTGCACAAAAAGATTTTGCCTTCAAATTCATACTGTGATCGTAGCATGCATGGACTCGACTCATATGACTGGGATTTCCATGAAAAATTTTGTAAGCCGAAAATTGGTGATCACTGTACATTTCTCTTCTGTTTTCTATTTATATTTCTTTTTTACCTCCTCAATTTAGCATTATGGACAGGGAAAGACCTAATCTAAGATCTGCACAAAAATATTTTGCCTTCAAATTCATACCGTGATCGTAGCATGCATGGGCTCGACTCATATGACTGGGATTTCCATGAAAAAGATTGTGGGCCAAAAATGGGTGATCACTGTACATTTCTGTTCTGTTTCGTATTCATATTTCTATTTTACCTCCTCAATTTAGCATTATGAACAGGGAATGACCTAATCAAAAATCTGCACAAAAATATTATGCCTTCAAATTCATACCGTGATTGTAGCATGCATGGACTCGACTCATATGACTGGGATTACCATGAAAAAGATTGTGCGCCGAAAATCGGTGATCACTGTGCATTTCTCTTCTGTTTCCTATTTATATTTCTATTTCACCTCCTCAATTTAGCATTATGGACAGGGAACAACATAATCTAAGCTCTGCACAAAAATATTTTGCCTTCAAATTCATACCGTGATCGTATCATGCATGGACTCGACTCATATGACTGGGATTTCCACGAAAAAGATTGTGGGCAGAAAATGGGTGATCACTGTATATTTCTCTTCTGTTTCCTATTTATATTTATATTTTACCTCCTCAATTTAGCATTATGGACAGGGAAAACCTTATCTAATCCCTGCACACAAATATTTTGCCTTCAAATTCATACCGTGATCGTAGCATGCATGGACTTGACTCATATGACTGGGATTTCCATGAAAAAGATTGTGGGCAGAAAATCGGTGATCACTGTACATTTATCTTCTGTTTCCTATTTATATTTATATTTTACCTTCTCAATTTAGCATTATGGACAGGGAAAGACCTAATCTAAGATGTGCAAAAAAATATTTTGCCTTCAAATTCATACCGTGATCGTAGCATGCATGGAGTCGACTAATATGACTGGGATTTCCATTAAAAAGATTGTGTGCAGAAAATGGGTGATCACTGTACATTTCTCTTCTGTTTTCTATTTATATTTATATTTTACTTCCTCAATTTAGCATTATGGACAGGGAAAGATCTAATCTAAGATCTGCAAAAAAATATTTTGCCTTCAAATTCATACCGTGATCGTAGCATGCATGGACTCGACTCATATGACTGGGATTTCCATGAAAAAGATTGTGGGCAGAAAATCGGTGATCACTGTACATTTATCTTCTGTTTCCTATTTATATTTATATTTTACCTTCTCAATTTAGCATTATGGACAGGGAAAGACCTAATCTAAGATGTGCAAAAAAATATTTTGCCTTCAAATTCATACCGTGATCGTAGCATGCATGGAGTCGACTAATATGACTGGGATTTCCATTAAAAAGATTGTGTGCAGAAAATGGGTGATCACTGTACATTTCTCTTCTGTTTTCTATTTATATTTATATTTTACTTCCTCAATTTAGCATTATGGACAGGGAAAGATCTAATCTAAGATCTGCAAAAAAATATTTTGCCTTCAAATTCATACCGTGATCGTAGCATGCATGGACTCGACTCATATGACTGGGATTTCCATGAAAAAGATTGTGGGCAGAAAATCGGTGATCACTGTACATTTCTCTTCTGTTTCCTATTTATATTTATATTTTACCTTCTCAATTTAGCATTATGGACAGGGAAAGACCTAATCTAAGATGTGCAAAAAAATATTTTGCCTTCAAATTCATACCGTGATCGTAGCATGCATGGACTCGACTCATATGACTGGGATTTCCATGAAAAAGATTGTGGGCTGCAAATGGGTGATCACTGTACATTTCTCTTCTGTTTCCTATTTATATTTCTATTTTACCTCCTCTATTTAGCATTATGCACAGGGAAAGACCTAATCTAAAATCTGCACAAAAATATTTTGCCTTCAAATTCATACCGTGATCGTAGCATGCATGGACTCGACTCATTTGACTGGGATTTCCAAGAAAAATTTAGTGGGCCGAAAATGGGTGATCACTGTACATTTCTCTTCTCTTTCCTATTTATATTTCTATTTTACCTCCTCAATTTAGCATTATGGCCAGGGAAAGACCTAATCTAAGATCTGCACAAAAATATTTTGCCTTCAAATTCATACCGTGATCGTAGCATGCATGGACTCCACTCATATGACTAGGATTTCCATGAAAAAGATAGTGGGCAGAAATGGGTGATCACTGTACATATCTCTTCTGTTTCCTATTCATATTTCTATTTTACCTCCTCAATTTAGCATTATGGACAGGGAAAGACCTAATCTAAGCTGTGGACAAAAATATTTTGCCTTCAATTTCATACCGTGATCGTAGCATGCATGGACTCGACTCATATGACTGGGATTTCCATGAAATAGATTGTGGGCTGAAAATGGGTGATCACTGTACATATCTCTTCTGTTTCCTATTTATATTTCTATTTTACATCCTCAATTTAGCATTATGGACAGGGAAAGACCTAATCTAAAATCTGCACAAAAATATTTTGCCTTCAAATTCATACCGTGATCGTAGCATGCATGGACTCGACTCATATGACTGGGATTTCCAAGAAAAAGATTGTGGGCCGAAAATGGGTGATCACTGTACATTTCTCTTCTGTTTCCTATTTATATTTATATTTTACCTCCTCAATTTAGCATTATGGCCAGGGAAAGACCTAATCTAAAATCTGCACAAAAATATTTTGCCTTCAAATTCATACCGTGATCGTAGCATGCATGGACTCCACTCATATGACTGGGATTTCCATGAAAAAGATTGTGGGCCGAAAATGGGTTATCACTGTACATTTCTCTTCTGTATTCTATTTATATTTCTATTTTACCTCCTCAATTTAGCATTATAGCCAGGGAAAGACCTAATCTAAGCTCTGGACAAAAATATTTTGCCTTCAAATTCATACCGTGATCGTAGCATGCGTGGACTCCACTCATATGACTGGGATTTCCATGAAAAAGATTGTGGGCCGAAAATGGGTGATCACTGTACATTTCTCTTCTGTTTCCTATTTATATTTATATTTTACCTCCTCAATTTAGCATTATGGACAGGGAAATACCTCGTCTAAGATCTGCACAAAAATATGTTGCCTTCAAATTCATACCGTGATCGTAGCATGCATGGACTCCACTCATATGACTGGGATTTCCATGAAAAAGATAGTGGGCAGAAATTGGTGATCACTGTACATTTCTCTTCTGTTTCCTATTTATATTTCTATTTTACCTCCTCAATTTAGCATTATGGACAGGGAAAGACCTAATCTAAGCTGTGCACAAAAATATTTTGCCTACAAATTCATACCGTGATCGTAGCATGCATGGACTCGACTCATATGACTGGGATTTCCATGAAAAAGATTGTGGGCTGAAAATGGGTGATCACTGTACATTTCTCTTCTGTTTCCTATTTATATTTATATTTTACCTCCTCAATTTAGCATTATGGACAGGGAAAGACCTAATCTAAATCTGCAAAAAAATATGTTGCCTCCAAATTCATACCGTGATCGTAGCATGCATGGACTCTACTCATATGACTTGGATTTCCATGAAAAAGAATGTGGGCCGGAAACGGGTGATCACTGTATATTTCTCTCCCGTTTCCTATTTATATTTATATTTTACTTCCTTCATTTAGCATTATGGACAGGAAAAGACCTAATCTAAGCTCTGCACAAAAATATTTTGCCTTCAAATTCGTACCGTGATCGTAGCATGCATGGACTCGACTCATATGACTGGGATTTCCATGAAAAAGATTTTGGGCCGAAAATGGGTGATCACTGTACATTTCTCTTCTGTTTCCTATTTATATTTCTATTTTACCTCCTCAATTTAGCATTATGTACAGGGAAAGAACGAATCTAAGATCTGCACAAAAATATTTTGCCTTCAAATTCATACCGTAAATGTAGCATGCATGGACACGACTCATATGACTGGGATTTCCATGAAAAAGATTGTGGGCCGAAAACGGGTGATCACTGTACATTTCTCTTCTGTATTCTATTTATATTTCTATTTTACCTCCTCAATTTAGCATTATAGCCAGGGAAAGACCTAATCTAAGCTCTGGACAAAAATATTTTGCCTTCAAATTCATACCGTGATCGTAGCATGCATGGACTCGACTCATATGACTGGGATTTCCATGAAAAAGATTGTGGGCCGAAAATGGGTGATCACTGTACATTTCTCTTCTGTTTCCTATTTATATTTATATTTTACCTCCTCAATTTAGCATTATGGACAGGGAAAGACCTCATCTAAGATCTGCACAAAAATATTTTGCCTTCAAATTCATACCGTGATCGTAGCATGCATGGACTCGACTCATATGACTGGGATTTCCATGAAAAAGATTGTGGGCCGAAAATGGGTGATCACTGTACATTTCTCTACTGTTTCCTCTTCATATTTATATTTAATCTCCTCAATTTAGCATTATGGCCAGGGAAAGACCTAATCTAAGATCTGCACAAAAATATTTTGCCTTCAAATTCATACTGTGATCGTAGCATGCATGGACTCGACGAATATGACTGGGATTACCATGAAAAAGATTGTGAGCCGAAAATGGGTGATCACTGTACATTTCTCTTCTGTTTCCTATTTATATTTATATTTTACCTCCTCAATTTAGCATTATCGCCAGTGAAAGACCTAATCTAAGCTCTGCACAAAAATATTTTGCCTTCAAATTCATACCGTGATCGTAGCATGCATGGACTCGACTCATATGCCTGGGATTTCCATGAGAAACTTTGTGGGACGAAAATGGGTTATCACTGTACATTTCTCTTCTGTTTCCTATTTATATTTCTATTTTACCTCCTCAATTTAGCATTATCGCCAGTGAAAGACCTAATCTAAGCTCTGCACAAAAATATTTTGCCTTCAAATTCATACCGTGATCGTAGCATGCATGGACTAGACTCATATGACTGGGATTTCCATGAAAAAGATTGTGGGCCGAAAATGGGTGATCACTGTACATTTCTCTTCTGTTTCCTATTTATATTTCTATTTTACCTCCTCAATTTAGCATTATGGACAGGGAAAGACCTAATCTAAGATCTGCACAAAAATATTTTGCCTTCAAATTCATACTGTGATCGTAGCATGCATGGACTCGACTCATATGACTGGGATTTCCATGAAAAAGATTGTGGGCCGAAAATGGGTGATCACTGTATATTTCTCTACTGTTTCCTATTTATATTTCTATTTTACCTCCTCAATGTAGCATTAAGGACAGGGAAAGACCTAATCTAAGATCTGCATCAAAATATCTTGCCTTCAAATTCATACCGTGATCGTAGCATGCATGGACTCGACTCATATGACTGGGATTTCCATGAAAAAGATTGTGGGCACAAAATGGGTGATCACTGTACATTTCTCTTCTGTTTCCTGTTTATATTTCTAATTACCTCCTCAATTTAGCATTATCGCCAGTGAAAGACCTAATCTAAGATCTGCACAAAAATATTTTGCCTTCAAATTCATACCGTGATCGTAGCATGCATGTACTCGACTCATATGACTGGGATTTCAATGAAAAAGATTTTGGGCCGAAAATGGGTGATCACTGTACATTTCTCTTCTGTTTCCTATTTATATTTCTATTTTACCTCCTCAATTTAGCATTATCGCCAGTGAAAGACCTAATCTAAGCTCTGCACAAAAATATTTTGCCTTCAAATTCATACCGTGATCGTAGCATGCATGGACTAGACTCATATGACTGGGATTTCCATGAAAAAGATTGTGGGCCGAAAATGGGTGATCACTGTACATTTCTCTTCTGTTTCCTATTTATATTTCTATTTTACCTCCTCAATTTAGCATTATGGACAGGGAAAGACCTAATCTAAGATCTGCACAAAAATATTTTGCCTTCAAATTCATACTGTGATCGTAGCATGCATGGACTCGACTCATATGACTGGGATTTCCATGAAAAAGATTGTGGGCCGAAAATGGGTGATCACTGTACATTTCTCTACTGTTTCCTATTTATATTTCTATTTTACCTCCTCAATGTAGCATTAAGGACAGGGAAAGACCTAATCTAAGATCTGCATCAAAATATCTTGCCTTCAAATTCATACCGTGATCGTAGCATGCATGGACTCGACTCATATGACTGGGATTTCCATGAAAAAGATTGTGGGCACAAAATGGGTGATCACTGTACATTTCTCTTCTGTTTCCTGTTTATATTTCTAATTACCTCCTCAATTTAGCATTATCGCCAGTGAAAGACCTAATCTAAGATCTGCACAAAAATATTTTGCCTTCAAATTCATACCGTGATCGTAGCATGCATGTACTCGACTCATATGACTGGGATTTCAATGAAAAAGATTTTGGGCCGAAAATGGGTGATCACTGTACATTTCTCTTCTGTTTCCTATTTATATTTCTATTGTACCTCCTCAATTTAGAATTATGGACAGGGAAAGACCTAATCTAAAATCTGCACAAAAATATTTTGCCTTCAAATTCATACCGTGATCGTAGCATGCATGGACTCGACTCATATGACTGGGATTTCCATGAAAAAGATTGTGGGCCGAAAATGGGTGATCACTGTACATTTCTCTTCTGTTTCCTATTTATATTTATATTTTACATCATCAATTTAGCATTATGGACAGGGAAAGACCTAATCTAAGCTCTGCACAAAAATATTTTGCCTTCAAATTCGTACCGTGATTGTAGCATGCATGGACTCGACTCATATGACAGGGATTTCCATGAAAAAGATTTTGGGCAGAAAATCGGTGATCACTGTACATTTCTCTTCTGTTTCCTATTTATATTACTATTTTACCTCCTCCATTTAGCATTATGGACAGGGAAAGACATAATCTAAGATCTGCACAAAAATATTTTGCCTTCAAATTCATACCGTGGTCGTAGCATGCATGGAATCGACTCATATGACTGGGATTTCCATGAAAAAGATTGTGGGCCGAAAATGCGTGAACACTGTCCATTTCACTTCTGTTTCCTATTTATATTTATATTTTACCTCCTGAATTTAGCATTATGGACAGGGAAAGACCTAATCAAAGATCTGCACAAAAATATTTTGCCCTCAATGTCATACCGTGATCGCAGCATGCATTGACTCGACTCATATGACTGGGATTTCGATGAAAAAGATTGTGGTCCGAAAATGTGTGATCACTGTACATTTCTCTTCTGTTTCCTATTTATATTTCTATTTTACCTCCTCAATTTAGCATTATGGACAGGGAAAGACCTAATCTAAAATCTGCACAAAAATATTTTGCCTTCATATTCATACCGTGATCGTAGCATGCATGGATTCGACTCATATGACTGGGATTTCCATGAAAAAGATTGTGGTCCGAAAATGCGTGATCACTGTGCATTTCTCTTTTGTTTCCTATTTATATTTCTATTTTACTTCCTCAATTTAGCATTATGGACAGGGAAAGACCTAATCTAAAATCTGCACAAAAATATTTTGCCTTCAAATTCATACCGTGATCGTAGCATGCATGGACTCGACTCATATGACTGGGATTTCCATGAAAAAGATTGTGGGCCGAAAATAAGTGATCACTGTACATTTCTCTTATGTTTCCTATTTATATTTCTATTTTACCTCCTCAATTTAGCATTATGGACAATGAATGACCTAATCTAAGATCTGCACAAAAATATTTTGCCTTCAAATTAATACCGTGAACGTAACATGCATGGACTCGACTCATATGACTGGGATTTCCATGAAAAAGATTGTGGGCCGAAAATGGGTGATCACTGAACATTTCTCTTCTGTTTCCTATTTATATTTATATTTTACCTCCTTACTTTAGCATTATAGACAAGGAAAGACCTAATCTAAGATCTGGACAAAAATATTTTGCCTTCAAATTCATACCGTGATCGTAGCATGCATGGACTCGACTCATATGACTGGGATTTCCATGAAAAAGATTGTGGGCCGAAAATGGGTGACCACTGTACATTTCTCTTCGGTTTCCTATTTATATTTATATTTTACCTACTTAATTTAGCATTATAGACAGAGAAAGACTTAATCTAATATATGCACAAAAATATTTTGCCTTCAAATTCATACCGTGAACGTAGAATGCATGGACTCAACTCATATGACTGGGATTTCCATGAAATAGATTGTGGGCCGAAAATGGGTGATCACTGTACATTTCTCTTCTGTTTCGTATTCATATTTCTATTTTAACTCCTCAATTTAGCATTATGGACAGGGAAAGACCTAATCTAAAATCTGCACACAAATATTTTGCCTTCAAATTCATACTGTGATCGTAGCATGCATGGACTCGACTCATATGACTGGGATTTCCATAAAAAAGATTGTGGGCCGAAAATGGGAGATCGCTGTATATTTCTCTTCTGTTTCCTATTTATATTTCTATTTTACCTCCTCAATTTAGCATTATGGACAGGGAAAGACCTAATCTAAAATCTGCACAAAAATATTTTGCCTTCAAATTCATACCGTGATCGTAGCATGCATGGACTCGACTCATATGACTGGGATTTCCATGAAAAATATTGTGGGCCGAAAATGGGTGATCACTGTACATTTCTCTTCTGTTTCCTATTTATATTTATATTTTACCTCCTCAATTTAGCATTATGGACAGGGAAAGACCTAATCTGAAATCATCACAAAAATATTTTGCCTTCAAATTCATACCGTGATCGTAGCATGCATGGATTCGACTCATATGACTGGGATTTCCATGAAAAAGATTGTGGGCCGAAAATGGGTGATCACTGAACATTTCTCTTCTGTTTCCTATTTATATTTATATTTTACCTCCTCAATTTAGCATTATGGACAGGGAAAGACCTAATCTGACATATGCACAAAAATATTTTGCCTTCAAATTCATACCGTGCATGCATGGACTCGACTCATATGACTGGGATTTCCATGAAAAAGATTGTGGGCCGAAAATGGGTGATCACTGTACATTTCTCTTCTGTTTCGTATTCATATTTCTATTTTACCTCCTCAATTTAGCATTATGGACAGGGAAAGACCTAATCTAAAATCTGCACAAAAATATTATGCCTTCAAATTCATACCGTGATTGTAGCATGCATGGACTCGACTCATATGACTGGGATTTCAATGAAAAAGATTGAGGGCCGAAAATGGGTGATCACTGTACATTTCTCTTCTGTTTCCTATTTATATTTCTATTTTACCTCCTCAATTTAGCATTATAGACAGGGAAAGATATAATCTAAGCTCTGCACAAAAATATTTTGCCTTCAATTTCATACCGTGATCGTAGCATGCATGGACTCGACTCATATGACTGGGATTTCCATGAAAAAGATTGTGGGCCGAAAATGGGTGATCACTGTACATTTCTCTTCTGTTTCCTATTTATATTTATATTTTACCTCCTCAATTTAGCATTATGGACAGGGAAAGACCTAATCTAAAATCTGCACAAAAATATTTTGCCTTCAAATTCATACCGTGATCGTAGCATGCATGGACTCGACTCATATGACTGGGATTTCCATGAAAAAGATTGTGGGCCGAAAATGGCTGATCACTGTACATTTCTGTTCTGTTTCGTATTCATATTTCTATTTTACCTCCTCAATTTAGCATTATGGACAGGGAAAGACTGAATCTAAAATCTGCACAAAAATATTTTGCCTTCAAATTCATACAGTGATTGTTAAATGCATGTACTCGACTCATATGACTGGGATTTCCACGAAAAAGATTGTGGGCGGAAAATGGGTGATCACTGTACATTTCTCTTCTGTTTCATATTTATATTTATATTTTACCTCCTCAATTTAGCATTATGGACAGGGAAAGACCTAATCTAAGACCTGCACAAAAATATTTTGCATTCAAATTAATACCATGAACGTAGCATGCATGGACTCGACTCATATCACTGGGATTTCCATGAAAAAGATTGTGGGCCGAAAATGGGTGATCACTGTACATTTCTCTTCTGTTTCCTATTTATATTTATATTTTACCTCCACAATTTAGCATTATGGACTTGGAATGACCTAATCTAAGATCTGCACAAAAATATTTTGCCTCCAAATTCATACCGTGCATGCATGGACTCGACTCATATGACTGGGATTTCCATGAAAAAGATTGTGGGCCGAAAATGGGTGACCACTGTACATTTCTCTTCGGTTTCCTATTTATATTTATATTTTACCTACTTAATTTAGCATTATAGACAGAGAAAGACTTAATCTAATATATGCACAAAAATATTTTGCCTTCAAATTCATACCGTGAACGTAGAATGCATGGACTCAACTCATATGACTGGGATTTCCATGAAAAAGATTGTGGGCCGAAAATGGGTGATCACTGTACATTTCTCTTCTGTTTCGTATTCATATTTCTATTTTAACTCCTCAATTTAGCATTATGGACAGGGAAAGACCTAATCTAAAATCTGCACAAAAATATTTTGCCTTCAAATTCATACTGTGATCGTAGCATGCATGGACTCGACTCATATGACTGGGATTTCCATGAAAAAGATTGTGGGCCGAAAATGGGTGATCACTGTACATTTCTCTTCTGTTTCCTATTTATATTTCTATTTTACCTCCTCAATTTAGCATTATGGACAGGGAAAGACCTAATCTAAAATCTGCACAAAAATATTTTGCCTTCAAATTCATCCCGTGCATGCATGGACTCAACTCATATGACTGGGATTTCCATGAAAAAGATTGTGGGCCGCAAATGGTGATCACTGTACATTTTTCTTCTGTTTTCTATTTATATTTATATTTTACCTCCTCAATTTAGAATTATAGCCAGGGAAAGACCTAATCTAAGCTCTGGACATAAATATTTTGCCTTCAAATTCATACCGTGATCGTAGCATGCATGGACTCGACTCATATGACTGGGATTTCCATGAAAAAGATTGTGGGCTGCAAATGGGTGATCACTGTACATTTCTCTTCTGTTTCCTATTTATATTTCTATTTTACCTCCTCTATTTAGCATTATGCACAGGGAAAGACCTAATCTAAAATCTGCACAAAAATATTTTGCCTTCAAATTCATACCGTGATCGTAGCATGCATGGACTCGACTCATTTGACTGGGATTTCCAAGAAAAATTTAGTGGGCCGAAAATGGGTGATCACTGTACATTTCTCTTCTCTTTCCTATTTATATTTCTATTTTACCTCCTCAATTTAGCATTATGGCCAGGGAAAGACCTAATCTAAGATCTGCACAAAAATATTTTGCCTTCAAATTCATACCGTGATCGTAGCATGCATGGACTCCACTCATATGACTAGGATTTCCATGAAAAAGATAGTGGGCAGAAATGGGTGATCACTGTACATTTCTCTTCTGTTTCCTATTCATATTTCTATTTTACCTCCTCAATTTAGCATTATGGACAGGGAAAGACCTAATCTAAGCTGTGGACAAAAATATTTTGCCTTCAATTTCATACCGTGATCGTAGCATGCATGGACTCGACTCATATGACTGGGATTTCCATGAAATAGATTGTGGGCTGAAAATGGGTGATCACTGTACATATCTCTTCTGTTTCCTATTTATATTTCTATTTTACATCCTCAATTTAGCATTATGGACAGGGAAAGACCTAATCTAAAATCTGCACAAAAATATTTTGCCTTCAAATTCATACCGTGATCGTAGCATGCATGGACTCGACTCATATGACTGGGATTTCCAAGAAAAAGATTGTGGGCCGAAAATGGGTGATCACTGTACATTTCTCTTCTGTTTCCTATTTATATTTATATTTTACCTCCTCAATTTAGCATTATGGCCAGGGAAAGACCTAATCTAAAATCTGCACAAAAATATTTTGCCTTCAAATTCATACCGTGATCGTAGCATGCATGGACTCCACTCATATGACTGGGATTTCCATGAAAAAGATTGTGGGCCGAAAATGGGTTATCACTGTACATTTCTCTTCTGTATTCTATTTATATTTCTATTTTACCTCCTCAATTTAGCATTATAGCCAGGGAAAGACCTAATCTAAGCTCTGGACAAAAATATTTTGCCTTCAAATTCATACCGTGATCGTAGCATGCGTGGACTCCACTCATATGACTGGGATTTCCATGAAAAAGATTGTGGGCCGAAAATGGGTGATCACTGTACATTTCTCTTCTGTTTCCTATTTATATTTATATTTTACCTCCTCAATTTAGCATTATGGACAGGGAAATACCTCATCTAAGATCTGCACAAAAATATGTTGCCTTCAAATTCATACCGTGATCGTAGCATGCATGGACTCCACTCATATGACTGGGATTTCCATGAAAAAGATAGTGGGCAGAAATTGGTGATCACTGTACATTTCTCTTCTGTTTCCTATTTATATTTCTATTTTACCTCCTCAATTTAGCATTATGGACAGGGAAAGACCTAATCTAAGCTGTGCACAAAAATATTTTGCCTACAAATTCATACCGTGATCGTAGCATGCATGGACTCGACTCATATGACTGGGATTTCCATGAAAAAGATTGTGGGCTGAAAATGGGTGATCACTGTACATTTCTCTTCTGTTTCCTATTTATATTTATATTTTACCTCCTCAATTTAGCATTATGGACAGGGAAAGACCTAATCTAAATCTGCAAAAAAATATGTTGCCTCCAAATTCATACCGTGATCGTAGCATGCATGGACTCTACTCATATGACTTGGATTTCCATGAAAAAGATTGTGGGCCGGAAACGGGTGATCACTGTATATTTCTCTCCCGTTTCCTATTTATATTTATATTTTACTTCCTTCATTTAGCATTATGGACAGGAAAAGACCTAATCTAAGCTCTGCACAAAAATATTTTGCCTTCAAATTCGTACCGTGATCGTAGCATGCATGGACTCGACTCATATGACTGGGATTTCCATGAAAAAGATTTTGGGCCGAAAATGGGTGATCACTGTACATTTCTCTTCTGTTTCCTATTTATATTTCTATTTTACCTCCTCAATTTAGCATTATGTACAGGGAAAGAACGAATCTAAGATCTGCACAAAAATATTTTGCCTTCAAATTCATACCGTAAATGTAGCATGCATGGACACGACTCATATGACTGGGATTTCCATGAAAAAGATTGTGGGCCGAAAACGGGTGATCACTGTACATTTCTCTTCTGTATTCTATTTATATTTCTATTTTACCTCCTCAATTTAGCATTATAGCCAGGGAAAGACCTAATCTAAGCTCTGGACAAAAATATTTTGCCTTCAAATTCATACCGTGATCGTAGCATGCATGGACTCGACTCATATGACTGGGATTTCCATGAAAAAGATTGTGGGCCGAAAATGGGTGATCACTGTACATTTCTCTACTGTTTCCTCTTCATATTTATATTTAATCTCCTCAATTTAGCATTATGGCCAGGGAAAGACCTATTCTAAGATCTGCACAAAAATATTTTGCCTTCAAATTCATACTGTGATCGTAGCATGCATGGACTCGACGAATATGACTGGGATTACCATGAAAAAGATTGTGAGCCGAAAATGGGTGATCACTGTACATTTCTCTTCTGTTTCCTATTTATATTTATATTTTACCTCCTCAATTTAGCATTATCGCCAGTGAAAGACCTAATCTAAGCTCTGCACAAAAATATTTTGCCTTCAAATTCATACCGTGATCGTAGCATGCATGGACTCGACTCATATGCCTGGGATTTCCATGAGAAACTTTGTGGGACGAAAATGGGTTATCACTGTACATTTCTCTTCTGTTTCCTATTTATATTTCTATTTTACCTCCTCAATTTAGCATTATCGCCAGTGAAAGACCTAATCTAAGCTCTGCACAAAAATATTTTGCCTTCAAATTCATACCGTGATCGTAGCATGCATGGACTAGACTCATATGACTGGGATTTCCATGAAAAAGATTGTGGGCCGAAAATGGGTGATCACTGTACATTTCTCTTCTGTTTCCTATTTATATTTCTATTTTACCTCCTCAATTTAGCATTATGGACAGGGAAAGACCTAATCTAAGATCTGCACAAAAATATTTTGCCTTCAAATTCATACTGCGATCGTAGCATGCATGGACTCGACTCATATGACTGGGATTTCCATGAAAAAGATTGTGGGCCGAAAATGGGTGATCACTGTACATTTCTCTACTGTTTCCTATTTATATTTCTATTTTACCTCCTCAATGTAGCATTAAGGACAGGGAAAGACCTAATCTAAGATCTGCATCAAAATATCTTGCCTTCAAATTCATACTGTGATCGTAGCATGCATGGACTCGACTCATATGACTGGGATTTCCATGAAAAAGATTGTGGGCACAAAATGGGTGATCACTGTACATTTCTCTTCTGTTTCCTATTTATATTTATATTTTACATCATCAATTTAGCATTATGGACAGGGAAAGACCTAATCTAAGCTCTGCACAAAAATATTTTGCCTTCAAATTCGTACCGTGATTGTAGCATGCATGGACTCGACTCATATGACTGGGATTTCCATGAAAAAGATTTTGGGCAGAAAATCGGTGATCACTGTACATTTCTCTTCTGTTTCCTATTTATATTACTATTTTACCTCCTCCATTTAGCATTATGGACAGGGAAAGACATAATCTAAGATCTGCTAAAAAATATTTTGCCTTCAAATTCATACCGTGGTCGTAGCATGCATGGAATCGACTCATATGACTGGGATTTCCATGAAAAAGATTGTGGGCCGAAAATGGGTGACCACTGTACATTTCTCTTCGGTTTCCTATTTATATTTATATTTTACCTACTTAATTTAGCATTATAGACAGAGAAAGACTTAATCTAATATATGCACAAAAATATTTTGCCTTCAAATTCATACCGTGAACGTAGAATGCATGGACTCAACTCATATGACTGGGATTTCCATGAAATAGATTGTGGGCCGAAAATGGGTGATCACTGTACATTTCTCTTCTGTTTCGTATTCATATTTCTATTTTAACTCCTCAATTTAGCATTATGGACAGGGAAAGACCTAATCTAAAATCTGCACACAAATATTTTGCCTTCAAATTCATACTGTGATCGTAGCATGCATGGACTCGACTCATATGACTGGGATTTCCATAAAAAAGATTGTGGGCCGAAAATGGGAGATCGCTGTATATTTCTCTTCTGTTTCCTATTTATATTTCTATTTTACCTCCTCAATTTAGCATTATGGACAGGGAAAGACCTAATCTAAAATCTGCACAAAAATATTTTGCCTTCAAATTCATACCGTGATCGTAGCATGCATGGACTCGACTCATATGACTGGGATTTCCATGAAAAATATTGTGGGCCGAAAATGGGTGATCACTGTACATTTCTCTTCTGTTTCCTATTTATATTTATATTTTACCTCCTCAATTTAGCATTATGGACAGGGAAAGACCTAATCTGAAATCATCACAAAAATATTTTGCCTTCAAATTCATACCGTGATCGTAGCATGCATGGATTCGACTCATATGACTGGGATTTCCATGAAAAAGATTGTGGGCGGAAAATGGGTGATCACTGAACATTTCTCTTCTGTTTCCTATTTATATTTATATTTTACCTCCTCAATTTAGCATTATGGACAGGGAAAGACCTAATCTGACATATGCACAAAAATATTTTGCCTTCAAATTCATACCGTGCATGCATGGACTCGACTCATATGACTGGGATTTCCATGAAAAAGATTGTGGGCCGAAAATGGGTGATCACTGTACATTTCTCTTCTGTTTCGTATTCATATTTCTATTTTACCTCCTCAATTTAGCATTATGGACAGGGAAAGACCTAATCTAAAATCTGCACAAAAATATTATGCCTTCAAATTCATACCGTGATTGTAGCATGCATGGACTCGACTCATATGACTGGGATTTCAATGAAAAAGATTGAGGGCCGAAAATGGGTGATCACTGTACATTTCTCTTCTGTTTCCTATTTATATTTCTATTTTACCTCCTCAATTTAGCATTATAGACAGGGAAAGATATAATCTAAGCTCTGCACAAAAATATTTTGCCTTCAATTTCATACCGTGATCGTAGCATGCATGGACTCGACTCATATGACTGGGATTTCCATGAAAAAGATTGTGGGCCGAAAATGGGTGATCACTGTACATTTCTCTTCTGTTTCCTATTTATATTTATATTTTACCTCCTCAATTTAGCATTATGGACAGGGAAAGAACTAATCTAAAATCTGCACAAAAATATTTTGCCTTCAAATTCATACCGTGATCGTAGCATGCATGGACTCGACTCATATGACTGGGATTTCCATGAAAAAGATTGTGGGCCGAAAATGGCTGATCACTGTACATTTCTGTTCTGTTTCGTATTCATATTTCTATTTTACCTCCTCAATTTAGCATTATGGACAGGGAAAGACTGAATCTAAAATCTGCACAAAAATATTTTGCCTTCAAATTCATACAGTGATTGTAGCATGCATGGACTCGACTCATATGACTGGGATTACCACGAAAAAGATTGTGGGCGGAAAATGGGTGATCACTGTACATTTCTCTTCTGTTTCATATTTATATTTATATTTTACCTCCTCAATTTAGCATTATGGACAGGGAAAGACCTAATCTAAGACCTGCACAAAAATATTTTGCATACAAATTAATACCATGAACGTAGCATGCATGGACTCGACTCATATCACTGGGATTTCCATGAAAAAGATTGTGGGCCGAAAATGGGTGATCACTGTACATTTCTCTTCTGTTTCCTATTTATATTTATATTTTACCTCCACAATTTAGCATTATGGACTTGGAATGACCTAATCTAAGATCTGCACAAAAATATTTTGCCTCCAAATTCATACCGTGCATGCATGGACTCGACTCATATGACTGGGATTTCCATGAAAAAGATTGTGGGCCGAAAATGGGTGACCACTGTACATTTCTCTTCGGTTTCCTATTTATATTTGTATTTTACCTACTTAATTTAGCATTATAGACAGAGAAAGACTTAATCTAATATATGCACAAAAATATTTTGCCTTCAAATTCATACCGTGAACGTAGAATGCATGGACTCAACTCATATGACTGGGATTTCCATGAAAAAGATTGTGGGCCGAAAATGGGTGATCACTGTACATTTCTCTTCTGTTTCGTATTCATATTTCTATTTTAACTCCTCAATTTAGCATTATGGACAGGGAAAGACCTAATCTAAGATCTGAAAAAAATATTTTGCCTTCAAATTCATACCGTGATCGTAGCATGCATGGACTCGACTCATATGACTGGGATTTCCATGAAAAAGATTGTGGGCCGAAAATGGGAGATCGCTGTATATTTCTCTTCTGTTTCCTATTTATATTTCTATTTTACCTCCTCAATTTAGCATTATGGCCAGCGAAAGACCTAATCTAAGCTCTGCACAAAAATATTTTGCCTTCAAATTCATACCGTGATCGTAGCATGCATGTATTCCACTCATATGACTGGGATTTCCATGCAAAAGATTGTGGGCCGAAAATGGCTGATCACTGTACATTTCTCTTCTGTTTCCTATTTATATTTCTATTTTACCTTCTCAATTTAGCATTATGGACAGGGAAAGACCTAATCTAAGATCTGCACAAAAATATTTTGCCTTCAAATTCATACCGTGATCGTAGCATGCATGGACTCGACTCATATGACTGGGATTTCCATGCAAAAGATTGTGGGCCGAAAATGGCTGATCACTGTACATTTCTCTTCTGTTTCCTATTTATATATATAATTTACCTCCTCAATTTAGCATTATGGACAGGGAAAGACCTAATCTAAAATCTATACAAAAATATTTTGCTTTAAAATTCATACCGTGATCGTAGCATACATGGACTCGACTCATATGACTGGGATTTCCATGCAAAAGATTGTGGGCCGAAAATGGCTGATCACTGTACATTTCTCTTCTGTTTCCTATTTATATTTATATTTACCTCCTCAATTTAGCCTTATTGACAGGGAAAGACGTAATCTAAGATCTGCACAAAAATATTTTGCCTTCAAATTCATACCGTGATCGTAGCATGCATTGATTCGACTCATATGACTGCGATTTCCATGAAAAAGATAGTGGGCCGAAAATGGGTGATCACTGTACATTTCTCTTCTGTTTCCTATTTATATATATAATTTACCTCCTCAATTTAGCATTATGGACAGGGAAAGACCTAATCTAAAATCTATACAAAAATATTTTGCCTTCAAATTCATACCGTGATCGTAGCATGCATGGACTCGACTCATATGACTGGGATTTCCCTGAAAAAGATTCTGGGTAGAAAATGGGTGATCACTGTACATTTCCCTTCTTTTTCCTATTTATATTTCTATTTTACCTCCTCAATTTAGCATTATTGACAGGGAAAGACCTAATCTAAGCTCTGCAAAAAAATATTTTGCCTTCAAATTCATATCGTGATCGTAGCATGCATGGACTCGACTCATAAGACTGGGATTTCAATGAAAAAGATTGTGGGCAGAAAATGGGTGATCACTGTACATTTTTCTTCTGTTTCTTATTTATATTTATATTTTACTTCCTCAATTTAGCATTATGGACAGGGAAAGACCTAAACTAAGATCTGCAAAAAAATATTTTGCCTTCAAATTCATACCGTGATCGTAGCATGCATGGACTCGACTCATGTGACTGGGATTTCCATGAAAAAGACTGTGGGCAGGAAATGGGCGATCACTGTATATTTTTCTGTTTGTTATTTATATTTATATTTTACTTCCTCAATTTAGCATTATGGACAGGGAAAGATCTAATCTAAGATCTGCAAAAACATATTTTGCCTTCAAATTGATACCGTGATCGTAGCATGCATGGACTCGACTCATATGGCTGGGGTTTCCATGAAAAAGATTGTCGGCAGAAAATGGGTGATCATTGTACATTTCTCTTCTGTTTCCTATTTATATTTCTATTTTACTTCCTCAATTTAACATTATGGACAGCGAAAGATCTAATCTAAGATCCTAAAAACATATTTTGCCTGCAAATTCATACCGTGATCGTAGCATGCATGGACTCGAGTCATATGACTGGGATTTCCATGAAAAAGATTGTGCGCAGATAATGGGTGATCACTGTACATTTCTCTTCTGTTTCCTATTTATATTTATATTTTACTTCCTTCATTTAGCATTATGGACAGGGAAAGACCTAATCTAAGTTCTGCAAAAAAATATTTTGCCTTCAAATTCATACCGTGATTCTAGCATACATGGACTCGATTCATATGACTGGGATTTCCATGAAAAAGATTGTGGGAAGAAAATGGGTGATCACTGTACATTTCTCTTCTGTTTCCTATTTATATTTATATTTTACTTCCTTCATTTAGCATTATGGACAGGGAAAGACCTAATCTAAGATCTGCAAAAAAATATTTTGCCTTCAAATTCATACCATGATCGTAGCATGCATGGACTCGACTCATATGACTGGGATTTCCATGAAAAAGATTGTGGGCAGAAAATCGGTGATCACTGTACATTTCTCTTCTGTTTCCTATTTATATTTATATTTTACTTCCTTCATTTAGCATTATTGACAGGGAAAGATCTAATCTAAAATCTGCAAAAAAATATTTTGCCTTCAAATTCACAAGGTGATCGTAGCAGGTATGGACTTGACTCATATGTCTGGGATTTCCATGAAAAAGATTGTGGGCAGAAAATGGGTGATCACTGTATATTTCTCTTCTGTTTCCTATTTATATTTCTATTTTACTTCCTTCATTTAGCATTATGGACAGGGAAAGACCTAATCTAAGTTCTGCAAAAAAATATTTTGCCTTCAAATTCATAAGGTGATCGTAGCATGCATAGACTCGACTCATATGACTGGGATTTCCATGAAAAAGATTGTGGGCAAAAACTGGGTGATCACTGTACATTTCTGTTCTGTTTCCTATTTATATTTCTATTTAACTCCTCAATTTAGCATTATGGACAGGGAAAGACCTAATCTAAGATCTGAAAAATTATTTTGCCTTAAAATTCATACCGTGATCGTAGCTTGCATGGACTTGATTCATAGGACTGGGATTTCCATGAAAAAGATTGTGTGCAGAAAATGGGTGATCACTGTACATTTCTCTCCTGTTTCCTATTTATATTTCTATTTTACTTCCTTCATTTAGCATTATGGACAGGGAAAGACCAAATCTAAGATCTGCAAAAAAATATTTTGCCTTCAAATTCATACAGTGTTTGAAGCATGCATGGACTCGACTCATATGACTGGGATTTCGATGAAAAAGATTGTAGACAGAAAATGTGTGATCGCTGTGCATTTCTCTTCTGTTTCCTATTTACATTTCTATTTTGCTTTCTTCATTAAGCATTATGGACAGGGAAAGCCCTAATCTAAGCTCTGCAAAAAAATATTTGGCCTTCAAATTCATACCGTGATCGTAGCATGCATGGACACAACTCATATGACTGGGATTTCCATGAAAAAGATTGTGGGCAGAAAATGGGTGATCACTGTACATTTCTCTTCTGTTTCCTATTTATATTTATATTTTACTTCCTCAGTTTAACATTACGGACAGTGAAAGACCAAATATAAGATCTGCAAAAAAATATTTTGCCTTCAAATTCATTCCGTGATCGTAGCATACATGGACTCGACTCATATGACTGTGATTTCCATGAAAAAGAATGTGGGCAGAAAATGGGTGATCACTGTACATTTCTCTTCTGTTTCCTATTTATATTTCTATTTTACTTCCTTCATTTAGCATTATGGACAGGGAAAGACCAAATCTAAGATCTGCAAAAAAATATTTTGCTTCAAAATCATACCATGTTTGAAGCATGCATGGACTCGACTCATATGACTGGGATTTCCATGAAAAAGATTGTGGGCAGAAAATGGGTGATCACTGTACATTTCTCTTCTGTTTCCTATTACTATTTCAATTTTACTTCCTGAATTTAGAATTATGGACAAGGAAAGACCTCATCTAAGATCTGCAAAAAAATATTTTGCCTTCAAATTCATACCGTGATCGTGGCATGCATGGACTCGAATCATATGACTGGGATTTCCATGAAAAAGTTTGTGGGCAGAAAATGGGTGATCACTGTACATTTCTCTTCTGTTTCCTATTCATATTTCTATTTTACTTCCTCAATTTAGCATTATGGACAGGGAAAGTCCTAATCTAAGATCTGCACAAAATTATATTGCCTTCAAATTCATACCGTGATCGTAGCATGCATGGACTCGACTCATATGACTGGGATTTCCATGAAAAAGTTAGTGGGCAGAAAATGGGTGATCACTGTACATTTCTCTTCAGTTTCCAATTTATATTTCTATTTTACTTCCACAATTTAGCATTATGGACTGGGAAAGACCTAATCTAAGATCTGCAAAAAAATATTTTGCCTTCAAATTCATACTGTGATTGTAGTATGCATGGACTCGACTCATATGACTGGGATTTCCATGAAAAAGATTGTGGGCAGAAAATGGTTGATCACTGTACATTTCTCTTCTGTTTCCTATTTATATTTATATTTTACCTCCTCAATTTAGTATTATGGACAGGGAAAGACCTAAGATCTGCAAAAAAATATTTTGCCTTCAAAATCATACCGTGATCGTAGCATGCATGAATTCGATTCATATGACTGGGATTTCCATGAAAAAGATTGTGGGCAGAAAATGGATGATCACTGTACATTTCTCTTCTGTTTCCTATTTAGATTTATATTTTACTTCCTCAATTTAGCATTATTGACAGGGAAAGACCTAATCAAAGATCTGCTCAAAAATATTTTGCCTTCCAATTCATACCGTGATCGTAGCATGCATGGACTCGACTCATATGACTGGGATATCCATGAAAAAGATTGTGGGCAGAAAATGGGTGATCACTGTACATTTTTTTTATGTTTCTAATTTATATTTCTATTTTACTTCCTCAATTTGGCATTATGGACAGGGAAAGACCTAATCTAAGATCTGCACAAAAATATTTTGCCTTCAAATTCATACCGTGATCGTAGCATGCATGGACTCGAATCATATGACTGGGATTTCCATGAAAATATTGTGGGCAGAAAATGATGGTTCACTGTACATTTCTCTTCTGTTTCCTATTTATATTCATATTTTACTTCCTCAATTTAGCATTATGGACAGGGAAAGACCTAATCTAAGATCTGCAAAAAAATATTTTGCCTTCAAATTCATACCGTGATCGTAGCATGCATTGACTCGACTCATATGACTGTGATTTCCATGAAAAAGTTAGTGGGCAGAAAATGGGTGATCACTGTACATTTCTCTTCAGTTTCCAATTTATATTTCTATTTTACTTCCACAATTTAGCATTATGGACAGGGAAAGACCTAATCTAAGATCTGCACAAAAATATTTTGCCTTCAAATTCATAACGTGATCGTAGCATGCATGGACTCGACTCATATGACTGGGATTTCAATGAAAAATATTGTGGGCAAAAAAAGGGTGATCACTGTATATTTCTCTTCTGTTTCCTATTTATATTTCTATTTTACTTCCTCAATTTAGCATTATGGACAGGGAAAGACCTAATCTAAGATCTGCAAAAACATATTTTAACTTAAAATTCTTACCGTGATCGTAGCATGCATGGACTCGACTCATATGACTGGGATTTCCATGAAAAAGATTGTGGGCAGGAAATGGCTGATCACTGTACATTTCTCTTCTGTTTCTTATTTATAATTATATTTTACTTCCTCAATGTAGCATTATGGACATGGAAAGACCTAATCTAAGATCTGCAAAAACATATTTTGCCTTCAAATTCATACCTTGATCGTAGCATGCATGGAATCGACTCATATGACTGGGATTTCCATGAAAAAGATTGTGGGCAGAACATGGGTGATCACTGTACATTTCTCTTCTGTTTCCTATTTATATTTATAATTTACCTTCTCAATTTAGCATTATGGCCAGGGAAAGATATAATCTAAGATCTGAAAAAAATATTTTGACTTCAAATTCATACCGTGATCGTAGCATGCATGGACTCGACTCATATGATGGGATTTCCATGAAAAACATTGTGGGCAGAAAATGGGTGATCACTGTACATTTCTCTTCTGTTTCCTATTTATATTTGTATTTTACTTCCTGAATTTAGCATTATGAACAGGGAAAGACCTAATCTAAGATCTGCAAAAAAATATTTTGCCTTCAAATTCATACCGTGATCGTAGCATGCATGGACTCGACTCACATGACTGGGATTTCCATGAAAAAGATTGTGGGCAGAAAATGGGTGATCACTGTACATTTCTCTTCTGTTTCCTATTTATATTTGTATTTTACTTCCTGAATTTAGCATTATGGACAGGGAAGGACCTAATCTAAGATCTGCAAAATAATATTTTGCCTTCAAATTCATACCGTGATCGTAGCATGCATGGACTCGACTCACATGACTGGGATTTCCATGAAAATGATTGTGGGCAGAAAATGGGTGATTACTGTACGTTTCTCTTCTGTTTCCTATTTATATTTCTATTTTACTTCCTTCATTTAGCATTATGAACAGGGAAAGACCTAATCTAAGATCTGCAAAATAATATTTTGCCTTCAAATTCATACCGTGATCGTAGCATGCATGGACTCGACTCATATGACTGGGATTTCCATGAAAAATATTGTGGGCACAAAATGGGTGATCACTGTATATTTCTCTTCTGTTTCCCATTACTATTTCTATTTTACTTCCTCAATTTAGCATTATGGACAGGGAAAGACCTAATGTAATTTCTGCAAATAAATATTTTGCCTTCAAATTCATACCATGATCGTAGCATGCATGGACTCGACTCATATGACTGGGATTTCCATGAAAAAGTTTGCGGGCAGAAAATGCGTGAACACTGTACATTTCTCTTCTGTTTCCGATTTATATTTATATTTTACCTCCTCAATTTAGCATTATGGACAGGGAAAGACCTAATCTAAGATCTGCAAAAAAATATTTTGCCTTCAAATTCATACCGTGATCGTAGCATGCATGGACTCGACTCATATGACTGGGATTTCCATGAAAAAGTTTGTGGGCAGAAAATGGGTGATCACTGTACATTTCTCTTCTGTTTCCTATTTATATTTCTATTTTACTTCCTTCATTTAGCATTATGGACAGGGAAAGACCTAATCTAAGCTCTGCAAAAAAATATTTTGCCTTCAAATTCATACGGTGATCGTAGCATGTATGGACTGCACTCATATGACTAGGATTTCTATGAACAAGATTGTGGGCAGAAAATGGGTGATCACTGTACATTTCTCTTATGTTTCCTATTTATATTTCTATTTTACCTCCTCAATTTAGCATTATGGCCTAGGAAAGACCTAATCTAAGATCTACAAAAAAAATATTTTGCCTTGAAATTCATACCGTGATCGTAGCATGTATGGACTGGACTCATATGACTGGGATTTCCATGAAAAAGATTGTGGGCACAAAATGGGTGATCACTGTACATTTCTCTTCTGTTTCCTATTTATATTTCTATTTTACTTCCTTCATTTAGCATTATGGACAGGGAAAGATCTAATCTAAAATCTGCACAAAAATATTTTGCCTTCAAATTCATACCGTGATCGTAGCATGCATGGACTCGACTCATATGACTGGGATTTCCATAAAAAGATTGTGGGCAGAAAATGGGTGATCACTGTACATTCCTCTTCTGTTTCCTATTTATATTTTACCTCCTCAATTTAGCATTATGGACAGGGAAAGACATTCTGTAAGCTCTGCACAGAAATATTTTGCCTTCAAATTCATACCGTGATCGTAGCATGCAAGGACTCGACTCATATGACTGCGATTTCCATGAAAAAGTTTGTGGGCAGAAAATGGGTGATCACTGTACATTTCTCTTCTGTTTCCTATATATATTTATATTTTACTTTCTCAATTTAGCATTATGGGAAGTGAAATACCTAATCTAAGATCTGCAAAAAAATATTTTGCCGTCAAATTCATACCGTGATCGTAGCATGCATGGACTCGACTCATACGACTGGGATTTCCATGAAAAAGTTTGTGGGCAGAAAATGGGTGATCACTGTACATTTCTCTTCTGTTTCCTATATATATTTATATTTTACTTTCTCAATTTAGCATTATGGGAAGTGAAATACCTAATCTAAGATCTGCAAAAAAATATTTTGCCGTCAAATTCATACCGTGATCGTAGCATGCAAGGACTCGACTCATATGACTGCGATTTCCATGAAAAAGTTTGTGGGCAGAAAATGGGTGATCACTGTACATTTCTCTTCTGTTTCCTATATATATTTATATTTTACCTCCTCAATTTAGCCTTATTGACAGGGAAAGGCCTAACCTAAGATCTGCAAAAAAATATTTTGCCTTCAAATTCATACCGTGATCGTAGCATGCATGGACTCGACTCATATGACTGGGATTTCCATGAAAAACATTGTGGGCACAAAATGGGTGATCACTGTACATTTCTCTTCTGTTTCCCATTACTATTTCTATTTTACTTCCTCAATTTAGCATTATGCAGAGGGAAAGACCTAATGTAAGTTCTGCAAATAAATATTTTGCCTTCAAATTCATACCGTGATCGTAGCATGCATGGAGTCGACTCATATGACTGGGATTTCCATGAAAAAGATTGTGGGCACAAAATGGGTGATCACTGTACATTTCTCTTCTGTTTCCCATTACTATTTCTATTTTACTTACTCAATTTAGCATTATGCAGAGGGAAAGACCTAATGTAAGTTCTGCAAATAAATATTTTGCCTTCAAATTCATACCGTGATCGTAGCATGCATGGACTCGACTCATATGACTGGGATTTCCATGAAAAAGATTGTGGGCAGAAAATGGTTGATCACTTTACATTTCTCTTCATTTTCCTATTTATATTTATATTTTACTTTCTCAATTTAGCATTATGGACAGTGAAAGAACTTATCTAACATCTGCAAAAAAATATTTTGCCTTGAAATTCATACCGTGATAGTGGCATGCATGGACTCGACTCATTACTGGGATTTCCATGAAAAAGATTGTGGGCAGAAAATGGGTGATCACTGTACATTTCTCTTCTGTTTCCTATTTATATTTCTATTTTACCTCCTCAATTTAGCATTATGGACAGGGAAAGACCTAATCTAAAATCTGCACAAAAACATTTTGCCTTCATATTCATACCGTGATCGTAGCATGCATGGACTCGACTCATATGACTGGGATTTCCATGAAAATGTTTGTGGGCCGAAAATGGGTGATCACTGTACATTTCTGTTCTGTTTCGTATTCATATTTCTATTTTAACTCCTCAATTTAGCATTATGGACAGGGAAAGAACTAATTTAATCTGCACAAAAATATTATGCATTCAAATTCATACCGTGATTGTAGCATGCATGGACTCGACGCATATGACTGGGATTTCCATAAAAAAGATTGTGCGCCGAAAATGGGTGATCACTGTACATTTCTGTTCTGTTTCGTATTCATATTTCTATTTTACCTCCTCAATTTAGCATTATGGACAGGTAAAGACTGAATCTAAAATCTGCACAAAAATATGTTGCCTTCAAATTCATACCGTGATTGTAGCATGCATGGACTCGACTCATATGACTGGGATTTCCATGAAAAACATTGTGGGCCGAAAATGGGTGATCACTGTACATTTCTCTTCTGTTTCCTATTTATATTTATATTTTACCTCCTCAATTTAGCATTATGGAGAGGGAAAGACCTAATCTAAAATCTTCACAAAAATATTTTGCCTTGAAATTCATACCATGATCGTAGCATGCATGGACACGACTCATATGACTGGGATTTCCATGAAAAAGATTTTGGGCAGAAAATGGGTGATCACTGTACATTTCTCTTCTGTTTCCTATTTATATTTCTATTTTACCTCCTCAATTTAGCATTATGGACAGGGAAAGACCTAATCTGACATATGCACAAAAATATTTTGCCTTCAAATTCATACCGTGCATGCATGGACTCGACTCATATGACTGGGATTTCCATGAAAAAGATTGTGGGCCGAAAATGGGTGACCACTGTACATTTCCATTCTGTTTCCTATTTATATTTATATTTTACCTACTTAATTTAGCATTATAAAGAGAGAAAGACCTAATCTAATATATGCACAAAAATATTTTGCCTTCAAATTCATATCGTGAACGTAGAATGCATGGACTCGACTCATATGACTGGGATTTCCATGAAAAAGATTGTGGGCCGAAAATGGGTGATCACTGTACATTTCTCTTCTGTTTCGTATTCATATTTCTATTTTACCTCCTCAATTTAGCATTATGGACAGGGAAAGACCTAATCAAAGATCTGCACAAAAATATTTTGCCCTCAAATTCATACCGTGATCGTAGCATGCATGGACTCGACTCATATGACTGGGATTTCATTGAAAAAGATTGTGGGCAGAAAATGGGTGATCACTGTACATTTCTCTTCTGTTTCCTATTTATATTTCTATTTCACCTCCTCAATTTAGCATTATGGACAGGGAAAGAACTAATCTAAGATCTGAACAAAAATATTTTGCCTTCAAATTCATACCGTAATTGTAGCATGCATGGACACGACTCATATGACTGGGATTTCCATGAAAAACATTGTGGGCCAAAAATGGGTGATCACTGTACATTTCTCTTCTGTTTCCTATTTATATTTCTATTTTACCTCCTCAATTTAGCATTATGGACAGGGAAAATCTAATCAAGATCTGCACAAAAATATTTTGCCTTCAAATTCATACCGTGATCGTAGCATGCATGGACTCGACTCACAGGACTGGGATTTCCATGAAAAAGATTGTGGGCCGAAAATAGGTGATCACTGTACATTTCTCTTCTGTTTCCTATTCATATTTCTATTTTACGTACTCAATTTAGCATTATGGACAGGGAAAGACCTAATGTAAGCTCTGTACAAAAATATTTTGCCTTCAAATTCATACCGTAATTGTAGCATGCATGGAGACGACTCATATGACTGGGATTTCCATGAAAAAGATTTTGGGCCGAAAATGGGTGATCACTGTACTTTTCTCTTCTGTTTCCTATTTATATTACTATTTTACCTCCTCAATTTAGCATTATTGACAGGGAAAGAACTAATCTAAGATCTGCACAAAAATATTTTGCCTTCAAATTCATACCGTGGTCGTAGCATGCATGGAATCGACTCATATGACCGGGATTTCCATGAAAAAGATTGTGGGCCGAAAATGCATGAACACTGTACATTTCTCTTCTGTTTCCTATTTTTATTTCTATTTAACCTACTCAATTTAGCATTATGGCCAAAGAAAGACCTAATCTAAGCTCTGCACAAAAATATATTTCCTTCAAATTCATACCGTGATCTTAGCATGCATGGAGTCGTCTCATATGACTGGGATTTCCATGAAAAAGATTGTGGGCCGAAAATGGGTGATCACTGTACATTTCTCTTCTGTTTCCTATTTATATTTATATTTTACTTCCTCAATTTAGCATTATGGACAGGGAAAGACCTAATCAAAGATCTGCACAAAAATATTTTGCCCTCAAATTCATACCGTGATCGTAGCATGCATGGACTCGACTCATATGACTGGGATTTCCATGAAAAAGATTGTGGGCCGATAATGGGTGATCACTGAACATATCTATTCTGTTTCCTATTTATATTTATATTTTACCTCCTCAATTTAGCATTATGGACAGGGAAAGACCTAATCTGAAATCTTCACAAAAATATTTTGCCTTCAAATTCATACCGTGATCGTAGCATGCATGGATTCGACTCATATGACTTGGATTTCCATGAAAAAGATTGTGGGCGGAAAATGGGTGATCACTGTACATTTCTCTTCTGTTTCCTGTTTATATTTATATTTTACCTCCTCAATTTAGCATTATGGCCAGGGAAAGACCTAATCTAAGCTCTGCACAAAAATATTTTGCCTTCAAATTCATACCGTGATCGTAGCATGCATGGACTCGACTCATAGGACTGGGATTTCCATGAAAAAGATTGTGGGCCGAAAATGGGTGCTCACTGTACATTTCTCTTCTGTTTCCTATTTATATTTCTATTTTACCTCCACAATTTAGCATTAAGGACAGGGAAAGACCTAATCTAAGATCTGCACAAAAATATTTTGCCTTCAAATTCATACCGTGATCGTAGCATGCATGGACTCGACTCATAGGACTGGGATTTCCATGAAAAACATTGTGGGCCGAAAATGGGTGCTCACTGTACATTTCTCTTCTGTTTCCTATTTATATTTCTATTTTACCTCCACAATTTAGCATTATGGACAGGGAAAGACCTAATCAAGATCTGCACAAAAATATTTTGCCTTCAAATTCATACCGTGATCGTAGCATGCATGGACTCGACTCATATGACTGGGATTACCATGAAAAAGATTGTAGGCAGAAAATGGGTGATCACTGTACATTTCTCTTCTGTTTCCTATTTATATTTCTTTTTTACCTCCTCAATTTAGCATTATGGACAGGGAAAGACCTAATCAAGATCTGCACAAAAATATTTTGCCTTCAAATTCATAACGTGATCGAAGCATGCATGTACTCGACTCATATGACTGGGATTACCATGAAAAAGATTGTGGGCCGAAAATGGGTGATCACTGTACATTTCTCTTCTGTTTCCTATTTATATTTCTATTTTACCTCCTCAATTTAGTATTATTGCCAGGGAAAGACCTAATCTAAACTCTGCACAAAAATATTTTGCCTTCAAATTCATACCGTGATCGTAGCATGCATGGACTCGACTCATATGACTGGGATTACCATGAAAAAGATTGTAGGCCGAAAATGGGTGATCACTGTACATTTCTCTTCTGTTTCCTATTTATATTTCTATTTTACCTCCTCAATTTAGCATTAGGGCCAGTGAAAGACTTAATCTAAGCTCTGTACAAAAATATTTTGCCTTCAAATTCATACCGTGATCGTAGCATGCATGTACTCGACTCATATGACTGGGATTACCATGAAAAAGATTGTGGGCCGAAAATGGGTGATCACTGTACATTTCTCTTCTGTTTCCTATTTATATTTCTATTTTAGCTCCTCAATTTAGCATTATGGACAGGGAAAGACCTAATCAAGATCTGCTCAAAAATATTTTGCCTTCAAATTCATACCGTTAACGTAGCATGCATGGGCTCGACTCATATGACTGGGATTTCCATGAAAAATATTGTGGGCCGACAATGGGTGATCACTGTACATTTCTCTTCTGTTTCCTATTTATATTTCTATTTTACCTCCTCAATTTAGCATTATGGCCAGGGAAAGACCTAATGTAAGCTCTGCACAAAAATATTTTGCCGTCAAATTCATACCGTGATCGTAGCATGCATGGACTCGACTCATATGACTGGGATTTCCATGAAAAAGATTGTAGGCCGAAAATGGGTGATCACTGTACATTTCTCTTCTGTTTCCTATTACGATTTCTATTTTACTTCCTTAATTTAGCATTATGGACAGGGAAGACCTAATCTAAAATCTGGAAAAAAATATTTTGCCTTCAAAAGCATACCGTGATCGTAGCATGCATGGACTCATACGACTGGGATTTCCATGTAAAAGATTGTGGGCATAAAATGGGTGATCACTGTACATTTCTCTTCTGTTTCCTATTTATATTTATATTTTACTTCCACAATTTAGCATTATGGACAGGGAAAGACCTAATCTAAAAACTGCAAAAAAATATTTGGCCTTCAAATTCATACCGTGATCGTAACATGCATGGACTCGACTCATATGACTGGGATTTCCATGAAAAAGACTGTGGGCAGAAAATGGGTGATCACTGAACATATCTCTTCTGTTTTCTATTTATATTTCTATTTTACTTCCTCAATTTAGCATTATGGACAGGGAAAGAACTAATCTAAAATCTGCATAAAACATTTTGCCTTCAAATTTATACCGTGATCGTAGCATGCATGGACTCGACTCATATGACTGGGATTTCCATGAAAGAGATTGTGGGCGGAAAATGGGTGATCACTGTACATTTCTCTTATGTTTCCTATTTATACTTCTATTGTACCTCCTCAATTTAGCATTATGGACAGGGAAAGACCTAATCTAAGATCTGCACAAAAATATTTTGCCTTCAAATTCATACCGTGATCGTAGCATGCATGTACTCGACTCATATGACTGGGATTACCATGAAAAAGATTGTGGGCCGAAAATGGGTGATCACTGTACATTTCTCTTCTGTTTCCTATTTATATTTTTATTTTACCTCCTCAATTTAGCATTATGGCCAGGGAAAGACCTAATCTAAGCTCTGCACAAAAATATTTTGCCTTCAAATTCATACCGTGATCGTAGCATGCATGGACTCGACTCATATGACTGGGATTTCCATGAAAAAGATTGTAGGCCGAAAATGGGTGATCACTGTACATTTCTCTTCTGTTTCCTATTTATATTTCTTTTTTACCTCCTCAATTTAGCATTATGGACAGGGAAAGACCTAATCAAGATCTGCAAAAAAATATTTTGCCTTCAAATTCATACCGTGATCGTAGCATGCATTGACTCGACTCATATGACTGGGATTTCCATGAAAAAGATTGTGGGCCGAAAATGGGTGATCACTGTACATTACTCTTCTGTTTCCGATTTATATTTAACCTCCTCAATTTAGCATTATGGACAGGGAAAGACCTAATCTAAAATCTGCACAAAAATATTTTGCCTTCAAATTCATACCGTGATCGTAGCATGCATGGACTCGACTCATATGACTGGGATTACCATGAAAAAGATTGTGGGCCGAAAATGCGTGATCACTGTATATTTCTCTTTTGTTTCCTTTTTATATTTCTATTTTACCTCCTCAATTTAGCATTGTGGACAGGGAAAGACCTAATCTAAGATCTGCACAAAAATATTTTGCCTTCAAATTCATACCGTGATCGTAGCATGCATGGACTCGACTCATACGACTGGGATTTCCATGAAAAAGATTGTGGGCATAAAATGGGTGATCACTGTACATTTCTCTTCTGTTTCCTATTTATATTTATATTTTACTTCCACAATTTAGCATTATGGACAGGGAAAGACCTAATCTAAAAACTGCAAAAAAATATTTGGCCTTCAAATTCATACCGTGATCGTAACATGCATGGACTCGACTCATATGACTGGGATTTCCATGAAAAAGACTGTGGGCAGAAAATGGGTGATCACTGAACATATCTCTTCTGTTTTCTATTTATATTTCTATTTTACTTCCTCAATTTAGCATTATGGACAGGGAAAGACCTAATCTAAAATCTGCATAAAACATTTTGCCTTCAAATTTATACCGTGATCGTAGCATGCATGGACTCGACTCATATGACTGGGATTTCCATGAAAGAGATTGTGGGCGGAAAATGGGTGATCACTGTACATTTCTCTTATGTTTCCTATTTATACTTCTATTGTACCTCCTCAATTTAGCATTATGGACAGGGAAAGACCTAATCTAAGATCTGCACAAAAATATTTTGCCTTCAAATTCATACCGTGATCGTAGCATGCATGTACTCGACTCATATGACTGGGATTACCATGAAAAAGATTGTGGGCCGAAAATGGGTGATCACTGTACATTTCTCTTCTGTTTCCTATTTATATTTCTATTTTACCTCCTCAATTTAGCATTATGGCCAGGGAAAGACCTAATCTAAGCTCTGCACAAAAATATTTTGCCTTCAAATTCATACCGTGATCGTAGCATGCATGGACTCGACTCATATGACTGGGATTTCCATGAAAAAGATTGTAGGCCGAAAATGGGTGATCACTGTACATTTCTCTTCTGTTTCCTATTTATATTTCTTTTTTACCTCCTCAATTTAGCATTATGGACAGGGAAAGACCTAATCAAGATCTGCAAAAAAATATTTTGCCTTCAAATTCATACCGTGATCGTAGCATGCATGGACTCAACTCATATGACTGGGATTTCCATGAAAAAGATTGTGGGCCGAAAATAAGTGATCACTGTACATTTCTCTTATGTTTCCTATTTATACTTCTATTGTACCTCTTCAATTTAGCATTATGGACAGTGAAAGACCTAATCTAAAATCTGCACAAAAATATTTTGCCTTCAAATTCATACCGTGATCGTAGCATGCATTGACTCGACTCATATGACTGGGATTTCCATGAAAAAGATTGTGGGCCGAAAATGCGTGATCACTGTATATTTCTCTTTTGTTTCCTTTTTATATTTCTATTTTACCCCCTCAATTTAGCATTGTGGACAGGGAAAGACCTAATCTAAGATCTGCACAAAAATATTTTGCCTTCAAATTCATACCGTGATCGTAGCATGCATGGACTCGACTCATATGACTGGGATTTCCATGAAAAAGATTGTAGGCCGAAAATGGGTGATCCCTGTACATTTCTCTTCTGTTTCCTATTTATATTTATATTTTACCTCCTCAATTTAGCATTAAGGACAGGGAAAGACCTAATCTAAACTCTGCACAAAAATATTTTGCCTTCAAATTCATACCGTGATCGTAGCATGCATGGACTCGACTCATATGACTGGGATTTCCATGAAAAAGATTGTGGGCACAAAATGAATGTTCGCTGTACATTTGTTTTCTGTTTCCTATTTATATTTATATTTTACTTCCTTAATTTAGCATTATGGATAGGTAAAGACCTAATCTAAGATCTGCAAAAAAATATTTTGCCTACAAATTCATTCCGTGAACGTAGCATGCATGGAATTGACTCATATGACTGGGATTTCCATGAAAAAGTTTGTGGGGAGAAAATGGGTGATCACTGTACATTTCTCTTCTGTTTCCTATTACGATTTCTATTTTACTTCCTTAATTTAGCATTATGGACAGGGAAGACCTAATCTAAAATCTGGAAAAAAATATTTTGCCTTCAAAAGCATACCGTGATCGTAGCATGCATGGACTCGACTCATACGACTGGTATTTCCATGTAAAAGATTGTGGGCAGAAAAGGGGTAATCACTGTACATTTCTCTTCTGTTTCCTATTTATATTTATATTTTACTTCCTTAATTTAGCATTATGGATAGGGAAAGACCTAATCTAAAATCTGCAAAAAAATATTTAGCCTTCAAATTGATACTGTGATCGTAGCATGCATGGACTCGAGTCATATGACTGGGATTTCCATGAAAAAGATTGTGGGCCGAAAATGGGTGATCACTGTACATTTCTCTTCTGTTTCCTATTTATATTTTACCTTCTCAATTTAGCATTATGGACAGGGAAAGACCTAAACTAAGATCTGCACAAAAATATTGTACCTTCAAATTCATACCGTGATCGTAGCATGCATGGACTCGACTCATATGACTGGGATTTCCATGAAAAATATTGTGGGCAGAACGTGGGTGATCACTGTACATTTCTCTTCTGTTTCCTATTTATGTTTCTATTTTACCTCCTCAATTTAGCATTATGGACAGGGAAAGACCTAATCTAAGATCTGCAAAAAAATATTTTCCCTTCAAATTCATACTGTGATCATAGCATTCATGGACTCGACTCATATGACTGGGATTTCCATGAATAAGATTGTGGGCAGAAAATGGGTGATCACTGTACATTTCTCTTCTGTTTCCTATTTATATTTATATTTTACTTCCTTCATTTAGCATTATGGACAGGGAAAGACATAATCTGAAATCTTCAAAAAAATATTTTGCCTTCAAATTCATACCGTGATCGTTGCATGCATGGAATCGACTCATATGACTGGGATTTCCATTAAAAAGGTTGTGGGCAGAAAATGGGTGATCACTGTACATTTCTCTTCTGTTTCCTATTTATATTTATATTTTACTTCATAAATTTAGCATTATGGACAGGGAAAGACCTAATCTAAGATCTGCAAAGAAATATTTTGCCTTCAAATTCGTACTGTGATCGTAGCGTGCATGGACTCGACTCATATGACTGGGATTTCCATGAAAGAGATTGTGTCAAAAAATGGGTGATCACTGTACATTTCTCTTCTGTTTCCTATTTATATTTATATTTTACTTCATAAATTTAGCATTATGGCCAGGGAAAGACCTAATCTAAGGTCTGGAAAAAAATATTTTGCCTTCTAAATCATACCGTGATCGTAGCATGCATGGACTCGACTCATATGACTGGGATTTCCATGAAAAAATTGTGGGCAGAAAATGGGTGATCACTATACATTTCTCTTCTGTTTCCTATTTATATTTATATTTCACCTCCTCAATTTAACATTATGGAGAGGGAAAGACCTAATCTAAGATCTGCACAAAAATATTTTGCCTTCAAATTCATACCGTGATCGTAGCATGCATGGACTCGACTCATGTGACTGGGATTTCCATGAAAAAGATTGTGGGCAGGAAATGGGTGATCACTGTACATTTCTCTTCTGTTTCCTATTTATATTTATATTTTACTTCCTTCATTTAGCATTATTGACAGGGAAAGATCTAATCTAAATTCTGCAAAAAAATATTTTGCCTTCTAATTCATAAGGTGATCGTAGCAGGTATGGACTTGACTCATATGTCTGGGATTTCCATGAAAAAGATTGTGGGCAGAAAATGGGTGATCACTGTACATTTCTCTTCTGTTTCCTATTTATATTTCTATTTTACTTCCTTCATTTAGCATTATGGACAGGGAAAGACCTAATCTAAGATCTGCAAAAAAATATTTTGCCTTCAAATTCATACCGTGATCGTAGCATGTATGGACTCGACTCATATGACTGGGATTTCCATGAAAAAGATAGTGGGCAGAAAATGGGTGATCACTGTACATTTCTCTTCTGTTTCCTATTTACATTTCTATTTTACCTCCTCAATTTAGCATTATGGACAGGGAAAGACCTAATCTAAGATCTGCACAAAAATATTTTGCCTTCAACTTCATACCGTGATCGTAGCATGCATGGACTCAATTCATATGACTCGGATTTCCATGAAAAAGATTGAGGGCCGAAAATGGGTGATCACTGTACATTTCTCTTCTGTTTCCTATTTATATTTTTATTTTACCTCATCAATTTAGCATTATGGAGAGGGAAAGACCTAATCTAAGATCTGGACAAAAATATGTTGCCTTCAAATTCATACCATGATCGTAGCATGCATGGACTCGACTCATATGACTGGGATTTCCATGAAAAAGATTGTGGGCCGAAAATGGGTGATCACTGTACATTTCTCTTCTGTTTCCTACTTATATTTCTATTTTACCTCCTCAATTTAGCATTATGGATAGGGAAAGACATAATCTAAGATCTGCACAAAAATATTTTGCCTTCAAATTCATACCGTGATCGTAGCATGCATGGACTCGACTCATATGACTGGGATTTTCATGAAAAAGATTGTGGGCACAAAATGGGTGATCACTGTACATTTTTCTTCTGTTTCTTATTTATATTTCTATTTTACTTCCTCAATTTAGCATTATGGACAGGGAAAGACCTAATCTAAACTCTGCAAAAAAATATTTTGCCTTCAAATTCATACTGTGATCGTAGCATGTATGGACTCGACTCATATGACTGGGATATCCATGAAAAAGATTGAGGGCAGAAAATGGGTGATCACTGTACATTTCTCTTATGTTTCCTATTTATATTTCTATTTTACTTCCTTCATTTAGCATTATGGACAGGGAAAGACATAATCTAAGATCTGCAAAAAAATATTTTGCCTTCAAATTCCTACCGTGATCGTAGCATGCATGGACATGACTCATATGACTGGGATTTCCAAGAAAACATTGTGGCCAGATAATGGGTGATCACTGTACATTTCTCTTCTGTTTCCTATTTATATTTATATTTTACTTCCTCAATTTAGCATTATGGACAGGGAAAGACCTAATCTAAGCTCTGCACAAAAATATTTTGCCTTCAAATTCATACCGTGATCGTAGCATGCATGGACTCGTCTCATATGACTGGGATTTCCATGAAAAAGTTTGTGGGCCGAAAATGGGTGATCACTGTACATTTCACTTCTGTTTCCTATTTATATTTCTATTTTACCTCCTCAATTTAGCATTATGGACAGGGAAAGACCTAATCTAAGATCTGCCCAAAAATATTTTGCCTTCAAATTCATACCGTGATCGTAGCATGCATGGACTCGACTCATATGACTGGGATTTCCATGAAAAAGATTGTGGGAAGAAAATGGGTAATCACTGTACATTTCTCTTCTGTTTCCTATTTATATTTGTATTTTACTTCCTTCATTTAGCATTATGGACAGGGAAAGACCTAATCTAAGCACTGCAAAAAAATATTTTGCCTTCAAATTCATACCGTGATCGTAGCATGTATGGACACAACTCATATGACTGGGAATTCCATGAAAAAGATTGTGGGCAGAGAATGGGTGATCACTGTACATTTCTCTTCAGTTTCCTATTCATATTTTTATTTTACCTCCTCAATTTAGCATTATGGAGAGGGAAAGACCTAATCTAAGATCTGGACAAAAATATGTTGCCTTCAAATTCATACCGTGATCGTAGCATGCATGGACTCGACTCATATGACTGGGATTTCCATGAAAAAGATTGTGGGCCGAAAATGGGTGATCACTGTACATTTCTCTTCTGTTTCCTACTCATATTTCTATTTTACCTCCTCAATTTAGCATTATGGATAGGGAAAGACATAATCTAATATCTGAATGAAAATATTTTGCCTTCAAATTCATACCGTGATCGTAGCATGCATGGACTCGACTCATATGACTGGGATTTCCATGAAAAAGATTGTGGGCAGAAAATGGGTGATCACTGTACATTTTTCTTCTGTTTTTTATTTCTATTTCTATTTTACTTCCTCAATTTAGCATTATGGACAGGGAAAGACCTAATCTAAGCTCTGCAAAAAAATATTTTGCCTTCAAATTCATACCGTGATCGTAGCATGTATGGACACAACTCATATGACTGGGAATTCCATGAAAAAGATTGTGGGCAGAAAATGTGTGATCACTGTACATTTCTCTTCTATTTCTTATTTATATTTCTATTTTACCTCCTCAATTTAGCATTATGGACAGGGAAAGAAGTAATCTAAGATCTGCACAAAAATATTTTGCCTTCAAATTCATACCGTGATCGTAGCATGCATGGACTCGACTCATATGACTCGGATTTCCATGAAAATCATTGTGGGCAGAAAATGGGTGATCACTCTACATTTCTCTTCTGTTTCCTATTAATATTTCTATTTTCTTCCTTCATTTAGCATTATGGACAGGGAAAGACATAATATAAGCTCTGCAAAAAAATATTTTGCCTTCAAATTCATGCCGTAATCGTAGCATGTATGGACTCGACTCATATGACTGGGATTTCCATGAAAAAGATAGTGGGCAGAAAATGGGTGATCACTGTACATTTCTCTTCTGTTTCCTATTTATATTTCTATTTTACCTCCGCAATTTAGCATTATGGACAGGGAAAGACCTAATCTAAGATCTGCACAAAAATATTTTGCCTTCAAATTCATACCGTGATCGTAGCATGCATGGACTCGACTCATATGACTGGGATTTCCATGAAATGATTGTGGGTTCAAAATGGGTGGTCACTGTATATTTTTTTCCTGTTTCCTATTTATATTTAATTGCCTTAATTTAGCATTATGCACAGGGAAAGACCTAATCTAAGATCTGCACAAAAATATTTTGCCTTCAAATTCATACGGTGAGCGTAGCATGCATGGACATGACTCATATGACTGGGATTTCCATGAAAATATTGTGGCCAGATAATGGGTGATCACTGTACATTTCTCTTCTGTTTCCTATTTATATTTATATTTTACTTCCTCAATTTAGCATTATGGACAGGGAAAGACCTAATCTAAGCTCTGCACAA
The DNA here is from genome assembly GCA_963932145.1 of Acanthosepion lycidas. Lineage (NCBI taxonomy): Eukaryota > Metazoa > Mollusca > Cephalopoda > Sepiida > Sepiidae > Acanthosepion > Acanthosepion lycidas. The sequence continues at coordinate 1,385,056 of OZ010589.1, read as the reverse complement.
AAATATTTTGCCTTCAAATTCATACCGTGATCGTAGCATGCATGGACTCGTCTCATATGACTGGGATTTCCATGAAAAAGTTTGTGGGCCGAAAATGGGTGATCACTGTACATTTCACTTCTGTTTCCTATTTATATTTCTATTTTACCTCCTCAATTTAGCATTATGGACAGGGAAAGACCTAATCTAAGATCTGCCCAAAAATATTTTGCCTTCAAATTCATACCGTGATCGTAGCATGCATGGACTCGACTCATATGACTGGGATTTCCATGAAAAAGATTGTGGGAAGAAAATGGGTAATCACTGTACATTTCTCTTCTGTTTCCTATTTATATTTGTATTTTACTTCCTTCATTTAGCATTATGGACAGGGAAAGACCTAATCTAAGCACTGCAAAAAAATATTTTGCCTTCAAATTCATACCGTGATCGTAGCATGTATGGACACAACTCATATGACTGGGAATTCCATGAAAAAGATTGTGGGCAGAGAATGGGTGATCACTGTACATTTCTCTTCAGTTTCCTATTCATATTTTTATTTTACCTCCTCAATTTAGCATTATGGAGAGGGAAAGACCTAATCTAAGATCTGGACAAAAATATGTTGCCTTCAAATTCATACCGTGATCGTAGCATGCATGGACTCGACTCATATGACTGGGATTTCCATGAAAAAGATTGTGGGCCGAAAATGGGTGATCACTGTACATTTCTCTTCTGTTTCCTACTCATATTTCTATTTTACCTCCTCAATTTAGCATTATGGATAGGGAAAGACATAATCTAATATCTGAATGAAAATATTTTGCCTTCAAATTCATACCGTGATCGTAGCATGCATGGACTCGACTCATATGACTGGGATTTCCATGAAAAAGATTGTGGGCAGAAAATGGGTGATCACTGTACATTTTTCTTCTGTTTTTTATTTCTATTTCTATTTTACTTCCTCAATTTAGCATTATGGACAGGGAAAGACCTAATCTAAGCTCTGCAAAAAAATATTTTGCCTTCAAATTCATACCGTGATCGTAGCATGTATGGACACAACTCATATGACTGGGAATTCCATGAAAAAGATTGTGGGCAGAAAATGTGTGATCACTGTACATTTCTCTTCTATTTCTTATTTATATTTCTATTTTACCTCCTCAATTTAGCATTATGGACAGGGAAAGAAGTATTCTAAGATCTGCACAAAAATATTTTGCCTTCAAATTCATACCGTGATCGTAGCATGCATGGACTCGACTCATATGACTCGGATTTCCATGAAAATCATTGTGGGCAGAAAATGGGTGATCACTCTACATTTCTCTTCTGTTTCCTATTAATATTTCTATTTTCTTCCTTCATTTAGCATTATGGACAGGGAAAGACATAATATAAGCTCTGCAAAAAAATATTTTGCCTTCAAATTCATGCCGTAATCGTAGCATGTATGGACTCGACTCATATGACTGGGATTTCCATGAAAAAGATAGTGGGCAGAAAATGGGTGATCACTGTACATTTCTCTTCTGTTTCCTATTTATATTTCTATTTTACCTCCGCAATTTAGCATTATGGACAGGGAAAGACCTAATCTAAGATCTGCACAAAAATATTTTGCCTTCAAATTCATACCGTGATCGTAGCATGCATGGACTCGACTCATATGACTGGGATTTCCATGAAATGATTGTGGGTTCAAAATGGGTGGTCACTGTATATTTTTTTCCTGTTTCCTATTTATATTTAATTGCCTTAATTTAGCATTATGCACAGGGAAAGACCTAATCTAAGATCTGCACAAAAATATTTTGCCTTCAAATTCATACGGTGAGCGTAGCATGCATGGACATGACTCATATGACTGGGATTTCCATGAAAATATTGTGGCCAGATAATGGGTGATCACTGTACATTTCTCTTCTGTTTCCTATTTATATTTATATTTTACTTCCTCAATTTAGCATTATGGACAGGGAAAGACCTAATCTAAGCTCTGCACAAAAATATTTTGCCTTCAAATTCATACCGTGATCGTAGCATGCATGGACTCGTCTCATATGACTGGGATTTCCATGAAAAAGTTTGTGGGCCGAAAATGGGTGATCACTGTACATTTCACTTCTGTTTCCTATTTATATTTATATTTTACCTCCTCAATTTAGCATTATGGACAGGGAAAGACCTAATCTAAGATCTGCCCAAAAATATTTTGCCTTCAAATTCATACCGTGATCGTAGCATGCATGGACTCGACTCATATGACTGGGATTTCCATGAAAAAGATTGTCGGCCGAAAATGGGTGATCACTGTACATTTCTCTTCTGTTTCCTATTTATATTTCTATTTTACCTCCTCAATTTAGCATTATGGACAGGGAAAGACCTAATCTAAGATCTACACAAAAATATTTTGCTTTCAAATTCATACCGTGATCGTATAATGCATGGACTCGACTCATATGACTGGGATTTACATGAAAAAGATTGTGGGCCGAAATTGGGTGATCACTGTACATTTCTCTTCTGTTTCCTATTTATATTTATTTTACCTCCTCAATTTAGCATTATGGACAGGGAAAGACCTAATCTAAGATCTGCACAAAAATATTTTGCCTTCAAATTCATACCGTGATCGTAGCATGCATGGACTCGACTCATATGTCTTGGATTTCCATGAAAAAGATTGTGGGCAGAAAATGGGTGATCACTGTGCATTTCTCTTCTGTTTCCTATTTATATTTCTATTTTACCTCCTCAATTTAGCATTATGGACAGGGAAAGACCTAATCTAAGATCTGCACAAAAATATTTTGCCTTCAAATTCATACCGTGATCTTAGCATGCATGGACTCGACTCATATGACTGGGATTTCCATGAAAAAGATTGTGGGCCGAAAATGGGTGATCACTTTACATTTCTCCTCTCTTTCCTATTTATATTTTTATTTTATCTCCTCAATTTAGCATTATGGACAGGGAAAGACCTAATCTAAGATCTGCACAAAAATATTTTGCCTTCAAATTCATACCGTGATCGTAGCATGCATGGACTCGACTAATATGACTGGGATTTCCATGAAAAATATTGTGGGCCAAAATTGGGAGATCACTGTATATTTCTCTTCTGTTTCCTATTTATATATATTTTACCTCCTCAATTTAGCATTATGGACAGGGAAAGACCTAATCTAAGATCTGCACAAAAATATTTTGCCTTCAAATTCATACCGTGATCATAGCATGCATGGACTCGACTCATATGACTGGGATTTCCATGAAAAAGATTGTGGGCCGAAAATGGGTGGTCACTGTACATTTCTCTTCTGTTTCCTATTTATATTTCTATTTTACCTCCTCAATTTAGCATTATGGACAGGGAAAGACCTAATCTAATCTCTGCAAAAAAATATTTTGCCTTCAAATTCATACCGTGATCGTAGCATGCATGAACTCGACTCATATGACTGGGATTTCCATGAAAAACATTTTGGGCCGAAAATGGGTGATCACTGTATCTTTCTCTTCTGTTTCCTATTAATATTTCTATTTTACCTCCTCAATTTAGCATTATGGACAGGGAAAGACCTAAGATCTGCACAAAAATATTTTGGCTTGAAATTCATACCGTGATCGTAGCATGCATGGACTCGACTCATATGACTGGGATTTCCATGAAAATATTGTGGGCCGAAAATGGGTGATCACTGTAGATTTTTCTCGTTTCCTATTTATATTTCTATGTTACCTCCTCAATTTAGCATTATGGACAGGGAAAGACCTAATCTAAGATCTGCACAAAAATATTTTGCCTTCAAATTCATACCGTGATCGTAGCATGCATGGACTCGACTAATATGACTGGGATTTCCATGAAAAATATTTTGGGCCGAAATTGGGAGATCACTGTATATTTCTCTTCTGTTTCCTATTTATATATATTTTACCTCCTCAATTTAGCATTATGGACAGGGAAAGACTTAATCTAAGATCTGCAGAAAAATATTTTGCCTTCAAATTCATACCGTGATCGTAGCATGCATGGACTCGACTCATATGACTGGGATTTCCATGAAAAAGATAGTGGGCAGAAAATGGGTGATCACTGTACATTTCTCTACTGTTTCCTATTTATATTTATATTTTATCTCCTCAATTTAGCATTATGGACAGGGAAAGACCTAATCTAAGATCTGCACAAAAATATTTTGCCTTCAAATTCATACCGTGATCGTAGCATGCATGGACTCGACTCATAGGACTGGGATTTCCATGAAAAAATTGTGGGCCGAAAATGGGTGATCACTGTACATTTCTCTTCTTTTTCCTATTTATATTTCTATTTTACATACTCAATTTAGCATTATGGACAGGGAAAGACCTAATGTAAGCTCTGTACAAAAATATTTTGCCTTCAAATTCGTACCGTGATCGTAGCATGCATGGACTCGACTCATATGACTGGGATTTCCATGAAAAATATTGTGGGCCGAAAATGGGTGATCTCTGTACATTTCTCTTCGGTTTCCTATTTATATTTATATTTTACCTCCTCAATTTAACATTATGGACAGGGAAAGACCTAATCTAAAATCTGCACAAAAATATTTTGCCTTCAAATTCATACCGTGATCGTAGCATGCATGGACTCGACTCATATGACTGGGATTTCCATGAAAAAGATTGTGGGCCGAAAATGGGTGATCACTGTACATTTCTCTACTGTTTCCTATTTATATTTATATTTTACCTCCTCAATTTAGCATTATGGCCAGGGAAAGACCTAATCTAAGTTCTGCACAAACATATTTTGCCTTCAAATTCATACCGTGATCGTAGCATGCATGGACTCGACTCATATGACTGGGATTTCCATGAAAAATATTGTGGGCCGAAAATGGGTGATCTCTGTACATTTCTCTTCGGTTTCCTATTTATATTTATATTTTACCTCCTCAATTTAGCATTATCGCCAGTGAAAGACCTAATCTAAGCTCTGCACAAAAATATTTTGCTTCAAATTCATACCGTGATCGTAGCTTGCATGGACTCGACTCATATGACTGGGATTTCCATGAAAAAGATAGTGGGCCGAAAATGGGTGATCACTGTACATTTCTCTTCTGTTTTCATATTTATATTTATATTTTAACTCCTAAATTTAGCATTATAGACAGGGAAAGACCGAATCTAAAATCTGCACAAAAATACTTTGCCTTCAAATTCATACCGTGATCGTAGCATGCATGGACTCGACTCATATGACTGGGATTTCCATGAAAAAGATTGTGGGCAGAAAATGGGTGATCACTATACATTTCTCTTCTGTTTCCTATTTACATTTCTATTTTACCTCCTCAATTTAGCATTATGGACAGGGAAAGAACTAATCTAAGATCTGCACAAAAATATTTTGCCTTCAAATTCATACCGTAATTGTAGCATGCATGGACACGACTCATATGACTGGGATTTCCATGAATAAGATTGTGGGCCGAAAATGGGTGATCACTGTACATTTCTCTTCTGTTTCCTATTTATATTTCTATTTTACCTCCTCAATTTAGCATTATGGACAGGGAAAGACCTAATCTAAAATCTGCACAAAAATATTTTACAATCAAATTCATACCGTGATCGTAGCATGCATGGACTCGACTCATATGACTGGGATTTCCATGAAAAATATTGTGGGCCGAAAATGGGTGATCTCTGTACATTTCTCTTCGGTTTCCTATTTATATTTATATTTTACCTCCTCAATTTAGCATTATCGCCAGTGAAAGACCTAATCTAAGCTCTGCACAAAAATATTTTGCTTCAAATTCATACCGTGATCGTAGCTTGCATGGACTCGACTCATATGACTGGGATTTCCATGAAAAAGATAGTGGGCCGAAAATGGGTGATCACTGTACATTTCTCTTCTGTTTTCATATTTATATTTTAACTCCTAAATTTAGCATTATAGACAGGGAAAGACCGAATCTAAAATCTGCACAAAAATACTTTGCCTTCAAATTCATACCGTGATCGTAGCATGCATGGACTCGACTCATATGACTGGGATTTCCATGAAAAAGATTGTGGGCAGAAAATGGGTGATCACTATACATTTCTCTTCTGTTTCCTATTTATATTTCTATTTTACCTCCTCAACTTAGTATTATGGCCAGGGAAAGACCTAATCTAAGCTCTGTACAAAAATATTTTACCTTCAAATTCATACCGTAATTGTAGCATGCATGGACACGACTCATATGACTGGGATTTCCATGAAAAAGATTTTGGGCCGAAAATGGGTGATCACTGTACATTTCTCTTCTGTTTCCTATTTATATTTCTATTTTACCTCCTCAATTTAGCATTATGGACAGGGAAAGACCTAATCTAAAATCTGCACAAAAATATTTTGCCTTCAAATTCATACCGTGATCGTAGCATGCATGGACTCGACTCATATGACTGGGATTTCCATGAAAAAGATTGTGGGCCGAAAATGGGTGATCACTGTACATTTCTCTTCTGTTTCCTATTTATATTTATATTTTACCTCCTCAATATAGCATTATGGACAGGGAAAGACCTAATCTAAGCTCTGCACAAAAATATTTTTCCTTCAAATTCATACCTGATCGTAGCATGCGTGGACTCGACTCATATGACTGGGATTTCCATGAAAAAGATTGTGGGCCGAAAATGGGTGATCACTGTACATTTATCTTCTGTTTCCTTTTTATATTTATATTTTAGTTCCTCAATTTAGCATTATGGGCAGGGAAAGACCTAATATAAGATCTGCACAAAAATATTTTGCCTTCAAATTCATACCGTGATCGTAGCATGCATGGACTTGACTCGTATGACTGGGATTTCCATGAAAAAGATTGTGGGCAGAAAATGGATGATCACTGTACATTTCTCTTCTGTTTCCCTATTTATATTTCTATTTTACCTCCTCAATTTAGCATTATGGACAGGGAAAGACCTAATCTAAGATCTGCAAAAAAATATTTTGCCTTCAAATTCATACCGTTATCTTTGCGGACACCGTAAAGTGACAACGGTGACACCATTGACATGGTCGAAGCTGCTGTTTGCCGCAGGAAAGCGAACGAATAATGCTTGTAGCCATGGACAGAATGAGAGATTCCACACAATTTGATACCAATTTGCAAGAGATTCCAGCTACTGGAAAAAATTCATAATGCAATGAATTGGGGGATGCCCCCCCTAGTTTTGGTGCGCATAAAAATTCCAACAAATTCACTAACGCTAGGTCCCGAATCGTCGAAGGTCACTCCCTCCCCACACAAACGACTGAAATAAACCTTTGACTGATGGAGTCAGCAGGAAATTCCACACAATCTGACATCTATATCATGAGGATCTCCTTGAGAGGAAAAAGTAGATATGCGATCTCTTCGGGCTAACCGCTTTTCAGAAACTGTAAAGTGCCAACGGTGACAGCAGTGACATGGTCGAAGCTGCAGTTTACCGCATGAAAGCGAACGAAAAATGCTTGTAGCCATGCACAGAGTGAGAGATTCCACACAATTTGACACCAATTTGTAAGAGATTCCAGCTACTGGAAAAAATTGTAAAGCAATGTATTGGGGGAGCCCCCCAGGTTTGGTGCGCATGAAAATACCAACAAACTCACTAACGCTAGGTCCCGAATCGTCGAAAGTAACTCCCTCCCCACACAAGCGACTGAAATAAACCTATGACTGATGGAGTCAGCAGGAAATTCCCCACAATCTGACATCTATCTCATGAGGATCCCCTAGAGAGCAAAAAATAGAGATGCCATCTCTTCGAGGAATCCGCTTTTCGGACACCGTACAGTGCCAACGGTGACAGCAGCGACATGGTCGAAGCTGCAGTTTGCCGCATGAAAGCAAATGAAAAATGCTTTTAGCCATGCAGAGAGTGAGAGATTCCACACAATTTCATTCCAATTTGGAAGAGAATCCAGCTACTTGAAAAAATTTATAAAGCAATGATTTGAGGGATTCCCCGCCAATGTTGGTGTGCATGAATATTCTAACAAATTTACTAACGCTAAGTCACGAATCGTCGAAGGTCACTCCCTGCCCACACAATCGACTGAAATAAACCTTTGACTGATGGAGTCACCAGGAAATTCCCGACAATCTGACATCTATCTCATGAGGATCCCCTAGAGAGGTAAAAATAGAAATGCGATCTCTTCGAGCAAAACGCTTTTCGGACACCGTAAAGTGCCAACGGTGACAGCAGTAACATGGTCGAAGGTGCAGTTTGCCGCATGAAAGCGATCGAAAAATGCTTGTAGCCATGCAGAGAGTGAGAGATACCACACAATTTGATACCAATTTGGAAGAGCTTCAAGCTACTGGAAAAATTTTATAAAGCAATGAATTGGGGGATGCCCCCCCATTTTTGGTGCGCATGAAAATACCAACAAATTCACTAACGCTATGTCCCGTATCGTCGAAGGTCACTCCCTCCACACACAAGCGACTGAAATAAACATTTGACTGATGGAGTCAGCAGGAAATTCCCCACAATCTGATATCTATCTCATGAGGATCCCCAAGACAGGAAAAAGTAGAAATTCGATCTCTTCGAGCAAACCGCTTTTCGAACACCGTAAAGTGCCAACGGTGACAGCAGGGACATAGACGAAGCTGCAGTTTGCAGCATGAAAGCGAACGAAAAATGCTTGTAGCCATTCACAGTGTGAGAGATTCCACACAATTTGATACCAATTTGGAAGAGATTCCATCTACTGGAAAAAATTTATAAAGCAATGAATTGGGGGCTTCACCCCCAGTTTTGGGGGCGCATGAAAATTACAACAATTTTACTAACGCTAGGTCCTGAATAGTCGAAGGTCACTCCCTCCCCACACAAGCGACTGAAATAAACCTATGTCTGATGGAGTCAGCAGGAAATTCCAGACAATCTGACATCTATCTCATGAGGATCCCCTAGAGAGAAAAAATAGAAATGTGATCTCTTCGAGGAAACCGCTTTTTGGACACCGTAAAGTGCCAACGGTGACAGCAGTGACATGTTCGAAGCTGCAGTATGCCGCATGAAAGCGAACGAAAAATGCTTGTAGCCATGCACAGAGTGAGATATTCCACAAATTTGATAACAATTTGGAAGAGGATCCAGCTACTGGAAAAAATTTATAAAGCAATGAATTGGGGGATGCCCCCCCAGTTTTGGTGCGCATGAAAATTCCAAGAAATTCACTAACGCTAGGTCCCGAATCGTCGAATCTCACTCCCTCCACACACGAGCAACTGAAATAAACCTTTGAATGATGGAGTCAGCAGGAAATTCCCCACAATCTGACATCTATCTCCTGAGGATCCCCTGGAGAGGAAAAAACTGAAATGTGATCTCTTTGAGCAAACTGCTTTTCGGACACCGTACGGTGACAGCAGTGACATGGTCGAAGCTGCAGTTTGCCGCATGAAAGCGAACAAATAATGCTTGTAGCCGTGGACAGAGTGAGAGATTCCAAACAATTTGATACCAATTTGGAAGATATTCCAGCTACTGGAAAAAATTTTATAAAGCAATGAATTGGGGGAACCCCTGCCCAGTTTTGATGCGTATGCAAATACCAACAAATTCACTAACGCTAGGTCCCGAATCGTCGAAGGTCACTCCCTCCCCACTCAAGCGACTGAAATAAACCTTTGACTGACGGAGTCAGCAGGAAATTCCCCACAATCTGACATCTCATGAGGATCCCCAAGAGAGGAAAAAGTAGAAATGGGATATCTGCGAGAAACCGCTTTTCGGACACCGTAAAGTGCCAACGGTGACAGCAGTGACATGGTCGAAGCTGCAGTTTGCCGAATGAAAGCCAACGAAAAATGCTTGTAGCCATGCACAGAGTGAGAGATTTCACACAATTTGATACCTATTTGGAAGAGATTCCAGCTACTGGAAAAAAATTATAAAGCAATGAATTGGGGGAGGCCCCCCCCCAGTTTTGGTGCGCATGAAAATTCCAACAAATTCACTAACGCTAGGTCCCGAATCGTCGAAGGTCACTCCCTCCCCACACAAGCGACTGAAATAAACATTTGACTGATGTAGTCAGCAGGAAATTCCCCACAATCTGACATCTATCTGATGAGGATCCCCTGGAGAGGAAAAAATAGAAATGCGATCTCTTCGAGCAAACCGCTTTTCGGACACCGTACTGTGACAGCAGTGACATGGTCGAAGCTGCAGTTTGCCGCATGAAAGTGAATGAAAAATGCTTGTAGCCATGCACAGAGTGAGAGATTCCGCAGAATTTGATACCAATTTGGAAGAGATTCCAGCTACTGGAAAAAATTTATAATGCAATGTATTGGGCGTGGCCCCCCAGTTTTGGTCCGCTTCCAAGAAATTCACTAACGGTAGGTCCCGAATCGTTGAAGTTCACTCTCTCCCCATGCAATCGACTTAAATAATTATTTGACTCGTGGATTAAGCAAGAAATTCCTCATAATTTGATATCAATTTCATGAGGGTGCCCAAGAGTGGAGAAAGTTGAAATCTGATCTCTTTGAGAAAACCGCTTTTCGGACACCGTAAATTGCCAGCGGTGACAGCTGCGGCAAGTTCGAAGCTAGACTTTGCCCTGTAAAAGCTACTTAGAAATGCTTGTTGGCATGGACTGAGTCAGAGACTTCGCACAATTTAATACCAAGTTTGAAGAGATTTCATCTGCTGGAAAAAAAGTTATAAAGCAGGGAATTGGTGAGGGATCCCCTAGTTTTGGTCCGCATCAAAATTTCAACAAATTCACTAACACGAGGAACCATATCGTCGAACGTCACTCCATCCCTACGCAATCGACGGAAATATTTCTTTGACTCATGGATTAAGCAGGAAATTCCTCACAATATGATATCAATTTCATGAGGGTGCCCTAGAGTGGAAAAAGTTGAAATGCGATCTCTTCGAGCAAACCGCTTTTCGGACACCGTAAATTGCCAGCGTTGACACGATCAAAGCTAGACTTTGCACTGTAAAAGCTGCTGACAAATTCTTGTAGACATGGACAGAGTGAGAGATTTTGCACAATTTAATACCAATTTTGAAGAGATTTCATCTGCTGGAAAAAAGTTATAAAGCAGGGAAATGGTGAGGGATCCCCCAGTTTTGGTCCACTTCAAAATTCCGACAAATTCACTACATGAGGTCCCGTATCGTTGAACGTCACTCCCTCCCTACACAAGGGACTGAAATAATTCTTTGACTCATTGATTAAGCAGGAAATTCCTCACAATCTGATATCTATTTCATGAGGATCCCCTCGAGAGGAAAAACTTGAAATGGGATCTCCTTGAGCAAACCGCTTTTCGGACACTGTAAATTGTCCACGGTGACAGCAGCGACACACTCGAAGCTACACTTTGCACTATAAAAGCAAATGAAAAATGCTTGTAGACATCGGCAGAGTGAGAGATTTCGCACAATTTAATACCAATTTTGAAGAGATTTCATCTGCTGGAAAAAATTTATAAAGCAGGGATATGGTGAGAGATCCCCCAGTTTTTGGTCCGCATGAAAATTCCAACAAATTCAATAACACAAGGTCCCGTATCCTCGAACATCACTCCCTCCCTACAGAAGTGACTGAAATAATTCTTTGACTCCTGCATTAAGCAGGAAATTCCACACAATGTGATATCTATTTTATGAGGGTTCCTTAGATGGGAAAAATTTGTATTGCAATCTTATCGAGCAAACCGGTTTCCGAACACTGTCAGTTATCAAAGGCCACAGCATCTACATGGTCGTTGCTGTATCGTGTCTATTAAACCTATTTTAAAATCATTCTAGACAGGCCTGTGTCGAGACATTCAGCCCAATTTAATATCAAAAATTGAAGTTATTTCACTTACTGGATAAAAGTTAAGTAGTGAAAATGTGTGATCACCCAGTTACGGTCCGCATGAAAAATCCCACAATTCTACTAACCCAAGTTACCGTATCATCTAAGGCCTTCTCTCCCTACTCAATCTACTTAAATAATTCTTTCATACATGGATTAAGCAAGAAATTCCGCTCAATCTCATATATATTTTATGAGGGCTCCATAGAGGGGCAAAGTTCAAATGCAATCTTATCGAGCAAACCGGTTTTCGGACACTGTAAACTTTGAAAGGGCACAGCAGCGACATGGTCGATGCTTTACTTTGCTCTATTAAGCCAAATTTGAAATCCCTCAAGACAGGCATGAGTCGACAAATTCTGCACAATTTAATACTTGCACTAAAAGATTGCAATTGTTTTTTTTTATTTTCTCATGTATCAAACTACATTAGAATCAATAATAAAATCAATATGAATAAAAATTTTGGAAAATACCATTTTTGAGGTTTCTATTACTAGTAGGGACTAAAACCTCGATCTTCGATGTCTGATTTAAGGCTTATATCTTGCAAAAAATGATTGCAATTGTTTTTTTTCTTTTCTTACCCATCAAACCACATAAGAATCAATAATAAAATCCAAAAATAAAAAATTTTGGAAAATGGTATTTTTGAGGCTTCTCTTACTACTAGGGGCTAAAACCACTATCTTCGATGTCTGATTTAAGGCATATATAAGGATTGCTATTGTTTTTTTTTCTTTTCTTACTCATCTAACTACATTAGAATCAATAATAAAATGAATATGAATAAAAAGTTTTGGAAATTGGCATTTTTGAGGCTTCTATTACTATGAGGGTTTAAAACCGCTATCTTCCATGTCTTATTTAAGGCATATATCTTGCACGAATATGATTGCAATTGTTTTTTTCTTATCTTATGCATCTAACTACATAAGAATTAATAATAAAATCAATATGAATAAAAAATTTTGATCCCCCAGTTTTGGGCCTCATGAAAATCCCAACAAATCCACTAACACAAGTCGACGTATCATCAAACGCCACATTGTCCATACTTAAGCAACTGGAAAAATTCTTTTATACATGGATTAAGCAAGAAATTAAGAAGAAATGCAGACCCATTGAGCAAACCGGTTTTCGGACATCTTAATTGTTAAAGGACACAACAGTGACATTGTCAAAGCTGCACTTTGCTCGATTCAACCAAATGAAAAATCCTTGTAGACATGGATGTATTGATAAATTTCCTACAATACTAATTTTTAAAATATTTCATTTAATGGAAAAAGTGGGTTGACAACTCTAAAACTCTGTAGAATGCAGTGTGTATTATACAATGCACTGGCTGATAGGTTGAGTAGCACTGGCATTGAATTACATTGCCTTTCATTGTATCATTCTCATCATTTTATGTTGCCAGCAGACTCATTCATACATTACATTCGAGGTAACAACAGTTTCATGATGTTTTTTTCCTTTTTTTTTTTTTGGAATAATGTTAACCCTGTGCAAGGCTCAAAAGCCACTCAGTTTATGAGGATATATGGGGAAGATAACTGTTGACTCTAGACTCAAACAGGTTAAGCTTGTTGGGATTGGGTAAGCATTCTCTTGTGAGTCAAATCAACAAAGCAACATTTCATGGCATCTACAGCTAGACTTTTACATATTTTGTATTATGAGATATCTGACAGAGTCCTTTTCCACAAGTGCGGGAGGGTGAAATCATGCAGTGTACTGTTTATTCTAATGGTATTGGCAATTAATTATCACCATTATACTATTCTCACTCCCAAAGAAGGAAACCATCCAATATCCTATCCCAAATGTGTCAGTAATATCACGGTTTTATCTAATGGGTTACTAAGGAGTTTCTTGAATTAATCCAATATCCATGTGACTAATATAAATTAAGTTCTCTCTTATTGATATAGATTTGGTTAAAAGAGAATCCATTTTTCTGATGACGCTATTTCATTTTTTTCACTATTTTATCAAGTTCTTCCCATGCTTCAGACTTTTGAACAATATATATATATTATATATATTACAAGTAGATAAAATTCAATACCCCATAGGATAAAGAGCCATTTTACCCAGAACCAGCTTGTCAACACCAAGAAGTTAGATAAAGAAATGAATCAATGTTTTTGTAAATACGAAGAAAGAGGGGGGAAATTAACAACTAGGAGTAAATGTATTTAAAAAGACAAGCCCATTGTGGGTGAAATGGCTATATATCATATGGGGTATTGAATTTTATCTACAGTAATTCCTGTTTGCTTTATAATAAATATATTGAGATCTCTTCTGTGGATCAGTCTTAATATTTTATATTACGAGGATTCACATGGATTACTTACTATATATATATATATATATATATATATATATATATTTAAAGTATGCTATATTTATGAGCTATAACTGCCTCAGCAAGTTGGCATAGTACTCACCATTGATGGTAACTCCTAAACCGTATTTGTCTGCAAACATTTATTGGTATTTTTTAAATAATCGTGTACATTTACACCAGAATGGAAATTTTCATTACAATTGGTTTCTGGGGCTTAATATGCAAATTTACTGAAAAATGACCCTGGATCTTTACTGACTGAGCATAAAAACACAATAATATTTGACTAATTAATTTAATGAACTTACTTATTATTCAACATTCTAGTATTATCATTAAAGAATTTAACACTGAAAAATGATGAGACCTCAAAAAACAGAAACGTGATTCTACAGAAGGATACTGAGGATACCAAGGACTGAATATGTAAGCAACAAGTAAGAATTAAGTTTTAAAGAAAATGGAAACCAGAAGGAAACTTATACTTAACATATGTTGATAGTTGAAATTTCCTTGGCACATAATGAGTAAAGAGGGCTTGGCAAATCTGATACTCGCAAGAAGGCAAGAGGGACAGAGGAAAATAATGTATAACCTATTTAGTAAGCTTGAGTAAATGGAACAAGGTTTAGGAGAAATAACAAAAAAATGAATTATTAAGAGCTATGAAGGATAGGAAGTTGTGGAAAGCCATGATTGCCTACATCATGAAGAGAGGAAGTCAGCTTTTAAGACATTCATTTTGCTATTAACTTCTTTCAAGGAATCTTTGAGTAGATTGTAACTTATAGCTTTATCATTTATTATTTCAGATCCTTGTTTCCCAGTTGGTGCTTTCATTCACATCAATGTTCCCTGAAAGAAAACAAGGTGTGCCCCACATTAACAGGACAGTAATTTATGGATCATTTTTATATTTAAAAAAATCTTTCTTTTTAAAAGTTAAAGACACCAAGCAATGTAATGTCTAAAAAAAAGAAATTAATGCTTATTTCAGGAGACCTCTGTATTATTTTCCTATTTTCAAATTTCATGATTAATGATTTCCTTATTAAAATTTAAAGTATGCCCCAGAATTTCAGTTATTCTACAAGTGTGTCCTGAATTAAAAAAAAAATGTTTGTGAAATACAAAGAGTTTAGATTGGATTAAAGCTAAAAGTAACAAGACCTCAACAGAATCCAGAGATGGAAATAGGATATGATGGGTCCTGATCTGGCATCTCATCTACTGTCAATTTCTCACAGATGTACCTTTGCTTCCCTCTGTCTTTTCTACAAGTATTTTCACAGCAACTGCTCTGATGAACTACTTTCTCTGGTTCCCAAACTGCATGAATTCAAGCATGCTACTAGGTTGAAATGATTAAATATAGCCGTCTCTTCTACTCGAACAGCTTCTTATCTTGCACTTCCCATCTGTGGAACTCCCTTCCTCTTAGTTGCTTCCCTAATAGCTACAATCTTCAAATATGCATATGTCAATAGACATGTTCTAATGCTTTGTTTCCCGTCTTTCTCTTTCTTCTTTCCTCAAACACACCACTTTACTCTTGCTCTCATTCACTGTACCACCTACGTTGCTAGTAGGACTTCCACCTTGCATGGAGTGAAATGCTAAAAAAAAAAAACAACAAAAAAACATACCCACCTTACAAGACACCAACATGCAGAGTCACCTGTCACTTTATTTTCTGATTGTATACACCAGCAAACATTTTCATGAAGAGGAGATGAGATGGTCGGATGAGCAAATCAAAACTGAAAATGCCATAAACAAAGGAAATTATTCAATTAATATTCTAGTATTAAAAAATCAAACTGCTGGATACATTCATCAAAATCAATAAATGGAACAGATCAATAGTTATATATGGTATCAGACTATTGATAAATGCAGGGCTAATATCATTCTTCAGTCAAACAAATTGCTAACAAAAATTGATTTCAATTGCTTCATCAATTTAGTTTTTGATTTTGGATTATTTTTATAATTATTTCAATTACATAACATTGTGTTTAATAAAATTCTAAATGTCAAATTTACCATTTATTTTTCATCTTGTAATTTAAATATGAATGTAATGACTGCTATTTTTTCTGTGACTTTCTTTATTTACAAAGTGTATTCCTTTTCCACAACTGTTCCTAAGTGATTCTGGTAATGCTTTGCAATTGCAAAGACAAGTTTGTCAGATGAACGACTACTTATTTCTCTACATATTTAACTATCCTGCTCAATTTCCCCCCACCCCACCCCATTGGTGGCACTCACAGAAGATCAGACAGGAAGAGTCTGATGCCTTGCTGTATGATTGCTACAAATTCATGGGTATAAATTGGATGCTAAAAATAAATGGTTATTATTCAGAGAAAAATAGATATTTTTTTTAGTGATGTGTATATAGTCCAAAAGGATATTAATATGCATACAAAATTTGATTAACCAATGATTAGCTGAGACAGCTTCTCTGTTGACCAATCAGAGAACAGAATTATGTAACTTTATCTTATACATGAATGTCCAGGTGCTACAACGTTATCAGCAGAGAAAATAGAATTAAAAAGTCAATTTGGTTCGGTTGTTTTTTTTATGAGTCAAATGGCTTGTTTAATATCAAAATCTAAATATTAAAAATTCAAATCATGAAATAAATGTATTTAAATGTATTCACTTTTGAATTATTTATAAATTAAAGAGAATGATTTTATTTCATGGTTAAATTATAATTACGTATCTGCATTTTTGAAACAAATAACCTAACAAAATCAAATAAGAAGTAAAAACTTGTTTCTCTTTTCAATAAATGAAATTAATCATACCAAATTGTTTGTTTTTTTTAAATTTTAAAAATCTTTTTTGACAATCTGTGCCATGTTTTCAATTTTGCTATATGACCCGGAGGATAAATTTTTATTAATTTTACTATAAATATGTATCTTTCATACTTTTTTTTATGAAAATATATTGTTTGTGACCTTATGTATAAAGTACAGCTATACAGGGGAGTTAACCATTTTTACCTATTCTTCTTACATGCCTCAACTTCAAACAGTAACCCTCTACATTGAGTAGCTCTTGAGCCTTGTTTTAGGTGAACAATTAGTTAAAAAAAATAATGTTAACAATAATTCAAATAAATTCAGTTCTTTCTTTAAATTATTTATGGAAGATTAAGCCATTTCATAAATACCAATGAAGGCAGCTAACATTTCTTCAGAAATATCAGTGTACATGTAGCCTGGTTTTTTAAGCTCCATTAAGTACCACATGGTTTATGGTTGAGTTTTCTTTTCATTCAACAGCAAAAACAAATGCCAACTGAATGTTTTATGCAATTTTTGTAGCACAAATCAATATTCTTTGCAAAAGTATATTGAGGAATATAAGTGGAAGAGAATTTGCTTTTTTATCAAATGAAGGATTGTCAACAATTAATTTCCAATCCATTTTGTTTAATTCTAATCAGAGACTAACATTCAAAATACTTGTTTTGAAAAGCAAGTCAAATTAAGATGAAACAAAAAGAGGAAAGCTAGAATTTTCAATGTTTAATAAAAATTCAATATTAATACTAATACTACTTGATGAAAAACAATAGAAATTAAATAAGTCAAAATTGACTAATGACTGTCGATGCTTCATCTTATAAAAATTCCAGATAATATTACTACAAATACTAAGAGAGAAAAAAGCTGACAGAAATATTGTGGAGAAATTAACTGTTGGTCAGACAGCAAAGGAGAAGAGTATTTACCTTGTGTTGTTCAAATGCTTACTAAACAAAAGCTTGTTATTTTCTGTACTATCCCTTTAGAGTTACAGTGGTCACATGACAGGTTTACTATGTGATCCCTGAAGTTGCATAAAAAGAAGGGAAAAATCTTTTTTTTATTGCTAAATTTACCTTCTATATTTATACATCACAGAGAAGTGGCAATATATTTTGCAACTTGAGATAAGTGCTATTGCTCCCCCCCTCTCTGCTCAACCTGACTAGTCTCCATTCGTTTTGGGGATTGGGAGCATTTTCTCAACAGTACTAATCAAAAATTAATATTGGTTGACAATATTTTATCTAATAAAGAATAAATCAATATTACCACCACCACTGCTAATACTAATAATAATAGTGGTAAAAATAATCGCAAATATGGCATCAAACATCCAAGGGGAAAATGTAAAAGTTTAATGGTTAAACTGGGTCTTTTGCCAACCACAAAAGTCCCAGCAGCTTAATCTGTAGAGCAGCAGCTGAACATAGATTTCCTCAAGTAAAAAGGTTGAAAGTAATATCTCACCTGGAGTCTATTCCTTATTTCCATTCCGTATTGTTTACTGCTGTGGTGAAAAGTAACATCAGATATCTATCAAAAATTAATAAAAGATAACATTCCTAAACATAATGCTTGAACTGAAAGTTTGAAACATAAACGGCATCTACTGATTTGCATATTTATGAAAAATTTCAAATGAAAAAGAGCCACTTGGTTAGATGGGCTGTAGACAGTGCAGAAAACAACTATCAACCACCGAGACTCTAAAAGTAATGTTTTTCTCCAAATGTTGTTTTTCATATTCCATAGATGTTAATATCACAAATCAATAGCAATAATGGATCTTTGTTTCTACCAGAAAATATCATCAGATGTTTAACAAGAATAGTGCTAGCACAGTTACTTTAATAGCTTCTGAAGAAATTTAAAATATTTGCTTCATTTATGACTTGTAAAGGATTTTTATAGACGGTTTAAGAGCCATTCGAAGTAGAGGATTACTGAACGGTTGAAGGGTGTTATCACTAACATTTTTTGTCAAGATTTACAAACTATGTTTCATTCAATTTTGCAAACTACCGTAATTCCCCACGTATAATACGACTTCATCCATAATACGCACCCCTAAAATTTTTGACTGAAAATGTGGGGAAAATGCTTCTACACACGTAGAATACGCACCCCTTGTTTGGTAATCAAACGGTCTAGGTACCTCCACTTTTTCGCGGGAAAACAGCATAGCGTAATAAAAAAAATGCCACAAACTTAACGAAAATAAAGTTTTATCGTCAAAATGCTTATGTTATTATTAAGATGAAAGACCAAAGTATTTTTTTAATTATTTTTTGAAATTTTTAAATATTTTCTAAGACGATCGAAATTTGGTTAAAGTCTTCTTTTTTTTACGTCATCGCGGTGCTGTTAAAATAACATTGTTTTTTTTTTTTGCGCTTTTTTCCCGTTGAAAACACATTGATTTGGAAATTCTTGTAAAATTAAAGTAATTGTCCGATTTTAATGAAATTTTCGGGACTTATTCACAAATGAATGAAATTATTTTTGAAATATTTCTTTTTAGTAAATTTTGGTAACAAATATTTTTTTTTTAAATATGTTACACCCCATTTACTTTTTTTTTTGTTTAAAGTAAGAGTCATTAGAGATGGTAAATCACCTACTTTTTTTTCAACTTTGTGCTAACTGAAAATCTGCTCTGAAGTGAAAAATAATGAATCCAATAAAACTATGATATTACTTAATTAGAAAAGCTTTTAATTGTTTTTGTAAATAAGTAATATTAAGGTCATTATTGCCTGAAGAAATAAATTTTTTCTGATGAATAATTAAATTTTACAAGAATTTTTTATTTGTTTTACATTTTAATTATAATAATTTATAATAGTTTAAAAATCGTGCAAAATGCTGTATTAGCCTATTTCCTTGTGATAATTAGTAATTAAGTAGAAACAAAATTTACGAGTTCAAAATTGCAAAGTTTAATAAATTTAGTGATTCCAATTTTTTTTCAAATCATTTTTTATGTTGTATTTTTCTACTTAATACGTTCCTTATTTCTATGTACGGTAGACTGAAATTGCCATTATTACAAAAAGAGTTTTGTCCTAATACGTGCTAGCACCGTTACTTGAAGAAATTTAAAATATTTGCTTCATTTATGACTTGTAAAGGATTTTTATAGACGGTTTAAGAGCCATTCGAAGGGTGTTATCACTAACATTTTTGTCAAGATTTACAAACTATGTTTCATTCAATTTTGCAAACTAACGTAATTCCCCACATATAATATAAGTACCTCCACGAGATTGCTAAAAAAAGCATGATGAAAAAGACGCCAAACTTGACGAAAACAAAATTTTATCGTCTGAACGTTTGTTATTATTAAGAAGAAAGATCAAAGTAATTTTGGGGTATTTTTTACATTTTATAATCGTTCCTAGCACGTCCGAAATTTTCGTTAAAAATCTAGTTTTTTTTTTTTTGAGTCAGCAAAATTGACCATTTTTTCCATTTAAAAAAAAAACTAGAAATCTCTCTTTGAAATTCTTTTAAATATCAATTATCATTTTTTCAAAACTTATTTTAAAAAATCCGACATTATAATGTTTATTTAAAATATTTTGAACCAAACTTAACTTAGCTTTTGTGTCAAGAAGATGTAATTTGAAAATAAAACAAAGCCGGTCAAACTTTCGCGTCTCTTGACAGGTGATGAATGACATATTTACGAATTCCATGAGGCTAATTTATTCTACGGAAGGAGAAAAGTG
This sequence comes from Acanthosepion lycidas, assembly GCA_963932145.1. NCBI lineage: Eukaryota > Metazoa > Mollusca > Cephalopoda > Sepiida > Sepiidae > Acanthosepion > Acanthosepion lycidas. The sequence goes on along the minus strand of OZ010589.1, from coordinate 1,364,239 downwards.
AAATAATTTACATTTAAGCGAACAAATTATTTACCTCGTTATTTTAACGAAAACTTTCAGCGGTCTAATTTTTTTTTTTTGTACTTAGCTTTCACCTTTACGTTTATGATGCTTTATGGAAAGTATATTATAAAGAAATTAAAATAAGACTGTTAAGAGTGACATTAAATTTCATATTTCCTAAGAAATGTGTCTAATTCATTTATAGGTACCTTTATCAGAACTGTACATAAAATACTACAATTTTATGTACATTTATTACATTTTACTGTTATCTGTATTTGCATTCATTTTATTAATTTTGATATTTCATTTATGGAAAAATGTCATAACTGAGATTAATATAAAAATAAGATCATATAAATTTCATAAGATGATACTGATACTTGTAGGTACCCTTTTCAGTTGAAATTGAAAAATCAAATTAACTTCTCCACACGTGTTTCGCAAAAGTAAAGGCCTTAACAGCGGAGAACAATGCTTAACTCAAATAACGCAACTTAATTATATTCTGGTTGGTCTTCCGTACTTTATAATTACAGCCCGGTTATAAGCACAAAATTACATTTCTTAATTACTGTGGATCTTCTGATTAGTCAAAATGATACAATTTACAACGCGCTAAAAAAGATCTATCTCATAAGGACACTTAGGAAAATCGATGGGGCTTTTAACTAATTTTATAATATTTTAATGTAAATCTATTATAACTAATAACTTTTAACTAATTTTATAATATTTAAATGTAAAATCTATTATCATTAAAGAAATAAATAATTGTATTAAAAATTCATTTTTCATCGAAAAAATTTTTTTGCTTACAGGATTTATTGTCCATATTCATAAAAACAACTAAAAGAAATAAAAGCATTTGAAATTAAATAATATCTTTGTTTTATTGGGTTTTGTATGTTACAATTCAGAGCTGATTTTCAGGTACGTTGGCTCCAATTAAAAACAAAAAAAGACATGCTTTGCATTCCTCAAAGCCCTGTGCTTTTAATTTTTGTAATCACTAAACCCGATGCGATCGAATTTCTAGCGTTTTCATGAAATTAGTTGGGGGGGGGGGTAATAAATATTTAAAAAAAATATTTCTACCATGACCTTAATAAAAAAAACATTTATAATAATTTCGATCATCTGTGAATAGTTTCTGAAAGTTTCATTAACATCCGACAATTATTTCTATTTTTGCACGATTTTTCAAATTAATGTGTGTCATACCAAAAAAACGCGCTAAAAATTGTCTGTTATTTACTAGTTCCGCTGATACAAACAGAAACAAAGTTTTTTAATCAAAATTTAGTATGTTCTAAAAAGAAGGAAACATTTTTAAAAATAAAAAAAAAACTTTGGCCTTTCCTCTTAATAACATTTAGACAATAAAATTTTGTTTTCGGCAAGATTGGCGTCTTTTTCATCAATCTATGATCTTTTTTTTAGCGATTTCGTGGAGGTACATAGTATAATACGACTTCATCCATAATACGCACCCCTAAAATTTTGGCTGAAAATGTTGGGAAAATGCTTCTACAAACGTAGAATAGGCACCCCTTGTTTGGTAATCAAACCCCATAAACTGTACCTCCCCAATTTCATTACGGCCAGCGTTTCCTACTCTTATTAACAAAATGGTTTTAAACATAGAATAATATTCTGATTTAGTTTTATAATAATTCTTATTTTATTTTACATTTCTAAGTATTGTTAGGTACATATGATAGTATTTAACATCCTTATGCGGTCGCAATCGCCGAATGTTTTTGTCAAATTGACGTCTGTTTGTGGTGAATAGTCATTTCGTAACTAAAATCAACCTATGAAAACGCAAATTTTAAAGATTTTTTTTGTTGCTGCGCATAATACGGACTCCTAATTTTGCTTAATTTTTTTTAGAAAAAAATGCGTATTATACATGGGGAAATTTGAATAAATTGATTTCTTTGGAAAAACCCTCTTTGTCAAAAACCCTACTTTGTGGTTATATAATTTCTCTAATTTTAGGACTTCATGGCAAACAATTTTTAACAGCGACGAATAATAAATTCAACGCTGTTAATAACAAGAGGAACTAGATGATCAAATGTCTATGAAGTGTATTTAAAGTTTCAATTTTAAACAGTAATATTCAAAATTTAAAGAAAGGAAAAGAAGTTCGGTTACCTTTCGTAGTTGAAATTAAGTCTTTTTTCTGATCTCTCTTTTACTTGTTTTGATTTCTTCGTCTTCTTCTCTTTTCTCAGCAAATAAAAACACCAGTTGAGGTTTGTTTTTGGTTTGATTTTTTCGGGGTTTTTTTTTTTTGTTTTTGTTTTTTAGTGGGGAGAGAGGGGGGGGGCTTATGACGAGTGACAAAGATTCCCCCGGCAACTCAAAAAAGTTTAACGAGAGAGGAAAAGTCTTGTCTTTTATACAGCTTCTATGGATGATCTTATTTCAGTCAACAGGGGTGACATTTGCACTAAGTCAGTAAGAGCTGACATCGCTAGCTCGTTAACTGAATGCTGTAAGTTCAATCCTTGCGCTAGGCAGTACATTTTATTATTTTTCTCTTCAACATCACATTCTATAATATTTCAAAATAAACAACATGTTCAGCAAGACATCAATTTTCTAAATTTCCTTTTACCATTATGAAAAGTCCATTTGAATTTCAAACTTTTAGACATTAATACATCGGAGTTACCATGTAAAAAAAACAAAAAACAACTAATTAACTAATGTTTGTTATTTACTCCGAATTGTTATTTACTACAACAAATAATTTTATTTTTAAAATTTGCTGTTTTTCATCCGTTTAAAATAAATAATTCGGTACAGGCAGTTTTCACAGAATCTACATTATTTTTATTTATTTAGATAATTCTGTAGAACTTTTTCGGTTCCGCTTGACGTTAGTAGTGTAGTAATGGCAGGCGAGAACAATTGTTTTGAAGAAATATGAAGTAAGTTCGTTAACTAATAATATCAGTCCTAAAATATAGAAATTTATAACAAAAATAATATTTCTAAATTATTTAAACCCGCTTCTAAAAAAGGAGCTTATTCTTAGAAACCCAAATTCTTACATTTACTTTACGTAGACGACCCCTTCATACTCTGGTCAACCCAGGAAGAAGTCCAATTTCTCCTGAACCTAGTGAACTCAATAAGATCATCGAAACAGTTCCCAGTGGACAGAAAAAACGACATCAAACTCGCAAACTGCACTAATATCTCGAACAGAGCATAGCTTCAAGACATCTCTATACCGCAAGCCAACATTCACCGACCTATACCTCAACTTCAACTCCTAACAGGCATACAGTGTAAAGAAAGGAGTTGTCCGCTGCTTACAACATCGAGCAAAAGTCATAAGTGGTGATTCAGAGACATATGACCAAGAAATGGTCAGTAGAAGCAGTACTCTACAACGTAACAACTAATCTAGGTACATGACAGCAGCTCCTACAAACTGGGATAGAAGGATACAAGAGGATAACTATATTCAGAAAACAGCTTCGGTCAACTTATGTGAAGGGATTATCGGAAAAAAATACAAAAGATCTGAGATCTATATAACATCTGGACGACCTTCAAAAGTTTTTGAAAACTTCGCAGACACGTCTTTCGGTTAAGAAATAGAGGAGAACTTGATTGAGGACTATGTGTTCACCATCCCCTGCAGTTTTGGTAAGAAAGGAAAAACGGGCTGCTCCCTTAAGACTGCAAGAACATCGTAAAACCATAACACGAGGGGAAATAGAAAAATCAGGCGGAGCTGACCACATATGAAGGAAAAAGTGAGATCACCGCCCCTTGTTGTTTTACTTTTAAATGTAATTTTTTATCACAACATTTGTTGAAGCACAAGTAAGTTTTCATAGCGAAAATGCGGCCCCCCAAAAAGTTTGGGAACCACTGCTCTAGCGGAACAAAACTTGTTAACAAAAAAGGAAAGGCCAGATAAACAGAATAAAGAAATATATATAAATATATATATATAACAATCAAGAATGATCTTAAACTGCAAATCACCACCATACCAATTTATTTTTTAATAACTTACCAACTTACCAGATACATTTTTGGTTTCCTTATTTTTATCAGATAGAAAAGAATGAAAGAATCTTTCTTGTTGGCCGTATTCAATATATATATATATATATATATATATATATATATATATATATATATATATATATATACACATACATACATATATATATATATTATATTGTTCGGGCTGTTGTCCTGATCTTTATTGCTATATTCACGAGGTTTCGGACGTTGTACGATCAGGCCTTCATCAGGTGATATACGCTAGAATTTCGAGCCAAACCACTTATTTAATCCATGGGGGTATATTGTTCTAATTCCACGTGTCATGAGTTTGGATATTAATTCGCAAGCCTCCAAGTTTGTTTTTATTTATTTATTTATTTTTCCTCTTTTGGATCACTTAACCAACACTTTTATCCACACACAGGTGCCCTTAGAGACTTCAGAGAATTAATTTTGCGGACTTATAAACGTAATTGTACAATAAATACATACACACACACATATATATATATTAGGTTGGTGCAAAAATAATTTCGTTTTCTAACATATGTTACTATGTGAGAAAACGAAATTATTTTTGCACCAACCAAATATATATATATATTTGGGGAGGGGTCTCGGATAAATGCCGAAGCAGTCGAATCGATCAGAGGATGGGTTTTCCCGTTGGAGGAGATGCTGCTGTCGTAGTATCTATTCCGTGCTGGTGACTGTCCTCTCTCCACTGCCTGGACAGAATCCTCGAACTTGTTCCGTAAAATCTGTTCTGTAGTGGTGGGATAACCGACTATATCTAGCTCAGACCAGTTTTATCTAGTGGCCCGAGTGTTGACACACAAGTCCCCACGTTAAAACAAACTGACCTTGTGTCACATTTTGATTCAGTGGTGAGTCAAACGTAAATGCCCACAGGACGGGTTTTCTCAAACTCTTAGAGTTTGTCGACCTTTCTATCTTCGGGCAGAATAGAACCTACGCCGAAGAGATAGAGAGCAACCCAAGCCCGTGTATAAGGGGTCTATGAGTAATTTTTACCCGAGCCTATGGGTTCGGAAAACTCCATGTAAAAAAGGCCTTGAGCTGCATATATATATATATATATATTCTATTTTTGTAAATTTTTTAATAAAAATATTTTGTTTTAAATATATTTTTTCAAAAATAGTAAATGATAAATATCACATTGTAATTGGATCATATACTTTTATATTCTTATAAATAAACATTACTGAGTGAGTAGAAGGTGTATTCATTAATCGTGGCGTCAAAGGAATAACAGCTCTTTTGACCTCCCAGCAGACACCATCATGATTCAGGGCAGCACTACTTCTTGAAGTAGGCCTCCGTGTCGAGTCTGATGTTCTTTTCTTATCAGAACAATCAGAGTGAATTTTCTGAGCTGCTGTGCCTTTGTAATCACAATTAGATTCATCCAACTCTTTCGGAATCCTCTGCACTGTCTTCAGATTGACATCTAAACACCATGAAATGTTCGTACTGAAGCTTCTGGTGCAAATGCCAAGCAATACATATTTCTGGCTGAGTGGATTGCGTCATGGTGCTCTTTTTCTCACTGGAAGTAGCCCTCATTAACATCGGGGAAAGCTAAAACAATGTGCGAGTCCTTACGAAGTTGGTTCTTTATGTACGGTGCACCGGAGGAGATATCGTCGGATGGAGGAACGCAATTTGACTCCCAAAAATACAATTCGTTCCTTAAGGATTAGGGAATAAAAAAAATACATATCATCAGTACATTACCCTCAAAGTAATGGACGAGAGCAGAAGTGGTGATATTACCCGTCGTAGATATGCCAGACTACCAGACATCACAACCGCTTCCATCGATGACGAACCACCATACACCGCACTGAAAAGTATGGAAATAGACGAGCCGGGATGCGACGACAGGGTCTTGGACAAAATGGAAGTGGACGGAAGACAACCCACAATCGTATAACTGCCAACAAATCAGGGTGTACGGCGTAGTACAAAGGTATCACAACCACCTAGATTATTAACCCAACAAATGCGAGGACCGGCACATGATTACCCGTCCTATGAACACAATTCATAGGCCTTGTGGTCATGGGAGGGGGAGCATGTCGGGAAGAGAGGCCCACCGAAAAGATGAAATGAATAAAGTGATCACTGGTAAGAAAACCGGTGAAGGAAAAACAATGTAAATACCGAACAAGCAGCACTTACGAACATTCTGTTTGAACGACCGTCAAGAGAACAATACTCATGCTACATAGCTTTAATGGTGGCATGACCCACATGTACTCGCGTCCAGGGCTCCATTTCCTTTGGCCACAAGTGAATTTTAGTTTGCCTAAATTTCTTTATTTCTGCACACTTTGGGTTTTTTTTTTTACCATGTTCTTCCACCCTCTTGAATAGCCTGGCCACCATGCTTACAATGTTAAACACATATGCGTAACCAATATACTTCCATGTATATCGTTGTGCACGGCTTTAATTAATTCTTTTCTCGGAGACTGTGGAGGTACTAGGATATCTTCATTACACATAATTTCTTTTTCTATCGTTGTGTCTTGATTCTTTAAAAGGTCTCTCGGTCATACAGCAATTCTTCCATGTATTTCTCTTTATTTCTACCCAAAATTCTATTCAACACTGGTCCCTGTCTATTTCCCAGCCTAAGCCCTTTTAAGGATAATACATCCATTTCTATCTAGTACAAAAAACTATCCGCAATATTTCCGATTACTTCAATATTTTTACTCCCAAACTTTAACCAAGATAATGCATCAACATACGGAATAGTATTTCCTTTAATATATACAATGTCAAAGTCAAACGACATCAGCCTAATCGTCCATATTAATATCCTTGCAGATTTGACATTTGGGAACTCTCTTCTGGTGTTGAATATAAATTCCAAAGGCTTATGATCAGATTTCAATAGAAATGTCCTACCCAGCAAAAAAAAAAAAAAAAAATCTAGCTCTTTCTTTGCTCCACACAATCGCTATTGCCTCCTCCTTGTCAATATTTAAATAATTCGCCTCCGTCAATGTTAGTTTTCCGGATAAGTACATTACAAGGTAATAACCCCTGTGACAACATTGCGGCTATAGCACAGTCACTGACATCAGTTTGTTAACGTCAATTTTTTCGCCGAGTCCAAAATTTTAACAACTCCTTTGTTTACGAGTGTTTTATTTTTTAATTTCTCGAAAGCAACCTCCTGTCTTTTTGTCCATTGAAATTCGGTATTCTTCTTCCTTATTTTGTTAAATCGTTCCACTATATCGCGGTAGATATCTGTTATAGAAATTGGTTAATCACAAAAAAGATTCTGACTCTTATTTCTGGGTGCAGCTATCTCTCAAATCTTACGAGTTTATCATCCAGCAATATACCATCTTTGGATATTTGATATCCTAAGTATGATTTTCCCAATTAAACTTGCATTTATCACGATTAATTGTCATACAGTCCTATTTAATTTTCTCAAACTTGCCCCGTTTTACTGTTTAGCGCTTCTTTTCTGCAAGCACCAATGCCAATATTGTCCTCATATACAATTATATTTTTAATCACCTCTAAAACATTTTCGATGGTTTTTTTGATTTTGTGTTTTAAATTTTTAACTCCAAACGTCCTTCTGTTTAATCCAATAATATGTTCATTTTGGTGACTTCTTGAAACTTGCTATCAATTGTTATCTGATTATATGCTGACTTGAAGTTAACTTTAGCAAATTATTTAATACCAGCAAACTCATGGTACGTTATTTCAGTGTTTGGCAGTGGCAATGAATCAGAACAGTTTTGGTGATTCACGCCAATCTTATAATTGCCACAAATTCTTAAATCTTCATTGTACTTGCATATCAGCACAGTGGATGAATCCTAACTGCTACCATCCTGGCTGACTTTTTCTAATATTCCTTGTTCCAACACATTTTCAGCTTAGTAACAACCAAGGGTAACATATGAGCATGAACTTTTCGGGCTTGAAAATACATTGGTTGATTGCTTTCTTTAAGCCGAATTCTCGTCTGTATCACTTTAATAATCCAGTATCCGCTTCTAGAATTCATGGAACTTACCAGCTTCGATGTATCCACTCTTCAATACCTAAAAGACCGTGAATTTTGATGTTTTCCACCCCTCAAAAAATACCCTTTGGTATGACAGGGAAGATATTACGGAATAAAAAAAGAGAAAGAGACTTAAAAAGAAAGAAAAAAAAAACATAAAAAATTTAGTGCCTTTGATTTATTTTAAAAAAATTATCACATGTAGACACCATCCCTTCTTCCGACAGATTCCAAGGATTATGTCTGAAAATAATGTATCAATTTATATTTTCAAAAATATTCCTTTTTCAAGTCCGAACTTCTTTTTCTAAAGAGGGAAATAATTTTACCTTGCAAGATCAGCGTAGACAGATAACTCATTTTTAAGACTTTCTTTTAATCTCTCATCTCTGGATATGATTAAAAATTAGAAAAGTTTTATACACAACAATTAAATAAAATCCTTGCTGATAACTTTTATTTCGATTTTAATTTTTGCAAGTAGGTAAAAATGAAGCATAATAAAAGATCTTAAATAATTTGTAAAAAAGGAAATAATCTCATTAGAGTCCAATTTGGGCCACAATTCCATTTATTATCTTTTTGAAGAATGCACAACTCCAAAGTATCTATTGTATCTGAACTATGTCTGGTTTTACAGGTCCTGAACTGGCATCTCCGTATTCAGAAATGATAAGCTAAGCTCCCTATGCAATAATGGATCTGAAATGTTTTTAAAGTCATTATAATTGCACATTTAAAGAAGATAAAAAATATTTGATTGCTATTTCAACTTTTCACATCATAAACGTTTAATTCATTTCAAATTTGTTTTCGTTTTCTTGACGTTCAACTGATGTTTTAAAAATACAAACGAAAAACTAACGTATTTAAACTTATTGTTTTAAATATACATTTCTGACATGCTTTAAGTTTGGGCATCAAATATCTCGGAATTTTGTTTACTGTCTAAGCCTAAGAATAACTTATCCTTGATGACTGGCATCACATCACGTACATTTGAGTAGCGAAATTAAACCTCCTTTAACTTTTACAATTTAAAAAAGCATTGAAACTTATCCATCTAATCACGCAAGGGTTATTTAATGGAAACAGTTGTTACCTGCCTTCCGCCAGACAACTTGGCTAGGTTCAAAGACCTTGTTGGTATCCAGATAATTTGAACTCCGGATTACCTGATACATATTGCTGATCTCGGTCTTCTTAATAAACACGTCAGTCAGATATGTGCCATGCATGATACACGTTTAGGCGATCATGTACCTATCGATACATGACTGATGAGGCAAATTTGTTTCTCGCAGTAGGTTGCCATTTCTTTCTGCAGTAGATCAGATGCCATCCAAGGCTATAGAACCCGGTCTGTACTGATATTTACCCATAGCTTGGGAAGAAAAAGTGCATTCATACCTTTCGCAAGGGAATTAACACGTAAGCGAATGTAATGGATTCAACCGGGAATTCGAGCTCGGTCCTCCGATTCAGTTAAGTGCCATGCGCGATACACTTTTAGGCGATCATGTATCTTTCGATACATGACTGATGAGGCAGATTTTTTTCTCGCAGTAGGTTGCCATTTCTTTTTGCAGTAGACCAGATGCCATCCAGGAATATAGAACCCGGTCTGTACTGCTATTTAACCATAGATGGTGAGAAGAAGAGGATTCATATCTTTTCCAAGGGAATTCGAACTTGGCTCCAAGCCGCTATCAAATACTTCACCGTGCCTCTTGACTTATTACCAATATGACTGTTTCATTATTTAATTTTTCTTTTCCTTTCATTTTCCGATTTTTATTTCAGAAAAAGTTCTACAAAATTATTTTAAATAAAATTTTTTTCTGTCGCAGGAAATGAAACAAAAAAAAACATCTTTATTAACTGAAATGAAATTTTGATACTTTAAATCAGGTGAACAAATATTGGTATGGTCAGATTTTATTATCAAAGTCAATGTTTTCTCCTTGAAATTCGTGTTAACCAACCAATGTTGGTAAGTTTCGGCATATGAATTTCAGTCTATGTAAAATGAACATTCTTTCATATCAACATATTTAATTAATAATTAATTAAATAAAGGTAAAAATAAATAAACAAAAATAAATAAATAAAGGGAAAAATAGATTACTTTACTTTCCTGGTTTTATCCGAAATAAATACTGCAGTCTGCATAGTTCTTAGATATTTTCCAAATAAATCAATCTCTAGATAGAAGGATAAAGAGCATCACGAAAATATCTATAATTAAATGGAACGGTGTATGATCCAAGAAAATAGATTTCTTCTCCTAATTATAGACTGGAATTTTTTTTAAAATCCTCCTGACCAATAAGTTTCAAAGATTTGATTCTAATCGAATATGTGGATGCGTGTCAGAATTTAAAATTATCAAGAATCTATTTCAAGATGAATTTGTCCCATGTTTTGCTTAGATTATGAAAAATATATAAATAGAAAATACTAAAGTTAAGAAAAGCTTACTACTGAAATGTTGTGCAGTTGTTCTGACACATTAACAAAAGTAAAAGAAATGTTGAAACTTTCAGCGCAATAGCAAACATGTTGGTTTTGATAAACTGTAAGACTGAACACACATTAAATGATTTTTGTAAAAAGGAATTTGAAAATTGCAAATCTATGGTGCGATATGTTTCAGGTAGTGAAAGAATGGACTAAAACTTAGCCTGCCTCCACTTTGTTTAATAATTGGAAGGGGTTGACTTCCTCACAGCCACAGTACTGAAGATAACTTGATGACTTTTAGGTATCTGACCAATTTGGTTCGACACAAGAATTTTCTTTATCAGAACAAGAGTTTAATATATATACACTTTATATGCCTACCTTCTATATGAAGTGAAATGTTTGGGCCCAAAATGAAAGACGTAATACAGTGGCAATAAGAAAGTTCACATCTATTCAGTTTTAAACTATGTATTAACAAAAACGTATTTTCCATATACAAGTAAATTGTTTGAAAACGAAAGATGTGCTACAAATCAGGCAACTGATAAATTAACGCAATTTGAAAACTTAATTCGTGCACTATATATTGTTGAAACATAATAAAATATCGAACGGTTTAAATATTCGTAATCATTTAAAATACATTGTATAATAATTGTTGAAACTAAAATAATTTTCACTCACCATTTACCATATTCCGACACAGAAATCTTTTATCGGTAAACTCTAATATTCCTTCTTAGGTGGTACTTCAAAGAGCTAATCAGTGTAACAAAGAAAATAACATGAACCAGCAAAGAACCTCCCGTCAAGAGTTGAGTTTTTACGTGTGGATATTAGCGAATTGAAGCCAAGTGTGATTTTTTAAAATCTTTGTTAGTGGTTTGAACTTTTTACCCCTTCCATCTTTTTTTTTTAGTTTTGTTTTCCGCTTCAAGCCGCATACCATTTTTTTCTATTTGACTTACTTTTTAATTTTTTAGTCAAATTCTAATTTTCACCCTCCTCCCACTTTAGTTTCTGGCTTTTTTAAGCAGAACTTTCATTTTTTGGTTTGTCTTATTTTCTTTTTCTTATTCTTTTTGCGTTTTTACGTGTGACTTGTTTTTTGGCATAGCCAAGCTTTGTTGAATTTTATTTGGTTTCTTGGCCCGTTTTTCTTGAGTTTTGTTGTAATGCAAATTAAAGAAAAGAAAATTACATTAACAGCACTAAGGTCGTGCTGCTAATGAGGGACTCTGAAAAATCACCGCCGGTAAAGAAACGGACCGGGCTGAAAACGGGCTAAAGAAAAGCCGCACCCTGTTTTTCTTGCGAGTTTTAGTACGTCGATTAGGGGTGGAGAGTTGCCAGCATCGGAGTTGCCAATAATGGCAAATCCAACGCCGATAAGATCTCCAACGGACGCACAGGAATAATTGATTTCCCGTACAACTAACCATTAGTATGGGTTGCTTGCCAGAATTGAACATGTAACAGCAAGTCCATTTTTTCTCAGACATCCCGCTACCTTATAGATTTTTATTGACTTATAAACCTAATGTTTGTTGGCATGGTCTGTTGTAAGAAAAATGTAACATAGCCGCGAGTCTGGCACGATCCTACAATCAGAGATTTCGTGGGTAGAGATCTTACCACTGAACCATTATCGCCGCCTTACAAATTCTTACCTAATAATTGAACTTGAAGTGGGGACTCTTTGGAATTGAAACCGCAAACTATGAGTCTGATTAACTTCGCCTCGGAACATATTAATCCTCATTTCAACTTTGACATTCACTAGGAAATTATTTCTAAATAGAATGATGAAAATTCATATTTGTTTCAAAGGTATATTTATTCTTAAGACTTTTTAAACCAGCCAACCAAAGTCTCAAAGTTTTATTATTGTTATGTAATTATTTTGAATTTAACTTCGACGTGTCAAAATATTCCCGCCGCTTCTGGGGTCTGGGGTTAATTTTTTTTAAGGATATAGTTTATATGGTTAACTGGTTATTGCACTTCTTTATTTTGAACATGGCCCGTTTAGACCGTTACAAAGTTAAAGTTATCATTTCTAATCGAATAGTAAGGATTACATGGGTCATTTATTGATTTATTAGCTCGCAGGTTTGAAAAGGCGGGTACAAAAAAGACTGATGACGTGCGGACAGGGGCGAATTCGACATGATCTTCTGTACTTGGCCCTGTCAAACCAAATCCTTGGAGAAATGGAAGGACTGAGACATTCCTCACAATTTAATACCAATTTTGAAGAGATTTCATCCACTGTAAAAAAATTACAAAGAAGTGAATTCTGAGCGATCCCCCAGTTTTGGACCGCAAGAAATTCCAACAAATTCACTAGCACAAGATACCGCATTTTCGAATGTCACTCCTTCCCTACACAAGAGACTGAAATGATTCATTGACTCAAGGATTAAGCAGGAAATTCTGCAGAAACTGATATCAATTTCATAAGGATTCCCTGGAGAGGAAAAGTTCAAATGCGATCTCATCGAGAAAACTGCTTTTCCGACACCGTAATTTGTCAACGTGCACAGCAGCGACACGGTCGAAGCTGAACTTTGCCCTATAAAACCAAATGGAAAATCATTCTAGACATGGATGGACTGAGAAATTCCACACAATTTAATGCCAATTTTGAAGAGATTTCAGTTAATGTAAAAAAGTTCTAAAGAAGTGAAAGTTGAGTGATCTCTCAGTTTCGGTCTGCATGAAAATTCCAACAAATTCACTAGCACAAGGTCCCCTATCATCGAAGGTCAATTGTCCCTACACAAGAGAGTTAAATAATTCTTTGATGCATAGTTTACGCAGGAAATACTGCACAATCTGATATCAATTTCATGAGAATTCCCTGGAGAGGAAAAAGTTGAAATGCGATCTCATCGAGCAAACCGCTTCTCGGACACCATAAATTGCAAGGAGTCACAGCAGAGACAAGGTCGAAGTATTACTTTGCTTATAAAACCAAATAAAAAAAAAACATGTAGACATGGATATACTGAGATAGTTGGCACATTTTAATATCAAATTTGAAGATATTTCAGCTAAAAAATTATAAAGGAGTGAAATGTGAGTGTTCCCCCGGTTTACGTACACATGAAAATTCCAACAAATTCACTAGCACAAGGGCCTGTATAGTCGAAGGTTACTCCCTCCCTACACAAGCAACTGAAATAATTCTTTAACACATGGATTCAGCAGGAAATTCCTCACAATTTGATACCTATTTCATGAAGATCGCCTAGAGAGGACAAAGTTAGAGGCTTCCATTATTACTAGGGCCTAAAACTGCAATGTTCGATGCCTGATTTAAGGCATATGTCTTGCACGAAAAGGACTGCAATTGCTTTTTTCTTTTCTGATGCATCAAACTGTAGAGGAATCAATAATAAAATGTGTACAAATAAAACATTTTGGAAATTGGCATTTTTGAGGCTTCAATTACTACTAGGGCCTTAAACTGCAATGTTCGATGTGTGATTTAAGGGATATGTCTTGCCCGAAAAGGACTGCAGTTGTTTTTTTTTTCTTTTCTTATGCATCAAACTGTAGAGGAATCAATAATAAAATGTGTACAAAAAAGAAATTTGGGAAATTGGTACTTTTGAGGCTTCTATTACTACTAACGACTAAAACTGCAATGTTCGATGTGTGATTTAAGGCATATGATTTGCACGACAAGTACTGCAATTGCTTTTTTTTTTCTAATGCATCAAACTGTATAGGAATCAATGATAACATGTGTACAAATAAGAAATTATGGAAATTGGCATTTTTGAGGCTTCTATTACTTGTAGGGACTAAAACTGCAATGTTCGATGTCTGATTTAAGGCATATGTCTTGCACGAAAAGGACTGCAATTGCTTTTAACTATTATTATGCATCAAACTGTATAGGAATCAATAATAAAATGTGTAAAAAAAAATATTTTAGAAATTGGCATTTTGGAGACTTCTATTACTACTAGTGCCTAAAAGTGCTATGTGCGATGTCTGATTTAAAGCATATATCGTGTACGAAAAGTACTGCAATTGCAAATTTTTTTCTCATGCATCAAACTGTATAGGAATCAAAAATAAAATGTGTAACAATAACAAATTTTGGAAATTGTCATTTTTGAGTCTTCTATTACTACTACGGCCTAAAACTACAATGTTCGATGTTTGATTTAAGGCATATGTCTTGCACGAAATGGACTGCAATTGCTTTTCTCTTTTCTTATGCATCAAACTCTATAGGAATCAATAATAAAATGTGTACAAATAAGAAATTTTGGAAATTGTCTTTTTCTGTCTTCTATTACTACTAGGGCCTAAAACTGCAATGTTCGATGTCTGATTTAAGGTATACGTCTTTCACGAAAAGGACTGCAATTGCTTTTTTCTTTTCTCATGCATCAAACTGTATAGGAATCAATAATGAAATGTGTACAAATAAGAAATTTTGGAAATTGGAATTTTTCATCCTTCTATTACTACTAGGGGCTAAAACTGCAATGTTCGATGTCTGATTTAAGGCATATCTCTTGCAGGAAATGGACAGCAATTGCTTTTTTCTTTTGTTATGCATCAAACTGTAAAGGAATCAATAATAAAATGTGTAAAAAAAAATATTTTAGAAATTGGCATTTTTGAGGGTTCTAGTACTACTAGGCCCTAAAACTACAATGTTCGATGATTGATTTAAGTCATATGTTTTCCACGAAAAGGACTGCAATTGCTTTTTTCTTTTCTTATGCACCAAACCGTATAGGAGACAATAATAAAATGTGTACAAATAAGAAATTTTGGAAATTGGAATTTTTGAGGCTTCTATTACTACTAGGGCCTAAAACTGCAATGTTCGATGTCTGATTTAAGGTATATGTCTTGTACGAAAAGGACAGCAATAGCTTTTTTCTTTTCTTATGCATCAAACTGTATAGGAATCAATAATAAAATTTTTTTAAAATAAGAAATTATGGAAATTGGCATTTCTGAGGCTTCTATTACTTGTAAGGTCTTAAAGTGCAATGTTCGATGTCTGATTTATGCCATATTTCTTGCACAAACAGGACTGGAATTGCTTTTTTCTTTTTTTATTCATCAAACTGTATAGGAATCAATAACAAAATGTGTACAAAAAACATTTTGGAAATTGGTATTTTTGAGTCTTCTATTACTAGTAGGGATTAAAACTGCAATGTTCGATGTCAGATTTAAGGCAGATGTCTTGCACGAAAAGGACTGCAATTGCTTTTCTCTTTTCTTATGCATCAAACTGTATAGGAATCAATAATAAAATTAGTACAAATAAAACATTTTGGAAATTGGCATTTTTGAGGCTTCTATTACTACTAGGGCCTTAAACTGCAATGTTCGATGACTGATTTAAGGCATTTGTCTTGCAGGAAATGGACTGTAATTGCTTTTTTCTTTTCCCATGCATCAAATTGTATAGGAATCAATAATACAATGTGAAGAATTAAGAATTGTTGGAAATTGGCATTTTTGAGGCTTCTATTACTACTAGGGCCTTAAACTGCAATGTTCGATGACTGATTTAAGGCATTTGTCTTGCACGAAAAGGACTGCAATTGCTTTTTTCTGTTCTTATGCATCAAACTGTATAGGAATCAATAATACAATGTGAAGAATTAAGAATTGTTGGAAATTGGCATTTTTGAGGCTTCAATTACTACTAGGGCCTAAAACTGCAATGTTCGATATCTGATTTAAGCCATATGTCTTGCAGGAAAAGGACAGCTTTTGCTTTTTTCTTTTCTTATGCATCAAACTGTATCGGAATCAATAATAAAATGTGTACACATACAACATTTTGGAAATTGGCATTTCTGAGCCTTCTATTACTTCTAGGGACTAAAACTGCAATGTTCGATATCTAATTTAAGGCATATGTTTTGCACGGAAAGGACTACAATTGCTTTTTTCTTTTCTTATGCATCAAACTGTATAGGAATAAATAATAAAATGTGTACAAATAAGAAATTTTGGAAATTAGCATTTTTGAGGCTACTATTACTACTAGGGCCTAAAACTGCAATGTTCAATGTCAGATTTAAGGCATATATCTTGCACGGAAAGGACAGCAATTGCTTTTTTCTTTTCTAATTCATCAAACTGTATAGGAATCAATAATAAAATGTGTACAAATAAAAAATCTTGGAAATTGGCATTTCTGAAGCTTCTAGGGCCTAAAACTGCATTGTTCGAAGTCTTAAAAAGATTTAATTCATATGTCTAGCACGAAAAGGAATGCAATTGCTTTTTTCTTTTCTCATGCATCAAACTCTATAGGAATAAATAGTAAAATGTGTACAAATAAAAAAAATTGGAAATTGGCATTTTAAGGCTTCTATTACAATTTATAAAGCACTGAATTGGGGGAGGACCCCAGTTTTGGTCCGCATGAAAATTCCAACAAATTCACTAACGCTAGGTCCCGAATTGTCGAAGGTCACTCCCTCCCTACACAAGCGACTGAAATAATTCTTTGACCGATGGAGTCAGCAGGAAATTCCCCAAAATCTGACATCTATCTCATGAGGATCCCCTAGAGAGGAAAAAGTTGAAATGCGATCTCCTCCAGCAAACCGCTTTTCAGACACCGTAAATTGCCAACGGTGACAGCAGCGACATGGTCGAAACTGCATTTTCCTGCCTAAAAGCGAATGAAAAATGGCTACAGCCATGCACAGAGTGAGAGATTCCGCATAATTTACTCCCAATTTTGAAGAGATTTCATCTACTGGAAAAAGTTATAAAGAAGTTAAATGTGAGTGATCCTCCTGTTTTGGTCTGCCTGAAATTTCCAACAAATTCACTAACACAAGGCCCCGTATCATTGAAGGTCACTTTCTCCCCACACAAGTGACTGAAATAATTCTTTGACCCATGGAGTAAGCAGGAAATTCCACACAATGATATCTATTTCATGAGGATTCCCTAGAGAGGACAAAGTGGAAATGTGATCTCATCGAGCCAACCTTAAATTGCCAACGTTCACAGCAGCGACATTGTCGAAGGTGCACGTTTCCCTATAAATCTGAATTAAATATCCTTGTATAAGTGGATGTATTGATAAATTTCCTACAATACTAATTTTGTAAATATTTCATTTAATGGAAAAAAATTAAAAAGAATTGAAACTTTTGGTTTGGGCCGTATTAAAATTCTATCAAATCCCTTATCAGAAGTCCTATTCAAACGCCTGAAAAAAATTTTTTTCAACATGGATTAAGCAAGTAATTCCCTAACATTTGATATCAATTTGATAACTATTCTATAGACGCGGAAAAGTTGAAATACGGAGTCCTCAATCAAACCGGTTTTTGGATGCCGTAAATTTTCAAAGAATGCACCAAAGACATGGTTGCACCTCCAGTTTGCTCTATTCAACAAAATGTATAATCTTTGTAGACATGGATTAATTAATAAATATCCTACAATTTAATGCTAATTTTTAAATTATTTCATTCAATGTAAAAATATAAAAAGTGAAATATGACTGATCCCCCACTTTTGGGCTGTACTAAAAATTCCAACAAATCCCCTAACAAGTTGCCACTTCATCCAATCCCACGTTGTCCTTATTCAACTGACTGAAAAAAAAATTTTAACGCTGGTTTAAGGAAAATATCCATCACATTTGATATCAATTTTATAAGTATTCTATAGAAAGGAAAAGTGGTATTCCAGATTCATCGAGCAAACCGTTTTTTGTATGCCTTTAATTTTCAAAGTAGACGACAGAAATCATAAGACTGGGATTTCCATGATAAAGATTGTGGGCAGAAAATGGGTGATCACTATACATTTCTTTTCTGTTTCCTATTTATATTTATATTTTACTACCTTAATTTAGCATTATGGACATGGAAAGCCCTAATCTGAGATCTGCAAAAAAATATTTAGCCTTCAAATTCATACCGTGATCGTAGCATGCATGGACTTGACTCATATGACTGGGATTTCCATGAAAAAGGTTGTGGGCAGAAAATGGGTGATCACTATACATTTCTCTTCTGTTTCCTATTTATATTTCCACTTTACTTCCTTAATTTAGCATTATGTAGAGGGAAAGACCTAATCTAAGATCTGCAAAAAAATATTTTATCTTCAAATTCATACCGTGATCGTAGACTTGACTCATAATACTGGGATTTCCATGAAAAAGATTGTGGGCAGAAAATGGGCGATCACTGTACATTTTTTTTTTTTTCCTATTTATATTTCTATTTTACTTCTTCAATTTAGCATTATGGACAGGGAAAGACCTAAACTAAGATCTGCAAAAAAAAAATTTGGCTTCAAATTCATACCGTGATCGTAGCATGCATGGATTTGACTCATATGACGGAGATTTCCATGAAAAAGACTGTAGGCAGAAAATGGATGATCACTGTACATTTCTCTTCTGTTTCCTATTCATATTTCTATTTTACTTCCTCAATTTAGCATTATGGACAGGGAAAGACCTAAACTAAGATCTGCAAAAAAATATTTTGCCTACAAATTCATACCGTGATTGTAGCATGCATGGACTCTACTCATATGACTGGGATTTCCATGAAAAAGATTGTGGGCACAAAATGGGTGATCACTGTACATTTCTCTTCTGTTTCCTATTTATATTTATATTTAACTTCCTTAATTTAGCATTATGGACAGGGAAAGACCTAATCTAAAATCTGCAAAAAAATATTTTGCCTTCAAATTCATACCGTGATCGTAGCATGCATGGACTCGACTCACATGAATGGGATTTCCATGAAAAAGATTGTGGGCACAAAATGGGTGATCACTGTATATTTCTCTTCTGTTTCCTATTTATATTTATAATTTACTTCCTTAATTTATCATTGTGGACAGGGAAAGACCTAATCTAAGATCTGCAAAAAAATATTTTGCCTTCAAATTCATACCGTGATCGTAACATGCATGGACTCGACTCATATGACTGGGATGTCCATGAAAAAGATTGTGGGCACAAAATGGGTGATCACTGTACATTTCTCTTCTGTTTCCTATTACATTTATATTTAACTTCCTTAATTTAGCATTATGGACAGGGAAAGACCTAATCTAAGATCTGCAAAAAAATATTTTGCCTTCAAATTCATACCGTGATCGTAGCATGCATGGACTAGACTCATATGACTGGGATTTCCATGAAAAAGATTGTGGGCAGAAAATGGGTGATCTCTGTGCATTTCTCTTCTGTTTCCTATTTATATTTTTATTATGGACCGGGAAGACCGAATCTAAGATCTGCAAAAAAAATTTTGCCTTCAAATTCATACCGTGATCATAGCATGCATGGACTCGACTCATATGACTGGGATTTCCATGAAAAAGATTGTGGGCACAAAATGGGTGATCACTGTACATTTCTCTTCTGTTTCCTATTTATATTTATATTTTACTTCCTTAAATTAGCATTATGGACAGGGAAAGACCTAATCTAAGATCTGCAAAATAATATTTTGCCTTCAAATTCATACCGTGATCGTAGCATGCATGGACTCGACTCATATGACTGGTATTTCCATGAAAAAGATTGTGGGCAGAAAATGGGTGATCTCTGTGCATTTCTCTTCTGTTTCCTATTTATATTTCTATTTTACATCCTCAATTTGCATTATGGACAGGGAACGAACTAATCTAAGATCTGCAAAAAAATATTTTGCCTTCCAAATTCATACCGTGATCGTAGCATGCATGGACTCGACACAAATGACTGGGATTTCCAGGAAAAAGATTGTGGGTAGAAAATGGGTGATCACTGAACATTTCGCTTCTGTTTCCTATTTATATTTATATTTAACTTCCTTAATTTAGCATTATGGACAGGGAAAGACCTAATCTAAGATCTGCCAAAAAATGTTTTGCCTTCAAATTCATACCGTGATCGTAGCATGCATGGACTCGACTCATATGACTGGGATTTCCATGAAAAAGATTGTGGGCAAAAAATAGGTGATTACTGTACATTTCTCTTCTGTTTCCCATTACTATTTATATTTTACTTCCTCAATTTAGCATTATGGACAGGGAAAGATTAATCTCAGATCTGCAAAAAAATATTTTGGCTTCAAATTCATACCGTCATTGTTGCATGCATGGACTCGACTCATATGACAGGGATTTCCATGAAAAAGATAGTGGGCACAAAATGGGTGATCACTGTATATTTCTCATCTGTGTCCTATTTATATTTCTATTTTACTTCCTCAATTTAGCATTATGGACAGGGAAAGACATAATCTAAGATCTGTAAAAAATAAGTTTGCCTTCAAAATCATACCGTGATCGTAGCATGGACTCGACTCATATGACTGGGATTTCCATGAAAAAGATTGGGGCACAAAATGGGTGATCACTGTACATTTCTCTTCTGTTTCCTATTTATATTTATATTTAACCTCTTTAATTTAGCATTGTGGACAGGGAATGACCTAATCTAAAATCTGCAAAAAAATATTTTGCCTTCAAATTCATACCGTGATCGTAGCATGCATGGACTCGACTCATATGACTGGGATTTCCATGAAAAAGATTGTGGGCACAAAATGGGTTATCACTGTACATTTTTCTTCTGTTTCCTATTTATATTTAACTTCTTTAATTTAGCATTGTGGACAGGGAAAGACCTAATCTAAAATCTGCACAAAAATATTTTGCCTTCAAATTCATACCGTCATCGTAGCATGCATCGACTCGACTCATATGACTGGGATTTCCATGAAAAAGATTGTGGGCACATAATGGGTGATCACTGTACATTTCTCTTCTGTTTCCTATTTATATTTATATTTAACTTCTTTAATTTAGCATTATGGACAGGGAAGACCTAATCTACGCTCTGTACAAAAATATTTTGCCTTCAAATTCATACCGTGATTGTAGCATGCATGGACTCGACTCATATGACTGGGATTTCCATGAAAAAGATTGTGGGCGGAAAATGGGTGATCACTGTACATTTCTTTTCTGTTTCCTCTTTATATTTATATTTTACCTCCTCAATTTAGCATTATGGACAGGGAAAGACCTAATCTAAGCTCTGCACAAAAATATCTTGCCTTCAAATTCATACCGTGATCGTAGCATGCACGGACTCGACTAATATGACTGGGATTTCCATGAAAAAGATTGTGGGCACAAAATGGGTGATCACTGTACATTTCTCTTCTGTTTCCTATTTATATTTATATTTTACTTCCTCAATTTAGCATTATGGACAGGGAAAGAACTAATCTAAAATCTGCAAAAAAATAATTTGCCTTCAAATTCATAGCGTGATCGTAGCATGAATGGACTCGACTCATTAGACTGGGATTTCCATGAAAAAGATTGTCGGCAGAAAATGGGTGATCACTGTACCTTTCTCTTTCGTTTCCTATTTATATTTATATTTTACTTCCTTAATTTAGTATTATGGAGAGGGAAAGTCCTAATCTAAAATCTGCAAAAAAAAATTTTGCCTTCAAATTCATACCGTGATCGTAGCATGCATGGATTCGACTCAGATGAATGGGATTTCCATGAAAAAGAATGTGGGCAGAAAATGGGTGATCACTGTACATTTCTCTTCTGTTTCCTATTTATATTTCTATTTTACTTCCTCAATTTAGCATTATGGACAGGGAAAGACTTAATCTAAGATCTGCCAAAAAATATTTTGCCATCAAATTCATACCGTGATCGTAGCATGCATGGACTCGACTCATTTGACTGGGATTTCCATGAAAAAATTGTGGGCCGAAAATGGGTGATCACTGTACATTTCTCTTCTGTTTCCTATTTATATTTATCTTTTACTTCCTCAATTTAGCATTATGGGCAGGGAAAGACCTAATCTAATATCTGCAAAAAAATATTTTGCCTTCAAATTCATACCGTGATCGTAGGAAACATGGACTCGACTGATATGACTGGGATTTCCATGAAAAAGATTGTCGGCAGAAAATGGGAGACCACTGTTTTTTTCTTTTCGGTTTCCTATTTATATTTATATTTTACTTCCTTAATTTAGCATTATGGACAGGGAAAGACCTAATCTAAGATCTGCAAAAAAATATTTTGCCTTTCAAATTCATACCGTGATCGTAGCATGCATGGACACGACTCATATGACTGGGATTTCCAGGAAAAAGATTGTGGGAAGAAAATGGGTGATCACTGTATATTTCTATTCTGTTTCGTATTGATATTTATATTTTACTTCCTTAATTTAGCATTATGGACAGGGAAAGTCCTAATCTAATATCTGCAAAAAAATATTTTGCCTTTAAATACATACCGTGATCGTAGCATGCATGGACTCGACTCATATGACTGGGATTTCCATGAAAAAGATTTTGGGCACAAAATGGGTGATCACTGTACATATCTCTTCTGTTTCCTATTCATATTTATATTTTACTTCCTCAATTTAGCATTATGGACAGGGAAAGTCTCAATCTAAGATCTGCAAAAAAATATTTTGCCTTCAAATTCATACTGTGATCGTCGCATGCATGGTCTCGACTAATGTGACTGCGATTTCCACGTAAATGATAGTTGGCACAAAATGGTTGATCACTGAATATTTCTATTCTGTTTCCTAT
Source organism: Acanthosepion lycidas (assembly GCA_963932145.1). Taxonomy (NCBI): domain Eukaryota; kingdom Metazoa; phylum Mollusca; class Cephalopoda; order Sepiida; family Sepiidae; genus Acanthosepion; species Acanthosepion lycidas. Next base: position 1,341,031 of record OZ010589.1, on the reverse strand, counting down.
TGATATTTATATTTTACTTCCTTAATTTAGCATTATGGACAGGGAAAGACCTAATCTAATATCTGCAAAAAAATATTTTGCCTTCACATTCATACTGTGATCGTAGCATGCATGGTCTCGACTCATGTGACTGGGATTTCCACGTAAATGATAGTTGGCAAAAAATGGGTCATCACTCTATATTTCTATTCTGTTTCCTATTGATATTTATATTTTACTTCCTTCATTTAGCATTATGGACAGGGAAAGACCTAATCCAATATCTGCAAAAAAAAAAAATTGCCTTCAAATACATACCGTGATCGTAGCATGCATGGACTCGAGTCATATGACTGGGATTTCCATGAAAAATATTGTGGGCACAAAATGGGTGATCACTATATATTTCTCTTCTGTTTCCTATTACTATTTCTATTTTACTTCCTCAATTTAGCATTATGGATTAGGAAAGACCTAATCTAAAATCTTCAAAAAAATATTTTGCCTTCAAATTCATACCGTAATCGTAGCATGCATGGACTCGAATCATATGACTAGGATTTCCATGAAAAAGATTGTGGGCAGACAATGGGTGATCACTGTACATTTCTCTTCTCTTTCCTATTACTATTTCTATTTTACTTCCTTAATTTAGCATTATGGACAGGGAAAGATCTAATCTAAAATCTGCAAAAAAAAAATTGCCTCCAAATTCATACCGTTATAGTAGCATGCATGGACTCGACTCATATGACTGGGATTTCCATGAAAAAGATTGTGGGCAGAAAATGACATGATCACTCTACATTTCTCTTCTGTTTCCTATTTATATTTATATTTTACTTCTTCAATTTAGCATTATGGACAGGGAAAGACCTAATCTAGGATCTGCAAAAAAATATTTTGCCTTCAAATTCATCCCGTGATCGTAGCATGCATGGACTCGACTCAAATGACTGGGATTTCAATGAAAAAGATTGTGGTCCGAAAATGGGTGATCACTGTACATTTCTCTTCTGTTTCTTTTTTATATTTCTATTTTACTTCCTTAATTTAGCATTATGGACAGGGAAAGATTTAATCTAACATCTGCAAAAAAATATTTTGCCTTCAAATTCATGCCGTGATCGTAGCATGCATTGACACGACTCATATGACTGGGATTTCCATGAAAAAGATTGTGGGCAGAAAATGGGTGATCACTGTACATTTCTTTTCTGTTTGCTGTTTATATTTCCATTTTACTTCCTCAATTTAGCATTATGGACAGGGAAAGACCTAATCTACAATCAGCAAAAAAGTATTTTGCCTTCAAATTCATACCGTGATCGTAGCATGCATGGACTCGACTCATATGACTGGGATTTCCATGAAAAAGATTGTGGGCAGAAAATGGTCGATAAATGTACATTTCTCTTCTGTTTACTGTTCATATTTATATTTTACTTCCTTAATTTAGCATTATGAACCGGGAAAGACCTAACCTAAGATCTGCAAAAAATTATGTTGCCTTCAAATTCATACCGTGATCGTAGCATTCATGGACTCGACTCATATGTTTGAAATTTCAATGAAAAAGATTGTGGGCAGACAATGGGTGATCACTGTACATTTCTCTTCTGTTTCCTATTGATATTTCTATTTTACATCCTTAACTTAGCATTATGGACAGGGAAAGACCTAATCTAAAATCTGCAAAAAAAAAATTGCCTTCAAATTCATACCGTTATCGTAGCATGCAGGGACTCGACTCATATGACTGGGATTTCCATGAAAAAGATTGTCGGCAGAATATGACATGATCACTCTACATTTCTCTTCTGATTCCTATTGATATTTCTATTTTACCTCCTCAATTTAGCATTATGGACAGGGAATGACCTAATCTAAGATCTGCATAAAAATATTTTGCCTTCAAATTCATACCATGATCGTAGCATGCATGGACTCGACTCATATGACTGGGTTTTCCATGAAAAAGATTGTGGGCAGATAATGGGTGATCACTGAAATTTTCTCTTCTGTTTCCAACTAATATTTATATTTTACTTCCTTAATTTAGCATTATGGACAGGGAAAGATTTAATCTAAAATCTGCAAAAAAATATTTTGCCTTCAAATTCATACCGTGACCGTAGCATGCATGGACTCGACTCATATGACAGGGATTTCCATGAAAATGTTTGTGGGCAGAAAATGACATGATCACTGTACATTTCTCTTCATTTTCCTATTTATATTTCTATTTTATTTCCTTAATTTAGCATTATGGACAGGGAAAGACCTAACCTAAGATCTTCAAAAAATTATGTTGCCTTCAAATTCATACCGTGATCGTAGCATTCATGGACTCGACTCATATGTTTGAAATTTCCATGAAAAAGATTGTGGGCAGACAATGGGTGATCACTGTACATTTCTCTTCTGTTTCCTATTACTATTTCTATTTTACTTCCTCAATTTAGCATTATGGACAGGGAAAGACCTAATCTAAAATCTGCAAAAAAATATTTTGCCTTCAAATTCATACCGTGTACGTAGCATGCATGGACTCGACTCATATGACTGGGATTTCCATGAAAAACATTGTGGGCAGAAAATGGTTGATCACTGTACATTTCTCTTCTGTTTCTTATTTATATTTCTATTTTACTTCCTTAATTTAGCATTATGGACATGGAATGTCATAATCTAAGATCTGTAAAAAAATATTTTGCCTTCAAATTCATACCGTGATCGTAGCATGCATGGACTCGAGTCATATGACTGGGATTTCCAGGAAAAAGGGTGATCGCTGTACATTTCTCTTCTGTTTCTTATTTATATTTCTATTTTACTTCCTTAATTTAGCATAATGGACAGGGAAAGACCTAATCTAAAATCTGAAATAAAATATTTTGCCTTCAAATTCATACCGTGATCGTAGCATGCATGTAAGCGACTCATATGACTGGGATTTCCATGAAAAAGAATGTTAGCAGAAAATGGCTGATCACAGTACATTTCTCTTCTGTTTCCTATATATATTTATATTTGACTTTCTTAATGTAGCATTATGGACCGGGAAAGACCTAATCTAAAATCTGCAAAAAAATATTGTGTCTTCAAATTCATACCGTGATCGTAGCATGCATGGACTCGATTCATATGCCTGGGATTTCCATGAAAAAGATTGTGGGGAAAAAATAGGTGATATCTGTGCATTTCTCTTCTGTTTCCTATTTATATTTATATTTTACTTCCTTCATTTAGCATTATGGACAGGGAAAGGCGTAATCTAAGATCTGCAAATAAATATTTTCCTTTCAAATTCATACCGTGATCGTAGCATGCATCGACTCGATTCATATGACTGGGATTTCCATGAAAAAGATTGTGGGCAGAAAATAGGTGATCACAGTACATTTCTCTCCTGTTTCCTATTTATATTTATATTTTACTTCCTCAATTTAGCATTATGGACAGGGAAAGACCTAATCTAAAATCTGCACAAAAATATTTTGCCTTCAATTCATACCCTGATCGTAGCATGCATAGACTCGACTCATATGATTGGGATTTCGATGAAAAATTTTGTGGGCCGAAAATGGGTGATCACTGTACATTTCTCTTCTGTTTCCTATTTATATTTATATTTTACCTCCTGAATTTAGCATTATGGACAGGGAAAGGCCAAATCTAAGATCTGCAAAAAAATATTTTGCCTTCAAATTCATACCGTGATCGTAGCATGCATGGACTCGACTCATATGACTGGGATTTCCATGAAAAAGATTGTGAGCCTAAAATGGGTCATCACTGTACATTTCTCTTCTGTTTCCTATTTATATTTCTATTTTACCTCCTCAATTTAGCATTACGGACAGGGAAAGACCTAATCTAAAATCTGCACAAAAATATTTTGCCTTCAATTCATACCATGATCATAGCATGCATGGACTCGACTCATATGACTGGGATTTCCATGAAAAAGATTGTGGGCCGAAAATGGTTAATCACTGTACATTTCTCTTCTGTTTCCTATTTATATTTATATTTTACCTCCTCAATTTAGCATTATGGACAGGGAAAGACCTAATCTAAAATCTGCACAAAAATATTTTGCCTTCAATTCAGACCCTGATCGTAGCATGCATGGACTCGACTCATATGATTGGGATTTCGATGAAAAATTTTGTGGGCCGAAAATGGGTGATCACAGTACATTTCTCTTCTGTTTCCTATTTATATTTATATTTTATCTCCTCAATTTACTATTATGGACAGGGAAAGACCTAATCTAAAATCTGCACAAAAATATTTTGCCTTCAAATTCATTCCGTGATCGTAGCATGCATGGACTCGACTCATATGACTGGGATTTCCATGAAAAATTTTGTGGGCCGAAAAAGGGTGATCACTGTACATTTCTCTTCTGTTTCCTATTTATATTTATATTTTATCTCCTCAATTTAGCATTATGGACAGGTAAAGACCTTATCTAAGATCTGCACAAAAATATTTTGCTTTCAAATTCATACCGTGATCGTAGCATGCATCGACTCGACTCATATGACTGAGATTTCCATGAAAAAGATTGTGGGCCGAAAATGGGTGATCACTGTACCTTTCTCTTCTGTTTCCTATTTATATTTATATTTTACCTCCTCAATTTAGCATTATGGACAGGGATAGACCTAATCTAAAATCTGCACAATAATATTTTGCTTTCAAATTCATACCGTGATCGTAGTATGCATCGACTCGACTCATATGACTGGGATTTCCATGAAAAAGATTGTGGGCCGAAAATGGGCGATCACTGTACATTTCTCTTCTGTTTCCTATTTATATTTATATTTTACCTCCTCAATTTAGCATTATGGACAGGGAAATACCTAATCTAAAATCTGCACAAATATATTTTGCCTTCAATTCATACCGTGATCGTAGCATGCATGGACTCGACTAATATGACTGGGATTTTGATGAAAAATTTTGTGGGCCGAAAATGGGTGATCACTGTACATTTCTCTTCTGTTTCCTCTTTATATTTGTATTTTACCTCCTCAATTTAGCATTACGGACAGGGAAAGACCTAATCTAAAATCTGCACAAAAATATTTTGCCTTCAATTCATACCATGATCGTAGCATGCATGGACTCGACTCATATGACTGGCATTTCCATGAAAAAGATTGTGGGCCGAAAATGGTTAATCACTGTACATTTCTCTTCTGTTTCCTATTTATATTTATATTTTACCTCCTCAATTTAGCATTATGGACAGGGAAAGACCTAATCTAAAATCTGCACAAAAATATTTTGCCTTCAATTCATACCCTGATCGTAGCATGCATGGACTCGACTCATATGACTGGGATTTCCATGAAAAAGATTGTGGGCCGAAAATGGGTGATCACTGTACTTTTCTCTTCTGTTTCCTATTTATATTTTTATTTTACCTCCTCAATTTAGCATTATGGCCAGGGAAAGAACTAATCTAAGCTCTGCACAAAAATATTTTGCCTTCAAATTCATACCGTGATCGTAGCATGCATGGACGCGACTCATATGACGGGGATTTCCATGAAAATGATTGTGGGACAAAAATGGGTTATCACTGTACATTTCTCTTCTGTTTCCTATTTATATTTCTATTTTATCTCCTCAATTTAGCATTATGGACAGGGAAAGACCTAATCTAAGCTCTGCACAAAAATATATTGCCTTCAAATTCATACCATGATCGTAGCATGCATGGACTCGACTCATATGACTTGGATTTCCCTAAAAAAGATTGTGGGCAGAAAATGGGGGATCACTGTACTTTTCTCTTCTGTTTCCTATTTATATTTGTATTTTATCTCAATTTAGCATTATGAACAGGGAAAGACATAATCTAAGATCTGCACAAAAATATTTTGCCTTCAAATTCATAACATGATCGTAGCATGCATGGACTCGACTCATATGACTGGGATTTCCATGAAAAAGATTGTGGGCCGAAAATGGGTGATCACTGTACATTTCTATTCTGTTTCCTAATTATATTTATATTTTACCTCCTCAATTTAGCATTATGGTCAGGGAAAGACCTAATCTAAGCTCTGCACAAAAATATTTTGCCTTCAAATTCATACCGTGATCGTAGCATGCATGGACTCGACTCATATGACTGGGATTTCCATGAAAAAGATTGTGGGCCGAAAATGCGTGATCACTGTACATTTTTCTTCTGTTTCCTATTTATATTTATATTTTACCTCCTCAATTTAGCATTATGGACAGGTAAAGACCTAATCTAAGATCTGCACAAAAATAATTTGCCTTCAAATTCATACCGTGATCGTAGCATGCATGGACTCGACTCATATGACTGGGATTTCCATGAAAAAGATTGTGGGCCGAAAATGGGTGATCACTGTACATTTCTCTTCTGTTTCCTATTCTTATTCGTATTTTACCTCTTCAATTTAGCATTATGGACAGGGAAAGACCTAATCTAAGCTCTGCACAAAAATATTTTGCCTTCAAATTCATACCGTGATCGTAGCATGCATGAAGTCGACTCATCTGACTGGGATTTCCATGAAAAAGATTGTGGGCCGAAAATGGGTGATCACTGTACATTTCTCTTCTGTTTCCTAATTATATTTATATTTTACCTCCTCAATTTAGCATTATGGTCAGGGAAAGACCTAATCTAAGCTCTGCACAAAAATATTTTGCCTTCAAATTCATACCGTGATCGTAGCATGCATGGACTCGACTAATATGACTGGGATTTCGATGAAAAATTTTGTGGGCCGAAAATGGGTGATCACTGTACATTTCTCTTCTGTTTCCTCTTTATATTTGTATTTTACCTCCTCAATTTAGCATTACGGACAGGGAAAGACCTAATCTAAAATCTGCACAAAAATATTTTGCCTTCAATTCATACCATGATCGTAGCATGCATGGACTCGACTCATATGACTGGGATTTCCATGAAAAAGATTGTGGGCCGAAAATGGTTAATCACTGTACATTTCTCTTCTGTTTCCTATTTATATTTATATTTTACCTCCTCAATTTAGCATTATGGACAGGGAAAGACCTAATCTAAAATCTGCACAAAAATATTTTGCCTTCAATTCATACCCTGATCGTAGCATGCATGGACGCGACTCATATGACGGGGATTTCCATGAAAATGATTGTGGGACAAAAATGGGGTATCACTGTACATTTCTCTTCTGTTTCCTATTTATATTTCTATTTTATCTCCTCAATTTAGCATTATGGACAGGGAAAGACCTAATCTAAGCTCTGCACAAAAATATATTGCCTTCAAATTCATACCATGATCGTAGCATGCATGGACTCGACTCATATGACTTGGATTTCCCTAAAAAAGATTGTGGGCAGAAAATGGGGGATCACTGTACTTTTCTCTTCTGTTTCCTATTTATATTTGTATTTTATCTCAATTTAGCATTATGAACAGGGAAAGACATAATCTAAGATCTGCACAAAAATAATTTGCCTTCAAATTCATACCGTGATCGTAGCATGCATGGACTCGACTCATATGACTGGGATTTCCATGAAAAAGATTGTGGGCCGAAAATGGGTGATCACTGTACATTTCTCTTCTGTTTCCTAATTATATTTATATTTTACCTCCTCAATTTAGCATTATGGTCAGGGAAAGACCTAATCTAAGCTCTGCACAAAAATATTTTGCCTTCAAATTCATACCGTGATCGTAGCATGCATGGACTCGACTCATATGACTGGGATTTCCATGAAAAAGATTGTGGGCCGAAAATGCGTGATCACTGTACATTTTTCTTCTGTTTCCTATTTATATTTATATTTTACCTCCTCAATTTAGCATTATGGACAGGTAAAGACCTAATCTAAGATCTGCACAAAAATAATTTGCCTTCAAATTCATACCGTGATCGTAGCATGCATGGACTCGACTCATATGACTGGGATTTCCATGAAAAAGATTGTGGGCCGAAAATGGGTGATCACTGTACATTTCTCTTCTGTTTCCTATTCTTATTCGTATTTTACCTCCTCAATTTAGCATTATGGACAGGGAAAGACCTAATCTAAGCTCTGCACAAAAATATTTTGCCTTCAAATTCATACCGTGATCGTAGCATGCATGAAGTCGACTCATCTGACTGGGATTTCCATGAAAAAGATTGTGGGCCGAAAATGGGAGATCACTGTACATTTCTCTTCTGTCTTCTATTTATATTTCGATTTTACCCACTCAATTTAGCATTATGGCCAGGGAAAGACCTAATCTAAGCTCTGCACAAAAATATTTTGCCTTCAAATTCATACCGTGATCATAGCATGAATGGACTCGACTCATATGACTGGGATTTCCATGAAAAAGATTGTGGGCCGAAAATGGGAGATCACTGTACATTTCTCTTCTGTTTCCTATTCATATTTCTATTTTACCTCCTCAATTTAGCATTATGGACAGGGAATGACCTAATCTAAGATGTGATCAAAAATATTTTGCCTTCAAATTCATACTGTGATCGCAGCATGCATTGACTCCACTCATATGACTGGAATTTCCATGAAAAAGATTGTGGGCCGAAAATGGGTGATCAATGTACATTTCTCTTCTGTTTCCTATTCTTATTCGTATTTTACCTCCTCAATTTAGCATTATGGACAGGGAAAGACCTAATCTAAGCTCTGCACAAAAATATTTTGACTTCAAATTCATACCGTGATCGTAGCATGCATGAACACTACACATATGACTGGGATTTCCATGAAAAAGATTGTGGGCCGACAATGGGTGATCACTGTACATTTCTCTTCTGTTTCCTATTTATATTTATATTTTAGCTCCTCAATTTAGCATTATGGCCAGGGAAAGACCTAATCTAAGATCTGCACAAAAATATTTTGCCTTCAAATTCATACCGTGATCGTAGCATGCATGGACTCGACTCATATGACTGGGATTTCCATGAAAAAGATTGTGGGCTGAAAATGGGTGATCACTGTACATTTCTCTTCTGTTTCCTATTTATATTTATATTTTACCTCCTCAATTTAGCATTATGGACAGGGAAAGACCTAATCGAAGATCTGCACAAAAATATTTTGCCTTCAAATTCATACCGTGATCGTAGCATGCATGGACTCGACTCATATGACTGGGATTTCCATGAAAAAGATTGTGGGCCGAAAATGGGTGATCACTGTACATTTCTCTTCTGTTTCCTATTTGTATTTCTATTTTACCTCCTCAATTTAGCATTATGAACAGGGAAAGACCAAATCTAAAATCTGCACAAAAATATTTTGCCTTCAAATTCATAACGTGAACGTAGCATGCATGAACTCTACTCATATGACTGGGATTTCCATGAAAAAGATTGTGGGCCGAAAATGGGTGATCACTGTACATTTCTCTTCTGTTTCCTATTTATATTTTTATTTTACCTCCTCAATTTAGCAATATGGCCAGGGAAAGACCTAATCTAAGAACTGCACAAAAATATTTTGCCTTCAAATTCATGCCGTGATCGTAGCATGCATGGACTCGACTCATATGACTGGGATTTCCATGAAAAAGATTGTGGTCCGAAAATGGGTGATCACTGTACATTTCTCTTCTGTTTCCTATTTATATTTATATTTTACCTCCTCAATTTAGCATTATGGACAGGGAAAGACCTAATCTAAAATCTGCACAAAAATATTTTGCCTTCAAATTCATAACGTGACCGTAGCATGCATGGACTCGACTCATATGACTGGGATTTCCCTGAAAAAGATTGTGGGCAGAAAATGGGTGATCACTGTACATTTCTCTTCTGTTTCCTATTTATATTTGTATTTTACCTCCTCAATTTAGCATTATGGACAGGGAAAAACCTAATCTAAGATCTGCATAAAAATATTTTGCCTTCAAATTCATACCGTGATCGTAGCATGCATGGACTCGACTCATATGACTGGAATTTCCATGAAAAAGATTGTGGGCCGAAAATGGGTGATCACTGTACATTTCTCTTCTGTTTCCTATTTATATTTATATTTTACCTCCTCAATTCAGCATTATGGACAGGGAAAGACCTAATCGAAGATCTGCACAAAAATATTTTGCCTTCAAATTCATACCGTGATCGTAGCATGCATGGACTCGACTCATATGACTGGGATTTCCATGAAAAAGATTGTGGGCCGAAAATGGGTGATCACTGTACATTTCTCTTCTGTTTCCTATTTATATTTATATTTTACCTCCTCAATTTTGCATTATGGCCAGGGAAAGACCTAATCTAAGCTCTGCACAAAAATATTTTGCCTTCAAATTCATAACGTGATCGTAGCATGCATGGACTCGACTCATATGACTGGGATTTCCATGAAAAAGATTGTGGGCCAAAAATGGGTGATCACTGTACATTTCTCTTCTGTTTCCTATTCATATTTATATTTTACCTCCTCAATTTAGCATTATGGACAGGGAAAGACCTAATCTAAGATCTGCACAAAAATATTTTGCCTTCAAATTCATACCGTGATCGTAGCATGCATGGACTCGACTCATATGACTGGGATTTCCATGAAAAAGATTGTGGGCAGAAAATGGGTGATCACTGTACATTTCTCTTCTTTTTCCTATTTATATTTCTATTTTACCTCCTCAATTTAGCATTATGGACAGGGAAAGACCTAATTTAAGATCTGCACAAAAATATTTTGCCTTCAAATTCAGACCGTGATCGTAGCATGCATGGACACGATTCACATGACTGGGATTTCCATGAAAAAGATTGTGGGCCGAAAATTGGTGATCACTGTACATTTCTCTTCTGTTTCCTATTTATATTTCTATTTTACCTCCTCAATTTTGCATTATGATCAGTTAAAGACCTAATCTAAAATCTGCACAAAATTATTTTGCCTTCAACTTCATACCGTGATCGTAGCATACATGAACTCTACTCATATGACTGGGATTTCCATGAAAAAGATTGTGGTCCGAAAATGGGTGATCACTGTACATTTCTCTTCTGTTTCCTATTTATATTTATATTTTACCTCCTCAATTTAGCATTATGGACAGGGAAAGACCTAATCTAAAATCTGCACAAAAATATTTTGCCTTCAAATTCATAACGTGACCGTAGCATGCATGGACTTGACTCATATGACTGGGATTTCCCTGAAAAAGATTGTGGGCAGAAAATGGGTGATCACTGTACATTTCTCTTCTGTTTCCTATTTATATTTGTATTTTACCTCCTCAATTTAGCATTATGGACAGGGAAAAACCTAATCTAAGATCTGCATAAAAATATTTTGCCTTCAAATTCATACCGTGATCGTAGCATGCATGGACTCGACTCATATGACTGGGATTTCCATGAAAAAGATTGTGGGCCGAAAATGGGTGATCACTGTACATTTCTCTTCTGTTTCCTATTTATATTTATATTTTACCTCCTCAATTCAGCATTATGGACAGGGAAAGACCTAATCGAAGATCTGCACAAAAATATTTTGCCTTCAAATTCATACCGTGATCGTAGCATGCATGGACTCGACTCATATGACTGGGATTTCCATGAAAAAGATTGTGGGCCGAAAATGGGTGATCACTGTACATTTCTCTTCTGTTTCCTATTTATATTTCTATTTTACCTCCTCAATTTTGCATTATGGCCAGGGAAAGACCTAATCTAAGCTCTGCACAAAAATATTTTGCCTTCAAATTCATAACGTGATCGTAGCATGCATGGACTCGACTCATATGACTGGGATTTCCATGAAAAAGATTGTGGGCCAAAAATGGGTGATCACTGTACATTTCTCTTCTGTTTCCTATTCATATTTATATTTTACCTCCTCAATTTAGCATTATGGACAGGGAAAGACCTAATCTAAGATCTGCACAAAAATATTTTGCCTTCAAATTCATACCGTGATCGTAGCATGCATGGACTCGACTCATATGACTGGGATTTCCATGAAAAAGATTGTGGGCAGAAAATGGGTGATCACTGTACATTTCTCTTCTTTTTCCTATTTATATTTCTATTTTACCTCCTCAATTTAGCATTATGGACAGGGAAAGACCTAATCTAAAATCTGCAAAAAAATATGTTGCCTTCAAATTCATACCGTGATCGTAGCATGCATTGACTCGACTGATATGACTGGGATTTCCATGAAAAAGATTGTTGGCCAAAAATGGGTGATCACTGTACATTTCTCTTCTGTTTCCTATTTATATTTATATTTTACCTCCTCAATTTAGCATTATGGACAGGGAAAGACCTAATCTAAGATCTGCACAAAAATATTTTGCCTTCAAATTCATACCGTGATCGTAGCATGCATGGACTCGACTCATATGACTGGGATTTCCATGAAAAAGATTGTGGGCCGAAAATGGGTGATCACTGTACATTTCTCTTCTGTTTCCTATTTATATTTCTATTTTACCTCCTCAATTTAGCATTATGAACAGGGAAAGACCTAATCTAAAATCTACACAAAAATATGTTGACTTCAAATTCATACCGTGATCGTAGCATGCATTGACTCGACTGATATGACTGGGATTTCCATGAAAAAGATTGTTGGCCAAAAATAGGTGATCACTGTATATTTCTCTTCTGTTTCCTATTTATATTTATATTTTACCTCCTCAATTTAGCATTATGGCCAGAGAAAGACCTAATCTAAGATCTGCACAAAAATATTTTGCCTTCAAATTTATACCGTGATCGTAGAGTGCATGGACTCGACTCATATACTGGGATTTCAATGAAAAAGAATAAGGGCCGAAAATGGGTGATCACTGTACATTTCTCTTCTGTTTCCTATTTATATTTATATTTTACTTCCTTCATTTAGCCTTATTGAGAAGGAAAGACCTAATCTAAGATCTGCAACAAAATATTTTGCCTTCAAATTCATACCGTGATCGTAGCATGCATGGACTCGACTCATATGACTGGGATTTCCATGAAAAAGATTGTGGGCCGAAAATGGGTTATCACTGTACATTTCTCTTCTGTTTCCTATTTACATTTATGTGTTACCTCCTCAATTTAGCATTATGGACAGGGAAAAACCTCATCTAAGCTCTGCACAAAAATATTTTGCCTTCAAATTCATACCGTGATCGTAGCATGCATGGACACGACTCATATGACTGGGATTTCCATGAAAAAGATTGTGGGCCGAAAATGGGTGATCACTGTACATTTCTCTTCTATTTCCTATTTATATTTATATTTTACCACCTAAATTTAGCATTATGGACAGGGAAAGACCTAATCTAAGATCTGCACGAAAATATTTTGCTTTCAAATTCATACCGTGATCGTAGCATGCATGGACTCGACTCATATGACTGGGATTTCCTTGAAAAAGTTTGTGGGCCGTAAATGGGTGATCACTGTATATTTCTCTTCTGTTTCCTATTTATATTTATATTTTACTTCCTCAATTTAGCATTATGGACAGGGAAAGACCTAATCTAAGCTCTGCACAAAAATATTTTGCCTTCAAATTCATACCGTGATCGTAGCATTCATGGACTTGACACATATGACTGGCATTTTCATGAAAAAGATAGTGGGCAGAAAATGGTTGATCACTGTATATTTCTCTTCTGTTTTCTATTTATATTTCTATTTTACCTCCTCAATTTAGCATTATGGACAAGGAAAACCTAATCTAAAATCTGTACAAAAATATTTTGCCTTCAAATTCATACCGTGATCGTAGCATGCATGGACTCGACTCATATGACTGGGATTTCCATGAAAAAGATTGTGGGCCGAAAATGGGTGATCACTGTACAGTTCTCTTCGGTTTCCTATTTATATTTATATTTTACCTCCTCAATTTAGCAATATGGACAGGGAAAAATCTATTCTAAAATCTTAACAAAAATATTTTACCTTCAAATTCATACCGTGATCGTAGCATGCATGGACTCGACTCATATGACTGGGATTTCCATGAAAAAGATTGTGGGGAGAAAATGGGTGATCACGGTACATTTCTCTTCTGTTTCCTATTTATATTTCTATTTTACCTCCTCAATTTAGCATTATGGACAGGGAAAGACCAAATCTAAGATCTGCAAAAAAATATTTTCCCTTCAAATTGATACTGTGATCGTAGCATGCATGGACTCGACTCATATGACTGGGATTTCCATGAAAAAGATTGTGGGACGAAAATTGGTGATCACGGTACTTTTCTCTTCTGTTTCCTTTTGATATTTCTATTTTACCTCCTCAATTTAGCATTACGGACAGTGAAAGACCTAATCTACGATATGCAAAACAATATTTTTCCTTCAATTTCATACCGTGATCGTAGCATGCATGGACTCGACTCATATGACTGGGATTTCCATGAAAAAGA